>CM065688.1:16407680-16430180 GCA_017654935.2 Phymorhynchus buccinoides | reverse complement strand
GAATGTTGTGGTTAACGTGTACACAGACATTTATATGGGACTTATAACTCACTGTGTTGCCATGGGGAAATGGTGATATTTTGTGAATGTTATGGTTAACGTGTACACAGACATTTATATGGGACTTACAACTCACTGTGTTGCCATGGGGAAATGGTGATATTTTGTGAATGTTGTGGTTAACGTGTACACAGACATTTATATGGGACTTACAACTCACTGTGTTGCCATGGGGAAATAGTGATATTTTGTGAATGTTATGGTAACGTGTACACAGACATTTATATGGGACTTACAACTCACTGTGTTGCCATGGGAGAAATGGTGATATTTTGTGAATATTGTGTTAACGTGTACACAGACATTTATATGGGATTTACAACTCACTGTGTTGCCATGGGAGAAATTGTGATATTTTGTGAATATTGTTAACGTGTACACAGACATTTATATGGGACTTACAACTCACTGTGTTGCCATGGGGAAATGGTGATATTTTGTGAATGTTGTGGTAACGTGTACACAGACATTTATATGACTTATAACTCACTGTGTTGCCATGGGGAAATAGTGATATTTTGTGAATGTTATGGTTAACGTGTACACAGACATTTATATGGGACTTACAACTCACTGTGTTGCCATGGGGGAAATGGTGATATTTTGTGAATGTTATGGTTAACGTGTACACAGACATTTATATGGGACTTACAACTCACTGTGTTGCCATGGGGGAAATGGTGATATTTTGTGAATGTTGTGGTTAACGTGTACACAGACATTTATATGGGACTTACAACTCACTGTGTTGCCATGGGGAAATATGTGATATTTTGTGAATATTGTTAACGTGTACACAGACATTTATATGACTTACAACTCACTGTGTTACCATGGGGGTAATGGTGATATTTTGTGAATATTGTGGTTAACGTGTACACAGACATTTATATGGGACTTACAACTCACTGTGTTACCATGGGGGAAATGGTGATATTTTGTGAATATTGTGGTTAACGTGTACACAGACATTTATATGGGACTTACAACTCACTGTGTTGCCATGGGAGAAAATGGTGATATTTTGTGAATGTTGTGGTTAACGTGTACACAGACATTTATGGGACTTACAACTCACTGTGTTGCCATGGGGGTAATAGTGATATTTTGTGAATATTGTTAACGTGTACACAGACATTTATATGGGACTTACAACTCACTGTGTTGCCATGGGGAAATGGTGATATTTTGTGAATGTTGTGGTTAACGTGTACACAGACATTTATATGGGACTTACAACTCACTGTGTTGCCATGGGGAAATTGTGATATTTTGTGAATATTGTGGTTAACGTGTACACAGACATTTATATGGGATTTACAACTCACTGTGTTGCCATGGGAGAAATTGTGATATTTTGTGAATATTGTTAACGTGTACACAGACATTTATATGGGATTTACAACTCACTGTGTTGCCATGGGAGAAATTGTGATATTTTGTGAATATTGGTTAACGTGTACACAGACATTTATATGGGACTTACAACTCACTGTGTTGCCATGGGGAAATGGTGATATTTTGTGAATGTTATGGTTAACGTGTACACAGACATTTATATGGGACTTACAACTCACTGTGTTGCCATGGGGGAAATGGTGATATTTTGTGAATATTGTGGTTAACGTGTACACAGACATTTATATGGGACTTACAACTCACTGTGTTACCATGGGGGTAATGGTGATATTTTGTGAATGTTATGGTTAACGTGTACACAGACATTTATATGGGACTTACAACTCACTGTGTTGCCATGGGGAAATTGTGATATTTTGTGAATGTTGTGGTTAACGTGTACACAGACATTTATATGGGACTTACAACTCACTGTGTTGCCATGGGGGAAATGGTGATATTTTGTGAATATTGTTTAACGTGTACACAGACATTTATATGGGACTTACAACTCACTGTGTTGCCATGGGGAAATTGTGATATTTTGTGAATATTGTGGTTAACGTGTACACAGACATTTATATGGGATTTACAACTCACTGTGTTGCCATGGGAGAAATAGTGATATTTTGTGAATATTGTGGTTAACGTGTACACAGACATTTATATGGGACTTACAACTCACTGTGTTGCCATGGGGAAATGGTGATATTTTGTGAATGTTATGGTTAACGTGTACACAGACATTTATATGGGACTTACAACTCACTGTGTTGCCATGGGAGAAATAGTGATATTTTGTGAATATTGTGGTTAACGTGTACACAGACATTTATATGGGACTTACAACTCACTGTGTTGCCATGGGGAGAAATTGTGATATTTTGTGAATATTGTTTAACGTGTACACAGACATTTATATGGGACTTACAACTCACTGTGTTGCCATGGGGGTAATGGTGATATTTTGTGAATGTTATGGTTAACGTGTACACAGACATTTATATGGGACTTACAACTCACTGTGTTGCCATGGGGAAAGAGTGATATTTTGTGAATGTTATGTTAACGTGTACACAGACCTTTATATGACTTACAACTCACTGTGTTGCCATGGGAGAAATGGTGATATTTTGTGAATGTTATGGTTAACGTGTACACAGACATTTATATGGGACTTACAACTCACTGTGTTGCCATGGGGGTAATGGTGATATTTTGTGAATATTGTGGTTAACGTGTACACAGACATTTACATGGGACTTACAACTCACTGTGTTGCCATGGGAAAGAGTGATATTTTGTGAATGTTTGTTAACGTGTACAGCAGCAGAGACCTTAAGATTACTTGCATATCACTTGCACAAAACAACTTTCATACGACGTTCTATCCATCTCGTAAATTCATTATTCATTTTACTCTCTCTCTCTCTCTCTCTCTCTCTCTCTCTCTCTCTCTCTCTCTCTCTCTCTCTCTCTCTCTCTCTCTCTCTATCTCTCTCTCTCTCTCTCTCAGTCCTTATTCTATCTTGTTCTGATTGAATATTAACAGCTATCTGACTGCAGTAATTGTAATGTGTGGAGATACTATTATCATGTGTATTGATTGTTGATGACGAGATGTATTCCAAAGGTTGTTATTTGATTGACTGCTATAAGTTAACTTAATGGTTATTGATCTCTCTCTCTCTCTCTCTCTCTCTCTCTCTCTCTCTCTCTCTCTCTCTCTCTCTCTCTCTCTCTCTCTCTCTCTCTCTCTCTTTTAAAGGTGCACATTTCTAAGTTGCTGTAATGAATTTTAATGATAATTATTTGGTTGGTATAATTTTTATTTTTCACACGTTTGATTAATGTTCTTTCAGTTATGTTGTCTCTCTGCCATGTTGTTGCACCTAACCTGGATTTCTCTTTTGGAGACATTAAAGTATACTTGAACTTGATATCACTGTGTTGCCATCCATGGGGAAAGAGCGAAAAATGTTCACGTGTATAGAGAAGACCTTTATCTATCCAGCTTTACAAGTGCTCTTTCTTTTTTCCCCACACACACACCAAAGAAAGAGAGGGTTGGAGAGAAAGGCGGAAGAGAGAGAGAGAGAGAGAGAGAGAGAGAGAGAGAGGGGGGGGGTACTGAAGAAAATCATTTACAAAAGCAAACAAACAATAAATTATAAAAACCTTGACAGCTTGAATAAGGGAAGTGGAATTAAATTAACATATTGGGCAAAATGTTGATAACACTGGGCATTGACTGTAAACATTCACCATAGCCATATATAAGTGTGTTGGGTTTTTGTATCGCACTCTCTCTCTCTCTCGCTCTCTCTCTCTCTCTCTCTCTCTCTCTCTCTCTCTCTCTCTCTCTCTCTCTCTCTCTCTCTCTCTCTGTGCTTACTCTATTACCCTCTATAAATAAAATTCATTCATGCATTCATTCATTCATTCATTCTCTCTCTCTCTCTCTCTCTCTCTCTCTCTCTCTCTCTCTCTCTCTCTCTCTCTCTCTCTCTCTCTCTCTCTCTCTCTCTCTCTCTCTCTCTCTCTCTCTTACTTTGTGATTGCGTGTTCGTTTATGTTTGCTTGTTTGCGTAGGATTTGTGTGTGTGTGTGTGTGTGTGTGTGTGTGTGTGTGTGTGTGTGTGTGTGTGTGTGTGTGTGTGTGTGTGTGTGTGTGTGTGTGTGTGTGTGTGTGTGTGTGTGTGTGTGTGTGTGTGTGTGTGTGTGTGTGTGTGTGTGTGTGTGTGCTGTTGTTGTTGGTTTCTTTTGCTTGTTTGTATTATACGCCCCTTTGTAACCCGATACCCGTGACATGGGCATCATGGCCTGGTGCATTAAATCATCCGAATCCAAATCTGAATCTCTCTCTCTCTCTCTCTCTCTGACAAAGAAACCATCAGAACCTGTTTGAAAGGGGTGGAAAATAATGTCACGGGGGAACAACTTATCATATAATGCAGCCAGGGAGAAAGGTGGCAGAGTGGTTAAGACGTTCGCCTGCCAAATGTAATGCGTGAGTGACCCCGGGTTCGAATTCCCGGCCTCCTCGCCCTTCCTTTCTAGTTTGACAGGGAAATCGAACTGAAGGTCGATCGGGTCCTTCGGATGGGGACTTAAAGCTAGTCTGACCCGTGCGCTTTACGGCACGTACAAATCCCACGGCAGTTGAAAGTCGGTAAGAGCAAGGGAGAAATCCCGCTGCCTGGTATGGCCAAACTGATAGCTAGGTTTTCCAAGTGTGCCCACACCCCCTCCTCACTCTGTGTCCCCCCAAAAAAAAAAAAACAAAAAAAAAAAAAAACTTGGGTAGGCGCTGCACTTGCGGCGACGCGCTCTCCGGGGGAAGAGCAGCCCGAATTTCACAGAGATATGTCTCTGTGACTATTATACCAAATACCCAATTATACCAAATACCAAGAACAAAGGGACTATGACAGTGGTTTAAAACCCTTTCGACGCCAGCCATTCTTTCAATAGCTAAACATGTCCACCCTTTCGCCGCCAGCCATTCTTTCAATAGCTAAACATGTCCACCCTTTCGCCGCCAGCCATTCTTTCAATAGCTAAACATGTCCACCCTTTCGCCGCCAGCCATTCTTTCAATAGCTAAACATGTCCACCCTTTCGCCGCCAGCCATTCTTTCAATAGCTAAACATGTCCACCCTTTCGCCGCCAGCCATTCTTTCAATAGCTAAACATGTCCACCCTTTCGCCGCCAGCCATTCTTTCAATAGCTAAACATGTCCACCCTTTCGCCGCCAGCCATTCTTTCAATAGCTAAACATGTCCACCCTTTCGCCGCCGAAGTCGCATTTTAGACCCACAGTGATTTAGCACCTATGTCACTAACAAGCGCGAAATCGCAATAGTTTGTGGCACGCGGTCTATTTTTGCCACTCCAATCATGAGTTACCTCCCCTGGCTTTTCAATCATTTTAATCTGTAAACCAGAATGTTATCTCTGCACCATTTCGTAACTTTTTATATCTTTTGGAAAACATTTAAAACTACGTATCCTACTTATGCTCATCGAAAGAAGCACCGCATACTCGTCGTGTCTGTTGTAGTGTCTGTATTACGTATGTTTATTATTTTGTACGCTTTTAAAATACATCATTGTAAAGAGCGGCCAGAAGTGTAGCCTCGATTTGAAGTGCGACAATTTTGTCAAAATGTGCGACAATTTTGGACCGACAGACCGACCGACAGACCGACAAAGTGAGTTATAGGTTTGTGGCTTGAGCCACAAACAAAAAGGCATCAAAAATTGGGGTCTATTATCCAAAAACCCTATTGTCTTAGTCTTGGGAAGTAAGGATAGACCTTATTTTATATATGTCACAGACAAATCCCCAATACTGCAGATGGATATCATTTCTCTACGCGGGTACATTTAATAGCAATTATTGTTGGCTGAAATATGGCTGGCGTTGAAAGGGCTAAAAAGGAGCATTTTCTTCTATAGTTTATTGACAGAAATAAATGCACCATGTCAAATAAATCAACCAACGACATAAAAAAATTATATATATATAAAAAAAAAACAGCACAAAAAACAACAACATAATGATAAGGCCTATTCATGGCATAGGTATTTTTCACCCCTTGCAGACGGTGACAAAAACAAAAAACAACCAACAATATAATTATTTGATGGCTTGGAGTCAAAACGGATTATCTTTAGATAGTCTATTGACGTATTATTGGATTTATTACAAAAACTAATAACTTGTATCAAACAATGACTGCTTTTTATATTTTCAACAGACTTTTAGTTATTAGTTTTCGTAATAAGTTCAATACTATGTCAATGGACTATCTAAAGATAGTCCGTTTTGACTCCAAGCCATCAGATTTGTATCGTCTTAGTTAATCTTTGATTTATTACAAAAACTAATAACTTGTATCAAACAATGACTGCTTTTTATATTTTCAACAGACTTTTAGTTATTAGTTTTCGTAATAAGTTCAATACTATGTTTTATGGACTATCTAAAGATAGTCCGTTTTGACTCCAAGCCATCAGATTTGTATCGTCTTAGTTAATCCTTTGATTTATTACAAAAACTAATAACTTGTATCAAACAATGACTGCTTTTTATATTTTCAACAGACTTTTAGTTATTAGTTTTCGTAATAAGTTCAATAAATGTCAATGGACTATCTAAAGATAGTCCGTTTTGACTCCAAGCCATCAGATTTGTATCGTCTTAAAAATCCTTTGATTTATTACAAAAACTAATAACTTGTATCAAACAATGACTGCTTTTTATATTTTCAACAGACTTTTAGTTATTAGTTTTCGTAATAAGTTCAATACTATGTCAATGGACTATCTAAAGATAGTCCGTTTTGACTCCAAGCCATCAGATTTGTATCGTCTTAGTTAATCCTTTGATTTATTACAAAAACTAATAACTTGTATCAAACAATGACTGCTTTTTATATTTTCAACAGACTTTTAGTTATTAGTTTTCGTAATAAGTTCAATACTATGTCAATGGACTATCTAAAGATAGTCCGTTTTGACTCCAAGCCATCAGATTTGTATCGTCTTAGTTAATCGTTGACGTACGTGAATGAACGAAGGACGCGGTTGTTTGAGTGCCCACCGGTTCGCATAATGCGTTTCGCATAATCCTTTGATCAGAGCCGCGGTCGCAAGTCGAGTGTCTCTTCCAAAACAAAACTGGCAGTTCGCATAAACGGGTTTGCCATTTCGCATATTATGCACTCTTGCAGGTTCTAATGCACTCTACGTGACTTTCTGTTACTTTCTTACTATCCCTAACCCTATCCCTAACCCTATCCCTAACCCTATCCCTATCCCTATCCCTATCCCTAACCCTATCCCTAACCCTATCCCTAACCTATCCCTAACCCTATCCCTAATCCTATAACCCTAACTTTCTGAGTTTTAAGCGAAATGCCATGTCCACAAAGCTTTGTATGCGAAGCGGCAGTATGTGAATCGGCTTTATGCGAAGCGGCAGTATGCGAAACGGCAATATGCGAACCGGGGCGCACCGTGTTGTTTACTCATTCGTCTAAAGGGACCGCTACGCTTCCGTCTAAAAAAGAAAGAAAGAAAGGTCTCCTATTTCTGTTCAGTATAATAGTCGTGTCGACGTCCCAATACACGAATAAAAAACCCACAGAATGCCTGATACCAAATCATAAAAGGGAGCTATTTCATCAGATTCGTGTACGGGGGTGGGCGGGTGTGTGTGTGTGTGTGTGTGTGTGTGTGTGTGTGTGTATGTGACAACAAAACCGGTCGGATTTCATCAGGATCGAGTTTTCTTTAGCTAACGGTCGCCGCGCGAATAAGGCTTTCGCCAAACAGGAGGGCCCTAGGAAACACTTTAGAAAACGTTTGCGGAAGAATATTACAAGCTCTTGTATTATTCCCTTTTTGCCTTTCTTACCATACCTAAAGCTGTATTTTAGGAACATATTTAGCTAATAACCTTTCTGGAATACTAACCCTATCCCTAGCCCTAAACCTAACCCTACCCCCCACTATGTACTGCAGTACACCGCGATTTGTCACAGTTGTGGTTCGTTGCGTGTTTCCGTCTTATGGGGTGGGGAGTAGGGTTAGTATTCCAAAAAGGTTATTAGCTAAAAAGGTTCCTAAAATACAGCTTTATGTATGGTAAGAAAGGCAAAAACGGAAAAATACAATTCACTGAGAAATGTAGGGGGTGGGGTGGGGGGGGGGGGGGGTTGGTACATCGTGACAATCAACAACAAGAAAATGTATTCACCTTATGCTAGTCACGTGATAGTTTGCCAAGAGATACTTTAGGAGTAGCCACAAAACGTTTTTGGCAAACGTCGGCGACAGAGGCGTTTCTTAGTTCTGTTTTATTTTCTTCCGATTTGCGCTCACGCTACGTAACGTTAACCCTTGTGAAACGACCCCAAAAAACTTACCTGTTCATTTAACCCTTTCATCCCCACTGTCGCCTCTTGGCACCACAATGATTTAACACACATGTCACTGAAAAGGCATCAAATGAGGGTCTGCTATCCAGTGACATTATGTTCTTCATTTTGGGAGGTAATGATAGGCCCTATTTTATGCATGTCACAGAGGAATCCCCAATACTGCAGACGAAATCTTTTCTCTACTCAGGTAAGCTTTAATGGAATGTTTGGGCTATAAAAAAAATGGCTGGCGTTGTTGAACAGTAGAATTTCACGAGAACTATGCCTCACAAATGTCACAATCGGATCGCATTGGGATCGAATCGTTGCCTGTACGTGAATGAACAAAGGAGGGGTGGGGACGAAGAAGGAAATGATCTGAAACAGGCTCAGAAGACTAAAGAGGGTGAGGGAAGGGGAAGGGGAAGGGAAAGCGAGATGGGTGGTGGAAAGTTGGTGGGGGTGGGGGGAGGGGGAAGGGGGGGGGGAGCAAGCGGAGTAGATTTAAAGAAATACTTAAAATAATAATTTCAGAGGGAGACAAAGTAAAACGTCTATATGCATACACTAAGGCCGGGTTCACATTAGACGCGTAAAGTTCCGTACGGAAAACCCTACTAAATAAGTGGAAGAAAGAAGGATATAAAAGTTTACGCATATAGGGGACATTTGGACACGTGCGCAAATCTTTTCCCTTCTTTGTTTCACTTATTTATGGATTGCGCACGGGGTTTCCGCATGGAATATCCGCTTATGTGTGTGTACACAGCCTAAAGAGAGAAAAACAATTAGGCTATCGATCATTACTTCAACTACAGTTCGACGAGAAACACAGCAAGCGTACAGCTTAAAGACCCAGTCACGCATCACGATTAAGTCCCTTGGGTTGTTTTTTTTCTGGGTAGCTGTGACCCACATCCACATTTCCCCAACTTGGAATTAAGGCAGCTGTTTTGGTTTGAGTTTGGGGGCATTTATATGGGAGTCAGACTTGGTCAAAACAAAGATTTCTTTCCAGTTATAAGAAGGAAAACACGTACGTGAAACCCATGATTTTGACACGTGATCTGGTGGATCTTTTTTTTAAAAAAAACAAGCAGTCTGCATCAGCTCAATGATGAATGATCAACGCAACAGTCAGACCTGGTATTGCGGTACCAGTACCTCCAGGATCTGCATGCTCTGGGGGTCAATATGGTTGTGGTGGTTGGTTGATGGTTCGTCTCGCAAGCATGCTCTTTGCGGTTGAGCGGACGTTAAACCCCAGTTTTCATTCGTCGATGGCACACACACACACACACACACACACACACACACACACACACACACACACACACACACACACACACACACACACACACACACACACACACACACACACACACACACACACACACACGATCCGGGAACATCCCACTTCGCGCGCTACATATCGATAACACTATACCAAGATAAATCATACGGCTATCACTACGCATCGACAACACTACTGAGCTAAATCACTACTACGGCAACTACGGGTTAAAGTTAGGGTTAAAAACAGGGTTAAACTTAGGTAAGGAATATAGGGTTAGCCAGGTTACGAAAAGGGTTCGGGTTAGGGTTAGCAATACGTTTAGGGTTAGTCTGTCGGAATTCAAACTGATAGATTGGCGCAGTCATCATCAATAATTGTTCTCTATGGGTAGTAGTGGTAACAACGGGTAGTTCTTTCGATACGTAGCGATAGAGCTACGCGCCCACACGATCCGCCGCGCTTTGCTGCGATCAATGGCAATGCACTGACAGCGATATTATAATAGGGGAAGACGGGGTAAAAAGCGCATGGGCGGGTAAGAAGCCCACCCCAATTATCTCATGAAATGAAGCAAATTTCAGTCTCATTTTGCCCATGAGACGAGCGTTAATGTCTAGCACTCGTCTCATGGGCAAATTTGACTGAAATTTGCTTTATTTCATGAGATAATTGGGGTGGGCTTCTTACCCGCCCATGCGCTTTTTACCCCGTCTTCCCCTATCGACCAGAAACAAAGGGGAAGAGAATGTAATAATAAAGATGGGGGGAAAAGTAGAATAAATACAATAATATCTGCATTGTAAAAAGATCGGGACTTTCTTCCGTGTTGCACTGCCTCCGGGCATTGCCTCTCCAGGATCGTTCCCACCATCTTTATGCGATCTACTAATGTCCCATATGTGTCTGTTTCAGACCGGAGGACGTTAAACAGATTTTTCTTCAGTGGAATAAAAACCAAGAAAAGAATAAACGCAGGCTACCAAAAAAGAATAGAAAAAGGGAAAAGAAAATGTTGGAAAACAAAAAGGCAAAAATAAAACGTTATTAAAGATTTTCCTAATAACCTTTACCCGGAAAGCGCTCGCAAGCAGCGATTGATAGAGATGTGCGATTTAACTGCAGTCTAAAAATAGATCGGCACGCGCAGCAGATATTTAAAAAAAAAGAAGAAGACCCAAAGAAGCAGAAACGTTAAACCAGGGACGGTATTCATGTCGAGATAGCATGAGACTTAGCATGATGCTAACTTAGAAGCTCTTCCAAAAGTCCTATTAAATCCTATAGGACATTGGAAGAGCTTCTAAGTTAGCATCATGCTAAGTCTCATGCTATCTCGACATGAATACCGTCCCTGACTCCCAGACCCATTGGCCTAGTTATTGTCTAGCGACGTTGCCATCACGCAAACAAGATCGCTAGAACTAGAATAAGTTGACGAGGACCGAAGCAACATTACTGCAAACTGCTTTTGGCAGACGACAGGTTGTCGAGCAGCCGAATTTTGCAACAAATAGTGCAACCACTAATAAACGGACACTGCACAATCAAAAAACATGTTATCTACGTTACAATAATGTAACATTATTTACTTACTTTCTACGAGAGAAAACAACAACCCACCATTGATTATTCTTGCCAAAGTTCTACCTGCAGATGAATGGCAGCAGACGACTTTACTATAAATAGAAATAAAATAGAAATTGACGAACGCATGCGCAGAGGCAGAATCGGATTCTAAAAAAAATCTGTTTTGGTGATGTCTTAATGCTGATGGAAAACTTCCATTGAGATAATGTCTGAATGGAAGACTAACGCGGCAGTAACAGAAAAGAGTCGACTCGGAAACTCAAATGGCATAGGGTATTAAGCATTTTTATGGATGAATGGATGGATTGAATGAATGGATTAATTATTGAAAAGAGTCAAAGTAAAGCGGAACGGCGTGAGATATACCTAGTTTGCTTTTAAGTAAAGTAAGAAAAATCTTCGCATAACGAAGAGGTAGATTAATTGCACAAAAACTGCTTCGTAATAGTGCGTAACTGTGTGTACAAAAATGTGTGTGTGTGTGTGTGTGTGTGTGTGTGTGTGTGTGTGTGTGTGTGTATGTGTGTGTGTGTGTGTGAGAGTGTGTGTTTGTGGGGGGGGGTGGAGGGGGAGTTTGTGTGTGTGTGTGTGTGTGTGTCAAGTCAAGTCAAGTCAAGTCAAAATGATCTTTAATGACGATAAAGGAATAAGCTAAACAAAACTTTTTTTCAACCTGTGTCTGTGTGTGTGTGTGTGTGTGTGTGTGTGTGTGTGGTGTGTGTGTGTGTGTGTGTGTGTGTGTGTGTGTGTGTGTGTGTGTGTGTGTGTGTGTGTGTGTGTGTGTGTGTGTGTGTGTGTGTGTGTTAGCGTGTGCGCGTGTGTGTAGGGTGTGTGCGCGCGTATGCGTACGTCTATCTGTGTTTGTTGTGTGTGACATTTATTGTGTGTGTGCGTGTGTGTGTGTGCGCGCGCGCGTGCGTGCGTGTGTGTGTGTGTGCATGCATACGTGTGTGTGTGTGTGTGTGTGTGTGTGTGTGTGTGTGTGTGTGTGTGTGTGTGTGTTGATGTGTGTGTGTGTGTGTGTAGTCTCTCTCTCTCTCTCTCTTCTCTTTCTCTCTCTCTCTCTCTCTCTCTCTCTCTCTCTCTCTCTCTCTCTCTCTCTCTCTCTCTCTCTCTCTCTCTCTCTCTGTCTCTCTCTCTCTCTCTCTCTCCCTCTCTCTGTCAGTCTGAGTGTGTCTTGTATGTGAATGTGTGTGTGTGTGTGTGTGTGTGTGTGTGTGTGTGTGTGTGTGTGTGTGTGTGTGTGTTGTGTGTGTGAGTGGTGTGTGTGTGTGGTGTGTGTGTGTGTGTGTGTGTGTGTGTGTGTGTGTGTGTGTATTGCGTGAGAGAGAGAGAGACACATGACTCATGTTTACGCGCGCATTTTTCAAACACACCCCAACACACACACACACATACACCCCCACCACCCCACACGTGCACGTGTACACACACGCTTTAAAACCTTTCTTTTGTGTACAGGGGAAGCAAAGCTGATTCAGTGAATAAGTAGTGGAGCTTTCGGGTTATTTCCCTTCCAACAAACGAAAATAAACGTTTTAGTCAGTGACATTTATTTGTGTATTACTATACCCCCACCATGCAAAGTGAGAGTAAGAGCTGTTTGTTACGGTACCCCCACTTTGGTCTTCTCCCCCCCCTCCCTCCTCCCCCTTACAAGATTTGAAGTGATTCTGTCAAGCAGTTTAAGAGATGTCCTTAGATCATAGACAGACACACACACACACACACACACACACACACACACACACACACACAGACAGACAGACAGACACGCACACACACACACACACACACATATATATACACACACGCACACACGCACACTGACAGACAGACAGACACACACACACACACATACATACACACACACGCATACACACACGCACACACACGCACGATGAAATTCTGCTTAACGTGCTTAATGGGACATTAGTAGATAATATACAGATGGGGGGAACGATCCTGGAGGCAATGCCCGGAGGCAGTGCACCACCAGGAAAGTCCTGAATTTTTAACAATACAGATGTGTATGAAAACATCTAACACACACACACACACACACACAGAGAGAGAGAGAGAGAGAGAGAGAGAGAGAGAGAGAGAGAGAGAGAGAGAGAAGAGAGAGAGAGAGAGAGAGAGAGAGAGAGAGAGACTGCGGCAAACTTATACTCCTCTGCCGTCTAAAGTCGGGCAAAGGACACAAATACACAGGCAGCTGACGAAAATAGTTTAGTTTACGAGCCGTCGATGAAAGAAAGCATAATTATTACACCTTTCAAGATCTTTGCAAAACCAGTTAGGCTTGTCGCTACTACGCCTAAAGATTGTAGACATATTAGAAAGCATATAATAATAAGCTTGTGTGTGTGTGTGTGCGTGTGTGTGTATGCATGTGTGTGTATGTATGTGTCTGCGTGTGTGTGCGTGCGTGCGTGCGTGCGTGTGTGCGTGCGTGCATGCGTGTGCGTGTGCGTGTGCGTGTGTGTGTATTGGTGGGGGTGTAAATAGGGTGGGTAAGTGGGAGGGGGGGGGTGTAAATAGGGTGGGTAAGTGGGAGGGGGGCACAGAGAGAGAGAGAGAGAGAGAGATGAGAGAGAGAGAGAGAGAGAGAGAGAGAGAGAGAGAGACAGAGACAGAGACAGAGAGAGAGAGAGAGAGAGAGAGAGAGAGAGAGAGAGAGAGAGAGAGAGAGAGAGAGAGAGAGAGAGAGAGAGAGAGAGACGCGGACAAGGGGGAGGGAAGGCTTTTGAAATAAATAAACTGACAGCGGGAGGGAAGGCTTTTGAACGAGCGAGAACGTGATTTTGTTCTTTTCATTACTGCTTTTATATTCTTATTTCACTACGACGGGCGAAGTCGACGAGGAGGCTAGTGTGAATTTGTGGTCGTTCGTTGAATAAAGTTCCGAATAAATTATGTCGTTTTTTCTTCGCAAAGGGAAAGTGTTTTCAGTGTTTCTAAGGGCTAAACAAATGGAAGTTCCAAAAATTAAAACCTATGCCCGTAAGTACTTTTTGGTGTCATTTGTATGTAAGCTTCCTGATTATAGTGAACGCGTCCCTTGCTTACGATCCACAGTAGGGGAAGACGGGGTAAAAAGCGCATGGGCGGGTAAGAAGCCCACCCCAATTATCTCATGAAATAAAGAAAATTTCAGTCAAATTTGCCCATGAGACGAATGCTAGACATTAACGCTCGTCTCATGGGCAAAAATTGGCTTCATTTCATGATAATTGGGGTGGGCTTCTTACCCGCCCATGCGCTTTTTACCCCGTCTTCCCCTACTATCTTGTCTCATCTCCTTTCAGTTCATGCCTTTTGCGAACACTCGTCACCAGCATCAACCAATTTAACGTGTTTCATCCATTAGGCTTACAATGTTTTATGGTGGCATGCCACTTGTAAGGTCTTTTCCGATCCCTAACCAAAATCAATGATAAGAATATTTGCCTCTGTTAAAAGAAATCACTTGAAACAAATAGCTCTCTGTGGACAACTGACAGGAGCCAGAATGAGGGGAATTAGTGTACAGTGGATCGTCTCTTACGTTTTCATGAGAGAAGAAAAATATACTACTCCACATTTGCTTTGCTTCACTCTTAACCCTTTCACCGCCAATGTCGCATTTATACACCACAATGGTTTAACACCCATGTCACTAAAAGGCATCAAACCAGGACCTGTTAAGTGTTATCCAAAGACCCTATTTTCTTCATTTTGGGAGGTAAGGATAGGCCTGTTATGTCACAGACGAATTCGCAATATTGCAGATATTTTATTTTCTCTACCCAGCTAAGCTTAATGGCATTTTTTGGGGCTGAAAAATAGCTGGCGGCGAAAGGGTTAAAGACATTCCTCTGTTTTAAATTCCATCGGCTTTGTTCTTTATGAAATTTAATCAGTGTAATTTGGTTGGGTATCAATCAAAGAACACGACAGACTCGTCAAACGGAAAAGATGTTGCCCATAAACAAATAGTTGTGAGGACACGGAACCAAAGCTATCCCTCAAATGTGGGGATAGTCAGCATAATTATGGAGCACCAGCATACAAATTAGTAGAAACCTGTACAGACTCTTTGTCAAACAACACATAACGGGATGTCAGTAACGTGTGTGGCTCCCGGGTACTATGTGGATGACACCCTGAAGCACCTCCTCAAGGAACAGTTCTGAGGATGGGGACTTAACCCTTTCGCCGCCAGCCATTTTTCAGCCAACAAATACCATTCAAAATAACTGTGTAGAGACCAAAAATATCTGCAATATTGCGAATTCCTCTGTGACGTATACATAACATTAGGCCTATACTTGCCTCCCAAAAGTAAGAAAATAATGGTCTTTGGATAACAGGCCCTGATTTGATGCCTTTTAGTGAAATGGGTGTTAAACCATTGTGGTGCTAACATGCGACATTGGCGGTGAAAGGGTTAAAGCTAGTCTGACCCGTAAAAATCCCACGGCAGTTGAAAGTCGGTAAGAGCAGGGAGAAATCCCGCTGCCTGGTATGGACAAATTGATAGCTAGGTTTCCCAAGTGTGGCCCCCCACCCAAAAAACAATTGGGGTAGGCGCTGCACTTGCAGCGACGCGCTCTCCAGGGGTAGAGCAGCCCGAATTTCACAGAGATAAGTCTCTGTGACTAGAATATACCAAATACCAATACCTTCTGCTGGGGAGTCATGTCCCAATCTTCTTCAGGGTGATTGGGTTACTCATGCACGGATGGGTCCTCGGGTCATGTCCCGAAACATCTACCATGAGATGATAAAACGAATTGTTTTTAAACAGTTTCACTCAACTAAAGTATAGGCTCACTTCGGAGCTTTCGGGGGCGTCGCGCTCCCTTCGTCAGCGTCGTCTGCTGAGAGGCCACTAGGCGGTTCAGTGCACACGATCGTGAGTACAGCTGAAGGCTGCACCCCACGGCGCATGGACTGAACCAGGGAAGAATAAGCCGCGGGCAAGGTGTGTATCCCACGGTCACGGTTCAGTGTGGGGCTTGGCGGCCGCGATGTAGATGGCCTCCTTCACCCCTCTCTGGAACCATCTGCTGTCTCGGTCCAGCACAGAGATGTTGTCGGGTGAGAACTGGTAGTCGTAGTTGGCCATGAGATTTAAGTCAGGAAACCTGGATGACCTCTCCATTCGCTCTATTGATTCATCCTCAAAGTAATGGTCCATGCCGTTTATAATCCGTGTGGTCGGGCATTACTGTCCATGAAAAATGAAATCCAGACCAATGCACAGGAAACCCGGACGACCCCTCCATTCGCTCCATTGATTCATCCTCAAAAGTAATGGTTTATAATCCGTGTGGTCGGGCATTGCTGTCCATGAAAAATAAAATCCAGACCAATGCGCAGGAAACCAGGACGACCCCTCCATTCGCTCTGTTTGATTCATCCTCAAAAGTAATGGTTTAAAATCCGTGTGGTCGGGCATTGCTGTTCATGAAAATGACATCCAGACCAATGTCATCGTATGTCTTAAGACTCAAGAGGAGACCCGTGACCTCGCTTTTGATTCATTTCAGTTGTCAGGCTTCCGCGTTCAGAGGCACGTGTAGGACTGTCTTTCCCTGCGTGCTGACTCCGCCTCAAGACCTTCGGGGAGCTACCCCCAATAACGAACATGCTACAACACTGCCCAACACATGATGCTCTACGACACCAAACCAGACCAGGGGGTGGGGGTGGGGGTGGGGTGGGGTGGAGCTGCAGGTGCAGCTTTGGGGCAGCCGCACCGACCTGGAGAAGACAGTGGACTTCGTCATGGCGACCAATTTGAAAGTCTGACGCTGCCAGCTACATCGACCGCTGAAGAAGAAGAAAAAGAACATGCTGGGGACATGATCACTGTGGAATTATTGCTATTTCCTGCTACTCCACATCATAATGCCGGAATTATCTCAGGTTTTGTCCGAATCTTCACTCACCAGTAAGCCAGATGGGCGCCCAGTCATAAGGCCGGGTTCACATTAGACGCGTAAGTTCCGTACGGAAAACCCTAAATAAGTGGAAGAAAGAAGGATAAAAGTTGACGCATATAGGGGAAATTCGGACACGTGCGCAAATCTTTTCCCTTCTTTGTTTCACTTATTTTAGGATTTGCGCACGGGTTTCTGCATGGAATATCCGTTTATGTGTGTACACGGCCTAATGGTCCATGTGGTATTCTGCTTCGCCCAAGCCAGTCTGAGGCTTGCCTGTGCTGTAGGGTCAAGGGAATGCAGATTGAGGGTGTCCTTGACCTCAGACCACCTTCATACACCCCCCTCCCCCTCCTCCTTTCGGTTTTCTATTCCCATTTGAATGGCCAAGGTCGTGGGTATTTTTTTTATACTTTTGTTTTAGCTGAATTGCAGTCCAGAGGAGATGCCGGCGAGTTTGACAAGAACGTTGTCCTCCCGGTGAATGGAAATATGTGACCCAGCACCACGATGGGGACATTAAGTCGCTGGGATTGTTTCTTACAACAGGCTTGCAAAGTCAAAATTAAAATAAAAAAATTCAATTTTGAGTTATGGGTATTTTCGTGCTTTCTAACATCTCATCTTTCATATTTATAAAGGACAACCCTTGTTATGGTCTCTAAATACTCCAACAAGTGTTTTAAAATGAGTAGGTTGATGCATTTTCTTCAGCTAGGCTCAACGTTAGACTGTGATTTCTCAGAATGGCTCACAGTCACCCTGCCATCTTCAAATGCTTATAGCTCTAAAACAAAAAGCGTTACAAGAACGGTTCTTATATCATTTGAAAGAGAAGTGCCTGAAGTTTCTCGCTGTACCATTATCTCAGACTGGTCACTTTGACACTTAGTGTCCCTTTCGTGGTGCTAGGTCACATATACGTTCTCCTACCTAACCAGAATACCTTCTTTTGACGATACCTAAAGTTTGGAGCACAATCCTAGCTGAGACCACGCTTGTGTGTGTGTGTGTGTGTGTGTGTGTGTGTGTGTGTGTGTGTGTGTGTGTGTGTGTGTGTGTGTGTGTGTGTGTGTGTGTGTGTGTGTGTGTGTGTGTGCGTGTGCGTGTGTGTGTGCGTGTGTGTGCACGTGTGCGTCTGTGTGTGCACGTGTGCGCATGTGCGTGTAAGTGTGTCTATAATTGTTTTTGTAAGTATGTTAAGATGTTTACCGATTCTTGCTTGGATTATTCGTCCGTACTCAATTTTCGTTTACGTCCAATTTGTTATCAAACTTCTCAATGCTGCCACCTACAGGTAGTAGGTAGGTAGGTAGACTTACCTAAATAAAAAATCTCTTTCAATTTTAGTCACACAAAATGATTCAGCAGCGTGAAATTCACGACCTGGTTTTTGGGTTCCCCCCCCAAATTCTGTATTGGACAGTGTGTGATAGAGGAGCTACAGACTTTTACCAAAGACACTATAATAATAAGACAGACAAGCGGCCATTTTTCCCTATATCAGTATATGAATAGTGAGGACAAACCCCCTGATTATGCCCCCCCCCCCCCCCCCCCCCCCCTTGAACATCAGCTGTAATCTAACACTGGCTGTTACTGTTTCATAGATTTTCTGGCCGTATTTGCAGCTTCCTTACCTTTCTTTGTCTTCAGGAAAACGGAGAAAAGTTTTGCCCAAGCACACAAATTTGAATCTGGTATTTTAAAAAAAACCCACGTCGATTCAAATTGCAGTTCTTGGATAGAGCCACCATTGTTAATGGGATCACAAACGATAACCCTATCAGTATCAGCCCGGCTCGCCGTAAACTCTCCAGTTGTCTGTCTTACTCTCATTACAGTGTCTGTGCTTTTAGTTAAATGTATAGGCATAGTATAAATATTACTTTGCAATCGCACAGACTGTCTCTTTGAAATTTAGGCGGTTCCCACCCGGGGAGCGCGTCGAAGCGAGTGCAGCGCTAGCCTCTTTTTTTTTTTTTTTTCTTTTTTAAAGACACGAAGAGCCAGGCACCCCACAGCCATCTGCCCTACGGCGAACAGGGAGTGGGCATGTACGGGAAGAATCGTTCGAAGCAACCCTGGGCCAACCTGAAAATACTGCAAGGCACCATAATGGAAGCTGTCGGTGAGCTTACTAACATATATGTGTTACAGTCAAACTCGGAATTCAGGCATTCACGATATTGCCTAAGACATGTCAGGCATTTCTGAGAATGACCGTTTTGATCGGTCATTTTCGGAAAAGCCTAATTGTCTTTGGCATTCACCGAAAACCCCTGAAATGTCAACACCATGTTTTCCCTTATACACGTATTTTGACTGATAGGGAATTTGTTTATCTCCGATTTACTGAATCCGATTCTGATGTGTTAGCTGTTCTGGGTAGCATTACTGAGCGCTACTAGCATGTGAGTTTTGTGTGTGTTTAAACAACCCACAAAAACCCCCACAATTTCACGACTGTTTGAATGATTCTTTTCAAATTGTGATAAACACAACTTCTTTTGCCGACAATGTTTATTTGAACGCAAGTGAAGTATTACTATTTTGTGAAAGAGTTCAAGTCACCATTTTAAACGCAAATCATTTTCTTCTAAACTGTCCTCTTTATCAACAAGATCGTATCTGTTATTACCTGAAGATGTAAAAACAGATGTTACAGTGTTATTGTTTGGCAGTCAAAGCAAAAACCAAATAGAAAATACGCAAATACTCTCTACAGTTTGTAAATTCATTCAGCTATCAAAGAAGTTTGAGATTGATTAATTGCTTCCCTGTGATTAACCTACAGTTCTTTTGACTCATCTGTATTTATGTGGATATGTGACCCCGGCTGAAAATATGTTGGAAATATGCTTTAAATTATCAGTTGTCTTGATGCTGAGTCATAAGCGGTTTTGTATTTGCATAATTAATTATGGTCCCCCCACCCCTTCAGATTAAAATTCTAGGTTACAGTTTTGTGATAGTTATCTATTATTTTGTTGTTGTTACTGTTGTTGTTTGTTCGTGTTGTGTATATTCATTCACTTGTTATTTCTCTCAATGTTCAATTGTTGCTGTTATTTCATTATTATGTTCTGTTCCAGTGTCATTAGTTTTGGCAGATAATATTGTGTAACATATCTGTGTTTGAGCGCCTTGTATAAGCTTTAAGCTTGTTGTGCTCATTTGCATGTTGATTATCAATACAAATTCGTTTAAACCAAGTCAACATTTACGAGATGTTTTTCATGCTAAAGAAGCTAACCACAAATCTTTTTTTGCATATATAAAAAGAGGTGCTACATATGGTTTTGACTTAAAGAAATTCTGATCGCTTCTCGGCCTTTTGGCTAAGACAGTGATTCAGGAACATACATTTTTGTTTATACCCTGGTTGGTTTGTTCAGCCCGTCGTGCATGGCGAAAGCCGATACGCGACGTTAAACTGAACTTCCATCCATGGTTTTGACTTAAAAGGAAGGCCAGCATTACATGCAGTGGGTTTTTGGTAGGGCCTAAGACTAAATGAGAATGTTGGAGTGTTGTTTTTGGTTTTGGTTTGCGCTAAAAGCGAATGATCAAAATGACTGAACAAGACTTTCTACGTGCTCTACAAACCAAATATGAGAGGAACAGTAGATACATGTTGCCGAAGGCAAAGTACTTTGATATCATTGATGAAATTAAGCAAGCACAGACCTGGAAACAGACGAATACGGCTCACACTATTACAAAAGGTGATTAATAGGCTTATTAATCCGTGTCTCACAAGATTCAAGATTCAAGATTCAAGATTCTTTAATCAGCCAATGCATCGTAATACAAAGGAAATCATTTTGGTTTTGCACAAGACACAATCCAACAACGACGAAAGCATGCACATCGAATGGACAACCAATATAAGTGAAAGAAAAACAAACAAAAAAGCACACAAACAAATAGGACTTGACAATTATTATTCTCATCTCCTTCCTGTTTTTTTCTCTCCTATTATTAGTTAATATTTTAAGAGGCAAAATGTAGTAGGCCCTTCAGATCTGGGCCTACACAAACATAATGTACACACACATGCATGCACACACGCGCGCATGCACACACATACACACACAGTCACAGAGAGAGAGAGAGAGAGAGAGAGAGAGAGAGAGAGAGAGAGAGAGAGAGAGAGAGAGAGAGAGAGAGAGAGAGAGAGAGAGAGAGAGAGAGGGAGGGGGGGGGGGGGGGGAGGGGAGCAGGGGCGTAGCAAGTTTCCCAGTAGTAATGCTGAAATGGAAGGGGTGGGGTGGGGGGAAATTGAGGGGTCTGGGGGATTGCTGCCCCTCCCCCTACTCTCCCCCGATGCTAACGATAGTTTGAATGTACAAGATGCAATGTGAGCCTCTCCTGGTAGAATAGGGTGTGGATTTGCAACCCATATTGTTATCCAGTCAACCCTTGACTGGTTTGAGTGTGACCATCGATTCGATCACCACCCCAACTGCACCCCCTGTTCATTACCCCACGCACCTACATGTATGTATGTATGTATGTATGTATGTATGTATGTATGTATGTATGTATGTATGTATGTATGTATGTATGTATGTATGTATGTATGTATGTATGTATGTATGTATGTATGTATGTATGTACGTATGCTAGTCAGTCGTTTCCGATCATGGCTGCCAGATAGCAGTCAGGCAGATGCGATTCCGGTGGGCTGTTTATAGTGCTGATGCCTTTCTTTAGGTACATCCCCAAGCTCTCAGCCAAAACAAATGGAGGACAGCTGGCATCGAGAAAAGTCCCCAAAGGCCAACCAATCCAGTTGGCTGCAGCACTAGAGCTAGTGCATAATTATGTTCCCTAGTTTGAGTCATGTTCTTCCACAAAAGACTAAACTCAGCCCACATACTCTTAACACATAATATTATCTCCAATACGATTATCATGGATATGACTGCAAGAAGAAGCAGAAGAGGAGGAGGAAGAACAGAAAGAAGAAGTTTTTTAAAAAAAGAAGAAGAAGAAGAAGAAGCAGATGAAGAACAACAAGAAGAAGAAATGCAATAATCATTCAAGAAAGAAAACCTTTGTTTTCGTTTGGTCAAATAGCTCTTGAACTTGGGTTTCAAACACATTTTTTAAAAATCCGTTGGGTAGTCATGGTCGAGACGGAATGATGCTTCTAAATGCACGGACGTAGCAAGCGGCCCGGCTGGCCCTGGCCATGGCCGGTGTTACGGTGAAAAGCAACCCCAGGGTCTGTATTCTACAGCGAATACAAACCCGGATCAATATTCTACATCTCGACGGGTACCGTT
>CM065688.1:16397680-16402680 GCA_017654935.2 Phymorhynchus buccinoides | reverse complement strand
CGAAAAGGGTTTAAAACCACAGAGAGGGAGAGTGGACGAGCGACAACATGGACGGGTTGTCTGGGCCAGGCCCTAGAGCCGTCCGATTATCGGGGCGCGTATATTTTGCATGGGGGTTCGTGGGCACGAGTCCCCGCCCAGCACCTAAAAGATAAGAGCAGAGCCCTTCGACTTCAAGGAGAAAACTCAAAGTCTGCAGACAGCAAAAGAAGAAATCTTGGAAATCTACAAAGACCGCGCGGAACAACTGGCGACACGCCTCGTTGTGCCAATTGTCAGAGCCGGGGAATTTGGAACATAACTCCAGACGCGGCTTGATGAGTGAGAACAGATTTGGGAGTTACGAGACCATATTCAACGCGCTTGTATATCAAAGCTGCCACTGCCACTCCGCGCGGAGCGCGCGCTGTGGACGTCATTCTCTCTACAGACACTCGAACTGAGTGGAAAAATTGGGGAGGTTGGGAGGGGGGCAGTACAGGAACTGCACAGATTCTTATGCTCTCTGTTGCTCTCTTGCGCACATGACGGTCCTCGAGAGATATCCTTCGCCGTAGCCATGACTCTTTCGACCGTATCTCAGCAAACCAAAACTTGTGGACGAATTCGGTCCCCATCACATTCACAGGCTTCCTCTTTGGGAGGATCTATGCATTTCGCTCAAAGCAAGATCACACAAAGAATTCTGAAAAGATAGCAGCAGAGCTGTACCCAGCCAGAGAAGAGAAAGCCATACCGACCCCAAGGCGGAAATCAAGCCCACGGCTCTGCAACAAAGGCGAAAGTAGGTGTCCAGCCACGGGATGTGGCGGTTTTTTTTTGTTTTTTTAGGGAAAAGTCGGGGGTTTCCCCACTACAAACGGCAGCAGTGCAAGTGGGGGGCATCACAACGTATGGCGAGGCCACTTACAAGGGCCACAACTCCCGACTGGCTCTCCCTATCACTGACACTGGAATAATAAAGGTGAGAACGCCCGCTGATACGACTTTGAGGCTGATTGAGATAGTTTTGTGGCAGGATAGGCTGATGTTTTTTTTCATCATGAATGGGCACAGATCTTGTTCTTAGATTCTGAGATTTTGCAAATGATTCAAATAGGAGCCAAGGATAGAGATAAATTGTCCTGTGTTAGGAACTCCTTCTAGTATCTTGTCTTCTAACAAAACCGTCACGTCTGTCAGTCCTAGTGAATGCAGATAATTGATCAGAAGTTTGCTAAAAAAAAAACTATTTCAAAGCGTGTTTCATCTCCCAATGTAGTTACACACTGAAGGGCGACAGAATACTCTCCCCTGTGTTTAGCTGGAGCAAGAAGATGAACACATCGTAATGATTCTGAATTAAGTAGATCTCAACTCAGAAGTGGTTACCACCATTTTAAAATGGAAATGGAAACAACTCAATACAGGCTCTGACTCTTTTTTAATGCATAGAATTTCATGGCTATCAGTCAGATCTTTAAAAGAATGCATTACTATTCAGTGCCCAGTCTGAGGAACACAAAACATTCCTGAGGGTTTGTGTGGAAAGACCAACGTTTTGGAAAATACCCACATAAAAAAAATGTACTAACAAACGTTGACTAGCTCCGGGACCTCGGTGGTTCACCAAACTGTTGAAACCAGTTGTTCGCTTGGTCTCAGAAAGGGAGGGGCCACGATTTACACTTGCTTTTGGTTAGCATGATCATTGCTGTAGGGGCCTACAAGACATAGCCTGCATGACAGAAGGTCATTGAACAACTGATACTCTTTTTCAAAAAGCTGGGGGTCATGGTTGCCATACAACAAAACCGTATTTGAACCAAGTGACAAAAATCCAGTATCTAGGTGTAATAATTGACTCAGTGGATATGAAGGTGAGACTCACTGAGAAAGGAGACAGCTCTGACAGATTGATGCGAGAAGCTTTTATAAGGAGAAATAAATGCATAGATCAGAGAACTGGGCCCGAGGTCATTGGGGGGAAAATGATGGGCCCCCCCCCCCCAAGCTTTCCAGGCGCATAGTCAAATTTGGACCCACTTCACTACCGCCCAGCTAGAAAAAGAAAAAAACTGCAGCTTTTGAAAAAAGAGTTAGAGGAGATTTGCATCAGTTCTGCCTCTTTATAACCAGATAGCCTTATCAAGTACAATGGTGGCGGGAACATTGGAACGGCAGTCAGAAGAACAAATGACAATTTGCAAAAGTGTGAACCCGGACATTGTGACTGGTCACAACAGAGCTTGATAGGCTTTGTACAGGGATGGGGCTCGTCACTGCGAGGCGTATGTCTTCGGGCGGAAGAGTGAGTTGGTTGGTGGTTGAAACCGACTGTTCAAATAAATACTTAGAACTGAAAGCAGTGGTGTTTCGCCTTTTGAAATGTGTCAGAGCACTTTGAGCAATAAGCATAGTCCTCGGACTAATGATTGGACAACACCACCGCATGTGAGCTGTTATAAACAAAGATGGGTACAAAGCCACTCTGATGCTTGCAATGACATTTTACAGGAGCACATTTGGGCCCCTATGAGTCTGATGTGATGATAATGTGTGGTTGAGTGATGCTCATATTCCGGGTGTTTGAACACTGAGGGACAAAGAATCCAGAGCACACAACCTGGACCGCAGAATGGAAATTGGATGAGGTCACGACCTACGAGGATGCCTGTGCCAAACGCTTGCAGGTCTCCACCAGAAATTGATCTGTTGGCATCCAGGACTAACCACAGATGAAGAGATTTGTTCTTACAGACCAGATCCTCGCAAGCAGAAAGCAATTGATGCCATTTTCACTCTCTTGTGAAAAGACTAAAAATTTCGTATGCTTTCCACTATTCAGCAATCAGCAGTCGGGTGGCACAGAAAATTCAATTGTTGGAAAAAAGCCACGAGGGATCCTGGTAGTTCCAGATTGCCACCCACACCACTGGTACGGTTACCCCGTGATACAACGCCTCATGTGCAACCCGTCCTGTGAAACACTTGCGGGTCGTCACAGGCTTTCTTCATCTTCCAAGGCCACCCCACAATGATCCACCCACTTCTTCAGAACGGCCGCACTGGATCTGCTGGTCTGCAACCCCAAAGTCTTCAAGGCCAGTGCTCATGTAAAGCCTCTGAAGGCAATTGGGATCCACAGATGCACCATCTAATGTCTAAACTCATGGAGGCCTAATAATCAAAAGTCGTACAACACTACATAATAAATGGCATAGAAGTTGTAAGAGAAAAATGAAATCACAACCCCTTAACCTATTGTGCATGTCTCTAATTTCCTACCAAAAACTGTACTCAGACTGGCTGCTAAGCTATTAGTACGGTTAATCTTGCTAGAAGTGCTATCGCTGCGTTTATAACCCCAAAGTACTCTGACTCTTATTGGAAAGCCACCCTGGTGGTTTGTAGAGTGGTAAAAGGGTGTTTCAAAATTAGACCCAGCACTACCAAAATACAGTGAAAGAAACATGGGATGTAGATATTGTTAGTCAAACCGCTTGAGCATGGGCCATATGACAGTAACAATTGGACTTTGCAAAGACCACTTTACAGAAGATCATGCTCCGTGCGTGTTGTCAGGTAGAGAGGGCAGACAATCCCACAATCTGACACTAGACGATGTGTAAAAAAGTGTACAGTATACTAAATGTGTGCGTGTGTAATATAGATTCATACTTTGAGAAACAGTACAGCCCAGACCAGGGTGTGTCCATGTCAGGCCACTGAAAAATAGAAGCTTTTGAGAAACAAATAAAAAACTATGCATTGTTCATCACTCTGAACTGTCACATAGACAGGGACGCAGAGTTTTGAGGGTTGGGGGAAAAACACAAACACTATTTCTTATCACTTGTGTGAGGGACCAATACCAGGGCTGTGTCCAGGGACAACATTTCTAGATGGATTAAAACCGTATGATTATGACGTTGCGGGTGTGGACACAGCAAAATTAACTCCTCATTCAACTAGAAGTGCAAGCACACGATGCAATGATAAGCAGAGCGGCGTATCAATCGGACTGTAGTCCCAAGGCGCGCTGGTCTGGTCAAAATATGCAAAGCGACTATTTCAGTAGATTCTACCAAAAAACTGTGCAAAAGCAGCAGAGAGGAGAGCGGCTGCAAAAGAACAAAGGAGGTCCCTTTGAAATCAGTCTTGGACAGGCCTTTGTTGGCCGAAAACCACTTCGAAATAAGTTAGCAAGGTGAGCTATGACCAAAAGGGGGTATGGGTTTGCTCTGTGAGCACGTATATGTTTGTGTATATTAAATACATGTGGTCCCGACTCTGAAGTTACGTTTTACTTGGTCAGAGTGTATACCTCTGACACTCAGGTGCGGGTAGCGGAACTGGCTGTTGTGTCTTTACGTCTTCCTCTCGACCCCTAGGGGCACATATGGGACATTTACCTCTGTATCAGATCAGCATACGAGAATAGATAATTATAAAGTTAAACGAGGCCTACCTGAAGTCGATGTTTTTAAACTGGAATTATATATGATAGTGGTTGATGGGAAGAGGATAGTACACATACCCACCTTCAGATATTTGAAAATTCCTCCACCCTTAGACCTTAGCATCTTTATCAGGGACCCACATGTACGGCCTAAAGTTCTGGCTAATCCGGCGGGCGCGCATCTCACATTTTACTTTGTCAGAGTGCGTGTATGTTATACCATAACTTCACTCAGGCACATCATATAAGTCAGGTTAACATCGACTTTGCAGGTAAGCCTCGTTTAACTTTATAATTTAATATATATTAAGATCGGCGGGGGACGTTTGGAAGGCAATCGCCTGAGGCATGTGCAACAGCCAGTAAAGTCCCGACTTTTTTTTTAATAATAGCAGATATGTACCAGTATACATTACAGAAAAAATATGCTGTGAAAACTCGTGACGCCCACTAAGTCTAAGATTTTATTGTTTCGAAAACAAATGTCAGTACAGGTCTAAAGCAAAACAAATAAACAGAGTTCATAAAAAAAGAGGCACAGCCATTAAAAAACTGAGTT
>CM065688.1:16381799-16397180 GCA_017654935.2 Phymorhynchus buccinoides | reverse complement strand
ATCGATTCGATCAACGTTCCACTGCACCCCCTGTCCCATCACCCTCACGCACCACTGTATGGTGTCTGTATTTATGCCAGTCGTCGTTTCCGACCATGACGCAGTACAGTCAGCAGATGCTATTCTGGCGTGTGTCTGGGATAAATTTGTTAGCATAGTTTTCTTGCCTAGAAAAATGCAGTTTTTAATGCGAAAAGTGTGTGTGTGGGTGTGTGTGTGTGGTGATGTGTGTGTGTGTGTGTGTGGTTTTGTGTGTGTGTGTGTGTGTCGATGCGGTGTGCGCGTGCGTGCGTTGCGTGCGTGCGTGCGTTGTGTGTGAGTGTGTCAATAGTGTGCGTTGTGCGTGCACGCGCGCGGTGCGTGCGTGTTGTGCGATGGCTGCGACGTGTGTGTGCTATGTTGTGTTTGTGTGGGTGTTGTTTTTATAAACAAAAACGTGGTCAGGCTAGAGCCTGACCTGGATGCTACGCCCCTGTATTTGCTTGCGAATTTCTGTCGTTTTTGTTCTCCGTCATGTACTGAAAACGGCTCTTCTACGTACAAAAACGTATCAGCTGCACGCAACCTTCCGATGCCCTTGCTCCATTATCTTCTACGTACAAAAACGTATCAGCTGCATGCAACCTTCCGATGCCCTTGCTCCATTATCTTCTACGTACAAAAACGTATCAGCTGCACGCAACCTTCCGATGCCCTTGCTCCATTATCTTCTACGTACAAAAACGTATCAGCTGCATGCAACCTTCCGATGCCCTTGCTCCATTATCTTCTACGTACAAAAACGTATCAGCTGCATGCAACCTTCCGATGCCCTTGCTCCATTATCTTCTACGTACAAAAACGTATCAGCTGCATGCAACCTTCCGATGCCCTTGCTCCATTATCTTCTACGTACAAAAACGTATCAGCTGCACGCAACCTTCCGATGCCCTTGCTCCATTATCTTCTACGTACAAAAACGTATCAGCTGCATGCAACCTTCCGATGCCCTTGCTCCATTATCTTCTACGTACAAAAACGTATCAGCTGCATGCAACCTTCCGATGCCCTTGCTCCATTATCTTCTACGTACAAAAACGTATCAGCTGCATGCAACCTTCCGATGCCCTTGCTCCATTATCTTCTACGTACAAAAACGTATCAGCTGCATGCAACCTTCCGATGCCCTTGCTCCATTATCTTCTACGTACAAAAACGTATCAGCTGCATGCAACCTTCCGATGCCCTTGCTCCATTATCTCAAACAAGAGAATGGTGCGAGTCACGTAGCCTGGCTTGCACTCTGGTTGAGTACATGTCTCATCTTGTGTGTAATGCTAAAGATACACTGATACGTGATCTGGTGGTCTTTATAAAGGTGAACCCTGACGGATGAGTTTTTTTGCAAGAAACACGTCGAGATCACCAGAAACACAGCCTTTCAAAGGATCGGAACACTCACTTTGCTCTAGTTTCCTTGAAATTAACAAACCGTCAAAACGGCGATTCCTCCTGTTTTGGCGGAGAAGATGGAGAGAGTTTAGCCATTTTGGATGGGGTGGGTGGACTGAGGCCACTCATTGTGGTTGAAGCTTTTTTCTTCTTTGTAGTGCAGTAAAAAAAAAAAAAAAACAACATTGGAGCTATTTCCTTTGTTTGTGAGCGAAACTCCTTTTTTTGGTAAGCTGCATTGTGGACATTTCGTGCACAAGGATCTGGTCTAAACTCAGGCGGCCATTAGAAAAAGAGAAGGCACATGTCTTCTTTTTCACTTTTAAAGAATTTGACTTCCAGCACCTACGCCAAGGAGGAATTGCGCGCCGAATTTGACGGTTTGATTTCTAGGAAACCAGAGCAAAGTGAGTGTTGTGATCTCTCAGTAAAAGGTGTTTTCCTGGTGATCTCGACGTGGTTTTTTTATTTTGCACAAAACTCACCCGTCAGGGTGCCCCTTTTATAACTGGGTTACTGTGCTGACATTATCATTTATAAGCACTGCACTTTTTAGTCTTAAGCGTATACTACTAGCTGTGCCTACAAGAAGCGTGTGGTAACTATGTTCCGCTTAGAAGCGTTATGCTAATGCATTTTTCTGTTCTGTTTGCTTGCGTTTGCTTGTAGTATTTCAAATTGGGGGCCATTTGGCTTGTTTTTTTGACATGACCGATTTACTATGGGGAGTATATCTAGCATTTTGTAACTTGTTATAAATTATAGCCTACCGATCTAGTAGACATGTTTTGGTGTCCATCGCTTTTTATTAGATAATTATGATGGTATATTTCAGGCGGGGGTGGGGGGGTGTGACTGTATGGATCGTAATATCATTGAGCATGTTGGTAAGCGCGCGCGCGCGCGCGCGCGCGCGCGTGTGTGTGTGTGTGTGTGTGTGTGTGTGTGTGTGTGTGTGTGTGTGTTTGTGTGGTGTGTGTGTGTGTGTTGTGTGTGTGTTTGTGTGTGTGCATGCGCGTGGGCATCTCTGGTGTGTGTGTAATCTTAGTTTTACTTATGGGTTTATGTATAAGATTGCAGACTTTTTTTTTGTTAATACATTGTTTTGATTAACCAAAATTCCTTTCGAGGCTTACCAGTTTGTTCTGTGTTGTGTGTTTGTTTATGTGTAACATATTCAAGGTTTAGAAGGCTATGCCACTCTTGGATAGATGTTGATTTGTTTGTATGTTGTCCTCTCCACCATTGTTGATGTGTACTTGTGTGGGTGGAAGGGTCATAAAAGGCGAACGTGGTCACATTCTTTTTTGAGAATGATTGCTTTGTTTGTCTCACTTTGGTTCTGATCCACGCATTGCTAGATGATTGGTATCATAATTCAACGGTTGGAGGGGATTTAATTAGAAAGAGAGTGTTCCCCCTTTGTTCAATCTTGTCTATAGATCATTTTACCCATACTCAATTATCACAGTGTGTGACAGAAGGATAGCTACAGACGCGGGCATATATTTTATAGATTATAAGTAGTACTCCCCCCGTCACAGTAGCGACTGTCTCCTTTGAAAGTCAGACTGTCTCCACCTGGGGAGCGCGTCATCGTTAATGCAGCGGCATCTTTTTTTAGGATTCTAAAGGGGAGAATCCTAATTCTCCCTAAAGAACTCCCCTTCCCCCTTTTTTGTCCGATTTGGCTGACATTTTCCCCCCCCTGACATTTTCACACAGGGGGGGGAAATGTTGCAGGACCATATGGGCAATAAATACGAAATTCTGAAATATTAAATGATTTCGCCGACTTTTCGGCAAAATATATCCGAAAACCCGCGAAATCGGCGAAATTTCAATCTTGAATATCTCAAAAACGGCTGAACGGACGTCGTTCATATTATCAGAATGTACTAAAAAAAATAGATGTTCAACACTTCCGGTATAAAACCGAACAGGAAAAGTACGAACCGGAAGTGCTCCAGCTAGAAACCTGCCGCTTTCATTTGGCTCACGGAATAGCCAAAAACCGGAAGTGGCGTCACAAAGCTAACTACTGGATATTGTAGCTCTAATTATGTTGATCCAGGTCGGAAAGGAGTTTGACGATGATATGCTAAATAGTGTGGAAGTTATTCAAATGTATGTAAATTTGGTTGTGTCACTTTCACTAATTCCCATATATGGAAATTTGTTTCGTTTTTCATCCGATTTCGCTGAAATTTGCAGTAAAATTGAAAGGACGCAAAGTATTTACTAAAGAGTAACATTACAATGCTTTCGTTATAAATTCGAACCGGAAGTGGTGACGAAAATGGCCAAAGTTTAATATTGAATAGCTTGCAAATAGCTGCTTTGTTAAGGGGGAGAATACTGTCATGTTTGCTCTCAAAGGCAAACATAAGCCCTGTAGTTCATTTTTTGTTTGTTTGTCAGACACGATGAGCCAGGCACCGCATAGTCATCTGCCTTACGGAGAACTGGGGGTGGGCTTGTTCGGGCAACGTCGCCTCAAGCAAAACTTGTCCAACGTTGAGAGTCTGCGTGACACTATCATGGGGGCTGTTGGTCAGTATATTAAAGGTCTCTGGTACACGTCAACATTGCTTCCCCACCCCACCCCCACCCCCCCCCCACTCTTGTGTTGAAAGAGTAGGGGGGGGGGGGGGGGGGTGTTCACGTGGGTACCGAAACTTTAAAAAAAAAGTAAATACCGTACGAGAGAGAGAGAGAGAGGGGGGGGGGGGGGGGGGGGGGAGAGGGGGGGGGGGGGGGGGGGGGGGGGTGAGAGAGACTTCAAACTTTTCAAACTTCAAACTTAGGATTTAGACTGGGCCTAGTCTTCCATTCTGTCCTTGTTTTCTAAACATGCAAATTGTAACTAATATTATACATTATATTATATTAGAGAGAGAGAGAGAGGGGGGAGGGAGAGAGAGAGGGGGGGGGGGAGAGAGAGTGAGGGGGGGAGAGAGAGGAAGAGAGAGAGGGGGAGAGAGAGAGAGAGAGAGGGAGAGAGAGAGAGAGAGAGAGAGAGAGAGAGAGAGAGAGAGGGGGGGGGAGGCAGACAAACAAAGAGATAGACAGAGAGCGAGAGAGACAGAGACAGACCTCCCAGACAGTCAGGCAAACAGACAGACAGACAGACAGACAGACACGGACAGAGAGAGACATACATTCAGAGAATGAGGTATTACTGGTTTTTCGAGGTTTCATTTTTCATGTGTTTTTAGTTGGTTATTCTTCGTTTGTTTGTTTGCTTGCTTGCTTGCTTGCTTCTTTTCCTTCTTTCTTTCTCGTTATGTTTTTCTGGCTTTGTCACTGTGTTATTCTATTCCACTTCCTGCCCATTGCTATGGCTCCCCCCCACCTGCGTGCGATTCTCGACCCTTCCAGCGGAAGTGTCGCCATCTTAGTCAGATTTGTGTGTAAACAGCATCGATCTGGCATTTTTCAAACGAAGTTACTGACTAAGATGGCGGTCTCCCATAATATGGCACGCTCCTTGTGGCCGGATATGACGACACGTGGGTACAAGCCATACAGAAATTGAACACTTCTGTTATCTTTCTTTTATTTTTACATGTATTTGTTTGTTAGTTTGCTTTTGTTGCTTTTTTTGTATGTCCTTAGCCCCACTTCAGTGAGCTAAGGAGTATATTAAACTTTGTCGCGATCTGTCTGTTTGTTTGTTTGCTTACTGTTTTCTTGTGTGTCTCTCTGTGAACGGTTGGACAGAATCGCTTGAAATTCTGTAATGCGGTGCATCACCGAGAGTAGAAGACTTCCGTGGACAATTAAGATCCCCCCTCTCTCTCTCTTTCTCTGTGGTTTAAATGTTTTATTTTCAAAAGAAACGTCAACAACAACAACAACAACAACAACAACAACGACATAACTGAAGCAGCAACAAGCAAAGCTTATGACGTGCTCAGTTCAAAATTAATTACACAGCATTGTTGTTGCTCTTCTTTTTTTGTTATCGAGGGGATGTGGGTAGGGTGTGTGTGTGGGGGGGGTGGTGGTAAGTGGGCTGGTTTTGTTGTTGTTGTCACGTTGTTGTCACGTTGTTGTTGTTGTTGTTGTTGTTGTTGTTGTTGTTGTTGTTACTGCGTATTTGATTTTATTGACTGCGGTCGCTTCTGTATTATTTTTCAGACACGATCCCCCTCCCTACCGGGGAAGGAAACCAACTGTTCACCATCGGAGACTATGGCTGCGCTGACGGGTCTTGCTCCATCCCTCTGATTGGAGACATCATCCGTGAGCTAATTGCCTTAATTTAACCCTTTCGCCGCCAATGTCGCATTTTACCACCACAATGGTTTAACACCCATGTCACTACAAGGCATCACATCAGGGCCTGCTATCCAAAGACCCTATTTTCTTAATTTGGGGAGGTATGAATAGGCCTAATGTTATATATGTCACAGAGGAATTCGCAATATTGCAGGTATTTTATTTTTTTCTACCCAGTTAAGCTTAACCCTTTCACCGCCAATGTCGCATTTATGCACCACAAAGGTTTAACACCCATGTGACTAAAAGGCATCAAATCAGGGCCTGTTTTTCCAAAGATAATATGTTCCTGATTTGGGGAGGTAAGGATGGATCTAATGTTTTGCATGTTACAGGGGAATTCCCAATATTGCAGATAATGTTATTCTCTAACCAGTTCAGTTTAATGCTAATTATTGGCTAAGGTATTTTTTGGCTGAAAAATGGCTGGCGGTGAAAGGGTTAAAACCCTTTCATCGCCACTGTCGCCTCTTGGCACCACCATGATTGAACACCCATGTCACTGAAAGCCATCAAATGAGGGTCTGGTATCCAGTGACCGTAATATTATTTTCTTAATTTTAGGAGGTAAGGACAGGCCCTGTTTTATGCACGTCACAGAGGAATCCTCAATATTGCAGACGAAATCTTTTCTCTACCCGGGTAAGGTTCAATGGTAAATTTTGGCTGAGGAATGGCTAGCGTTGAAAGGGTTAAATGTATTATAATTGGTCCTATTGATTTGGCAGTGAGATGCATGCGCAACTTTGGCGATTTCCAGCATCGTTTATAGGCGATGAAGCAATGACATCAGTATTTCATGAGCCCTCCCAAACGTTTCCCAATCAGTTCACACATCTTAAAGATGCCGATGAAACCACGAAGTTCTTGTTGCCGATTCTGCGAAATTCGTTGCCGATTCTGCAAAATTCGTTGCCGATTCCTCGAAATGGGTTGCCGATTCCTCAAAATTGGTTGCTAATTCCGCGAAATGGGTTGCCGATTCCGCAAAATTGGTTGCCGGTTCCGCGAAATGGGTTGCCGATTCCGTGAAATTGGTTGCCGATTCCGTGAAATTGGTTGCCGATTCGGTAAGATCAGCAAATCGTTGCTGTAATCGTGAAATCAGCAACCGGTTGCTGATTCCGCGGAATCGGCAACTACACAAATTCGGCACGACATAGGGCCTATGTAGGCCTATTGAGAACAAACATCATTTTTCTTTGTAATCGGTGTTTGAACGCATGCAATAGAGCCATTGCTTTCTGTATGAGAGAGAGAGAGAGAGAGAGAGAGAGAGAGAGAGAGAGAGAGAGAGAGAGAGAGAGAGAGAGAGAGAGAGAGAGAGAGAGAGAGAGAGAGAGAGAGAGAGAGAGCGCTACTTTGATCAACGCATGCACATGTCGTAATACATGTAAGGAAGAATAGCCAGATTTGTACTAAGCCTTTTAACATTAATCATTTTCTGAAAAGAATATTGTTCTGAAATTGAAAAAGGTAAGCAATTTGCTTAAAAAGAATGTTGCTGTTTTTTAAACCTTCTTTTTCTCACTACACATGTTTGTTTGTTTGCATTTTGGTGGTTTATTATCCCTGTTTGTTTATTGGTTGGTAGGTGTTGCTTAGGCCTTATTTATTTTGAATTGTAGAAGCAACTAAGAAGGGTAGACCACTGTTCCTGGGCAGAAAATTCACCGTTTCTTCCTCGATCGCTCAGACAGTTTCCTGTCAATTATGAGCACAGATGCGTCGTGCTGCCGTTATGCTATGCGCCTAACTAAGAAATAGTTAGGCCCAGCAAGTCCGACTTCGGCTGGAGGAAATCGTTTTTGAAAGTGTTTCTTGAAAAAAAAAGGGGGGGGGGGGGCAAGGGAATACACCGGTAAGGCAGAAAGATAGTATAGATAACAGTAAGCAAAGGGGAAAAGGCAAAGTCAAAGATAGTGACAGATTAGAGGAAGTTACAAGCACAGAACTTCCAAAAGGTGGGGGAACTATTTATACAAAAGACCCCCCACCCACCACCACTCCAGGGCTACCATTTCTTATCCCCCCCCTCCCCCCCCCCCCCCCTATTTCTTTCAAACCCAGCATATTATACAATCCCTTTTTTTCGTCAATCGGGTTGAAGATTTTACCGATATTGGAAAAAAAAAGAGGGGGAAAAAAGAAGAAGAACAACCCCCCCAAAACAAGAAGTAGGAGACTTCATCCGTTACTTTCCCCTCGTATAATTAATGAGTCATAAGTTAAAACGACCCAAACGATCCGTTCAACTGAGTTCAACGTGGCCAGGTCGAGTGAGGAAACGGGCCCAGAGACCACTTCCGGTTCAAGTCGTCTACGAAGATCAGCCAACCAGCGACTTCAACTCCATCTTCCGGCGTATCCATGGTAACTTAGCTATCTAATGACAATAATATAATAATAATAATAATAATAATAATAATATGATGATGATGATGATGATGATGATGATGATGATGATGATGATGATGACGACGACTACAACAGGGACGATTAATACGACTAATACTACTGCTTTTTCTTCTTTTTTTCTTCTTCTTCTTCTTCTTCTTCTTCTTCTTCTTCTTCTTCTTTCTCCTTCTTCCAATAATGTCCACCTGCCGTAATCGGCAATTCCTGACATGTACTGGGGTTCAAAGAATTATGCAGCGTGGGGAAAACAAGAACAAAACTTTGTCTTGATAGATAAGAGGGCATGCACGGGCGAGCACTCATGGCTAGTCCGAGAACACCCGGCCCTATACAAAAAATAGGGGTGGGTGGGGGGTAGTGTATTTATATGCGGGAAGCTTCAGCACATTCGAGGTGAAGGAGCTGAGCGTGGGGGACTGGACGGTTTCTGGTGGTAGGGAGTTCCAGTCACGGATGGTTCTGGGGAAGCTGCTAGTAGTAGTACTACCGCTGCTATCACTAGTGCTCATCCACCTCGCCTCGCTTCGCTTTGTGTGAGCGCATGGCATCGCATGGTTAAAGTAACTGTGTAGCTAGCTAGCTGCATAGTATCTGGCTGTGATGGTCAAAGTAAACAAGCAGGCCTACAAAATTAATACACGGTGGGGTTATCACTGCAGGACTTATCCCGGAGCCCCGGAGTTACCTTCAGGACTTTGATGAGGGCGAGGTGTACGTCCTGGCCTCAGGCACCGGGTTTTTCCGCCCAGTGCTGCCCCCCAACACCGCTGACCTCGTCATGTCCTTTGGGGCTGCCCACTACCTGTCTGAACCGTGAGTGTGTGTGTGTGTGTGTGTGTGTGTGTGTGTGTGTGTGTGTGTGTGTGTGTGTGTGTGTGTGTGTGTGTGTGTGTGTGTGTGTGTGTGTGAACTGGGGAGGATGGATGTGTGTGTTGGGAGGAGGAGGGGGAGGGAGGGCGTGTTAGAAGTTTGGATGCATTGGTGCGAGTGCGGATGGGTTGGTGGTGATAGAGAGTATTGTGAGCGTGTTGAGGAGGGGTTGGTGCAGGGTAAGGGTGGGGGGTGAGGGTTGGAGAGGAGAGGGTGTGGGAGATTGGTGGTTATAGGTGGGAGGGAGTGTGCAAATGTGTGTTTGCGCAAACAAGAACAAGAAACAAGAACAACGTTTGCATTGTCTTAAGAAACATAAGAACATAATAATATACTTCAGTTCTTTAGATCCACTACTATTATAGAATCACCGATGAAAATCACATGATCCGTGTTAGTTGTTTGCACATGCGTGTATGTGTGTGAATCATAAATATCATATTTAAAACAAATTGGTGTTGTGGTAGACAAATGGGTTTAAGCTTATACTCTGCTGAGATCTATGCTTTAAAAGAAAAGCTGGTTCTAACCAACCAGGCCTTTGTTTCTCAGGGGCCCTAAGTACCAAGACTCTCTCCACCGCTTCCCCAACGCCTCGCCAGAAGAATGCAAAATAGTGGAGGCCCAGGCCGCCAAGGACTGGGAAACCTTCCTTCTGCAGCGAGCCAGAGAGCTGAAGAAAGGTACTGAGATCAAAGACCTGAAGAAAGGTGCCAAAGAGCAGAAATAAATCTGGCTTGAACTCACGCGACCCAAATAATTCCTCAAGGAAAGAAACGAAAAAAGCGCCCATACAATGCAGTCCTCCCCATTACAGTGGAACCTCCTATTATAAGACTCCCTCCCACATAAGACCTACTTCTCCGAGACATTGCCCTTCTTTGTAAGTATTAACATTATCTCCCTTATAAGACCCCCTCCCTTATAAGACCTCATTTTGGATGGGTTTTTTGAAGGTCTTATAAGGGAGATAATGTTAATACTTACAAAGAAGGGCAATGTCTCAGAGAAGTACGTCTTATGTGGGAGGGAGTCTTATAATAGGAGGTCTTATAATGGAGGTTCCACTGTATTAAGAAACGCAGCTCGGGATTACTTTGTCTAAAGCTCAAAATATGAAATTAGGTATTTAGGTACTAGGTACGTTATAGTCACAGAGGCGTCTCTGTGAAATTCGGGTTGCTCCCACCTGGAGAGCGCGTTGCAGCCAGAGGCGCGCCACCCAACTACATGGAGATGTAATTTTGTTGTTTGGTGGTGGTTATTTTTTTTCACACACAAAACAAAAATCAAATGAAAGCCTATGTATGTACGCATGCCAGTCTGTTGTTTTCGACCACGCTATCCAGTTGCTATTCTGGAGGGCTTGGCTAACATCTGTTCATGGTGCAAAATGCCTTGCCTATTGTATATCCCTCATTCTCTAGACCGAAAGGACCGACAGTTGCCAAACAGCTGGTGTTGGTGAAGGTCCCCAAAGGCCAGCTAGTCCCTTTGGTTTCAAAGCTAAGCGTCAGCTAATGTCTCCTATTCTTAAGAGTCTAGTTTTTGTGCCTTTTGTTTTTGCTATAAAAAAAATATTACAGAAGAATTTATACCATGATTGTTCGTTACCGTAGAACAAACCCACATTAATCGCGAAGAGCTCTATGTTTGGTATTGGCCCTTCGACTTTGTATGGGAACAAAGGAAAAACAGATTCCAAGCACACCGTTCCTTTCGCCTCGTCTGTAAACTTTTTGTTGTTGTTGTTGTTCCTCTGAAAATGGAACAGAATTCTAAAACCTGAGGAAAGTAACTTCCAACTTGCTCAGATCATAACAAAGCAGCGCCAGTTTTAATTAACACAGCCTTGACGATTTGTTATTTAAAATGAATTTTGATATGGTTTCTGATTATCGTGGGGGGGTGGGGGTGCGTGTGGGTGCGTACGTGCGCGGTGTGTGCGTGTGTGTGTGCGCGCGCGCGCGTGCGTGTGTGTGTGCGTGTGCGTGTGTGCGTATGTGCGCGCGCGTGTGTGTGCGTGTGTGTGTGTGTGTGTGTGTGTGTGTGTGTGAATCAGAATCAGAATCAGAATCAATGTTTATTGCCCTTTAAAACCGATACAAGGTTTTATATGACACTAATTAAAAAAAATTATAAAATTAAAAAGTGTGTGTGTGTGTGTGTGTGTGTGTGTGTGTGTGTGGCAGGGGGGGTGCTATGCGTGGCAATGACGGGCTGTGATCCTCAAGGCAGCAGGCACGGGCTGAAGCACAGTTGCCCAGACCTCGAGGAAGCTCTGCTCAACTGCTGGAGGGACATGCGGAACCAAGGTCTCATCACTCAGGTGAACCAGCTATATCACTATCAAAACAATTTATGTCTGAAATAATGCACCGTGGACTTAGAAGAAGAAGAAGAAAATTTTGTTATTTGATTGACTGCTGCAAGTTAATAATGGTTATTGATTCTCTCTCTCTCTCTCTCTCTCTCTGTCTGTCTGTCTCTCTCTCTCTCTCTCTCTCTCTCTCTCTCTCTCTCTGATTTCAATGTGCACATTTCTAAGTTGATGTAATGAATTTTAATGATAATTATTTGGTTGGTATAATTTTGTTTCACACGTTTGATTAATGTCCTTTCAGTTATGTTGTATCTCTGTCATGTTGTTGCACCTGACCTGAATTTCTCTTTGGGAGATATTAAAATAATACTTGAACTAGTTGAAGAAGAAGTCTGCATGCCTGTGTGCTTGCAAGCGCACGCGCACGCGCATATAATATATATATATATATATAGTTTGCTTTGATAAAGTTTTTCTGTGTCCAATGTCTTTATTTGTGAACCTCAGAAACAAAACCAGTTAACGTTAACTTTGAGTAATGTTCCGTGTTCAAAAAATAAAAATAAAAAATATTTAAAAAATATAAAAAAAATTATATAAATTGTGCTGATTTACTTTTTCTCCCAATGGGGGAGGGACAGTGCCTTATGCAAAGACAGCTGTTTCGACCTAAGAGAAGGTCTCATCAGTTTGCATGATCGGCCTGCAATTTGACTGTCCAGTGGATGCCAACCCGAGCAAAAAAGACATTCTACAAGAGAATGGTGTCCTCTTTGCATCAAATCGAAAATCCATAATAAAAGCAAACCAGCACAAAGTTAAACCAGAAATAGTAAAAATCTTATGAAAATCTTATGTAAAATGAACAAAATAATAATGTTCTGAAATTTTAATTTCAAAACCTAATAGACATGACTAGGGAGGGCTAACTACTGAGATGGTATCCAAATTAAGGATAAAGGAGATTTTTCTTTCATGCTATATATAAGCTATCCACAAAAAGTTAAGGATCACTTGCAAACTAATTCATAACTTTCCAAATAAGAAAGCCAATGCGTTGAATTTTGGCCAACATTTAATTCAATGCTTTAGTGATAACGATGCACAATTGCCTTCAATTTCGAGCAATCGTTTGGTCTGTACATTTGATCAAAGTGGGTACGTATCGAAATTTGATTTCCCAAAGTCATTGAAATCACAAGACAGGGCATTCTGATGCTCCCAAAAGTTCAGTAATGCGTGTATCCGCCATGGCTGTTCTGGCACTCGACGCAGCGAGTCCTCATGGAGTTGACCAGGGTGGTGAAGATCCTCTGTGGAAGCGCCTGCCACTCAGCCTGCAGCATCTGGTAGAGGTGCTGGGCATCCCTGGGAGGGGGGTGGTTGCTCCTCACTTTGCGATCCAGCTCATCCCAGAGGTTCTCAATCGGGTTGAGATCGGGACTGCATGCTGGCCACTCCATTCTGTTGACTCCAGACTGCTGCAGGAAGTCGTTGACCACCCTTGCCCTGTGGGGGCGAGCGTTGTCATCCTGGTAGACAGCCGGCGGTCCCATCTGCTGCAGTGTAGGCACAGCCAGCGGTCGAAGGATCTCATCCCGGTATCGGAGGCCAGTCAGGTTACCCTGTACATGATACAAGGGTGTTCTGTGGTGAAGGCTGAAGGCCCCCCAGACCATTACAGAACCTCCACCAAAGGCCACCTTTTCTTGGACAGTGGCGTCAATAAAGCGTTCCCCTGGGCGCCTCCAGACCCTCAGTCGGCCGTCGTTGTGGTTCAGGGTGAAGCGTGATTCATCACTGAACAGGACCTGGGACCATTGCTGACGTGTCCACCTCACGTGACGTCTGCAGAAGGCGCGGCGTGCTGCCCTATGGGCTGGAGTTAAGCGTGGCCGTACAGCTGGGCGACGAGAACGGAGGTTAAACCCATGAAGGCGGTTCCGTATGGTCTGCTGGCTGATGTTGATGTTAGTAGCCACCCTCAGCTGCCTTCGAATGATGCTGGAAGAGGCTGTTCTTGTCTGCAGGGCTTGTCGTTCAATGAGACGATCTTTACGTGGAGTTGTCTTCTTCGGTCGACCAGATCTGCGTCTTTCATGGACCCTCCCAGTGGCTGTGAAGCGTTGAATCAGTCTGACAATGACCGAGATGGACACCTGAAGTCGCCTGGCCACTTCTCGCTTGGGAACACCATCTTGGAACCATGCAACAGCTCGTCCCCTATCCAACTCGCTCAATTTTCGTCGTGGAGGCATTGTCAAATCAGGCCTAATACTGGTGGTATATCTTCTTATAAAGCCAAGCAAGAGACAGCATCTCACACATAAACAGTAGTGCTTGCACGTGCATAATGGTTTTTCCATCTGGCTTGTGCAATGTGTTCATGCAGAACGATCCAAAACAAGGTCCTTTTTCGCAAGTTTCCGCTTTTTCTTTTGCTGCCAAGCTCAGTAATAGAGAATCACGTGCAATGTTTCCACTAACACAACATCGCCCACTTACAGCTGAACAAGAATTTATAACAATTTGGCTTGACTGAGAAATAAATAACAGGAGCGAACGGAGTTTATTGCGCACCTGTTTTCTCATAGTGATCCTTAACTTTTTGTGAGTAGTGTATATAGTTTCTTTCGTAGTCTCACAAACTTAAATATTGGACACAAAACAAGTTTTTTTTCAAGCAAACTATATATATATAAGAGGAAAGTTTAATGGTGTGGTTGTTTTTTCTTCTTCAATTCTTGTACGTTTTTATATATATATATATATATATATATATATAGAGAGAGAGAGAGAGAGAGAGAGAGATAACAGCCGCACAAGCCAAACTTCCCACTCCACACAACTCTGTAGGACTAAAAAAAAGTTGCATTTGAAATGCCGAATTGATGAAACTTTTCTGTATCTAATGTATGAATTTGTGAACTTCAGAAACCAGTTAACGTCATAAAATATTCTGTGTTTCTTTTTTTTTTTTTTCCTCTTTTTTTTAATTTTTTTTATTTATTTTTATTAATAATATAAAAAATAATAATAAAATGTGCTGATTTACTTTTTCTCCCAATGGGGGAGGGACAGTGCCCGATGCAAAGACAGCTGTTACGTCTTTGAGGAAGACTCTTCAGTCTACATATCGGCCTGCAAAGAATGTCCACAGTGAAAATTCAAACTGAGCTAGAAAACCTTCTCCAAGAGAAAGGTTGTCCTCTTTGCACCAGATCGAAAGTCCACAATAAAAGCAAACCAGCACAAAGTTAAACCAGAAAAAGTAAAAAATCTTATGTAAAATGAACAAAATAATAATGTTCTGAAATTTGTATTTAAAAAAACCTAATAGACCTGACTAAAGAGGGCAAACTACTGAGGTGATATCCAAATTAAGGATAAAAATAGTAGTATGCTATGGTGGAGGCAAAACGTTGGAAGCCATCCTAGGGATCTGCCAGTCAGGATGTCCTCTAAGAGGAAGAATATAGTTAAGAAATAAATCCTATAGACCAACGATCACCATTGAAATGCCGAATTGATGAAACTTTTCTGTATCTAATGTATGAATTTGTGAACTTCAGAAACCAGTTAACGTTATAAAATATTCTGTTTCTTTTTTTTTTCTTCTTTTTTCCCCCTTTTTATCCCCTCTTTTTTATTATTTTTTATTATTAATGATAAAAATAAGAATAAAATGTGCTGATTTACTTTTTCTCCCAATGGGGGAGGGACAGTGCCCGATGCAAAGACAGCCGTTTCGTCTTTGAGGAAGACTCTTCAGTCTGCATATCGGCCTGCAAAGAATGTCCACAGTGAACATTCAAACTGAGCTAGAAAACTCAGGGGGAAAAAAAAAGAAACACAGAATATTTTATGACGTTAACTGGTTTCTGAAGTTCACAAATTCATACATTAGATACAGAAAAGTTTCATCAATTCGGCATTTCAAATGCAACTTTTTAGTCCTACAGAGTTGTGTGCAGTGGGAAGTTTGGCTTGTGCGGCTGTTATCTTTTTCTATATTATTTGATTCATCTGTCCTGCACAGCTCACCATCTGATGGT
>CM065688.1:16374299-16376799 GCA_017654935.2 Phymorhynchus buccinoides | reverse complement strand
ACTGCACCTCGGGCGTTGGGGAATACATATCAGAGTTGTCCAGACTTTCGAGTCGTGTATTGCTGAGGAAGGAGGCTCCAAGCGTTGCTGGAGCCGTGAGTTGTACAGGGTCAGAAAGCACACTGGTAGCCTCGCCGAGGCTGGAACCCTCCCCATCACTGAATGAAGACCTCACTCCGCAACAAGAGTTCTCCAAAGAGCTGGGCAGGTCGCTGGATGACACGGACATGACTTCCCAGTTAGCGTCCTTGAAACCGTTGCAGCGGGCGTCGTTTAGCAGGTGAGGGTTCTGCAGGGCCAGAGACGTCATCACGGGCAACTCTTCCTTGAAGACTTTGTCGGTGAGTTTCTCGAGCCTGTCCGCCCTCCGGAAGAGTTTCTTCGTCCGAGCTTTGATAGCCAAAGCTTCCAGAGCGTCGTTGAGGGCGTCGTCACTGAGATCGTTCAGCTCCTCAATCTGCAGGATTCTCTGAGACGTAAACGTCGATCCGTTTCTCAAGATTCCTTGATCGAAAACGGCCTGGCTGAGGCCCTGGAAATCAGCGGCGTTGAGGGTGGTCGTCTGAGGCGGTGGCGCCGCTGCCGTTACGGGAACCATCTCCCAGACCACCGTGATGTTCCTGTGGTTGAGGTCTTCAGCGCGGAAGGTGGTGGTGCGGGGTCGCAGCGCCACGGGGAGAATGTCCAGAAGGCCCCGTGAAGCGTTGTTGCTGGCGTCTTTGGGGGAACTGGGCGTGTGCGGGAGTACGGGTGCCGGGGACGGTAAGTCGTGTCTCGGAGCGGAGCAGATGCTGACGGGGAACGTACCAGGGGTCCGCGGGGCAGGAGACTCACCATCACCGGGTGGAGTTTTACTTCCGCCTGCCGCCAGGAAATAAAAAAAAATCGAAGAATTAGGGGACCTTTAAAAAAAAAATTTAAAAAAATTCAGAGTCCGCAGGCAAAAAGGATACATAAAACAATCAAGAAATGAGAAAAATGAAAAAAAAATGAAAAAATGAAGAAAAAACCCGGCAGAGATGTCAAATCGAAAGGTTAACGACAATGGGGGAAAGACAAGCAAAAAAGACACAGAAAGAGTCAGATAAAAATAGCAGATCAGGGCCGGACCTGGGACACATTAGAGGGGGTGGTGGTGGTGCTACAAACAAGGGCGGGGGTCTGGGGGTCGGCGTAGGCCCCCGGTAGGGTCCAGGGGCGTTACCTCCTGACACACACGCTTTTAAGTGGGTTTTTTTCTTCTTCTCACGATTCCCCATCACAGAGGTAACGCGTTCGCCTTGCGGTGTCAAGTAAACCCGAGTTCGAACCTGGGTACAGGGGATTTTTCCTCTCACTCTGCACAAGGCCTTACGGTCTGAACATAGAGTCTTTCGGATGAGCTAGACGATAAACCGAGGTCCCGTGTGCCCATGCACTTAGCACACGTTAATCCCAGTGGCAACCAAGAAGTTGTCATTTGGTCAAAATTCACAACCACCACCCCTTTCCTTCCTCATCAGTCACACAAAAATCGCATGCAAAAAACAAAAACAAAAAATTGGGTGGTGCGCTTCTGGTTGCGACGCGCTCTCCAGGTGGGAGCAACCCGAATTTCACAGACGCCTCTGTGACTATAAAGTGCCTAATAATACCTAATGATAATAATTTCCCATGCCCGAATTTCACTAGACCTTACTCGGTGGGTCGACCGGGACGAGGACGCGCTCTCCAGGTGGGAGCAACCCGAATTTCACAGAGACGCCCTCAGACGCCTCTGTGACTATAAAGTACCTAATCATAATTTCCCATGCCCAGGGCTCCCAGGGACCCCTATTTCGGGGTCTACGAAGCAATAAAATTCTAAAGGACCCTCTAAAAGAATATGCAGGGGGTCCCAGGGATGCGCACTAGAAACATTCTTGTTAACATTCGTAATGCCACTGGGACCCTCTATCCCGCTTCTATAGGACCCTCTATGCTGTCAGTGAAGGAATCCCTGGGACCCCTTGTTTTTGCGGGGCGATTAGGGGTCCTGTATGATGCCCGAATTTCACTAGCCCTCCATTATAGAGGGTCATGGAGGCGGGATAGAGGGTCCCAGTGGCATTGCGAATGCTCAAAAGAATTTTTCTAGTGCATCCCTGGGACCCCCTGCACATTCTTTTAGAGAGTCCCTTAGAATGCTAGCACTTCATAGACCCCCAAATGGGGGTCCCTGGGAGTCCTGCCCTTACTCGGTGGGTAGATCGCGGAGGGGTGCGAAGAAGAAGGAACCTCATCCGGCCTGGAGAGGTAGAGGGAGTCCAGGTTGTCCCGGGTGATGAGCACGCTCTTCCCGGGAGTGTAGCCCCGCTTCAGGCGCTCCTCCCTCACCCCGTCGTGGGTGATGACGACGTTGAAGCGACGGTTGCCCGTGCTGCTGGAGGAGTGTCCACCACTCCCCCCCGCCTTCTCCCTGCTGCTGTTGGCCGCCACGTCTCTCTCTTCCAGTCGCTTCTTCATCTCCCTGCGGTCTCTG
>CM065688.1:16365743-16368799 GCA_017654935.2 Phymorhynchus buccinoides | reverse complement strand
CGTTTTATTACATTAATACATTATCTCAAATCTTACTAATGTCTTGTGTTTGTGCAGATCGTTATGATGAAATATCTGTTTTTGTATCATTCCTTTTACTACTCTGCCTTTCTCCTGTCACACACGCGCGCGCGCACGCACAACACGCACCCCCACCCCCACACACACACACACACACGCACACACACACACACACACACACGCGCGCGCACACACACGCGCGCACGCACACAAAACACCCCCACCCCCACCACAAACACACACACACGCACACGCAACGCGCGCACACACACACACAAACACACACAACACAAACACACGCGCACACGCACGCACACGCACGCGCACCCACACGCACGCACACGCACACAACACACACACACACACACACACATCAAATCCAGTTGCATCAAATCCTCAAAATGTGTTTTAGTCATTTACGGAAAAGACTGAACCTTCATTTTAGTTATTTTCGGTGAATGCCTATAGAACATTTAGGCATTTCCGAAAATGACCGATCAAAACGGTCATTCTTGGAAATGCCTGAACTTTTTAGGCAATATTGTGAATGCCTGAATTCCGAGTTTGACTGTAACATATGCATTAATTTTCTCAGACACAATTCCCCTCCCTACTGAGGAAGGAAACCAACTGTTCACCATCGGAGACTATGGCTGCGCTGACGGCTCTTGCTCCATCTCTCTGATTGGAGACATCATCCGTGAGTTGCTCGTCGTTTATTTGGTCTGATTGTCCTTTGCCGATCTACGAAGTAGATCGCAAAGGAGTATGTTTTCGTTCGTGTATGTTTCTTTTTTGTTTTGTTTTTCTGTCTGTCTGTCTGTCCAAAGGATATCTCCCGAACCGCTTGACCGAATCGCTTCAAATTTTGTGTGGTGGTGTGTCGCCATGAGAGGAAGGCATCCACGCAAACGTTTTGGGCCGGCATGACCTTGACCTTGGCGTACGACCTTGAAAACCGAAAATCTTTAAGGGGCCATAATTCCACACCGTTGGTCTTAGAATCTTCAAATTTAGCATGGCCATATGGAGGTGCTTTGGCTTATGCCCGTTCTGACGATGGCATACCGATCAAGGTCAAGGTCACGGTCCGGGAGATCGGTAGGCCTTGAAAGTGGTAGGGGTCGATCTACAAATTGGGTTTTAAGCCATAGTTTCCACATTTGTACTTGACAGAAGCGCTTCAGATTGTGTGTGGTACTGTATACCCTAGAGTAGAAAATATCCCAGCATAAATTATCGCCATGCTGACCTTGACCTTGAAGTGTGACATAGAAAACCGAAATTTCCTTCCTTGCGCTATATATTTCTTCTTCAAGCTGTATCTTGTGAACTAGAAGACAGAATCCCTTCCAATTTTGTGTCAGGATGTGACACTAAGAGTATAACACATTCGTACATAAATTATCCCTCGGAAATAGAATGTCGCCGAGCGGCAGACATGTTTCCGTTTTTCTTCACCCTCCTATATATCGTGAAATACTGTACAGAATCACTCCACATTTTGTGGGGAGGTGTAAAAAGAAGAGTAGAAGACATTGCAGTAAAATTATGCCACGTGGGATTTTCATGTCGCCGAGCGGCAGACATGTCTCCGAGTTAAGGGTATGCACCCCATCTAATTAAGGGTGTACATCCCGGTAAAGGAGGGGGTCTAACACTATTCGATTCGCACCCAGTCAAGGGTATGTAGGTGCATCACCCAAAGGTCACAAGGAGGACGGGGACCGAAGATGTGAAGGGGGAAGGGAGGTACAGGGCGGGGCGTGTACAGGGCGTAACCGGCAAAGGACATATCTGCCGCTCGGCGATGCCCTTGTTATAATTATTTTCCTAGTGGAAAACAGAGTCTTCTTCTTCTTCTTCTTCGTTCCCAGGCCATATGGCCATATAATGGGTAAGGTACGTCGTATGTGTCCGGCTTTCATTTTCCACTGGTCTCCCCGCTGCGTACAGCCGACACATTCCCATTTCGGAGGAGCTCAAAGGAGAAGAATTATCCGGAAGATGTTTTGTGTTTTTTAAAGGCGGGAGAATGGGCCAATAAGTCAGAAAGATAGTAGATGATAGAAAGCAAAGGGAAAAGGCAGAGTCAAAGAATGTGGCAGATTAGAGGGCGTTGCAAGCACAGAACTTCCAGAAGGTGGGGGAACTATTTTTTACGAAAGACCTCCCGGTATTCCCACGGGGAGAGACTCGTGGAGGGGAATCTTCATCATCATCATCATCATCATCATCATCATCATTGTCAATGATACAATAGCGACAGCTTATTAAAGGTGGACACTGACGGATGAGTTTTTTTTGCAAGAAACACGTCGAGATCACCAGAAAGACAGCCTTTTCAAGGATCAGAACACTCACTTTGCTCTGGTTTCCTATAAATTAAACCGTCAAAACGTCGATTCCTCCTTGGCGGAGATGCCGGAGAGAGTAGCCATTTTGGTTGGGGTAGGTGGAGGTAACTCATTGTGGTTGAAGGGATTTTGGTGTTTTTTTTGTAGTGCAGTAAAAAAGAAATTAAAAATGGAGCTATTTCCTTTGTTGTGAGCGAAACCCCTTTAGATAAACTGTATAAAATGCTAAAAAAATAAACATAAAAAGGCTGGTATTGCGAAAATTTCGCGCAAACGATTTAGCGGCCATTAGAAAAGAGACGGCACACGCCTTCTCTTTGGGTGAAGTAATTTGACTTCCAGCACCTCCGCCAAGGAGGAATCGCCGATTTGACGGTTTGATTTCTAGGAAACCAGAGCAAAGTGAGTGTTGCAATCTCTGTAAAGGCTATTTTCCTAGTGATCTCGACGTGTTTCTTACAAAAACGCATCCGTCAGGGTGCCCCTTTTAGCTCACTCAAAAGTATCTGTATCAGCTCACAAAGATGCCAGTGCTGCCGTAACTGGTCGCTCATTCCGTGAAACGAGCAAGGGTTATTAACAGCATCTACACAGATCGGCAACTCGTTGCTGAAGTCGCAAAAAAAAATCGACAACCATTTGTCGAATCTGCAAAATCGGCAACAAGACAGATTCGGC
>CM065688.1:16345743-16358243 GCA_017654935.2 Phymorhynchus buccinoides | reverse complement strand
CGGTGTGCCCATGCACTCAGCACACGGTAAACCCAGTGACAACGAACAAGTTGTCATTTGGTCAGTTTTTACCCCCTCCCCCCCTACTTTCCTTCCTCATCAGTCACACAAAAATCGCATGCAAAAACAAATTGGGTGGCGCGCCTCTGGCTGCGACGCGCTCTCCATGTGGGAGCAACCCGAATTTCACAGAGACTCCGTGACTAATAATACCTTAAAAAAAATATATATCCATTGATATTAGTTGTTGTATATATTTAGTACAGGTTGAACCAATCTGGCAGAACTAGTTAATGGGAACATATCCCTGGTGATTGTTCTAAAGCAACTACAAAAAGTTTACAGTGGTTTATAGAGCTATTTCTCTTGAACTAATGACGTTGTTATCGTAAATCTATGAAACCATTAAACATATCAGGAATGTGATAGACAAAGGAGTTTTAAAGGGGCACCCTGACGGATACGTTTTTGCAAGAAACACGTCGAGATCACCAGGAAAACACCCTTTACAGAAATCGCAACACTCACTTTGCTCTGGTTTCCTAGAAACCAAACCGTCAAATCGACGATTCCTCCTTGGCGGAGGTGCTGGAGGTCAGATTCTTTCAGTGAAAGAGAAGGCATGTGCCTTCTTTTCTAATGGCCGCCTGAGTCAGACCAAATCGTTTGCACGAAATTTCCACAATAGAAGCCTTTTAAAAAAAACCTATTTTATACAGTTTACCAAAAGGAGTTTCGCTCACAACAAAGGAAATAGCACCATTTTTTTCTAACTGCACTACAAAAAAGAAAAAGCTTCACCCACTCTTGAGTGGCATCCCCCCAGCCCGTCCAAAATGGCTTCTCTCTCCGGCAACTCCACCAAGGAGGAATTGCCGTTTTGACGGTTTGATTTCTAGGAAACCAGAGCAAAGTGAGTGTTCGGATCCTTGAAAAGGCTGTCTTTCTGGTGATCTTGACGTGTTTCTTGCAACAGCAGCAAAACTCATCCGTCAGGGTGTCCCTTTAAGCTTAGTGTGTTGAAAGCTACTGCTTTACACTTCAAAGACCCTGCTACGCGTAAAGCGGGCGACAGACTATGCGACTGCCTCATATGACTCGATCAGGTCGTGACGTAGATCAAATTTTGTTTCCCGCACAGAAGAGGTCACATTAAGCCATCTGACTCGATCAGAATCAATCAGTGAAATTTAGAACTCGCTCTATTCGGCCCTGTCACCTGACTGGGCCCGACTGAGTCAGACTGATCGAGCAGGATGGTATGCAAATGAGGTGAAACGTCACGACCTGATCGAGTCACATGAGGCAGTCACATAGTCTGTCGCCGGCGTAAGCTGACTCTAATCAGCTCTTTGTTTTTTTAGGGGTCCTACCTACCAAGACTCTCTCCACCGCTTCCCCAATGCCTCGCCAGAAGAATGCAAAATAGTGGAGGCCCAGGCCGCCAAGGAATGGGAAACCTTCCTTCTGCAGCGAGCCAGGGAGCTGAAGAAAGGTAGGCCCCTACTTTTTTCTTCTTCTTTTTTTTTTTTTGGGGGGGACCCTCCACTGTCCACGCCTTTCTTTTCATTTTCTTTTCTTCTTTTTTACTGATTTTCTTTTTTTTGGAGGCGGCTCATCTTTTTTTTTTTTTTTCCAACATATTCTCTCTCCCCCCCCCCCCCCCTCCCTCTCTCTCTTACATTTTTATGTGTGTGAACTACTACAATGGACATTATTTTGTGGCGAACGTTTAGTGTTATTTTTGATACAAAAATGTCAGGGTTTCTGTCTGACCTAGTGTGTGGTGTATTGACTCATTCATTCCGGTTTTGTTGGTGCTGTTTATGAATGTGAGTGCGTGTGTCGACGTGTTCCGAGTAAGTATGACAATATGTACCGATAAAGACCCAAAAATTGTATACTTTAAATAAATACTGCTCGTCCTTCCATTTTACCCCCCCCCCCCACCCCCCCTTGTCCCGAAAATCGAAAATTACATGGACAAGGCCAAGTAGAGAAGGAAATAAAACAAACAAGGGAGAGAAAAAAACCCACTCATAACAACAAGGAAAAAAAAGAAAGTATCCTATACGAATCCGCAATCTCTTCAATCAGAGGATCCCCCCCGGTGTCAACCCTTATAGTGAAAAAAACCCTACAAGGGAGACTAGAAGGACTCTAAGTGAAGAGATAGCTGATGTAGGGACGTAAGTGTGTGTGTGTGTGTGTGTGTGTGTGTGTGTGTGTGTGTGTGTGTGTGTGTGTGTGTGCGTGCGTGCGCGTGTGCGTGCGTGCGTGCGTGTGCGTGTGCGTGTGTGCGCGCGCGCGTGTGAGCGCGTGGTCTGTGTGTGATATAATGTGTCTACATGCACGTGTTTTATACTTTTGTACCTTCTTCTTACAATTGTCAATTAACATGAAGAGGACAAAATTTTAATGTTAACATAATATATGTCTACAAAAGATATTTCCGGTTAAGAAATCCATCCAATGCTTCCTTCTTATTTCGTTCTATCAATACATGCACATAACAATCCAACACACCCTTTAAAAAAACAATAATGGTCGAAATACAAAAATCAATAGATATACAAGAGCATATACTAATATGGATGGTTTTACATAAGGTACGAGGTGGATAGCTATGGACTGTTGCGCGTGATGCTTTGCTAGAGGGACCATCCAGCTTCAACAGGCAGGACACCCAAGTGCTGAACAGGATTGGATGAGTCCCTCAGGGGCTCGTGCAGGAATAGTCCGTGGACCAAGCCTGCAAAACGTAAATAAACAACGCAGCAGCAAACAAACAAAGAATTTCACTCCCTAGTGTATTTTATATATTGTGTTCGTTGCAATGTTATCATGATGTACACAAATAGGCGCTGAGCAAATGAACATTTCCACAATCGAGTGTGGTTTAAATAATCTGTCGAATAGCAAGTAAAAGATTACTGAATCAGTGTGGGGATTTTGTGCGCCTAAGTTAACACAAAAGGATCCAAAAAAGGGAGAAGTTAAAATGAAAGGGTAGCTAGACACATCTTAGATCCTATTACAAATCCATTATAAAAGTTAATCAAGATCTTAGAAGAAATTGTCTATCGAAGATAGCTTGAAGAGGAAAGGTGGACTGAGTCTTTTTAAATATGCTGATGGACATTTTTCCAACTAGAACAATAAGGTTTATGTATTTAAACATTACCTGCATACATCTCGTCTTACACACACCGAACAAAACATCACAAGCAGATAAGTGTAGTTTGATATTGATCTCTAAAAAGATTTTTTGTTCAATATAATTCCAAAATTGTTTTACCGGAGGACAAAGGAAGGAAAATGTTCAGCAAAGTCCACTTCATCGACACAATAAGAACATTTGTTGTTTTCTTTCATTTTCATCTTGTGTAGCAATATATTTGTTGGATATATATTATGAAGAATTTTCCAATGGAGCACTCTAAGTCTTGTTTATATTGTGCATTTTAGCGCCCTAGACCACGTTTCTTTGTCTAAACTGTAACCAAACTTTCTTACCCAAAAGTGATGAGCTGACGCCAGGACCGGAACTCTATTTTTTGAAATTATTTTATTGATACATTTTGGACTCGTGTTGAACATTCTTGCGTCCGAATCTCTGGTGTTGGTTTCAGAATCACCTCTCTGAATCCAATGTACCCAATTTCTAGGGATGGGATTAACCAGGGCATTGTATTCAAAAAGGGTATTTGCCCTATTCTGGCCGATCAAATTTCGAACTTCTTCTAAAGATAAGATTCTATTTTCATCTGTGCGAATTATGTCCTTAATTTTCACTAAACCTGTGTCGACCCAACGTGAAAAGAATAATACATTACCTCTGTACTGTATTAAGGAATTGCTAAAAATATTTTGTGATTGAAAATTGCTATTATTTATATCATGCATGCCATCAACTGTTTTGTTTTCTATGTAACTTAGATATACCCCCTTCCAGAAGTTGTTATCAATTCTTTCCAAACCTTTCACATTAGTAGCCCTTGTGTTAATGTAAAAAAAAGAATGGTCTTTTCCTAATTTATTCATATGCCAGAGTGGAATATGTTTCCAATTTTCGTTTTCCCCTGCATTGAACAATTTCCCCATTCACTTCAAGGTAGCAGGGTCACCTGGATTTTGATCAAAACTCTCTTTTTTTCATTCTAAGTTATAATGGATGTGTTTGTATAGAAAAATGACTGAATTTTAACACACAGTTTACAGATTTTGTTTATTTTTCGTAGTTTTTGAGAAACATGGGTGTAAAGAGGGGGGTGTTAGCTGCCACGCCTTCGTTTTTACTCACAAGGATAATCAAAATATTCACCTCTATTTACACCCATTTTGTTAGGCCAGGATAGGCTTGTTTGAGTCTATCGCGGCAAGAAGACGCTATAGCTAAGAATAGCAACTTTTGCTGACTGTCTGCCGAGTTTGTTGTTGATTTTAAAATCGATTTTAGTACATTTTGGAAAGCTACCTACTGATCGGATAAGGGGGATGAAATATACAAGAAAAAGACGATTTCAATGCAGTCACTGCATTTTATGTTTATAAAAGTGAATGAAACGTGTGTCGTGTCGTCTGCTACAGTAGCAAGTATCGAATCATGTCAGCCTTCGGCACAAACAGTCACCGAGTGTTCAATAAAATAGATTGAAGCATTGTAACACACCCACTTCTTCTGAAATGACATTACAGTGGGTGTATAATGTAATTAAATAATGAGGAGACAACAGTTTTAACAGTTCTAGTGATAATTATAACAGTGCTGAAGAGGCATGCACTGAATTTGATCCATCTGTGCCAACTGGAAATAGAATAAATAATGGATATGACATAGCTGAAGGTCACTTGGCAGGATTTTATCATATTTGCAATATAAATATTGTGACCGAGTCACACTCATGGAAGCAGGGAGGCTAGACTTAGATAGTGTGCTTGTTATTCATTGCAGCAACAAAAATATGATTAATGCTTCAAACAAACATCAAAGCAAATTGTTGGGTACTTAGTGATAAGTTCAGTAAATTAATGCTCGGTTTTAGACGCGACATTGATTGCTCAGAGTTTGCCTTATTTTATGTAATAAATACTCAATACCAGGCCAAAACAGCATCCCATGAAGTGAGAATAGACTGAAGGAGAAGTAGAAACTTCACAGATAAGCAGCAGGATAGAAAAGAGGGGTTTTCTTATCAGGCTGATGCCTACTAGGACTTCATCTGCTTGGAACGACAGAGTTTCTGCCATGTTGACAGTTGAAAAGTTAGCAACATTTCAACGTTTTTCTATGTTTTCCGATGATATCTCAAAAACTATTAAAGATATCATGTTGACATTTTGAACATTTGCATTTCATAACATTTGCAGGAAGCTGAACCAAACCCCTTGTCTGTAAGTTGACAATGAAAAACATTAGGGGAATGAGAATTTTTAATTTTTAATAAAATATTTAATTACAAATCGGACGGGCCTAAAAACCACATTTTGCACGTCAGCAATATACACTTTGGTTTAGCTTCCTAATAACCTTCTTAAAAGTGCATGTGCAGAATGACTAACACATCTAACAAACAATAAACACACCACTTTCCACCCTTACAGAATGCATAAAATACATAGCCCAAAATTTGAAGCGATTCTGTTCAGTAGTTCACGACATACAGCTGAACGTTTATACAAACTTCCTTGCACCATGGTACACCACCACACAAAATTTGAAGCGATTCTGTTCACTAGTTCACGAAATAAAGCTGGGGGAAAATTACATAGCCCAAAGAAGGAAATTTCGGTTTTCAAGGTCAAACTTCAAGGTCAAGGTCAGCACGGTGTTGATTAACGACAGGAAGCTTCCTTTTGAAGCTGTCGACCCCTCTGCCAATTTTAATCAAAATCCAAACAGTAGTTTTTAAGATAATCGACACACAGACAGACACACACACAGACACACAAACCGATCGCAATACCTCGGCCTCTGGCCGGGTAATAGTTTAGTGTGAGTGTTTGGAAAACTTCGTAGCATGATCATGAAGGTCGGCCGGACCTAATTATTCAATAATTCTTTATTTTGGGTGTCCTGATTACTTTTTTGTCAATAATGTCAGTTTTCATGCAAAGACCAGTCTATTATCTAGTTCCATGCAAAAAATCATAAATATATAACGATATTTAACTGACATACACCCACAAGAAAACATGTACCCCCCGCCAGGTGACCCTGTTAATTAAGAAGCTTCTGAAAATGAATCATATTAACCATTCTCAGGCCACCTTCTTCAATATCCTGTTCCATAACTTTTCTTTTTACTTTTTCAAATGCTTTTTTATTATTGAACTTTTTTTTCCATAGAAATTTAAATAATATCGTGTTTATTTTTTGAAGAACTTCGTCAGGAAGTCCAACTGCCTGCATTACATATACAAACTGACTAAGTAGAAACGTTTTGATGATAACAATTTTGCCTTGTATAGATAGATCTCTCTTTTCCCATGTTTTTATTATGCTTATGACTTTAATAACTCTTTCTTTCCAGTTATTTTCTAGGTATTTTGCCATCTTGTCTTTCTCAAAATGAATACCCAATATCTTTATTTTGTCAACCACTGTGAAAGGAATGTCATGGTCATTTATCATAGCCCCCATTCGTAATACTTTTGTTTTCTGAGCATTCATTTTTAAACCAGAATTTTTTTTAAATGTTGATAAAATTTCTAATGACTTAAAAATATCATCACGATCTTTCAAAAATAGAGTCGTGTCGTCTGCCATCTGTTTAATTTTAATATTCTCTTCTTTTTTTTGGCCAAGCAAGTTGGTATTTCAATTCCAGCTACCGAACTATTTCTAATTGTTATAGCCAAAAGCTCAGGGCAAGCACAAAAGCCAATGGCGAAAACGGACAACCCTGTCTTATGCCACATTCAACTTCAAAGTACTCGGAAATCCATCCTCCATGGTTAATAGAAGTAATGTTGCTGTTAGTTAAAACAGACACCCACTGTTTGAAATCTGAACCAAACCCAAAAACATCAAAAACCTTCAGGAAATATTTTTTGGAGATAGAATCAAAGGCTTTTTCAAAGTCAATTGCTAACAAATAACCCGATGTACGTGTTTTATTTAGGTAATATATTACATCGTCTATTGATCTAAGGACTGTGGCTATATTTCTTCCTCTAATGTACCCAACTTGATCTTCACTAACTAATTTGTGAATAACACCTCCTAGCCTTGTTGCTAATACTTTAGCTAAAATCTTGTAGTCACTGTTGGTTAGTGTAATAGGTCTCCAATTGGATAGCTTCTCTCTCTCTGAATCTTTGCCTTTATGTAAAAGGGTGATTATTCCATATCTTTGAGAAAACGATAATTTACCGAGATGAAAGGACTCATTGAATGATTGTGTCAGTGTATTGCGTATTTTAGGCCAAACAAACTTTAGAAACTCTATCGTTATCCCATCATTTCCTGGGGCAGAGCCATTTTTCATGTCTTTTAAAGCACTAGGTGCTTCATCAACAGTTACTAGCCCCTCACAAGAATCAGCCTCCTCACTGTCAAGAACTGGGAGGGTTTCATTTTCTAAGAAAGTACCTACTGCATTTCCAACATCTTCCTCTTCAGTTTTTTTATTATATATTTTTTTGTAAAAAGCAACTTGTTCGTTCATGATTCCCCGTTGATTGTTAATTATCTCACCTGTGTCTGAAATTAATCTAGTTATCACTTTCTTTTTACTTCTAGCTTTTTCAAGGCTACAGAAATACTTTGTGTTTCTTTCTCCTTCCTCTATCCATTTAATCCTTGATCTTACCTGCGCTCCCTTGGTCTTTTCTAATTCTGAAAGCTCTATTTTTTGTTTTATGTTAAGATATTCTTTTTACACCGCCTGGTTCAAGGGACTTTTTATCATCTTTTTCTCGTGTTCTAAAAGTTGTTCTTTTAAATGAAGTTCTTTGTTTTTCTTTTTGCCATATTGAGAACAGCTACGAATTTCGATTTTACAATACTCCCATTTATCAATGAATGAGGTCTCAGTATTAACGTTTAATTGTTTTTCTAATAGATGATTCATTTGCTGAACGAAAACATTATCTTCCAAAAACTATTGTTAAACTTCCAGTACCCTGGACCTCTGACAAAATCACTAGTGTTTAGATCTATGATAACTGCTTATGATCTGTCTGAGCTACGTGTGTGAGCTCGCATGACACCACATATGGCAGCATTTCTTCTGTTCCAAAACAATAATCTAGTCTGCGTGCGATAAAAGGGCTATTTCTACACCAAGAAAAATCCTGTTCTGCCTCATGCAAGGCTCTCCAAATATCGGCTAAATTAAGAATATTTGCTGTATCATTTAGTGTTCTAATCTCTCGTTTATGATGAAAACTGCTTGAGATAATATCCAGGTCATTATTCATGACACAGTTAAAATCCCCGCACAAGACGATGTTTTCTTCAATAAAGTCACTAAATATGTCTTGCAGTTGTACAAAAAACGCTATTTTATCAAATCGATCGTTGGGGGCATATACATTTCCCAGTTTGAAATCATAATACTCATTTTTTACCGATACTTCCAATATTCTTGGAAAAGCAAGTTCTATCACTACATCCCCTTCAAAATGTTTTGAAACTAAACTTATCTCTCCATTAGTTCTATTTGTACCCTCATTAAAAAATAACTTTCCTCCCGATTGTTTTTGGCTCACGTCGTTTTTTAAAACAAAGTGAGTCTATAGTATCGTACATGTTCGGTTGTGTGTCTGTGTGTATGTGTGTGTGTGTGTGTGTGTTGCGTCTGTGGCCCCGACCTTTAACCTTAACTCAAACCTTAACGTTGTCATTTTCTCTAAACATATAAGGCGTTAGAGGGTTAAAGTTAGCAGGATACTTGATTTTGACGTGAGCCTTCAAGTCACGACGATCAAAGCAGTCAGATACATTAATAAAGAACAAAATAAAGATAATCATTTGTTGCAGAGATTACTGTTGTGCAACCTTTAACCTTGACTCAGTCACACTCTTCAAACTAAGGAAGACTCTCACTCTCCACTGAAACTTTAACGTTGTCGTTTTCTCAAAAAAACATAAGATGTTAGAGGGTTAAAGTTAGCAGGATACTTGATTTTGATGTGAGCCTTCAAGTCATGGCGATCAAAGCAGTCAGATACATCGGTAAGGAACAAAAGAAAGAAAATCATTTGTTGCAGAGATTACTGTTGTGTTATACCGAGTAGGAGATACTGGAAAGAAGACTCTCCATTAGATATACAAAAACGCTCTTTAAAAAGAAACACAAGACTTCAGGTGTGTACAAATAGGTACATTTTAACGTCGTTAACTTATATTTTCTGTAACAAATGGATGTACCGAGTGTGTGCGTTGACGGCCCGGTTGTTTCGTTTTATTTGCGCCTTTGAGTAACGGTTGTTCGTGTTCATTCGCACATCATCTCTGCGCATGCAATGCTTAGCCTACCGCACTTCCGGCAACAAGGCCTAGGCCTAGAGAATAAGAGATCACGCCTTACCTCATAATCAAGACGACGTACTTAACATTTAGCCCACATTCATTTCAGTCTTGAAAAAAAATATACGGAAAATCCAGGGTTCGTCGATTTCACTGCCTTCGACGTACGAATCCTTTGTTAGGCCTAGACGATTGATCACCATGTGCAAAGACTGTACAGGGGAAGATAAACATGGATGAGCTTGCTGGCTGTGACCTTGACCTTTGCTTTGTGGCAGGGGGGGGGGGGGGGGGGAATTAACGAAACGAAAATAAAATATTAGGACTAATATAAAATATCTTACAGAAATGTAGATGATGTGGAACAAGTTTTCATCGCATGAACAATCAGTTTAAAACAGTAACAGATCAGGAGTATGGCCTTACGAATTACGCAACTTCAATTATTAATTTTCTAAGAGTAAGAGGCTTAGACCTACAGGCAAAGACTGTAGGCCTACTACAGATGTCTGTAGACCCCCCTTACCCCGGCGGGGTGGGGGGGGGGGGGGATTGGTCACTATGTTTTTCTGAAAGCTTGGTCAATATGCTTTTCAATTTTACTTGTTTGCCAAAAATAAAAATAGGGCTCCACTATGTTACATGCGCATATATAAACATACATATAATTAAATTATAAAGAAAGGGGTAGGGGTAATTTAATGCATAGAAATAATTTTAATTTACACAGTAAAATAACAATTAATTCTGTTTTCAGATGCACAAGTGTCTACATCACAGTATTCTCTCTATACAGGCATGGGAATTGTCATGGGAATTCCCATGCCTGCTATAGTAATAAAAATCAGACGTGAGCCTTGAAGGCTTTGCCTCTTGTTCCCAGATAAAGGCATCATTTTTATTATCATGCGCTTCTTGTAAACAGACGATGTCAAATTTGTTGCTTTTGAGATACTTAAATATAGCAGCCCTTTTAAATTTATTTTTTAATCCCCTCACATTTAAAGAGCATATGCGTAGCTTAGCCATCTTTAACGAAAGCTGAGATTAGCCGTGATTCACATGCCATTACGCATAGTCCAAATGCTGCGCGTGTCGTACCGACAATGTTGCCTACGCTTGGTTAGGAGGGGTACTCTATTGTTGAGACTGAGCCCCATTCTTCTTTGCTTTTTGGCTCACGTCGTTTTTTAAAACAAAGTGAGTCTATAGTATCGTACATGTTCGGTTGTGTGTCTGTGTGTATGTGTGTGTGTGTGTGTGTGTTGCGTCCGTGGCCCCGACCTTTAACCTTAACTCAAACCTTAACGTTGTCATTTTCTCTAAACATATAAGGCGTTAGAGGGTTAAAGTTAGCAGGATACTTGATTTTGACGTGAGCCTTCAAGTCACGACGATCAAAGCAGTCAGATACATTAATAAAGAACAAAATAAAGATAATCATTTGTTGCAGAGATTACTGTTGTGCAACCTTTAACCTTGACTCAGTCACACTCTTCAAACTAAGGAAGACTCTCACTCTCCACTGAAACTTTAACGTTGTCGTTTTCTCAAAAAAACATAAGATGTTAGAGGGTTAAAGTTAGCAGGATACTTGATTTTGACGTGAGCCTTCAAGTCATGGCGATCAAAGCAGTCAGATACATCGGTAAGGAACAAAAGAAAGAAAATCATTTGTTGCAGAGATTACTGTTGTGTTGTACCGAGTAGGAGATACTGGAAAGAAGACTCTCCATTAGATATACAAAAACGCTCTTTAAAAAGAAACACAAGACTTCAGGTGTGTACAAATAGGTACATTTTAACGTCGTTAACTTATATTTTCTGTAACAAATGGATGTACCGAGTGTGTGCGTTGACGGCCCGGTTGTTTCGTTTTATTTGCGCCTTTGAGTAACGGTTGTTCGTGTTCATTCGCACATCATCTCTGCGCATGCAATACTTAGCCTACCGCACTTCCGGCAACAAGGCCTAGGCCTAGAGAATAAGAGATCACGCCTTACCTCATAATCAAGACGACGTACTTAACATTTAGCCCACATTCATTTCAGTCTTGAAAAAAAATATACGGAAAATCCAGGGTTCGTCGATTTCACTGCCTTCGACGTACGAATCCTTTGTTAGGCCTAGACGATTTGCACCATGTGCAAAGACTGTACAGGGGAAGATAAACATGGATGAGCTTGCTGGCTGTGACCTTGACCTTTGCTTTGTGGCAGGGGGGGGGGGGGGGGGGGGGGAATTAACGAAACGAAAATAAAATATTAGGACTAATATAAAATATCTTACAGAAATGTAGATGATGTGGAACAAGTTTTCATCGCATGAACAATCAGTTTAAAACAGTAACAGATCAGGAGTATGGCCTTACGAATTACGCAACTTCAATTATTAATTTTCTAAGAGTAAGAGGCTTAGACCTACAGGCAAAGACTGTAGGCCTACTACAGATGTCTGTAGACCCCCCTTACCCCGGCGGGGTGGGGGGTGGGGGATTGGTCACTATGTTTTTCTGAAAGCTTGGTCAATATGCTTTTCAATTTTACTTGTTTGCCAAAAATAAAAATAGGGCTCCACTATGTTACATGCGCATATATAAACATACATATAATTAAATTATAAAGAAAGGGGTAGGGGTAATTTAATGCATAGAAATAATTTTAATTTACACAGTAAAATAAAAATTAATTCTGTTTTCAGATGCACAAGTGTCTACATCACAGTATTCTCTCTATACAGGCATGGGAATTGTCATGGGAATTCCCATGCCTGCTATAGTAATAAAAATCAGACGTGAGCCTTGAAGGCTTTGCCTCTTGTTTACCCTTCTTTTTGTCAGTGGGAGTAGGCCCCTCCTTCGAACGGGGACGCTTAGGGGTATCTGACCTTGACCTGGTGGGGGTCTCCAAGCGCAAGGTCGAGGAGAGTGTAGTCTGGCGCTGTATGTGCCTGCCCCGGGGGTGAGGTTATCTCCTTTGGCGTCGCCCTGCACGCTGGCCGTCTCCTCCCCGTCCTCGCTGGCCGT
>CM065688.1:16335743-16343243 GCA_017654935.2 Phymorhynchus buccinoides | reverse complement strand
AAGACTCTAGGACCTGCGGTGTGGAAGTTATGGCCCCTTAACGATTTACTAACCGCGGTTTTCCCCAAGGCGGAGGTCATACACCAACGTCAAGGTCAGGACGGCAAAACGTTTTGCACAGATGCCTTTCTCTCATGGGGACACACCATCACACAAAATTTGAAGCTGCGTGTGGTCCCCCCCCTCCCCACGACCCCTTGGCGGAGGTTTCCGAAAAGTAAGGATGGCATGACCTTCGGTCAAGCGGTTTGGGAGATCCTTGGGACAGACAGAAAAGAACAAACAGATTTCGAAAAATATAAAACAAAAAAAGGAAACAAACCCAAATAAGAACAATGCTCGGATTTACTAACCGCAAGTGCGTGTGGAGCTGCGTGTGGTCCCCCAAAGTCATCCCCACGACCCCTTGGCGGAGGTTTCCACTCGAAAAGTAAGGACCAGGCATGACCTTCTGGAGGGTGCCAAGGATGCTTGATACCAAATTTGGTGTCATCCCAGATCGGTTGAGAACTGTGGCCCCTCCATTCCAGCCCACCCCCCTTGCCCTGTGGGGACGAGCGTTGTCATCCTGGTAACAGCCCCCCATCTGCTGCACACACACCACGGTCGAAGGATCTCATCCCGGTATCCCATCAGGTTACCCTGTACCAAGGGTGTTCTGTGGTGAAGGCTGAAGGCCCCCTCAGAACAGCCACCCCCGTCAATCCCCCTGGGCGCCTCCAGCCCCCCTCGTTGTGGTTCAGGGTCCATCACTCCCTGGGACCTCTGACGTGTCCACCTCAACCTGCCCTCCCCTATGGGCTGGAGTTAAGCGTGGCCGTACAGCTCCGAGAACGGAGGTTAAACCCATGAAGGCGGTTCCGTATGGTCTGCTGGCTGATGTTGATGTTAGTAGCCCCCCCAGCTGCCTTCGAATGATGCCTGTTCTTGTCTGCCTTGTCCCCGATCTTCACGTGGAGTTGTCTTCTTCGGTCGACCAGCTCGTCTTTCAGCTGGGCCGTTGAGTACAATCCGAGATGGACACCTGCGTGCCTGGTCCGCCCCCATGCAACAGCACGAACCCTCAATTGGCGGAGGCATTGTCAAAAAAGTAAGGACTGGTGGTATGACCTTCGGAGGGTGCCAAGGATGCTTGATGCCAAATTTAAACAGCAGTGCTTGCACGTGCATAATCGTTTTTCCACTGTGGCTTGTGCAATGTGCATGCAGAACGATCCAAAACAAGGTCAGACAGACAGCTGCCAAGCTCAGTAATAGAGAATCAGATTTTCGAAAATATATATAAGGCTTGATTGTGCTATGCTGTGTTGACTTGTGCTGTGTGGTGCTGTGTAGTGCTGTAATTGCATTGTGCTGTTTTGTGTTGACTTGTGTTGTGTAGTTCTGTAATTGCATTGTGCTGTTTTGTGTTGACTTGTGCTGTGTGGTGCTGTAATTGCATTGTGCTGTTTTGTGTTGACTTGTGCTGTAATTGCATTGTGCTGTTTTGTGTTCACTTGTGCTGTGTTATGCTGTGTAGTGCTGTAATTGCATTGTGCTGTTTTGTGTTCACTTGTGCTGTGTTATGCTGTGTAGTGCTGTAATTGCATTGTGCTGTTTTGTGTTCACTTGTGCTGTGTTATGCTGTGTAGTGCTGTAATTGCATTGTGCTGTTTTGTGTTCACTTCTGCTGTGTGGTGCTGTAATTGCATTGTGCTGTTTTGTGTTCACTTGTGCTGTGTTATGCTGTGTAGTGCTGTAATTGCATTGTGCTGTTTTGTGTTGACTTTGCTGTGTGGTGCTGTAATTGCTTGTGCTGTTTTGTGTTGACTTTGCTGTGTGGTGCTGTAATTGCATTGTGCTGTTTTGTGTTGACTTTGCTGTGTGGTGCTGTAATTGCATTGTGCTGTTTTGTGTTGACTTGTGCTGTGTTATGCTATGTAGTGCTGTGTTGACTTGTGTGCGTAGTGCAGAGTTCACTTGTGCTGTGTAGTGCTTTGTTGACTTGTGCTGTGTTATGCTGTGCAGTGCTGTATTGCATTGTGTGCTGTTTTGTGTTTACTCGTGCTGTGTAGTGATGTGTTTATACTCGTGCTGTGTAGTGACGTGTTTATACTCGTGCTGTGTAGTGTTATGCTGACAAGTGCTGTGCTTTGCTGTCTCGACTTGTGCTATGTAATGGTATGTTGACTTGTGCTGTGTAGTGGTGTGTTGACTTGTGCTGTGTTGTGCTGTGTTGTGTTGTACAATGTTGTGCTATACTATACTGTACTGTGCTGTACTATAGTGCTGTGTTGTTGTTTTTCCGTGACGGATCCATAATAACAATACTGGACTCCCTATTACAAAAAAAAAGATGAATTTAGAATAGACTTTCCTGCGTCTTTATTATAAGCTGTAGCCAACAGCATTAGGATGACGTAATCTTGTCATAGGCCCCGATGTCCGGGTTCCACAATTTTCTTTTCATTTCAGGAGGAATTTGTGAATACGAACATGCATCGCTGTGCGAGGACTACAGAGGAATTAAGCCGTCCCTTCGTGGCCAGAGACTCGCCAGTGAGGCTGCAAGGTCTGGAACTGGTGTCTGCAGATCTGGTGCACGCCCCCTGCACTATCACTGCTGAGTGGAAACACAAGCTGGACAACGGTATGTATGTATGTATGTATGTATGTATGTATGTATGTATGTATGTATGTATGTATGTATGTATGTATGTATGTATGTATGTATGTATGTATGTATGTATGTATGTATGTATGTATGTATGTATGTATGTATGTATGTATGTATGTATGTATGTATGTATGTATGTATGTATGTATGTATGTATGTATGTATGTATGTATGTATGTATGTATGTATGTATGTATGTTTCGCCGTTAGGCTTTTTCACTGAATGACTAAGTCCTGCTAAGTCTGAGTTCACACATATGTATGTATATGTATGTATGTATGTATGTATGTATGCATGTATGCATGTATGTATGTATGTATGTATGTATTCTATGTATGTAGATTATAATAGAAAAACAACCCACTGCATCTCTTCTCAGACCTTTTTATGTTCAGAACGTTTCGCCGTTAGGCTTTTTCACTGAATGACTAAGTCCTGCTAAGTCTGAGTTCATACATATGTATGTATGTATGTATGTATGTATGTATGTATGTATGTATGTATGTATGTATGTATGTATGTATGTATGTATGTATGTATGTATGTATGTAGATTATAATAGAAAAACAACCCACTGCATCTCTTCTCAGACCTTTTTATTTTCAGAACGTTTCACTGAATGACTACGTCTGGCTAAGTCTGGGTTCATATACATATGTATGTATGTATGTATGTATGTATGTATGTATGTATGTATGTATGTATGTATGTATGTATGCATGTATGTATGTATGTATGTGACGTCAGACCATGGCGACCAGAGCGACTGTGCCTTCACGTCGCTCTGCTTGAATGGCTTGTTTGAGTCACTTCCGTGGTCATTGTCCTCGTCAACACAGTCAGTCCAGAAATGCAACGACACCTGTAACTATTAGTGTTACATTTTCTGGACAATGATGCATATTTGTAGATATTACAAAATTTGCAATAAATAAGTTGATATGTATGTATGTATGTATATATGTATGTATGTATGTATGTATGTATGTATGTATGTAAGTATGTAAGTATGTATGTATGTATGTATGTATGTATGTATGTAAGTATGTAAGTATGTATGTATGTATGTATGTATGTATGTATGTACGAGAGGGTCTTGATACGATTTTAGACGTGGAGATTCCCGGGCTTTGGGTGGATGCCTCGATCGTGCCTCCATGCGGGGGAACTGATGACCCCGCCCGGCCCCTCTACGAGTCTCTATCCCCGCGTGGGGATACGGGGGGGGGGGGTCTCTTTCGTAAAAATAGTTTCCCCACCTTCTGGAGGTTCTATGCTTGTAACTTCCTCTAATCTGTCACTCTCCTTGACTTTTCCCTTTGCTTTCTGTCATCTACCATTTTTCGGACTTACTGGCCCATTCTTCTGCCTTTTAAAAAATATTCCAAATGACTTTTCTTATTTGAGCTCCTCCGAAATCGGAATGTGTCGGTTGTATGCAGCGGGGAGGCCAGTGAAAACTGAAAATCAGACACTTACATACCTTACCCATTGTGTGTGTGTGTGTGTGTGTGTGTGTGTGTGTGTGTGTGTGTGTGTGTGCGTGTGCGTGCGTGCGTGCGTGCGTGCGTGCGTGTGTGTGTGTGTGTGTGTGTGTGTGTGTGTGTGTGGTACGCGCACGCGCACGTGTGTGTATGTATGTGTGTGCTTGTGTATGTGAGTGTGTGTACAAACGTCTTCGCTTCTTTTTCTTCTTCGTTTGGGTTTTTTGGTTCTTCTTTTGCCGTTTCTACTAAGCGTTACCAAACGTATTTTAAAAAAACAACACCTTCATACAGTATCATTCGATAATTTCAGCTCTACCGTTCACGCATCTCTCATTTGCGTTAATAAACGGTAATGATTTGGGTTTACAGTAACACGAAATCTTGTGAAGAATCCACAACAAATGGAAGAAGACAGCGAACAACAACTTGCACGAAGAGTTCAAATCCCTAAAGCGCCAAATCCAGAAACGCCGACGCTGATGATAGTGGAGGTACATAGAAACCACCTTCACTGAGAAACACATACTAAGACATTCTGGTCCTACATACAGCAGAAAAAGAAGGAAAGTGCCGGCGTCCCTCCCCTCAAGGAAAACGGAAGACTGGTCACGGAGGCAAAAGAAAAGGCAGAGCTCCTCAACCGCCAATTCACATCGGTCTTCAGCACTGCAGAAGAACTCGGTGAAGAACAGTTCGCCGCCCGATGTCAAATGCCACCTTGTGATGCTAGCAAAGTCAGCCTGAGTGATATCGACATCTGCCTACAAGGTGTGGTGAAACTGCTTAGAGATTTGGACCCCAACAAAGCAGGCGGACCAGACGGCCTCAGTCCCAAGCTTCTTCAAGGCGTGGCAGAGGAGATAGCACCTGCCCTCACCCTGCTGTACCAGGCTTCCCTGAACTCATCCACTGTGCCCACTGACTGGAGGACTGCGTTCATCACCCCAGTCTCCAAAAAGGGTGAACGATATAGGGCAGACAACTATCTCCCAATATCACTGACCTGCATGCCATGCAAGATCTTCGAACACATCATCGTGTCAGCAGTGATGAACTTTGCAGAGGAGCAGCAGATCCTGTACCCACAGCAACATGGATTCTGGAAAGCTCACTCCTGTGAGTCACAACTACTCGGTTTTGTGGACGAGGCGGCAACTGCAATGGAGCTAGGCAAACAAATCGACGTTCTCGTCATGGACTTTTCAAAAGCCTTTATCAAAGTCAGTCATGCTCTGCTTATCCACAAACTCAGACAGTACGGAATCGTCGGCAAAGTCAGTGCATGGATCCAGAGTTTCCTGAGCAACAGGCAACAGTCAGTTGTTGTGGGAGGAACGAGGTCAGAATTTGCCCCTGTGGAATCCGGCGTCCCACAAGGCTCCGTCCTTGGACCCAGCCTCTTCCTTCTCTACATCAACGACTTGCCCACCGACCTGGTTTCTACGGCACGCCTTTTTGCAGATGACACAGCCTGCCATAAAGATGTCTCTAGTACAGAAGACCAGCGTCCAGCAAGATCTCGACATCCTTGCGCAATGGGAAGAACGCTGGAAAATGACGTTCCACCCTGGAAAGTGTACGACGCTGCACATGACAAGGCGCAGAAAGACACTAGCTGGAGACTGCACTCCCCATGGACATGTGTTGAAGAGTGTCTCCAGTGCAAAATATCTAGGGGTGACTGATCAAAGAGTTGAAATGGGACCTTCATGTTAGTAACATCACCAACAAAGTAAACAAGATCCTAGGCTTTGCTAGGAGGAACTTGAAGATCTGCAGTCGCAAGGCCAAAGCAACAGCATACAAGGCTCTTGTCCGACCTGTTTTGGAATATGCCAGTCCTGTATGGGATCATACCACAACAACCTGCATTGACTCCAGCGAGAAAGTCCAGAGGCGTGCAGCAAGGTGGACCATGCAGGACTACAAGCAAACCGCCAGTGTCGACAGCATGCTGCAAGAACTTGCTTGGCCTTCGCTGCAGGAGAAGAGAAAAAACGTGCGACTCGCCCACCACAAATACAAGAACGGGCTCCTGAAAATTGAAACCAAACACGCGCCAACTACCAATTGTCAGAAGAAAACAGGACGCCAGACCAACACGCAGGCGTACAACATCAGATCGTGCAGGACACAGTACTGCTAGGGAACCTTTTCCCCTCGCACGATCCTGGAGTGGAACTGCCTCCCGGAGAACATCGTCGCTGCACCGTCCCTGACATCCTTCGACTCCAGGCTTCAGCACCACCTGAAGTGGACCAACGCCCCAGACCCTGGAGGAGAGCCAGCATCAGTAGGGGTCTCAGCCACATCCCAGCAATGAAATCCTGAACAAAGTGTCTAGGGTCGGCTAGCTCCCAGCTTCCTGGGGGCGAACGTGAAAATTAGTAGCTGCCGGCAGCTCCCTGTAAATATCCCCATGCCTGTCCAGAAATAGGATTTTTTAAATTTTGTTTGCTGCATCTTATATTTTTTTCTCCTGGACCCAACAACATTCAAGTAGACTATGTGTGATATATAAAAAAAGAAGCTGGCCACCACCACAGAAAAATATATGTACTGTTAACGCAAATCAGAGATGCATGCGTAAACGGTAGACCTGCAATTATCCGGTTTGTGTCTTTTTCAAACTTTCCAGAAGGCATAGACCACGGAGAGGAGTGGAGCCAGGCCGTCCTTCAGTCCCACAGGATCTGGTGCAACTCCCCCTTCCTCGGGGCTCTGTCCCCAGCACGGACCCCGGCAGACAAGGAGGCCCTGGTGGACCAGCTCTTCAACCTCGTGCACGAGGAGATCAAGAGAAAGGGCCCCAGGGCATTCAGGAACGACCATCTGGTGGCTTTCCTGCTGGCACGGAAGTGCTAGAGTTGTCGTCCCTGTTGTGGTATTTTCGGTGTTTACGACGAAACATAGTGACCCCCCACCCCCCACCTGTAGATGTCTTGTCTGGGTGTTCTTGAGGCGAACTTGATAAAGCAGGGTTCCCGAAAACGTAGCGCTTGTGCGTATTTACGCAGTAGACCTCATGCGCGTATCCGCAACTAAGTAAAAGAAAGTAAATCATGTGCATATCTGCAAATAAGTAAAAGAAAGTAAGAATTAAGCGGATGGGATAAGCGCATGCGGAAACGCGTGCGCTTACCGTTTTTAGGCCTACTTTCTTTTTCATCGTTGCGGGTAAGCGCATGCGCAAATCTTTTCCCTTCTTTGCTTCACTTATTTATGGATTGCGTACAGGTTTCCGCATAGAGTATCCGCTTACGTGTGTGTGTACACGGCCTAAATCGACATTGGCTAATATTTCAGTTCATTTTCAGTCTATAATGTTGTCACAATATAGCGCATACTAATATCAA
>CM065688.1:16318243-16328243 GCA_017654935.2 Phymorhynchus buccinoides | reverse complement strand
CCATATGGCCTGGGAACGCACAAGAAGAAGAAGAAGAAGGAAAAAAAACAATATAAAAGATGCAATGGAAGCCTCTCCAGGGATATATTGTTCTCTAGTCAACCCTTGAGTGTGACCATCGATTCGATCACCGTTCCAACTGCACCCCCTGTCCATCACCCCACGCACCCACATGTATGATGTATGTATGTATGCCAGTCAGTCGTTTCCGACCATGACTGCCAGTAGCAGTCAGGCAGATGCTATTCTGGCGGGCTGGGATAGAATTTGTTTAGATAGTTTTCTTGCCTAGAAAAATGCAGTTTTTAATGCGAAAGTGTGTGTGTGTGTGTGTGTGTGTGTGTGTGTGTGTGTGTGTGTGTGTGTGTGTGTGTGTGTGTGTGTGTGTGCGTGTGTGTGCGCGCGTGCGTGTGCGTGCGTGCGTGCGTGTGTGTGTGTGTGCATGTGTGCGTGTGCGTGCACGCGCGCGTGCGTGCGTGTGTGCGTGCGTGCGCGTGTGTGTGCTATGTTGTGTTGTGTGGGTGTTGTTTTTATAAACAAAAACGTGGTCAGGCTAGAGCCTGACCTGGATGCTACGCCCCTGTATTTGCTTGCGAATTTCTGTCGTTTTTGTTCTCCGTCATGTACTGAAAACGGCTCTTCTACGTACAAAAACGTATCAGCTGCACGCAACCTTCCGATGCCCTTGCTCCATTATCTTCTACGTACAAAAACGTATCAGCTGCATGCAACCTTCCGATGCCCTTGCTCCATTATCTTCTACGTACAAAAACGTATCAGCTGCACGCAACCTTCCGATGCCCTTGCTCCATTATCTTCTACGTACAAAAACGTATCAGCTGCACGCAACCTTCCGATGCCCTTGCTCCATTATCTTCTACGTACAAAAACGTATCAGCTGCATGCAACCTTCCGATGCCCTTGCTCCATTATCTTCTACGTACAAAAACGTATCAGCTGCATGCAACCTTCCGATGCCCTTGCTCCATTATCTTCTACGTACAAAAACGTATCAGCTGCACGCAACCTTCCGATGCCCTTGCTCCATTATCTTCTACGTACAAAAACGTATCAGCTGCACGCAACCTTCCGATGCCCTTGCTCCATTATCTTCTACGTACAAAAACGTATCAGCTGCATGCAACCTTCCGATGCCCTTGCTCCATTATCTTCTACGTACAAAAACGTATCAGCTGCACGCAACCTTCCGATGCCCTTGCTCCATTATCTTCTACGTACAAAAACGTATCAGCTGCACGCAACCTTCCGATGCCCTTGCTCCATTATCTTCTACGTACAAAAACGTATCAGCTGCATGCAACCTTCCGATGCCCTTGCTCCATTATCTTCTACGTACAAAAACGTATCAGCTGCATGCAACCTTCCGATGCCCTTGCTCCATTATCTCAAACAAGAGAATGGTGCGAGTCACGTAGCCTGGCTTGCACTCTGGTTGAGTACATGTCTCATCTTGTGTGTAATGCTAAAGATACACTGATACGTGATCTGGTGGGTCTTTAATAAAGGTGGACCCTGACGGATGAGTTTTTGCAAGAAACACGTCGAGATCACCAGAAACACAGCCTTTTCAAGGATCGGAACACTCACTTTGCTCTCTGGTTTCCTTGAAATCAAACCGTCAAAACGGGGATTCCTCCTTGTTTTGGCTGAGATGCCGGAGAGAGAAGCCATTTTGGATGGGGTGGGTGGAGGCCACTCATTGTGGTTGAAGCTTTTTCTTCTTTGTAGTGCAGTAAAAAAAAAAAAACAAAAACATTGGAGCTATTTCCTTTGTTGTGAGCGAAACTCCTTTTGGTAAGCTGCATTGTGGACATTTCGTGCAAAGGATCTGGTCTAAACTCAGGCGGCCATTAGAAAAGAGAAGGCACATGTCTTCTTTTTCACTTAAAGAATTTGACTTCCAGCACCTACGCCAAGGAGGAATTGCCGAATTGACGGTTTGATTTCTAGGAAACCAGAGCAAAGTGAGTGTTGTGATCTCTAGAAAAGGTGTTTTCCTGGTGATCTCGACGTGGTTTTTTTTGCACAAAACTCACCCGTCAGGGTGCCCCTTTTATAACTGGGTTACTGTGCTGACATTATCATTTATAAGCACTGCACTTTTTAGTCTTAAGCGTATACTACTAGCTGTGCCTACAAGAAGCGTGTGGTAACTATGTTCCGCTTAGAAGCGTTATGCTAATGCGTTTTTCTGTTCTGTTTGCTTGCGTTTGCTTGTAGTATTTCAAATTGGGGGCCATTTGGCTTGTTTTTTTGACATGACCGATTTACTATGGGGAGTATATCTAGCATTTTGTAACTTGTTATAAATTATAGCCTACCGATCTAGTAGACATGTTTTGGTGTCCATCGCTTTTTATTAGATAATTATGATGGTATATTTCAGGCGGGGGTGGGGGGGTGTGACTGTATGGATCGTAATATCATTGAGCATGTTGGTAAGCGCGCGCGCGCGCGCGCGCGCGCGCGCGTGTGTGTGTGTGTGTGTGTGTGTGTGTGTGTGTGTGTGTGTGTGTGTGTGTGTGTGTGTGTGTGCATGCGCGTGGGCACGTCTGTGTGTGTAATCTTAGTTTTACTTATGGTATGTATAGATTTGCAGACTTTTGTTTATACAGTTTTTGATTAACCAATATTCCTTTCCAGGCTTACCAGTTTGTTCTGTGTTGTGTGTTGTTTATGTGTAACATATTCAAGGCTAGAAGGCTATGCCACTCTTGGATAGATGTTGATTTGTTTGTATGTCGTCCTCTCCACCATTGTTGATGTGTACTGTGTGGGTGAAGGGTCATAAAGGCGAACGTGGCACATTCTTTTTTGAGAATGATGCTTTGTTTGTCTCACTTTGGTTCTGATCCACGCATTGCTAGATGATTGGTATCATAATCCACTTTGGTGGAGGGGGAGTTAATTAGAAAGAGAGTGTTCCCCCTTTGTTCAATCTTGTCTATAGATCATTTTACCCATACTCAATTATCACAGTGTGTGACAGAAGGATAGCTACAGACGCGGGCATATATTTTATAGATTATAAGTAGTACTCCCCCCGTCACAGTAGCGACTGTCTCCTTTGAAAGTCAGACTGTCTCCACCTGGGGAGCGCGTCATCGTTAATGCAGCGGCATCTTTTTTTAGGATTCTAAAGGGGAGAATCCTAATTCTCCCTAAAGAACTCCCCTTCCCCCTTTTTTGTCCGATTTGGCTGACATTTTCCGAAATGTTGCAGGACCATGTGGGCATACGAAATCTGAAATATTAAATGATTTCGCCGACTTTTCGGCAAAATATATCCGAAAACCCGCGAAATCGGCGAAATTTCAATCTTGAATATCTCAAAAACGCCTGAACGGACGTCGTTCATATTATCAGAATGTACTAAAAAAAATAGATGTTCAACACTTCCGGTATAAACCGAACCGGAAGTACGACCCGGAAGTGCTCCAGCTAGAAACCTGCCGCTTTCATTTGGCTCACGGAATAGCCAAAACCGGAAATGGCGTCACAAACCTAACTACTGGATATTGTAGCTCTAATTATGTTGATCCAGGTCGGAAAGGAGTTTGACGATGATATGCTAAATAGTGTGGAAGTTATTCAAATGTATGTAAATTTGGTTGTGTCACTTTCACTAATTCCCATATATGGAAATTTGTTTCGTTTTTCATCCGATTTCGCTGAAATTTGCAGTAAAATTGAAAGGACGCAAAGTATTTACTAAAGAGTAACATTACAATGCTTTCGTTATAAATTCGAACCGGAAGTGGTGACGAAAATGGCCAAAGTTTAATATTGAATAGCTTGCAAATAGCTGCTTTGTTAAGGGGGAGAATACTGTCATGTTTGCTCTCAAAGGCAAACATAAGCCCTGTAGTTCATTTTTTGTTTGTTTGTCAGACACGATGAGCCAGGCACCGCATAGTCATCTGCCTTATGGAGAACTGGGGGTGGGCTTGTACGGGCAAAGTCGCCTCAAGCAAAGCTTGTCCAACGTTGAGAGTCTGCGTGGCACTATCATGGGGGCTGTTGGTCAGTATATTAAAGGTCTCTGGTACACGTGAACATTGCTTCCCCACCCCCCCCCCCCCCCCCCCCCCCCCCCCCCCCCCCCCCCCCCCCCCCCCGTGGTAACACAAGTGATAGGCCAGTCATAATTATGCATCATAATTAATAATCACTTGTGTATCACTTTGTTTTTTTGTGTTGAAAGAGTAGGGGGGGGGGGGGTGTTCACGTGTACCGAAACTTTTAAAAAAAAAAGTAAATACCGTACGAGAGAGAGAGAGAGGGGGGGGGGGGGGGGGGGGGGGGGGGGGGGGGGGGGGGGGGGGGGGGGGGGGGGGGGGGGTGGGGGGGGGGGGGGGAGAGAGAGACTTCAAACTTTCAAACTTCAAACTTAGAATTTAGACTGGGCCTAGTCTTCCATTCTGTCCTTGTTTCTAAACATGCAAATTGTAACTAATATTATACATTATATTATATTAGAGAGAGAGAGAGAGGGGGGGAGGGAGAGAGAGAGGGGGGGGGAGAGAGAGAGAGAGAGGGGGAGAGAGAGAGAGAGAGAGAGAGAGGGGGAGAGAGAGAGAGAGAGAGAGAGAGGAGAGAGAGAGAGAGAGAGAGGGGGGGGAGAGAGAGAGAGAGGGGAGAGAGAGAGAGAGAGAGAGAGAGAGGGGGGGGGGAAGGCAGACAAACAAAGAGATAGACAGAGAGCGAGAGAGACAGAGACAGACCCTCAGACAGTCAGGCAAACAGACAGACAGACAGACACGGACAGAGAGAGACATACATTCAGAGAATGAGGTATTACTGGTTTTTCGAGGTTTCATTTTTCATGTGTTTTTAGTTGGTTATTCTTCGTTTGTTTGTTTGCTTGCTTGCTTGCTTGCTTGCTTGCTTGCTTGCTTGCTTGCTTGCTTCTTTTCCTTCTTTCTTTCTCGTTATGTTTTTCTGGCTTTGTCACTGTGTTATTCTATTCCACTTCCTGCCCATTGCTATGGCTCCCCCCCACCTGCGTGCGCATCTCGACCCTTCCAGCGGAAGTGTCGCCATCTTAGTCAGATTTGTGTGTAAACAGCATCGATCTGGCATTTTTCAAACGAAGTTACTGACTAAGATGGCGGTCTCCCATAATATGGCACGCTCCTTGTGGCCGGATATGACGACACGTGGGTACAAGCCATACAGAAATTGAACACTTCTGTTATCTTTCTTTTATTTTTACATGTATTTGTTTGTTAGTTTGCTTTTGTTGCTTTTTTTGTATGTCCTTAGCCCCACTTCAGTGAGCAAAGGAGTATATTAAACTTTGTCGCGATCTGTCTGTTTGTTTGTTTGTTTACTGTTTTCTTGTGTGTCTCTCTGTGAACGGTTGGACAGAATCGCTTGAAATTCTGTAATGCGGTGCATCACCGAGAGTAGAAGACTTCCGTGGACAATTAAATTAAGATCCCCCCTCTCTCTCTCTTTCTCTGTGGTTTAAATGTTTTATTTTCAAAAGAAACGTCAACAACAACAACAACAACAACAACAACAACAACAACAACAACAACGACATAACTGAAGCAGCAACAAGCAAAGCTTATGACGTGCTCAGTTCAAAATTAATTACACAGCATTGTTGTTGCTCTTCTTTTTTTGTTATCGAGGGGATGTGGGTAGGGTGTGTGTGTGTGTGGGGGGGGGGTAAGTGGGCTGGTTTTGTTGTTGTTGTCACGTTGTTGTTGTTGTTGTTGTTGTTGTTGTTACTGCGTATTTGATTTTATTGACTGCGGTCGCTTCTGTATTATTTTTCAGACACGATCCCCCTCCCTACCGGGGAAGGAAACCAACTGTTCACCATCGGAGACTATGGCTGCGCTGACGGGTCTTGCTCCATCCCTCTGATTGGAGACATCATCCGTGAGCTAATTGCCTTAATTTAACCCTTTCGCCGCCAATGTCGCATTTTACCACCACAATGGTTTAACACCCATGTCACTACAAGGCATCACATCAGGGCCTGCTATCCAAAGACCCTATTTTCTTAATTTGGGGAGGTATGAATAGGCCTAATGTTATATATGTCACAGAGGAATTCGCAATATTGCAGGTATTTTATTTTTTTCTACCCAGTTAAGCTTAACCCTTTCACCGCCAATGTCGCATTTATGCACCACAAAGGTTTAACACCCATTTGACTAAAAGGCATCAAATCAGGGCCTGTTTTCCAAAGATAATATGTTCCTGATTTGGGGAGGTAAGGATGGGTCTAATGTTTTGCATGTTACAGGGGAATTCCCAATATTGCAGATAATGTTATTCTCTAACCAGTTCAGTTTAATGCTAATTATTGGCTGAAAAAAGACTGGCGGTGAAAGGGTTAAAGGTATTTTTTTGGCTGAAAAATGGCTGGCGGTGAAAGGGTTAAAACCCTTTCATCGCCACTGTCGCCTCTTGGCACCACCATGATTGAACACCCATGTCACTGAAAGCCATCAAATGAGGGTCTGGTATCCAGTGACCGTAATATTATTTTCTTAATTTTAGGAGGTAAGGACAGGCCCTGTTTTATGCACGTCACAGAGGAATCCTCAATATTGCAGACGAAATCTTTTCTCTACCCGGGTAAGGTTCAATGGTAAATTTTGGCTGAGGAATGGCTAGCGTTGAAAGGGTTAAATGTATTATAATTGGTCCTATTGATTTGGCAGTGAGATGCATGCGCAACTTTGGCGATTTCCAGCATCGTTTATAGGCGATGAAGCAATGACATCAGTATTTCATGAGCCCTCCCAAACGTTTCCCAATCAGTTCACACATCTTAAAGATGCCGATGAAACCACGAAGTTCTTGTTGCCGATTCTGCGAAATTCGTTGCCGATTCTGCAAAATTCGTTGCCGATTCCTCGAAATGGGTTGCCGATTCCTCAAAATTGGTTGCTAATTCCGCGAAATGGGTTGCCGATTCCGCAAAATTGGTTGCCGGTTCCGCGAAATGGGTTGCCGATTCCGTGAAATTGGTTGCCGATTCCGTGAAATTGGTTGCCGATTCGGTAAGATCAGCAAATCGTTGCTGTAATCGTGAAATCAGCAACCGGTTGCTGATTCCGCGGAATCGGCAACTACACAAATTCGGCACGACATAGGGCCTATGTAGGCCTATTGAGAACAAACATCATTTTTCTTTGTAATCGGTGTTTGAACGCATGCAATAGAGCCATTGCTTTCTGTATGAGAGAGAGAGAGAGAGAGAGAGAGAGAGAGAGAGAGAGAGAGAGAGAGAGAGAGAGAGAGAGAGAGAGAGAGAGAGAGAGAGAGAGAGAGAGAGAGAGAGAGAGAGAGAGCGCTACTTTGATCAACGCATGCACATGTCGTAATACATGTAAGGAAGAATAGCCAGATTTGTACTAAGCCTTTTAACATTAATCATTTTCTGAAAAGAATATTGTTCTGAAATTGAAAAAGGTAAGCAATTTGCTTAAAAAGAATGTTGCTGTTTTTTAAACCTTTTTTTTCTCACTACACATGTTTGTTTGTTTGCATTTTGGTGGTTTATTATCCCTGTTTGTTTATTGGTTGGTAGGTGTTGCTTAGGCCTTATTTATTTTGAATTGTAGAAGCAACTAAGAAGGGTAGACCACTGTTCCTGGGCAGAAAATTCACCGTTTCTTCCTCGATCGCTCAGACAGTTTCCTGTCAATTATGAGCACAGATGCGTCGTGCTGCCGTTATGCTATGCGCCTAACTAAGAAATAGTTAGGCCCAGCAAGTCCGACTTCGGCTGGAGGAAATCGTTTTGAAAGTGTTTCTTGAAAAAAAAAAAAAGGGGGGGGGGGGCAAGAGAATACACCGGTAAGGCAGAAAGATAGTATAGATAACAGTAAGCAAAGGGGAAAAGGCAGAGTCAAAGATAGTGACAGATTAGAGGAAGTTACAAGCACAGAACTTCCAAAAGGTGGGGGAACTATTTATACAAAAGACCCCCCACCCACCACCACTCCAGGGCTACCATTTCTTATCCCCCCTCCCCCCCCCCCCCCCTATTTCTTTCAAACCCAGCATATTATACAATCCCTTTTTTTCGTCAATCGGGTTGAAGATTTTACCGATATTGGAAAAAAAAAGAGGGGGAAAAAAGAAGAAGAACAACCCCCCCAAAACAAGAAGTAGGAGACTTCATCCGTTACTTTCCCCTCGTATAATTAATGAGTCATAAGTTAAAACGACCCAAACGATCCGTTCAACTGAGTTCAACGTGGCCAGGTCGAGTGAGGAAACGGGCCCAGAGACCACTTCCGGTTCAAGTCGTCTACGAAGATCAGCCAACCAGCGACTTCAACTCCATCTTCCGGCGTATCCATGGTAACTTAGCTATCTAATGACAATAATATAATAATAATAATAATAATAATATGATGATGATGATGATGATGATGATGATGATGATGATGATGATGATGACGACGACTACAACAGGGACGATTAATACGACTAATACTACTGCTTTTTCTTCTTTTTTTTTCTTCTTCTTCTTCTTCTTCTTCTTCTTCTTCTTCTTCTCCTTCTTCCAATAATGTCCACCTGCCGTAATCGGCAATTCCTGACATGTACTGGGGTTCAAAGAATTATGCAGCGTGGGGAAAACAAGAACAAAGTCCGAGAACACCCGGCCCTATACAAAAAATAGGGGTGGGTGGGGGGTAGTGTATTTATATGCGGGAAGCTTCAGCACCTTCGAGGTGAAGGAGCTGAGCGTGGGGGACTGGACGGTTTCTGGTGGTAGGGAGTTCCAGTCACGGATGGTTCTGGGGAAGCTGCTAGTAGTAGTACTACCGCTGCTATCACTAGTGCTCATCCACCTCGCCTCGCTTCGCTTTGTGTGAGCGCATGGCATCGCATGGTTAAAGTAACTGTGTAGCTAGCTAGCTGCATAGTATCTGGCTGTGATGGTCAAAGTAAACAAGCAGGCCTACAAAATTAATACACGGTGGGGTTATCACTGCAGGACTTATCCCGGAGCCCCGGAGTTACCTTCAGGACTTTGATGAGGGCGAGGTGTACGTCCTGGCCTCAGGCACCGGGTTTTTCCGCCCAGTGCTGCCCCCCAACACCGCTGACCTCGTCATGTCCTTTGGGGCTGCCCACTACCTGTCTGAACCGTGAGTGTGTGTGTGTGTGTGTGTGTGTGTGTGTGTGTGTGTGTGTGTGTGTGTGTGTGTGTGTGTGTGTGTGTGTGTGTGTGTGTGTGTGAACTGGGAGGATGGATGTGTGTGTTGGGAGGAGGAGGGGGAGGGAGGGCGTGTTAGAAGTTTGGATGCATTGGTGCGAGTGCGGATGGGTTGGTGGTGATAGAGAGTATTGTGAGCGTGTTGAGGAGGGGTTGGTGCAGGGTAAGGGTGGGGGGTGAGGGTTGGAGAGGAGAGGGTGTGGGAGATTGGTGGTTATAGGTGGGAGGGAGTGTGCAAATGTGTGTTTGCGCAAACAAGAACAAGAAACAAGAACAACGTTTGCATTGTCTTAAGAAACATAAGAACATAATAATATACTTCAGTTCTTTAGATCCACTACTATTATAGAATCACCGATGAAAATCACATGATCCGTGTTAGTTGTTTGCACATGCGTGTATGTGTGTGAATCATAAATATCATATTTAAAACAAATTGGTGTTGTGGTAGACAAATGGGTTTAAGCTTATACTCTGCTGAGATCTATGCTTTAAAAGAAAAGCTGGTTCTAACCAACCAGGCCTTTGTTTCTCAGGGGCCCTAAGTACCAAGACTCTCTCCACCGCTTCCCCAACGCCTCGCCAGAAGAATGCAAAATAGTGGAGGCCCAGGCCGCCAAGGACTGGGAAACCTTCCTTCTGCAGCGAGCCAGAGAGCTGAAGAAAGGTACTGAGATCAAAGACCTGAAGAAAGGTGCCAAAGAGCAGAAATAAATCTGGCTTGAACTCACGCGACCCAAATAATTCCTCAAGGAAAGAAACGAAAAAAGCGCCCATACA
>CM065688.1:16313243-16315743 GCA_017654935.2 Phymorhynchus buccinoides | reverse complement strand
TATATAGTTTCTTTCGTAGGCTCACAAACTTAAATATTGGACACAAAACAAGTTTTTTTCAAGCAAACTATATATATAAGAGGAAAGTTTAATGGTGTGGTTGTTTTTTCTTCTTCAATTCTTGTACGTTTATATATATATATATATATAGAGAGAGAGAGAGAGAGAGAGAGAGAGAGAGAGAGAGAGAGAGATAACAGCCGCACAAGCCAAACTTCCCACTCCACACAACTCTGTAGGACTAAAAAGTTGCATTTGAAATGCCGAATTGATGAAACTTTTCTGTATCTAATGTATGAATTTGTGAACTTCAGAAACCAGTTAACGTCATAAAATATTCTGTGTTTCTTTCTTTTTTTTTAATTTTTTTTATTTATTTTTATTAATAATAAAAATAATAATAAAATGTGCTGATTTACTTTTTCTCCCAATGGGGGAGGGACAGTGCCCGATGCAAAGACAGCTGTTACGTCTTTGAGGAAGACTCTTCAGTCTACATATCGGCCTGCAAAGAATGTCCACAGTGAAAATTCAAACTGAGCTAGAAAACCTTCTCCAAGAGAAAGGTTGTCCTCTTTGCACCAGATCAAAAGTCCACAATAAAAGCAAACCAGCACAAAGTTAAACCAGAAAAAGTAAAAATCTTATGTAAAATGAACAAAATAATAATGTTCTGAAATTTTAATTTAAAAAAACCTAATAGACCTGACTAAAGAGGGCAAACTACTGAGGTGATATCCAAATTAAGGATAAAAATAGTAGTATGCTATGGTGGAGGCAAAACGTTGGAAGCCATCCTAGGGATCTGCCAGTCAGGATGTCCTCTAAGAGGAAGAATATAGTTAAGAAATAAATCCTATAGACCAACGATCACCATTGAAATGCCGAATTGATGAAACTTTTCTGTATCTAATGTATGAATTTGTGAACTTCAGAAACCAGTTAACGTTATAAAATATTCTGTTTCTTTTTTTTTTTTTTTTTTCCCCCTTTTTATCCCCTCTTTTTTATTATTTTTTATTATTAATGATAAAAATAAGAATAAAATGTGCTGATTTACTTTTTCTCCCAATGGGGGAGGGACAGTGCCCGATGCAAAGACAGCCGTTTCGTCTTTGAGAAAGACTCTTCAGTCTGCATATCGGCCTGCAAAGAATGTCCACAGTGAACATTCAAACTGAGCTAGAAAACTCAGGGGAAAAAAAAAAAGAAACACAGAATATTTTATGACGTTAACTGGTTTCTGAAGTTCACAAATTCATACATTAGATACAGAAAAGTTTCATCAATTCGGCATTTCAAATGCAACTTTTTAGTCCTACAGAGTTGTGTGGAGTGGGAAGTTTGGCTTGTGCGGCTGTTATCTTTTTCTATATTATTTGATTCATCTGTCCTGCACAGCTCACCATCTGATGGTGATCGTTGGTCTATAGGATTTATTTCTTAACTATATATATATATATTTTTTTTTTCTTTCATGCTATATATATATATATGTGTGTGTGTGTGTGTGTGTGTGTGTGTGTGTGTGTGTGTGTGTGTGTGTGTGTGTATGTGTGTGTGCGTGCGTGTGCGTGAGCGCGCGTGTGCGTGCGTGTGTGTATATATATATATGTGTGTGTGTGTGTGTGTGTGTGTGTGTGTGTGTGTGTGTGTGTATGTGTGTGTGTGTGCGTGCGTGTGCGTGCGCGCGCGTGTGCGTGCGCGCGCGTGTGCGTGCGTGTGTGTGTGTGTGTGTGTGCGTGCGCGCGCGTGTGTTTGTATTGGGGGTATATAGTGTATGCCCGCATCTGTTGGCGTGGGCGTGTACTTTTGCATTCTTATGTGTTTAGTCGGCTCGTCTTAATAATCTGTTCTTATCACACAAATCTCGCATGCCCCCCAAAACAATTAAAAAATAAGTTGGGTGTGTGTGGGGCCTCTGGCTGCGACGCGTTCTCCAGGTGGGAGCAGCCCGAATTTCACAGAGACGCCTCTGTGACTATAAAGTACCAAATACCTAACACTTAACGTCGTTCCACGGTTTTCTTTTCAGGAGGAATTTGTGAATACGAACATGCATCGCTGTGCGAGGACTACAGAGGAATTAAGCCGTCCCTTCGTGGCCAGAGACTCGCCAGTGAGGCTGCAAGGTCTGGAACTGGTGACTGCAGATCTGATGCACGTCCCCTGCCCTATCACTGCTGAGTGGAAACACAAGCTGGACAACGGTATGTGTGCAATTTGATCATGGACCAACAACTATCCTTGCTACGCCTAAACAAAACAAGAGGCAAAGCCTTCAATTAAGGCTCACTCGAACAGGAACATGTGGGACAACAACAAAGATTGAGGGGGGGGGGGGGGGGGTCTAAAGTACAAGATTGCCAATACAATTTTAAAGTACAAAATAATGAAACTATCGTTGCTGGATACAAGTTGTTTTTTAAATTTAAAAAGTGTCCGTGCCGAGAATCGGACCCGGAACCATTGGCATGACAGACAGACACTCTACCAATGA
>CM065688.1:16303243-16308243 GCA_017654935.2 Phymorhynchus buccinoides | reverse complement strand
CATGCATAGCTAAGAAGAAGAAGACACACACAAGCTCATTATCATAATTAAGATTATATGATTTCTACTATATCTACTATCCTTAGGCGTTGTAGCGACAAGCCTGACTGGTTTTGCAAAAAACTAGAAAAGTATATGCTTGCTTTGATGGACGGCTCGTAAACTGAACTATTTTCGTCAGCTGTCTGCGTATTTTTGTCCTTTGCCCGACATTAGACGGCAAAGGAGTATAAGTTTGTCGCGGTCACAGTCTCTGTGTGTGTGTGTGTGTTTGTGTGTGTGTGTGTGTGTGTGTGTGTGTGTGTGTGTGTGTGTGTGTGTGTGTGTGTGTGTGTGTTTTGTGTTGTTGTTTTTATAAGCACAAAAAATGGTCAGGCTCTAGCCTGAGTGCCTGACCTGGATGCTACGCCCCTGTATGTGCTTGCGAATTTCTGTCGTTTCTGTTCTCCTTCATATTGAAAACGGACTTCTGGTCCAAATCGTCTGCATGTTTGTTTGTCTTCTAATAAACGACCTACACTAGCGACCAAAAGTTAAAGCCCAGAAAGACAATCATCTCCGAAAACTCACGAACTCAATAAAACGCACCCAGCTCATAGCAAAACTGAGTTTATTCTTTTAACATTAAGTTCATTCCAAAAAATCATTAATCAGAACGAGTTCAGTCAACATAATGCCCCTTTCAAGAACTTCCCCCTCCTCTTGAAAAGTCACACATTCAGAATCAATGCACTTTGGAACAGTCATTACACATTACTGAAATTGTTTTTGCGCGGATGCCTTCCTCTGTCTGTCCCAAGGGTATCTCCCGAACCGCTTAACCGAATCGCTTCAAGTTTGTGTGGTGATACGTCACCATAAGAGGAAGGCATCCGCGCAAAAACAATTTCAGTAATGTGTAATGACTGTTCCAAAGTTAGTGTTTTCTACAGTTGACTTCGAAAAAATAATCTGTAACAAAACAAGTATTCAACAAACAATCATACAATAACAATCGAGTATTGTTCAACTGTTCCATGCTTGCAAACCGAAACCGGAAACTGACTCGCCCACAGCGCTGCCTCTCCAAGCCAAACAGAACATAGCATCAGCGAAAAGGAGGCGTGCGAGTGACGTCACAGCGAAGAGTCCCTTCTTCTCTATAGTCTATGGATGGTGTGAGTCACGTAGTCTATCTTGCACCCTACCCTGGCTGCGTACGTGTCTGAACTTGTGTATTATGTTAATAACTGTGTCACTGTGCTGACATTATCAGTTATTGGGATTTGCGAGTGTGATATTGTTTTTATCCTATCTCAAGTGGTTTGCTGTTTATCACACGAGGTCGAAGACCTAGGGTGATAAACAGCAAGCCACGAGAGATAGGATAAAAACAATATCACACTCGCAAATCCTAATAACGGATATATACCGATATTTTACCTCTTTCAGATGATAATCAAACACGCAACTAAGAAGCGAGACGGCCATGCATGCAGATCTAAAATAATACTAACTACTTCACCGTAGCAAGAAAATCCCACTCATCCACAAATAATATAGTTCTCCAAGTTAGAAAGTCGTGAGCTATTTTGATCTTGCACATTGATACATTATGAAAGGAAACTGATTATTAATCGAAACATGAACCTACTGGAATTTGCTGTATAAAAAAATAGCCTTTACAATGACATATTCGTTTTACACTGCAACCACAGGCCATAGTTATTGTCATTTCGCCAATGACGAACTTTCAATGATGACGTAATTTCAGTGATTGCGTAAGTTCACTAAGATGACGTTTTTTGGTGTCCTGCTCAGAAGGCGCTATTTGCAGTGACACTAACTTGAATATGTGGTTGTCAGCCGCTAATTTTATCATTTGCAATTTCACTAAAACTTACTCTTCACAATATTTTTTCAATGTAAAATGTTCATCATAAACAACCTTTTGCATTATTCGGGTTAAGGCATAGGGTTAGGAGTATGTTTGGGCTTTTTGTTTTACTAAACATCACTTGATGCAAATAAAGAAAATATGGCTTGAGTACTGCAGATAGTCGCATGCGAGTGTATGAGAATGATAATGATATGTCAAAATAAATAACTGTGACGTCAAGTTTCTAATAGCAACGGTGTATTCTTACACGCGTTTACACTAAGCCTATGGGCTAATATACGCAAATGATATGTCAAGATATTATCGTTTATAAGCACTGTACTTTTTAGTCTTAAACCCAGAGCCGCCATATACACTACTCACAAAAAGTTAAGGATCACTATGAGAAAACAGGTGCGCAATAAACTCCGTTCGCTCCTGTTATTTATTTCTCAGTCAAGCCAAATTGTTATGAATTCTTGTTCAGCTGTAAGTGGGCGATGTTGTGTTAGTGGAAACATTGCACGTGATTCTCTATTACTGAGCTTGGCAGCAAAAGAAAAAGCGGAAACTTGCGAAAAAGGACCTTGTTTTGGATCGTTCTGCATGAACACATTGCACAAGCCAGATGGAAAAACCATTATGCACGTGCAAGCACTACTGTTTATGTGTGAGATGCTGTCTCTTGCTTGGCTTTATAAGAAGACATACCACCAGTATTAGGCCTGATTTGACAATGCCTCCACGACGAAAATTGAGCGAGTTGGATAGGGGACGAGCTGTTGCATGGTTCCAAGATGGTGTTCCCAAGCGAGAAGTGGCCAGGCGACTTCAGGTGTCCATCTCGGTCATTGTCAGACTGATTCAACGCTTCACAGCCACTGGGAGGGTCCATGAAAGACGCAGATCTGGTCGACCGAAGAAGACAACTCCACGTGAAGATCGTCTCATTGAACGACAAGCCCTGCAGACAAGAACAGCCTCTTCCAGCATCATTCGAAGGCAGCTGAGGGTGGCTACTAACATCAACATCAGCCAGCAGACCATACGGAACCGCCTTCATGGGTTTAACCTCCGTTCTCGTCGCCCAGCTGTACGGCCACGCTTAACTCCAGCCCATAGGGCAGCACGCCGCGCCTTCTGCAGACGTCACGTGAGGTGGACACGTCAGCAATGGTCCCAGGTCCTGTTCAGTGATGAATCACGCTTCACCCTGAACCACAACGACGGCCGACTGAGGGTCTGGAGGCGCCCAGGGGAACGCTTTATTGACGCCACTGTCCAAGAAAAGGTGGCCTTTGGTGGAGGTTCTGTAATGGTCTGGGGGGCCTTCAGCCTTCACCACAGAACACCCTTGTATCATGTACAGGGTAACCTGACTGGCCTCCGATACCGGGATGAGATCCTTCGACCGCTGGCTGTGCCTACACTGCAGCAGATGGGACCGCCGGCTGTCTACCAGGATGACAACGCTCGCCCCCACAGGGCAAGGGTGGTCAACGACTTCCTGCAGCAGTCTGGAGTCAACAGAATGGAGTGGCCAGCATGCAGTCCCGATCTCAACCCGATTGAGAACCTCTGGGATGAGCTGGATCGCAAAGTGAGGAGCAACCACCCCCCTCCCAGGGATGCCCAGCACCTCTACCAGATGCTGCAGGCTGAGTGGCAGGCGCTTCCACAGAGGATCTTCACCACCCTGGTCAACTCCATGAGGACTCGCTGCGTCGAGTGCCAGAACAGCCATGGCGGATACACGCATTACTGAACTTTTGGGAACATCAGAATGCCCTGTCTTGTGATTTCAATGACTTTGGGAAATCAAATTTCGATACGTACCCACTTTGATCAAATGTACAGACCAAACGATTGCTCGAAATTGAAGGCAATTGTGTATCGTTATCACTAAAGCATTGAATTAAATGTTGGCCAAAATTCAACGCATTGGCTTTCTTATTTGGAAAGTTATGAATTAGTTTGCAAGTGATCCTTAACTTTTTGTGGATAGCTTATAAAGCGTTCACTCGAGGCGAAAGGCATCAGTCTTATCGCGTTCTTTTTTCTCTGTTGCTTGAGCCACTGTGAGTCAGAACTTTGCAGCGTCTAGGCTACCCAATCCCTAGGATCGGTAGTTATCCCTTTAAGCGTATACTAGCTGTGCCTACAAGAAGCGTGTGGTAACTATGTTCCGATTAGAAGCGTTAGGCTAATGCGTTTTTCTGTCGCGTTTGATTGCGTTTGCTTACAGTAGTATTTCAATGTAGAGGCCATTTTGCTTTTTTTCGAAATGTCCGATTTATTATAGGAAGTATCTAGCATTTTGTAACTTGTTATGAATTATAGCCTACCGATCTACTAGACATGTTGTGGAGTCCATCGCTTTTTAAAAAATATTAGATATGATGGTATATTTCAGGGGGGGGGGGGGGGGGGGGGGGGGGGGGGGACTGTATGGATCGTAATAACATCAGCTGAGCATGTTGGTAAGTGTGTGTGTGTGTGTGTGTGTGTGTGTGTGTGTGTGTGTGCGTGCGTGTGCGTGTGTGTGTGTGTGTGCATGCGCGTGTGTATGTCTGTGTGTGTAGGGGCCTACTCTTTGTTTTGCCTAAGATTTGCAGGCTCTTGTTTATAAATCATTTTAGCCATACTCAATTATCACAGTGTGTGACAGAAGGATAGCTACAGACACAGGCATATATTTTATAGATTATAAGTAGTTCTCCCCCCCCGTCACAGTAACGACTGTCTCCTTTGAAAGTCAGACTGTTCCCACCTGGGGAGCGCGTCAACGCTAATGCAGCGGCATCTTTTTTAGGATTCTAAAGGGGAGAATCCTAATTCTCCCTAAAGAACCCCCCTTCCCCCTTTTTTGTCCGATTTGGCTGACGTTTTCCGAAATGTTGCAGGACCATATGGGCATACGAAATCTGAAATATTAAATGATTTCTCCGAATTTTCGGCAAAATATGGCCGAAAAACCGTGAAATCGGCGAAATTTCAAATCTTGAATATCTCAAAAACGCCTGAACGGACGTCGTTCATATTTTTAGAATTTACTAAAAAGAATAGATGTTCAAGACTTCCGGTATAAACCGAACCGGTATAAACCAGAAGTGCTCCAGCTAGAAACCTGCCGCTTTCAATT
>CM065688.1:16293243-16298243 GCA_017654935.2 Phymorhynchus buccinoides | reverse complement strand
GGTTCAAAGAATTATGCAGCGTGGGGAAAACAAGAACAAAACTTTGTCTTGATAGATAAGAGGGCATGCACGTGCGAGCACCCATGGCTAGTCCGAGAACACCCGGCCCTATACAAAAAATAGGGGTGGGTTGTGGGTGGGTGGGGGTAGTGTATTTATATGCGGGAAGCTTCAGCACCTTCGTTTATATTCTGATCGCTTCTCGGCCTTTTGGCTAAGACAGTGATTCAGGAATATAAATTTTTGTTTATACCCTGGTTGGTTTGTTCAGCCCGTCGTACATGGCGAAAGCCGATACGCGACGTTAAACTGAACTTCCATCCAGCACCTTCGAGGTGAAGGAGCTGAGCGTGGGGGACTGGACGGTTTCTGATGGTAGGGAGTTCCAGTCACGGATGGTTCTGGGGAAGCTGCTAGTAGTAGTACTACCGCTGCTATCACTAGCGCTCATCCACCTCGCCTCGCTTCGCTTTGTGTGAGCGCATGGAATCGCATGGTTAAAGTAACTGTGTAGCTAGCTAGCTGCATAGTATCCGGCTGTGATAGTCAAAGTAAACAAGCAGGCCTACAAAATTAATACACGCTGGGGTTATCACTGCAGGACTTATCCCGGAGCCCCGGAGTTACCTTCAGGACTTTGATGAGGGCGAGGTGTACGTCCTGGCCTCAGGCACCGGGTTTTTCCGCCCAGTGCTGCCCCCCAACACCGCTGACCTCGTCCTGTCCTTTGGGGCTGCCCACTACCTGTCTGAACCGTGAGTGTGTGTGTGTGAGTGTGTGTGTGTGTGTGTGTGTGTGTGTGTGTGTGTGTGTGTGTGTGTGTGTGTGTGTGTGTGTGTGTGTGTGTGTGTGTGTGTGTGTGTGTCGCGCACGCGCACGCGCGCGCGCGCGTGTGTGTGTGTATGTGCGCGCGCATGCGCGTGTGTGTGTGTGAACTGGGAGGATGGATGTGTGTGTTGGGGGGAGGAGCGGGGCGTGTTAGAAGTTTGGATGTATTGGTGCGAGTGTGGATGGGTTGGTAGTGGCAGAGAGTATTGTGTGCGTGTTGAGGAGGGGTTGGTTCAGGGTACGGGTGGGGGTGGGGTGAGGGGTTGGAGAGGAGAGGGTGTGGGAGATTGGTGGATATAGGTGGGAGGGAGGGTGCAAATGTGCTTGCGCAAACACGAACAAGAACAAGAACAACGGGGTTTTTTTTATTGTCATAAGAAAACCAGAGGTTTTGTGAGACACAACTGGTTAAAACATTGACGACACCATTATTTTTATACTGGTGCATGTCATTAATAATTCAGTTGTTTTCGTCTTCATCACGAACATCGTCAACATCTTATTTTAACCAGTTAATATTGTAAAAAAAAAAAAAAGGTCCAACAATAAGAACATAATATACTTCAGTTCTTCAGATCCATTACTAGGATAGAATCTCCGATGAAAATCAAATGATCCGTGTTAGTTGTTTGCACATGCGTGTATGTGTGTGAATCATAAATATCATATTTAAAACAACTTGGTATTGTGGTAGACACGTGGGTTTAAGCTTATACTCTGCTGAGATCTATGCTTCAAAAGAAAAGCTGGTTCTAACCAACCAGGCCTTTGTTTCTCAGGGGCCCTAAGTACCAAGACTCTCTCCACCGCTTCCCCAACGCCTCGCCAGAAGAATGCAAAATAGTGGAGGCCCAGGCCGCCAAGGACTGGGAAACCTTCCTTCTGCAGCGAGCCAGGGAGCTAAAGAAAGGTGCCAACGAGCAGAACGCAATCTGGCTTGAACTCACGCGACATAAATGATTCCTGAAGAACAGAAACGAAAGCGCATATACAATGCAGTCCTCCCCTATACAGTGGAACCTCCTATTATAAGACTCCCTCCCACATAAGACCTACTTCTCCGAGACATTGCCCTTCTTTGTAAGTATAAACATTATCTCCCTTATAAGACCCCCTCCCTTTTAAGACCTCATTTTGGATGGTTTTAGAAGGTCTTATAAGGGAGATAATGTTAATACTTACAAAGAAGGGCAATGTCTCGGAGAAGTACGTCTTATGTGGGAGGGAGTTTTATAATAGGAGGTCTTATAATGGAGGTTGCACTGTATTAAGAAACGCAGCTCGGGATTACTTTGTCTAAAGCTCAAAATATGAAATTAGGTATTTAGGTATTAGGTACGCTATAGTCACAGAGGCGTCTCTGTGAAATTCGGGTTGCTCCCACCTGTAGAGTGCGTTGCAACCAGAGGCTAACTACATGGCGTGGTAATTTTGTTGTTTGGTGGTGGTTATTTTTTCACTCAGAAGAAAAAAATCAAATGAAAGCCTATGTATTTACGCATGCCAGTCTGTTGTTTTCGACCACACTCTCCAGTTGCTATTCTGGAGGGCTTGGCTAACATAATGTTCATGGTTAAAACAAAAATGCCTTGCCTATTGTATATCCCCCATTCTCTAGACCGAAAGGACCGACAGTTGCCAAACAGCTGGTGTTAGTGAAGGTCCCCAAAGGCCCGCTTGGTTTCAAAGCTAAGCGTCAGCTAATGCCTCCTATTATTAACCCTTTCACCGCCAAAGTCACATTTTAGCACCACGGTGATTCAACATGTATGTCACTAAAAGGCATCAAATTGGGGTCTGTTATCCAAAGACTTTATTGTCTTAGTTTTGGGAAGTAAGGATAGACCTTATTTTATATATGTCACAGAAGAATCCCCAAATACTGCAGATGGATTTTGTTCTCTACCCAAGTAAATGTAATGGACATTTTTGTCTGAAGTATGGCTGGCGGTGAAAGGGTTAAGAGAAGTTTTTGTGCCTTTTGTTTTTGCTAAAGAAAATATTACAGAAGAATTTGTACCATGATTGTTCATTACCGTAGAAACAAAACCCCATTAATCGAACAGCTCTCTATTTGATATTGGCCCTTCGACTTTGTACGGGAACAAAGGAAAAACAGATTCCGAGCACACTGTGTAAACTTTTGTTGTTGTTGTTCCTCTGAAAATGGAACAGAATTCTAAAACCTGAGGAAAGTAACTTCCAACTTGCTCTGATCATAACAAAGCAGGGTCTATTTTAATTAACACAGCCTTGACGATTTGTTATTACCCGGCCAGAGGCCGAGCTATTGCGATCGGTTTGTGTGTCTGTGTGTGTGTGTCTGTGTGTGTGTGTCTGTGTGTATGTGTGTCTGTGTATGGATTATCTTAAAAACTACTGTTTGGATTTTGATTAAAATTGGCAGAGGGGTAGACAGCTTGAAAAGGAAGCTTTCCTTCGTTAATCAACACCGTGCTGACCTTGACCTTGAAGTTTGACCTTAAAAACCGAAATGTCTTTCTTTGGGCTATGTATTTTTCCCCCAGCTTTATCTCGTGAACTGGTGAACAGAATCGCTTCAAATTTTGTGTGGTGGTGTACCATGGTGCAAGGAAGTTTGTATAAAAGTTCAACTGTATCTCGTGAACTACTGAACAGAATCGCTTCAAATTTTGGGCTATGTATTTTATGCGTTCTGTAAGGGTGGAAAGTGGTGTGTGTATTGGGGGGTGGGAGGGGAGAGGACATAACTCTGGCCGAGTTTTCATTGTCACAATCAGTTGCTGCCGCTCGGCGATGCCCTTGTTTAAAATGAATTTTGATATCGTTTCTGATTATCGTGTGTGTGTGTGTGGGGGGGCGTGTGGGTGCGTGCGTGCGTGCGCGGTGTGTGCGTGTGTGTGTGTGTGCGCGCGCGCGTGCGTGTGTGTGTGTGCGTGTGTGTGTGTGTGTGTGTGTGTGTGTGTGTGTGTGTGTGTGTGTGTGTGAATCAGAATCAGAATCAGAATCAATGTTTATTGCCCTTTAAAACCGATACAAGGTTTTATATGACACTAATAAAATAAAATAAAAATGAAAAAGTCTGTATGTGTGTGTGTGTGTGCCAGGGGTGGCAGGGGGGGTGCTATGCGTGGCAGTGCCGGGCTATGATCCTCCAGGCAGCAGGCACGGGCTGAAGCACAGTTTCCCAGACCTCGAGGAAGCTCTGCTCAACTGCTGGAGGGACATGCGGAACCAAGGTCTCATCACTCAGGTGATTCAGCTATATCGTTATTAGTCCCCGAGCCGAAGGTTCGGGGAACTATTGTTTTTGTCTGGTCCGTCCATCCATCCGTCGTCCATCCGTCCGTCCGGCGTCCGTCCGGCTATTCGTCCGTTTTTCTAAAAAAACTATTCAGTCTATCATCATCAAATTTGGTATACTAGTTTGACTAGATGCAAACTATCCACTGATGTATTTAGTTTTATATTACCCGCTGTGCCCTAGGCCCTTTGTGTCACAGGCCCGCTATGTCGTCCGTTTTTCTCAAAAACTATTCAGTCTATCATCATCAAATTTGGTATACTAGTTTGCCAAGATGCAAGCTATCCACTGATGTATTTAGTTTTACATTACCCGCTGTGTCCTAGGCCCTTTGTGTCACAGGCCCGCTATGTCCCACTTCTTTCCGGCCGTCCATCCGTCCGTGCGTGCGTCCTGTTTTCAGTTCTCAATGGTCTCCCCGCTGTGTGTACAGCCGACACATTCCGATTTCGGAGTAGCTCGGCGACGCTGCGAGGGGACTTTGCAGCCGCTCGGCGTTGCACTTGTTATTTTTGTTTCTGTCTGAAATAATGCACCGTGGACTTAGAAGAAGAAGAAGAAAAGTTTGTTATTTGATTGACTGCTGCAAGTTAATAATGGTTATTGATCCTCTCTCTCTCTCTCTCTCTCTCTCTCTCTCTCTCTCTCTCAATCTCTCTCTCTCTGTCTCTCTCTATCTCTCTGATTTCAATGTGCACATTTCTAAGCTGATGTAATGAATTTGAATAATTATTTGGTTGGTATAATTTTGTTTCACACGTTTGATTAATGTCCTTTCACTTATTTTGTATCTCTGTCATGTTGTTGCACCTGACCTGAATTTCTCTTTGGGAGATATTAAAGTATACTTGAACTAGTTGAAGAAGAAGTCTGCATGCCTGTGTGC
>CM065688.1:16285743-16288243 GCA_017654935.2 Phymorhynchus buccinoides | reverse complement strand
GTCCGAGCTTTGATAGCCAAAGCTTCCAGAGCGTCGTTGAGGGCGTCGTCACTGAGATCGTTCAGCTCCTCAATCTGCAGGATTCTCTGAGACGTAAACGTCGATCCGTTTCTCAAGATTCCTTGATCGAAAACGGCCTGGCTGAGGCCCTGGAAATCAGCGGCGTTGAGGGTGGTCGTCTGAGGCGGTGGCGCCGCTGCCGCTACGGGAACCATCTCCCAGACCACCGTGATGTTCCTGTGGTTGAGGTCTTCAGCGCGGAAGTTGGTGGTGCGGGGTCGCAGCGCCACGGGGAGAATGTCCAGAAGGCCCCGTGAAGCGTTGTTGCTGGCGTCTTTGGGGGAACTGGGCGTGTGCGGGAGTACGGGTGCCGGGGACGGTAAGTCGTGTCTCGGAGCGGAGCAGATGCTGACGGGGAACGTACCAGGGGTCCGCGGGGCAGGAGACTCACCATCACCGGGTGGAGTTTTACTTCCCCCTGCCGCCAGGAAAAAAAAAAGTCGAAGAATTAGGGGACCTTTAAAAAAAATATTAAAAAAATTCAGAGTCCGCAAGAAATGAGAAAAATTAAAAAAAAATGAAAAAATGAAGAAAAAAACCGGCAGAGATGTCAAATCGAAAGGTTAACGACAATGGGGGAAAGACAAGCAAAAAAGACACAGAAAGAGTCAGATAAAAATAGCAGATCAGGGCCGGACCTGGGACACATTAGAGGGGGGGTGGGGTGCTACAAACAAGGGCGGGGGTCTGGGGGTCGGCGTAGGCCCCCGGTAGGGTCCAGGGGCGTTGCCTCCTGACACACACGCTTTTAAGTGGGGGGTTTTCTTCTTCTCACGATTCCCCATCACAGAGGTAACGCGTTCGCCTTGCGGTGTCAAGTAAACCCGAGTTCGAACCTGGGTACAGGGGATTTTTCTTCTCACTCTGCACAAGGCCTTACGGTCTGAACATGGAGTCTTTCGGATGAGCTAGACGATAAACCGAGGTCCCGTGTGCCCATGCACTTAGCACACGTTAATCCCAGTGGCAACGAAGAAGTTGTCATTTGGTCAAAATTCACAACCACCACCCCTTTCCTTCCTCATCAGTCACACAAAAATCGCATGCAAAAAAACAAAAACAAAAAATTGGGTGGCGCGCCTCTGGTTGCGACGCCCTCTCCAGGTGGGAGCAACCCGAATTTCACAGAGACGCCTCTGTGACTATAAAGTGCCTAATAATACCTAATGATAATAATTTCCCATGCCCGAATTTCACTAGACCTTACTCGGTGGGTCGACCGGGACGAGGACGCGCTCTCCAGGTGGGAGCAACCCGAATTTCACAGAGACGCACTCAGACGCCTCTGTGACTATAAAGTACATAATCATAATTTCCCATGCCCAGGGCTCCCAGGGACCCCTATTTGGGGGTCTACGAAGCACTAAAATTCTAAAGGACCCTCTAAAAGAATATGCAGGGGGTCCCAGGGATGCGCACTAGAAACATTCTTGTTAACATTCGTAATGCCACTGGGACCCTCTATCCCGCCTCTAGGACCCTCTATGCTGTAAGTGAAGGAGTCCCTGGGACCCCTTGTTTTTGCGGGGCGATTAGGGGTCCTGTATGATGCCCGAATTTCACTAGCCCTCCATTATAGAGGGTCATGGAGGCGGGATAGAGGGTCCCAGTGGCATTGCGAATGCTAAAAAGAATTTTTCTAGTGCATCCCTGGAACCCCCTGCACATTCTTTTAGAGAGTCCCTTTAGAATGCTAGCACTTCATAGACCCCCAAATGGGGGTCCCTGGGAGTCCTGCCCTTACTCGGTGGGTAGATCGCGGAGGGGTGCGAAGAAGAAGGAACCTCATCCGGCCTGGAGAGGTAGAGGGAGTCCAGGTTGTCCCGGGTGATGAGCACGCTCTTCCCGGGAGTGTAGCCCCGCTTCAGGCGCTCCTCCCTCACCCCGTCGTGGGTGATGACGACGTTGAAGCGACGGTTGCCCGTGCTGCTGGAGGAGTGTCCACCACTCCCCCCCGCCTTCTCCCTGCTGCTGTTGGCCGCCACGTCTCTCTCTTCCAGTCGCTTCTTCATCTCCCTGCGGTCTCTGTGAAACAAGTAGGGGGGGGGGGGGGGGGGGGGACACAGCATCATCATCGTTATCATCGGGCTCATTTTCCATCAATCATAAAACAATTTTTTAAATGTCTCAAATTCTGTGGCTTTGTATGCCCTGCTCTCATGGTGACCTCAGTTTCGGTTTCCAATCCAGTTTATGCCCTTGGTGCGTTCGGGTCAAAAGTATATGGGGATCAGAAGCTTGTCGGTGGACGGTCGTGGTGGCGCCCTCGGAGGAGGAGGACCTCACTCACGCTGGCCCCGCGCGACTAAGAGAATAGTGTCGTCAGTAGGGGGCTTAGTAGGTGGTGTCCTGAACAGGCTCCACTGAACTCCACCGAAGTGACTCAGCAGCAAGTGCAGTGTCTCTTCTTCGGTTGGTTGCCTCCTGATGGCCTAACATA
>CM065688.1:16268243-16280743 GCA_017654935.2 Phymorhynchus buccinoides | reverse complement strand
ATTGTTCTTGGGCCTGTCTTCGTTTTTTCTTTGCTTCTTTTATTTCGTTAGGCATCACACTAAACCAAGGACTTGAGTCTCTGCTAGAAGAAACTTTGCGTGAAGAAACAGGAGCATGTTTGTCCAATACTGACCGAAGGGCACTATCGTACTCGGCGGCAGTACAAGAACTAGATGTGTACTTAGATAATTCTACTTTGATATCTTTTCCGAAAACAGTTCTGTCGATTGCGCGGATATTTCTGACGCTGCGGTACACGTGTTTGTGGACAGGGAGCTCTATGTCAAATAAACTCACAACACAAACATGGTCAGACTCGAGGTCATGATTGACCTCTGAGGATCGGTGAACTCCATCACTTTACTGTCGAATATTCATCAAATCGATTTTAATGAAAACAATTTCCCGTGCACATTTTTGTTTAGAAATAACGCTTGCTTTGACATACTAGTCAAGTAAGACGTTTAGGCTATGAGTCGTAGAGGTTATTAGTAAGGCCTATGAAATTTGGGTGGTGGTGTGTTTACTTTTGTGTGTGTTTATTCATTTGTGTTTGTTTTGGTTGATTTTCTAGTATACTGTTAGAGAGACGTATAGGCTTCTGCTACACCGTTCAACTGATATCCCACGTTATCGACATTGAAATAGTACCACTTACAAATTTTAGTTTTTACGTGCGCAGCTTTCCCCACGTCAAAACGTTTAGATACCTCGTGTAAGCCCATGTTCGTTTAATTTTGTTTTCATTTTGTTTCTCAGGAACTAATAAAGATATCTCAATGACATTTTGCACACTTATTCAGTACATAGTCCTGCCTATTTCCACCAAATTTGAAGTCTCTATGTGAAGGGGTTATGAAAATATGGTAACCAACCAAAAACAATTCACATGAAATCTTGGCCCCTTACCAGCAGCGCTGGATTGAAGTGCTGCATGGTGATGCTGATCATTTCTCCACTTTGCCAAGACATCAAAGGGTGCAACTAACACTAAATTAGGATGCTTGAGTCATTTACTCGTGTTCTTCATCTTGTCAAACAATGGTGACAAATTACAGAATCCCGTCAGGGTAATAAATATGATGAAGAACACGAGTAAATGACTCAAGCGTTGTTAGTTGCACCCTTTGATGTATGTTACTTGACAGTATGCAAAGTACTGTCAAGTAACTACTCAAGCCAATACAACTTGTATTATATTGCAAGGAGAATCACTCAGAATAGACTGACTTGGGGGAAAGTAACTTAGTAGGAGTAAGTGTCAGAAAGAAATAATTATTACGCCTACTGTTATTAATTAATAATTGACTTATACAGTCAAACCTCTATTATAAGCCACTCCGTTAAAAGACCTCCTCTCGTTTAAGACCGCTCTTTTCTGGGAAATGCTGAACTCTTCCTATAACATTGACCTCCGTTTTAGGACCCTCCTAAATAGACGTTAAACCAACCAGAGAGAGAGAGAGAGAGAGAGAGAGAGAGAGAGAGAGAGAGAGAGAGGAGAGAGAGAGAGAGAGAGAGAGAGAGGGAGTAGGACCCCCTCTAATGACCATTTTTTCTGACATTTTGGAAGTCTTAAAATAGAGGTTTGACTGTACTACTAGTAGGCTAGTAGAGACTAGAGTACTCACTGAGTAGACATAGACAATGACTGACTCTTGGTCATTCGGATGAGACCTAAATCCGAGGTCCCATGTGCGAACGCACGCACAAGATCTTGCGCGCACGTTAAAGCCCATTCCACTATTCGGTACGAGTAGGCCGTGTGGAATGAATGACACGAACTCACCAATATTTTGAAAGCATGCATCCTCAGGATGATCCTGATCATGTGCGCCAATCATTCATTGAATCAATAGCCTATAGCGATGTGAATTTTTAAAAAATGTAAGCAATTCTCAGAGTAATTAATGAAATGAGATAAAAAAATAGTTAACTTACTGTAAAAATGCGTTTTCTGTCAATAACTGGCGTGATTTATCGAAACATTGACCTCTATTTCTTCATACAATGCCGATACAAGGCTGAAGAGACATTTTTGTTGCAAATTCCTTCCAAGAATCAAGAGATTGAAAGTTCCACAAAACTCGATTAATTTACAGAAAAATAAGCATTCAAAAGTCGAGTACTGCCTGTAGAAACTATGCATATGTTTTTGATAAGAAAAAAGTCTCAAAATTTGGGTTTTCATGATACTGGTATTTGAATAGTACAGAAACTATTTTCGCTTTAGTAATGGCGTCTTCAATGACGTCATCTCGCGAGACAGGCTCGCGATGTAGCAGACATTTTTGTTCCCCAACGATTTTCAAAAAGTTTAAAACCACAAAAAATTATTGTGTGCAACATCGTAAGCTTAAATTTATGGCGTCGAAGCCAACATTAGTGATTTCCTGTAAAGTTAGTAGTGTGGAGCAAAGCATTGTTAGATTCAGCGGAATCGTTTCCACACGCAAGGGAAGCCACTCCTTTTGTAAGAAAACGAGGCAAAATGTCCCAAATCGGTACGGGTAGGCTTACCGGGGTGGATGTGCGACAAAAATGGCACGGTAGATGGCTTTTAAAACCTTTGAGAACATCACTATAAGGCTTCATCTTGTGCCCGGCACTGTCGCGCGGGGTGGACTTATTAGCGAGTGGAAACTGATTCTGTCAACGCTTTTCAACTCGGTAAACTCCGCACCGCCGATCAGTGATTTGTCTGAAAGATACAATTTTCAGCTTGAAAGCGGAAACTGAATCCTCTGTACACCCAGCGACTTCGATTAAGGTATTTTTAATGCAAAAACAAGAAGAAATTCTTCTTTTTCCATATTGGCCCGGTTGCAAACTCGAAAAGTTTATTATTCCTTTGATTAGCTTAAATTTAAACAAAGGGACACGTCTGGGTCAGACTGGCACAAATACCATCGTCGCTACAACAGCAGTCTAAACAAAGACTTTGACTTTGGGCGTGGGGCAGGATAAACATCCCCAATCGGAAGAAGAAGAAGAAGAAGCCTATATCTAACTAAGAACTAAACAAACAAAATACCTGACAGCTTTTATCACAGAAGCGACGTAAATAACAAGCAGGAAAACAAAAAGAAATGTTAAGGAAACGTAGACATGGGCCGTCATTATTGCAGTCTCCTTTGTCTGTTGACGTCACAAGTTGATGACGCGCGTGTCAATTTTAATGACGTGATCGTATTGTCACTGTGTCACTTCTTTTTGTGGTTCAAGATTCCACAAGTTCAAACTTTCCTTACGATTTTCGTATAAAATCTTATCTGATGTAATGAGAACATTGTGTCAAATGACGATTTACAAACCAAAAAAACACCACTTAATATCAGATCATGCAGATGACAAGAACAGATTAATTAACGAAAAATAATCTTACACGCGTCGGAATGTGTGTAGGCCTAATTACTCTTTGTCTTTCTCTCTCTAACTCTATCTCTCTCTCTCTTTTTCTCTGTCTGTCTGTCTCTGTCTGTCTGTCTGTCTCTCTCTCTCTCTCTCTCTCTCTCTCTCTCTCTCTCTCTCTCTCTCTCTCACAAAGGTGCTACCTTTATGTTCAAATCTGTATGTGTAATATCATGCCTTGCCATGTTTGTATTCTATGTTCATGTATGTACCAAGGACAGATTGGAAGACTAGGCGTTGCCTAAAATCTTTATCCTTGCTAAAGTTCAAGTTTTCAAGTTTTTCAAGTTTTCTCTCTCTCTCTCTCTCTCTCTCTCTCTCTCTCTCTCTCTCTCTCTCTCTCTCTCTCTCTCTCTCTCTCTCTCTCTCTCTGTGTGTGTAGTCTGTGTGTGTGTGTGTAGTATCTGTGTGTGTGTGTGTGTGTGTGTGTGTGTGTGTGTGTGTGTGTGTGTGTGTGTGTGTGTGTGTGTGTATATATATATGTGTGTGTGTGTGTGTGTGTGTGTGTGTGTGTGTGTGTATGTGTGTATGTGTGTATGTGTGTGTGTGTGTGTGTGTATGTGTGTTTATGTGTGTGTGTGTGCGTGCGTGTGCGTGTGCGTGCGTGTGCGTGCGTGCATGTGTGCGCGCGTGCGTGCGTGTGTATGAGTGATATGCGAGCGTGTGTTTTTGATGATGTTGACTTATGGTAATGTCTTATGGTAATTGTCGCATTAATTATATGTGTTTAGGTGTTGGTGTTTTTCTCGATGATGATGTCAGATGATAAATTACGACGATATCAGGGCTGATGTTTCCCCCCCCCCCCCCCCCCCCCCCCGTTATTTAGATCTAGTTGTTGTTGCTAAATAACAACACTTAACCCTTTCACCGCCAGCCATATTTCAGCCAAAAATGTCCATTGAAGTTAGGGGAAGACGGGGTAAAAAGCGCATGGGCGGGTAAGAAGCCCACCCCAATTATCTCATGAAATGAAGCAAATTTCAGTCCCATTTTGCCCATGAGACGAGCGTTAATGTCTAGCATTCGTCTCATGGGCAAATTTGACTGAAATTTTCTTTTTTTCATGAGATAATTGGGGTGGGCTTCTTACCCGCCCATGCGCTTTTTACCCCGTCTTCCCCTACCTGGGTAGAGAACAAAATCCATCTGCAGTATTGGGGATTCTTCTGTGACGTATATAAAATAAGATCTATCCTTACTTCCCAAAAACTAAGACAATAGGGTCTTTGGATAATAGACCCCAATTTGATGCCTTTTAGTGACATAGGTGTTAAATCACTGTGGTGCTAAAATGCGACTTTGGCGGTGAAAGGGTTAATGCTCTTGGAACTGTCCAGACACACAGACAATAGAATGAAAGAGAGCGGGGGGAAAAGCCTACCTAACAATTTTTTATTTTTTTTAAAATAAAAAGTGTGTGGGGGGGGGGGGGGGGGGGTAGGGAAAAAGGGGGGGGGGGAGAAAAGGAACAAAGAAAAAGGAGGAAAGGTAGGAAAAAAGAAAAAAAGGGTTAAAAATGAAGGCGGAAGTGGTGGTGGGTTGCATGATGAGTGAGCAAGATAGCGGAGAGCGGATGAATGATTGGGTGTGGTGTGAGAGTCACATATTTGTTCATGTAAATTTATGTTTCATACTTTTATTTAATATTTTTATTTTTACACGGTGGAAGACAAGTTTCCATGTGCGTTGTACAATGCCAATGGACAATAAAGAAACTTATGACTTATGACTTATGACTTAAGTACTGCTGCCGTTGTTGTTGTAGTTTCCTTGGTTCAAAAGAAGGCACTGTTTCCATCGTTGTTTAGCCCAACTTCTATCGAGGCATACCCGTTTGTTGTTCAAGTGTTAACATAATTCAAGACTAGACGGCTATGCCACACTTGAATCAATGTTGATTTGTTTGTGCACTAATTCCCTCCACCACTGTTGTTGTTGTGTACTGTGTGTGGGTGATGGTCATACAGGCAGGCCTGGGTCATCCTTTTTCTGAGGATGAACCTTGGTCTGTCTCAATGTGGCTGTTGCTTATGCCTTGCTAGGCGACTTGGTGCCAAAAATAACTTTGGTAAAGGGAGTTAACTACGGAGAAGAGTTACCTTTCTTACTTTACTATTAAATGAGGTGTACGTTTGGGATCAGAACAGACTCCGCTCAACACCACCATGATAAAACAGCAAACAGTGATGTGCCTCCTCGGGTGGGTTGCCTGTACATACAAGTTTGTGACTGGGGGGTTCTTTGTTTTGATCCTTCACATGATGAATCTCTACAACAACAACAAAGGTTAAAAGTGTGTGCGCGCGCGCGCGCGCGCGAGAGAGAGAGAGAGAGAGAGAGAGAGAGAGAGAGAGAGAGAGAGAGAGAGAGAGAGAGAGAGAGAGAGAGAGAGAGAGAGAGAGAGAGAGAGAGAGAGAGAGAGAGAGAGACAGAGAGAGAGAGAGAGAGAGAGAGAGAGAGAGAGACGGAGAGAGAGAGAGACAGAGAGAGAGAGAGAGACGGACAGACAGAGAGAGAGAGACAGAGAAACAGAGACAAGCACGCAGACGGATAATGGAATGCATTTCCAGAACATTTTTTTTTTTTAGACAGAAGAGAGTTAGACTAGAAATAAAATCATACAGAGCACCAAACAACACAACTTTTTTTTGTATCATTATTATTTTTATTATTATTGTTGTTCATTATGAATATTTTATTTCCAAAGATAAAACTATAATCATGAAACGTTCCCCCACCGACACTGAACAAGACAAAGCAAGCATACATCTCTCAAGATGTGAACATTGTTGTATATAATAATTCATTAATTCAAAAGAAAGAAAGAGAGAAGAATCAGTTGTCAAGGTTTGAAATAGGCCTACATTCAATTTCGGGTTATTAATTCATCGGAAGACAAGGTTTCTAGAAACAAACAAAGATTGTTGTTGTTGTTGAGTGGAGGTTTTACGTCCTCATGGCGGAAAGCCCTTAGGGACAAGTTGTTCTGGTGCTGGGTCGATGAAACAGACAAAGGCAAGAAGTAAAGAGGATAATGTATAAAACCTAAGTAGAGGTGACGAGTCCTTGTGAATTTCACTCAACAATTATTGAAAAAAGTTTTTGGTAAAGATGCAGATCAACACCCTCTCTTCCATTTCTCGGTTCTTTATGGGGTTCTTGGGTGGGTTTTTTGTTGGTTTTTGGTTGAGGTTGGGTTGGTGTGGGTTTTTTGGGGGGTAGTCTTGCCTTTCTTGAGCACTTCAACCTCTATCGTCTGCTCAGATCTTAAAGAAAAATGAATGTACCCAGACTAAGCTAAGCTAAGCTAAGCCAGCTAGTGAGTGCTTCGAAGAGAAGAAGAACTCCCTGCTCAGACTTTAAAGGGGGTGGGATATGCCCAGCCTAAAGGGCATGCTACATGTCAACTAAAATCGTGCTACTGTACGGTACGATTCGATCACGTGGTCTCGACGAACAAATTTGATTCGCGCTTCGAGACCATGTCATCGAACCGCATCGTACAGTCAGTACGACATTTAGTTGACGTGCAGCAGGGCCCTTAATTAAAGACCCCCCACGTCACGTGTCTCATTCCCTCTTATGCTAGGAAGATTTCTTAATAAGATTTCTTACCAGCTATAAGAGGGAAAAAGACGTTAAAAAACGTGATTTTGACACGTGATCTGGTGGGTCTTTAATATTTCTTACCAGCTATAAGAGAGAAAACACGTTAAAAAACGTGATTTTGACACGTGACGTGGTGGTGGGTCTTTAATAAGCTAATAAGCTAAGCCAAGCTTGGTAGTGAGAGCCTCGAACAAAGAAGAAGAAGAAGAAGAAGAAGAGGAGGAGAACGAGAACAAGACCCTCTCCACCCTTCCACCATGCAGCGACTCAGACTTTGCAGCAGAAGACGTAGCCCAGGAGGTAGTCGTTAAGGTAGGTGTTGGGGCCCTGCTGGGCAGAAGAAGACCCTCTCCACCCTTCCACCATGCAGCGAGCGGCTCAGACTTTGCGGCAGAAGACGTAGCCCAGCAGGTAGTCGTTGAGGTAGGCGTTGGGGTCCTGCTGGGCCGTCTCAGCCTCCAGGCGCTCGAAGAGCTCGTCCACCAGCGCCTCCTTCTCCCCGGTGCTGCGCGAGGAGGACAGCCCCCGCATGAAGTTGCTGTTGGCCCACACCCTGTGCTGCTTGACCACGGACTCGGCCCACTTCTTGCGATCGTCGATCCCGTCTGCAGTAGAGTGGAACAACATGCGTTTTAAAATAGCTGTTTCTTTTTCTTCTATTTTAGTCATCCGTCACAATTTTGTCTGTGTACTTATTTTTAACCCTTTCACCTGCCAAAGTCGCATTTTAGCACCACAGTGATTTAACACCTATGTCACTAAAAGGCATCAAATTGGGGTCTATTATCCAAAGACCCTATTGTCTTAGTTTTGGGAAGTAAGGATAGACCTTATTTTATATATGTCACAGAAGAATCCCCAATACTGCAGATACATTTTGTTGTCTATCCAGGTAAATTTAATGGAATTTTTTGGCTGAAATATGGCTGGCGGTGAACGGGTTAAGATAGGGCTTTATATCACTTTTCATGTAGACCTATCTAAGGAATATTGATTTTGTTTGTGACTTTCGAAACAAAACTGCTATTTTAACCGATAACATGGCAAAGCCCTATGAACGCACTTTACGTAGGAGAAGACTGGCTCCTTTTTTTCTAACCGTTATCTCCCACTACACCCTCACCCACTCCCAACCTACCTCCTCCCTCCACACATTCCCTTTCTTAATTAAATGTTTTTAAATAGAATATTAACGAGATCACCCGGTCTCGCCAAAACCATCCTTCAAGGCACTGTACCAGGTGGGAGGAGGAGAAGAGGAAGACCAAGGAAGCGCCGGGAGGACAACATCAGGGATTAGACGGGTCTGCCTTTTGCCAGAACTATGAGACTGGCTGAGGACAGGGTCGGATGGAGAAGGGTTGTCAGATCATCAGTGGTGCCCCCCTTCAGCCCCAGTTGGCTAATGGAGCTCAGTAAGTATGTGACTATTCCGTACTATCCTAAATCAACCACCCTTCTATCCTAAGACGTTAGCGCCATATCAGTTCCATTTCAATTAAGTCACATTATCTAGATCACACACAAAAGTCAGTTGCTGTGGTCAGCGTCCACAGATGCAGAGATCAGAGACACGTTTTTTTTAGACCTGGGAGCCTACTAATACCATACAAAACATACCCAAAAAAAAACACATTGGAACCACAAGCACTAAAATCTGTTATACCGCATTCTGTCCATCGTTCTTGATTCATTCCACTTTTTTAAAATGTCTTTAAAGACCCAGTGACGCACCACGATTAAATCCCTTGGGGGGTTTTCTGGGTAGCTGTTACGCACATACAAACTTCCCCAACTTGAAATTGAGGCTTCTCTTTACACCGATGTTTCGGGATGGAAGTTCAGTTTAACGTCGCGTATCGGCTTTCGCCATGTACGACGGGCTGAACAAACAAACCACAGTATAAACAAAAATTTATGTTCCTGAATCACTGTCTTAGCCAAAAGGCCGAGAAGCGATCAGTATATAACTGATGTTTCGGTTTGAATTTGCGGCCATTTATATGGGAGTGAGACTTGGTCAAAACAAGATTTCTTTCCAGTTATAAGAGGGAAAACACGTGATCTGGTGGGTCTTTAACATGCAAGACGTTCTGTATACATGTGCAAATTTCTTTATTGATGCTGCGCATCTTAATGTTATTGCATTTTCTATATATTGTTTTACAACATTGCACTTCCGTTACGTCGTTGCCTCGGATGCGGATATCTATTTCGATATATTATTAAAGACCCACCAGATCATGTGTCAAAATCACGGGTTTCACGTGCTTTCCCTCTTATAGCTGGTAAGAAATCTTGTTTTGACCAGGTTTGACTCCCATACAAATGCCCCCTAAATTCAAAACGAAGCATCATTTTAAAGAGCAGCCTCAAGTATGAAGTTGGGGGAATTTGTATGTGGGTCACAGCTACCCACAAAAAAAACCCAAGGGACTTAATCGTGGTGGGTCAGTGTGTCTTTAAAGGCCTCAAACCAGGGTCTGTTATGCAAAGAGCCTATTTTCATACTTTTGGGAGGTAAGGGTATGCCTCACTTTATACAAGTCATAGAAGAATCCCCAATATTGCAGACAATTAATTTTTCTCTACCCAGGTAAGTTTAATGGGGGGGGGGGGGGGGGGGGGGGGGGATTGCTGAAAAATGGCTGGCGGCGAAAGGGTTAAAGCATTGTTGATTTGGCTTGGCTGACCACACCACAATACAACGGCAATGATGCGCTTTAGTCACCCCTGACTCAAATCTTTTTCTCATTTTAAAATAATTCACTGAGAAGCAAGCAACACTCCGCCACTCTTAGGAAAGGGATATGGTTGGGACCAGCCTAGGTTTATTGTGTACGTGTATTTCCCTTGAAATCGTGTATAACATGTAAATATGAGTAACTGTGCAGTGCTCTTTTATTTCTTTTAGTGGTGTTCTTTTTTTGCGCTTTTGTTCGACTTATTTTGATTATTGGTTTTATTTCAATCAGGCATCAGAAGATTCAGAACAGTCTTCAGTCCAATCCTCTGAAAACCATGGCATACGAGCCATCAAGACCCCGAATAGTAGAGGTACAAGACTGAAATCAGTTCCCAACATGACCCAAGGCTTAATGCAGTGATAAATCACTTTAGAATGCTATTCACCAGAAAAAAATAACACTCAATAAAAAGGCAAAACCTCTGACAGAAGAAGCCAATCCTAAGTCAGAAAATATTAATCCTGAAATTAGCAGATCCTCTGACAATTCTGATGCCTGTTCAATACCTTACGTCATCTTCCTATCTTGTCATGTAAAGCGCATGGAGCATTTTCAACGGATTATTGCGCTATATAAATATAAATAAATTATTATTATTATTATTATTATTATTATCATTGTCAGAAACTGAAAGAAGCATAATTTGACATCTATCGAGAGTGGGGGGGTCGAGTGTTTAACCCTTTCACCACCAGCCAATATTTCAGCCTAAAATTACCATTACATTTACCTGGGTCCAGAACAAAATCCATCTGCAGTATTGGGGGTTCTTCTGTGACATGTATAAAATGAGGTCTACCCTTACTTCCCAAAACTAAGACAATAGGGTCTTTGGATAATAGACCCCAGTTTGATGCCTTTTAGTGACATAGGTGTTAAGTTACTGTGGTGCTATAATGCGACATTGGCGGTGGAAGGGTTAATTCACAGTACAAGTTTTGCCCACGACACTGAGAACGACATAACACACAACAACAACAACAACAACAAAACGCAACACAAAACGTTAATAACCATACCTTTCTCCAAGAATGAAATAGTGAGGCCAAGAGAGGAGATAACGAAATGGAACAAAAGGGTGAATACTCTGTTTCTAATTAACTCCCCTCTACCAAACCAAAAGGTGATTGGTATCGTAATCAACTTTGGTGTGGATGGGGGGAGTTAATTAGAAAGAGAGTATTCACACTTTGTTCAATTAACCATACCTTTCTCCATCTTCTTCTTCCAGTTCATCAAAAGGTGATTGGTATCGTAATCAACTTTGGTGTGGATGGGGGGGGAGTTAATTAGAAAGAGAGTATTCACCCTTTGTTCAATTAACCGTACCTTTCTCCATCTTCTTCTTCCAGTTCATCAAAAGGTGATTGGTATCGTAATCAACTTTGGTGTGGATGGGGGGGAGTTAATTAGAAAGAGAGTATTCACCCTTTGTTCAATTAACCGTACCTTTCTCCATCTTCTTCTTCCAGTTCATCTGGGCCACGCAGTTGGCGACGATGAGTTCGGCGCTGAGCAGCTCCAGCCCTGCCTTCCTGACCGGGGAGTTGGGGCTGGCGAAGGGAGCCTTGTATTCCTCCAGGTAGCGCGGGCAGCGGTGCATGTTGGTGTCGTAGAACTCTTGCTGTTCACAAACAGAAGGAAATAAATTTATTAAATAGGGCTCTTTAGGTGGAGTTATGAGCCTTGTACTCATCCGGGTAGCGCGGGCACCGGTGCATGTTGGTGTCGTAGAACTCTTGCTGTTCACAAACAGAAGGAAATAAACTTATTCAATAGGGCTCTTTAGGTGGAGTTATGAGCCTTGTACTCATTCGGGTAACGCGGGCACCGGTGCATGTTGGTGTCGTAGAACTCTTGCTGTTCACAAACAGAAGGAAATAAACTTATTCAATAGGGCTCTTTAGGTGGAGTTATGAGCCTTGTACTCATTCGGGTAACGCGGGCAGCGGTGCATGTTGGTGTCGTAGAACTCTTGCTGTTCACAAACAGAAGGAAATAAATTTATTAAATAGGGCTCTTTAGGTGGAGTTATGAGCCTTGTACTCCTCCAGGTAACGCGGGCAGCGGTGCATGTTGGTGTCGTAGAACTCTTGCTGTTCACAAACAGAAGGAAATAAACTTATTCAATAGGGCTCTTTAGGTGGAGTTATGAGCCTTGTACTCATCCGGGTAACGCGGGCAGCGGTGCATGTTGGTGTCGTAGAACTCTTGCTGTTCACAAACAGAAGGAAATAAATTTATTAAATAGGGCTCTTTAGGTGGAGTTATGAGCCTTGTACTCATTCGGGTAACGCGGGCAGCGGTGCATGTTGGTGTCGTAGAACTCTTGCTGTTCACAAACAGAAGGAAATAAACTTATTCAATAGGGCTCTTTAGGTGGAGTTATGAGCCTTGTACTCCTCCAGGTAACGCGGGCACCGGTGCATGTTCGTGTCGTAGAACTCTTGCTGTTCACAAACAGAAGGAAATAAATTTATTAAATAGGGCTCTTTAGGTGGAGTTATGAGCCTTGTACTCTTCCAGGTAGCGCGGGCACCGGTGCATGTTGGTGTCGTAGAACTCTTGCTGTTCACAAACAGAACGAAATAAATTTATGAATATGGCTCTTTAGGTGGAGTTATGAGCCTTGTACTCATCCGGGTAATGCGGGCACCGGTGCACGTTGGTGTCGTAGAACTCTTGCTGTTCACAAACAGAACGAAATAAATTTATGAATAGGGCTCTTT
>CM065688.1:16248243-16258243 GCA_017654935.2 Phymorhynchus buccinoides | reverse complement strand
CTTAAAGATACACAGACGCGCCACGATTAAGTCCTTTGTTTTGTTTTTCTGGGTAACTGTGACCCATATACAAATGTCCCCATGTTCAACTTGAGGCTGCTCTTTAAAATGTTTCGCTTTGAATTTGGGGGCATTTGCATGGTAGTGAGACCTGGTCCAAACATGATTTATTTCCAGCTATAAGAGGGGAAAACACGTTAAACCCGTGATTATTACGTGACCTGGTGGGTCTTTAAAGACACACTGACGCACCACGATTAAGTCCCTTGGTTGTTTCTGGGTAGCTATGACCCACGTACAAATGTCCCAAACTTCAAATTGAGGCTGCTCTTTAGAACGATGCTTTGTTTCCAATTTGGGCGCATTTGTATGGGAGTTAAACCTGGTCAAAACAAGATTTCTTTCCAGCTCTAAGAGGGAAAGCACGTGAAACCCGTGATTTTGACACGTGGTCTGATGGATCTTTAAAATAATGTTTCGGTTTGAATTTGGGGGCATTTGTATATGGGAGTGAGACCTGGTCAAAACAAGATTTCTTTCCAGCTATAAGAGGGGGAAACACGTGGGAAAACACGTGATTTTGACACGTGACGTGCGGGGTCTTTATCGTTTTCATTGCGGCCATTCAGACAGACAGGCAGACGGATGGACGGAGAGAGAGACAGAGAGACAGACAGACAGACAGACAAGCAGCGAGACCCACGGATGATGGATCTGATGAGAGGGATGGACACCGCAGCATCAGCACAGCCGAAGTCGCAGACAGTGAAGATGTTGTCGGTGATGGGCACCGTGCCTGTGAGAGATACGAACGACAACAACGTCCTGGTTGTAACATTTTGAGACACTCTCTCTCTCTCTCTCTCTCTCTCTCTCTCTCTCTCTCTCTCTCTCTCTCTCTCACCTCTCTCTCTCACTCTCTCTCTCTCTCTCTCTCTCACTCTCTCTCTCTAGAGAGAGAGAGAGAGAGAGAGAGTCTCTCTGTAATAAATTATTTCATTTCAAAGAGCTATACTCAGATTTAACTGGAAAGAGGAAGGGGGGGGGGGGGGGGGGGGGGGGGGGGGGGGGGGGGGGGGGGGGGGGGGGGGGGGGGGGGGGGGGGGGGGGGGGGGGGGGGGGGGTGGGGGTGGGGGCCGAAAGCTCTACACTATAGTGTCAATCATAAGACCACAATAAACGAACATAAAAATAAAATTAAAATAACGAAAAATACGACGAAAATTAAAAATACGAACAAGTTAATTAATAGACCCAAGGTGGGTGTTCGTAAAAAGGAAAAACACCGTTATATTTCCAAAATATCACATCAGGCAGAATACAATGGACGTTGAGGGGTGTTTTATCGTTCAAAGTTTAATTCATGCTGTTATAAATAAGGAAATACATTTAAATGTTTTTTTAGAAAAAAGGAATTTTGAGACGAACATGTTGCCCTACTTTACCGATGGTCTTCATTATCTTCTCCTTGGGCGTTGCTAAGGTGGTATTTTATCGTTCCAAGTTCAATTAACACTGTTATAAATAAGCAAATACATTAAAATGTAAATAAAACAATATTTAAAAAAAACCAGGAATTTTGAGACCAACGCTTTACCCTACTTACCGATGGCCTTCATGATCTTTTCTTGCATGACGGCGATGCTGTAGGTGTCCTGGTCCCCCAGCCAGCGGCCGAAGTTGCCCGTGCCGGGAACCCCGTACGGGAAGTGACTGTGAGGGGCACAACTCGTCATGGTGGTGGTGGTTGGTGTTGTGGGTGGTCTGGTCGAAAAACAGAGAGAGATAGAAACAGTTGATAGAAACAGTGGTTGGTGTTGTGGGTGGTGTGGTGACGCTGCTGACAGCTACTCTTCAAGCTGGTCCGGAAAAAAATAGAGAGACAGAAACAGTTGAAGCAAGGAGAGAGGATAAGGCCGGTGTCATGAGAAATAAGTACCTCTCGTGAAATAAGTACCCTTCGCAGGCACACTAGAACCATTATTATTTCATGTCATAAATAAATCAACTATGATTTAATATATTGAGATTTAAGTGCTCAGTCTACACGGGAGAGAAAGAAGCCAGAAATAGAGCGGGAGGGTGTAAATCTACATCTTTACCGAGAAATCGATGCACAAAGCCATGCCACTTAGTTTCATATTTTTTCAAAATGATGGACGATATAAACAACAACCCGCGCAAACAAAAATAAATAAAAATATTAGAAAAATATCCCTGACTTCTCAATATTTAATGACGAATCCTCTGTTCTTCCTGCATGCCACAAGACGCCTCTCAATGTATTCAGGAGCGAATCTTTCCTGAACAGCAAACAATTCTAATGAGGAAAGAGTATTTATTTCATGAATTAGGTATTTTATGCAACACCGGGTTCACATTAGACGCGTAAGTTCCGTACGGAAAACCCTAAATAAGTGGAAGAAAGAAGGATAAAAGTGTACGCATATAGGGGACATTCGGACACGTGCGCAAATCTTTTCCCTTCTTTGTTTCACTTATTTAGGGATTGCGCACGGGTTTCCGCACGGAATTTCCGCTTATGTGTGTGCACGGCCTTAGTGAAGTAAGGTATTATTATGGTATTATGGTACTTTATAGTCACAGAGGCGTCTCTGTGAAATTCGGGTTGCTCCCACTTGGAGAGCGCGTCGCAGCCAGATCGAGGCGCGCCACCCTTTTTTATTTTTTTATTTTTTGTGCATGCGATGTCTGTGTGACTGATGAGGAAGGAAAGGAGCGGTGGGGGCTGGAGGCTGCTAAATTTTGACCAAATCACAACTTTTTTCGCTGCCACTGGGTTTAACGTGTGCTAAGTGCGTGGGCACCTCGGTTTATCGTCTCATCCGAAAGACTCCACGTTCAGACCACCGTTAAGGCCTAAGTGTAAATAAAGTGAGAGGAAAAAATCCCCTGTACCCAGGTTCGAACTCGGGTTTACTTGACACGAGGCGAACGCGCTACCGCTACACTCTACACAGGAAAGGTAACTCTCTCTCTGTAATAGGGCATTTGCCGCGTGCCGGCGACCTTGAATTTCACTAAGTTGAATTTAGAGAGTTGAATTCGAAAGGTCAGCGTAACTCGGGCAGAACGAGTGCGGGCAAAAATTAGAAGTCTAGTATAGAGAACGAACACTCGTGGCAAATGCCCTATTATATCACTCCCTTCACTAAAGTTATTCTCGGCACCAATGCGCCTAGCAAAGCATAAGCAACGGGCACATTGAGACAGACCTAGGTACGTCCATCCTCAAAAATGGAACATTCCACGTTAGGACGAAATGTAGGCCTACAAGACGCCATTTTTCTTTCCACCTTAGGGGCCGATTTTGCACTTTTTTCACGTTAGGACGAACTGTATTTCCCACGTTATTCCAGGGACCCTCCGGGACCCCCCCCCCCCCCCCCCCCCCCCCCGAAAAGGGATGACCCATGCCTGCTTATTGGCCACTGCAACGAGGGCTATTAACGCCCTTGACGGCAAGTGTTAAGCCTTTGTTGATCAGTATCCAAAAGGGCATTCACTCTTTTGCAACAGGCAGCCATTAAAGTGGCCTCAGAATAGGGTTATTGGCGAGAGTTATGTCCTTGCTTGGTCAGTACTCAACCATCCCCCCCCCCCCCCCATACCCACCAAGGGCATTCACTCTTTTGCAAAAGGCAGCCATTCAGTGGCCTCAGAATAGGGTTACTGGCGAGAGTTATTCCCTTGTTTGGTCAGTACTCAACCATCTTTCCCCCACACCCACCAAGGGCATTCACTCTTGCAAAAGGCGTTCTTTGCAGTGGCCAACAGCAATGCAGCAAAGACCTTGAAGATTCCGAACAGGCGTACTGAGTGATGAGAGCTAAGAATACAGCCGAGTCATTGAATTTGACCTTAACATTTCACAGCCATAGGAAAAGATAACTGTTAATGTCACCTTACTCTTTATCTGTATAATTATCCTTGGCCTGGTTTGGTTGTGTGTTTTTTTCAAAGAAAATGAGGAAGGGGTGGGTGGGTGGGTGAAAGAGGGAAAGGGGTGGGTGGGCGCAAATACGAAGAGGTGCGGGTGAAGAGGGTATGTTTGAAGGTGATGGTGATGGTGGTGCGTGAGAGCGAGAGCGAGAGAGAGAGAGAGAGAGAGAGAGAGAGAGAGAGAGAGGGAGGGAGAGAGGGAGAGAGAGAGAGAGAGAGAGAGAGAGAGAGAGAGAGAGAGAGAGAGAGAGAGAGGGCAGACATAGAGAGAGAGAGAGAGAGAGAGAGAGAGAGAGAGAGAGAGAGAGAGACAGAGAGAGACACAGAGAGAGAGAGAGAGAGAGAGAGAGAGAGACACAGAGAGACACAGAGAGAGAGAGGGCAGACATAGACATACAGAGAGAGACACACAGAGAAAAGAGAGAGAGAGAGAGAGAGAGAGAGAGAGAGAGAGAGAGAGAGAGAGAGAGAGAGAGAGAGAGAGAGAGAGAGAGAGAGAGAGAGAGAGAGAGAGAGAGAGAGAGAGAGAGAGAGACAGAGAGAGAGACAGAGAGAAAGAGAGAGACACAGAGAGAGAGAGGGCAGACATAGACATACAGAGAGCGACACACAGAGAAAGAGAGAGAGAGAGAGAGAGAGAGAGAGAGAGAGAGAGAGAGAGAGAGAGAGAGAGAGAGAGAGAGAGAGAGAGAGAGAGAGAGAGAGAGAGAGACTCAAACTCAACCTCAAAAATGTTTTAATGTCAGACAAGAGAGAGAGAGAGAGAGAGAGAGAGAGAGAGAGAGAGAGAGAGAGAGAGAGAGAGAGAGAGAGAGAGAGAGAGAGAGAGAGAGAGAGACAGAGAGAGAGACAGAGAGACAGAGAGAGAGAGAGAGGGGGGGGGTGACTACGGAGGGAGAAAGAGAGAGAGAGAGCGAGCGACAGAAAGAGAATGTGTCTGGCTGTCTGTATGTATGTACGAATATGTGTGAGCGAGAAAGATGGAGAGAGAGAGGGGGGGGTGAGAAAGAGAGAGAGAGAGAGAGAGAGAGAGTGAGAGAGAGAGAGAGAGAAACAGACAGAGATAGAGACAAACAGACAGACAGACAAAGACAGAAAGAAAGAGTCAGACGGAGACGGAGAGGCAGAGAGTAGCCAAGATTGTGAAGAAGAAGAAGAAGAAGAAAGAAAAAAAGAAAGACGGGGTTATGCACTACAGAGGTCAAACGGGACTTTTCCTTTCTGTCCACAGATTGTGGGATGACCCTACCAAGGGTCCGTTTCACAAGGGCTAACGTTACGTAGCGTGCGCGCAAATCGGCAAAAACGGTCTATAAAGAAACACCCTTCGTTTGCCGATAGTTCGCGTAACGTTTTGTTCTCTCTCTCTCTCTCTCTCTCTCTCTCTCTCTCTCTCTCTCTCTCTCTCTCTCTCTCTCTCTCTCTCTCTCTCTCTCGTGCCCTAGCACGCCGCAAACTGTTAGTTGCATCATGGGAAATGTGCAAATCTTTTTTTTTACTCCCGGCTAAGTGTAGTTCTCGCGAGATTGAACGTAACTTTTTTGCTTACAAATGGAAGACAAAAGTCTAGAAAGCGGATACAGACAAATATCCTTCACTCTACAGCGAAAATATTGTATGGGAATATTTTAGCAAAAATTAAACAAGTACAAGTATTTGTGAGTGCTCTTTCTTAACTCATTCAAGTCGTTCCGGCCATATATATGTCCAGAATTAATAGATAGCTGTCAATTTAATGCATTTGCTTCAAGGGAAGTATGTGTGCACCTTGGTCACTTCTAAACTCGCTTCACTCCCTTAGACCACAATTTTGCCTCTGACTTTGCTTTTGTAGTGGTTTGTTGTGGGGAAACCAATCGGTGTAGAGAGTTTTTCTATATAAAATCTATATATAAGTCTGATCTACCACTTCCCTATGTCTAAACCTGAAGTAAAAACCCATAATCTTTTTTCATTTTTCATTTTGTTTATGTATGTTTTGTTTGTGTGTATGGCTGGAGTGATTTGTGATTTTTTGTAATAATTCAAAATCGTTGCGATGCGAAAGAGTTAATGTTTCATCATGTTAGATGGCACAATGTTGCGCAAGCTTAATTTTCTGCACACAAATAGATTGACAACGAAATGGAAATATTTGTACAGCCTGTCAGAGAGGTATGGTTTATCTCCCTTTTGATAGCAACTCTTTTCTCTCTCTGAAAGTGAAGAGTAAGCTATTAGAGTTATCTTTACTTAGCTAACGTTATTCGCGGTTAGTTGTGTTTCTTAGACCCGTTTTGGCGTAACAGTTATTCGTGCGGGGAGCGTCCTCTAGAGAAACCGACCCAGGTTCAGTGCAGTGCGCGATGACCCACTAAAACTTTACAATGTCTCTATCTATATCTACTCTATTTCGGAGGCTTCGCCAAAAAAGAAAAAAAAGTATTCGGTCACCAATATCAAGATAAATGGAAAACCTAAAATGATCTAACTAACACACACGCGCGCGCGCGCATGCGCTCACGCACACGCACACGCGCGCACGCACGCACGCACACGCACACGCACACACACACACACACACACACACACACACACACACACACATGAGGCCAAGCCAAGTATCTATCCTTCCAAATCGATCTATAATTATCTACCATTTTCTACTTTTGCTTCAAAACTTTTTTTTAAATTAAAAATCGGTTTCTTTTTTAATTAATCCATTCGCAAAAGTGTATTCAAAAACTTACAACCCCCAAAAATTGCTTTCAAAAAAATGTTTGATAGACACGCTATTATTTTAGTTTGTGAAGATTTAATGCGTAAAAGAGTACAAATGTTTGGGTGGCTTCAGAAAGTAACTGTTTTCCCAAAAAAAAACATTTTCACACAAATCCTTTTTGAAGTATTAAAAAAAAGCATTTTTGCAGTTTCGATGCTTTGGAAATCCAGTAATTATTTTTTTATTATTATTCATCTTCAATTCTATGCGATCTCAAAATGTCAGGATATAATATGGTACAGTATTGAATTTAAATGTTCTGGAGATTAATTTTCGGGAAACTAGACAGTTTTCAGACAATTGAAATTTTCTGCGAAAAAAAGGATTTTTTTTCTTCTTCTGAAAATGGGTTGCTCAAAAAAAATCTGTTATTTGTTTCTCAAGCTTTCCACTTGAGGCATCTTGAAAAAAACAAAAAAAATTGGTGCTAGCCTTTCAATGCATTAAATCTTCTGCATAAACCTCAAAAATCAAAGTGATAACGTGATTATGAAAACCGTTATCTGCGATTTTGTGGTTGTGGGTCTTTGTTGTTGTTGTTGTTGTTGTTATTATTGTCGTTTTTGGTTTGTTTGCATGTTTGTTTGTTTTGTTTGTTTTAAGGGCCGGGCCGGCCACACGTCCACTAAAACCGCACGACTGTACGATACGATTCGATCGCGTGGTCTCCAAGAACAAAATGTGATTGTCGCTTCGAGACCACGTTATATCTCATGTGATCATGACTGTGATCTCGAAGCGCGCCAATCACATTTGTTCTTGGAGACCACGAGATCGAATCGCATCGTGCAGTCGTGCGATTTTAGTGGACGTGTGGCTGCCCCTTGAGTCGCCCTCTATTTTCTTTGACACGAGCAAAATTAAAAGTTATAATATCAAACTTGAAATCTATATAGGGCCGATCCTTACTGATTGCCTTTGTGTGATACTCGACCCAAGATCGGTTAAAAAAATGTTTTATGTAAGTGTAATATTGATGTAAGTGCTGTACTTGGTATTTGGCATTTGGTATATTCTAGTCACAGAGACTTATCTCTGTGAATGAAATTCGGGCTGCTCTCCCCGGGAGAGTGTCGCCGCAAGTGCAGCTCTAGGGTGAGGAGGGGGTGTGGGCACACTTGGAAACCCTAGCTATCAATTTGGCCATACCAGGCAGCGGGATTTCTCCCCGCTCTTTACCGACTTTCAACTGCCGTGGTGGGTGTTTTTTTTTAAAGCGCACGGGTCAGACTAGCTTTAACCCTTTCACCGCCAAAGTCGCATTTTAGCACCGCAATGATTTAACTTTTATGCCACTTAAAGGCATCACATTGGGGTCTATTATCTAAAGACCCTATATTGTCTTTGTTTTGGGAAGTAAGGATAGACCTTATTTTATGTGTCACAGAAGAATCCCAAATACGGCAGATAGATTTTGTTCTCTACCAAGGTAAACTTAATGGAAATATTTGGCTGAAATATGGCTGGCGGTGAAAGGGTTAAGTCCCCCATCCGAAGGACTCGACGTTCAGTTCGATTTTTCATGCCAAAACTAGAAAGAAAGGGCCGAGGCCGGGGATTCGAACCCGGGGTACACTCACGCTAGCAGTCACGCATTGCAGTTGGCAGGCGAACGTCTTAACCACTCTGCCACCTTTCTCCCTTTTTTTTGTTTTTAGCCTGGACGACTAACTTTTGTAATGATGCAGAATGAAACACGGATTTAAAGAAGGGCCTGTGTAAATGTCGTCCTTGATCGCGATAGCAAAATGTAGTCCAGCCAAAAATGCAATTGGCCACTTGATGTTAGGTTTTCAGCAAACATAAAACGTGTCTATTTGGGGGGGGGGGGGGGAGGGGGAGGGGAGGGGGTTAGGGGGGGGGGGGGGGGTGCTGACTGACTTAGCATTTTCAAACAAAAAGCGAAGGGTCAAGTGAAGGGTAAAGTGTGTAGAAATAGATTTAAATTGAAGAAAAAGGACACGAGAGAGAGAGAGAGAGAGATGAGAGAGAGAGAGAGAGAGAGAGAGAGAGAGAGAGAGAGAGAGAGAGAGAGAGAGAGAGAGAGAGAGAGAGAGAGAGGGGGGGGGGGAGAGAGGGGAGAGAGAGGGGAGTGAGAGAGAGAGAGAGAGAGAGAGAGAGAGAGAGAGAGAGAGAGAGAGAGAGAGAGAGAGAGAGAGAGAGAGAGAGAGAGAGAGAGAGAGAGAGAGAGAGAGAGAGAGAGACACGCTTCAGAATCGTATTTATTGACATTGACAAGTGTAAGTTCCAAGTCTGATGTGATTTTGGGGGTTTTCGTTTGTGCTAATAAAGGCAAGACAAAATCATCTATCTGTCTATTAAAACCATCGATATTTAATACAATAGGGCATTTGCCGCGTGCCGGCAACCTTGAATTTAACTGAGTGGAATTTAGAGAGTTGAAATAGAAAGGTCAGCGTAACTCGGGCAGAACGAGCTCGGGCAAGTTTAGTAGTCTAGTACAGAGAACGAACACTCGTGGCAAATGCCCTATTGGCAGTGATTCAACAACAAATACTTTATAGTCAATTTTTTTAAAATAAAAAAAACCCGCTTGCAATAAATAGCAAGTAACAGTCCATACAAGTATGTTTTATCAAATGACGTTTTGTACAATTTTTCGTCTACAAATAAAAAAGAAGTACAGTTTTATTTTTGGACTACGAGCAGACAAAGACAAAGATCGCCAGTAGTAGAACTAGGTGGTCATTTTCACCTTGTATCCCCTTTCATTACTTCACTTTATGAAGGGGAGACAAATCCAAATCTCTGTATCAAAATTAACCCTTTCACCGCCAAAGTCGCATTTTAGCACCACAGTAATGTAACACCTATGTCACTAAAAGGTATCAAATTGGGGTCTGTTATCCAAAGACCCTATTGTCTTAGTTTTGGGAAGTAAGGATAGACCTTATTTTATATATGTCACGGGAGAATCCCCAATACTGCAGATGGATTTTGTTCTCTTCCCAGGTCATTTTAATGGAAATGTTTGGCTGAAATATAGCTGGCGGTGAAAGGGTTAAACATAACAATGAACGTGATGTTTTTACAAACGAAAAGAAAATCTTCAACTTCGAATATATAAATCTCTTCTAAAGTGACCATAATTACTCTTTTATGCGTATCGATTCATTTTTTTGTTTAGCTACATTATTCAGATCTATCAGAACATAAGGAAACATATGGAATAGGCCTATTCGTGAAACATTCAAACTATTTAACAAGCAATAAGAAATAGATAAACGGGTTGTATTTAGAAACACTGAAAATATT
>CM065688.1:16228243-16243243 GCA_017654935.2 Phymorhynchus buccinoides | reverse complement strand
ACGGGGTAAAAAGCGCATGGGCGGGTAAGAAGCCCACCCCAATTATCTCATGAAATAAAGAAAATTTCAGTCAAATTTGCCCATGAGACGAATGCTAGACATTAACGCTCGTCTCATGGGCAAAATGAGACTGAAATTTGCTTCATTTCATGAGATAATTGGGGTGGGCTTCTTACCCGCCCATGCGCTTTTTACCCCGTCTTCCCCTACCGATCAAAGACCAATGCATAATTATTGTCGGACAACAATTATATGCGTTAATGAAAATCTGTTTAACGTCCTCCGGTCTGGAACAGACACATATGGGACATTAGTAGATGTAAAGATGGTAGGAACGATCCTGGAGGCAATGCCCGGAGGCAGTGCAACACCAGTAATGTCACGATTTTTTAACAATCCAGATATGTATTCTTTAATATGCGTAGCCTACTAACAGCGCTCGCTTAAATAGTGCTCGTAACCCAACGTAATCAATAGGAATTGTTTGGAAATAATTAAGGGGAGTAATTTCATGGTGTGTGGGAGTGATCTTGTCTAATTCAATCGGTCAAACACGGGAAGTTACTCTACCATCAGGTAGATCCCCAGCTCTTGCCTCGTGTGTTTGAGCAGACATACAGCACTCAGAACACCGTGCGTCATTCTAAACTGTATGTCATTTATATTTTTACGTCACATTTTGCAAGTTTTATCATTTTGTGGCAACTGGCCACCCTTAATTTTTTTTTTTTAAATGTTTGCAAGTCGCTGACTCGCATCCTGCGATTTCAAGCTTCGACGCCATCGTTGCATTGTTGCTATGGTATTTGACGGAGTAATGGAGGTAAGCAATTCTAACTTTCACGAAGTGCTCTCCCCTAGTTTTTTTCTCCGAAAATCGTCTATTGAACTCTTTGTTATTAATTGGTATATTCTAGTCACTGAGACCTATCTCTGTGAAAATCGGCCCCGGAGAGCGTGTCGCCGCAAGCGCAGCGCCTACCCTTTTTTTTTTAGGAGTGCAGAGTGAGGAGGGGGTGGCGGCAGTTTGGGGAAATCTAGCTATCATTTGGTCATACCAGGCAGCGGGATTTCTCCCTGCTCTTATCGACTTTTAACTGCCGTGGGATTTTTACGCGCGTAAAGCGCACACCCGGGTCAGACTAGCTTTAAGTCCCCATCAGACTAGCTTTAAGTCCCCATCCGAAGGACTCGACGTTCAGTTCGATTTTCCTGTCGACCTGTATATTGGCGTTCGATGATGAGAGATGCGGCAGAGGGGTGGGATAGGGGTGAGGATTGGTAAAAATGTTTGTGCGCAAATATGTAAAGTTTAAAAAAAAAAATACTTACCATTTTAGTGAAATTCTAAAGCGCTTAGAGTTTTAAGTATAAGCGCTATATAAATTGATACACTGACGCGCCACGATTAAGTCCCTTGTTTTTCTGGGTAGCTGTGACCCACATAGAAATGTCCCCATGTTCAAATTGAAGCTGCTCTTTAAAATGATGTTCAGCTTTGAATTTGGGGGGCATTTGTATGGTAGTAGTGAGACCTGGTCAAAACAAGATTTCTTTCCAGCTATAAGAGGGAAAACACGTGAAACACGTGATCTGTTGGGTCTTTAATAAATAAATAAATAAATAAATAAATAAAGGGCGAGGAGGGGATTCGAACCCGGGTCACTCACGCATTGAAATCGGCAGGCGAACGTCTTTCTTAACCACTCTGCCACCTTCCTTCCCCTTGAGATGGACGATCCTTCCTGTTCACAACCTCCACGTTTCTTCGAGTGGTGGAAAACCTGGTCCTCCGTCCTAAGTCAGTTACAACAAAGATTCGGTAACTCTTGGTAATGATAAGTTGTTGGATCTACATACTTATGTAGATCTATCTGTAAGTCTCCCTACTTGTTGCTAGTTCCCCGAATGGCACCACCAGTTTTTGTTGAGATAAGATAATTTTACAAGGGCGGAAATCCGAAATGTACTCATCGATTCCCGCGACTAGAGATTAATAAAGCTGTTGACAGAGTAACTAATAAGCTTTTCGCGGACTTTCTCTCTTGTCCACGAAACGATTCGTCAAGAACAAGAAGATGTGGACATTAGGCCTACCAGCAGAATCATCAAACGAACATTCCGTAATAATAATAATAATAATAATAATAATGATGCAACTTGAGCCCTAAAGCGTGCATAGGCCTATATACTCTGTCATCACTTACTTTCATCTTCTTAAAAACTGGTACTATGAACACTTCCGGTTTAATGCGGCCATGTTTGTGAAGCGTTGCTTGTTTACCCAAGTTCTTCTTCTTCTTCTTCTTCTTCTTCCGTGAAGAACCCACAACCAATAGTTTGATTTCTTACGTGAAGCACCCACAACTAACAGTTTCTTCTTCTTCTTCTTCTTCCGTGAAGAACCCACAACCAACAGTTTGATTTCTTACGTGAAGCACCCACAACTAACAGTTTCTTCTTCTTCTTCTTCTTCTTCTTCCGTGAAGAACCCACAACCAACAGTTTGATTTCTTACGTGAAGCACCCACAACTAACAGTTTCTTCTTCTTCTTCTTCTTCTTCTTCTTCGTGAAGAACCCACAACCAACAGTTTGATTTCTTACGTGAAGCACCCACAACTAACAGTTTCTTCTTCTTCTTCTTCTTCTTCTTCTTCCGTGAAGAACCCACAACCAACAGTTTGATTTCTTACGTGAAGAACCCACAACCAACAGTTTGATTTCTTACGTGAAGCACCCACAACTAACAGTTTCTTCTTCTTCTTCTTCTTCTTCTTCTTCCGTGAAGAACCCACAACCAACAGTTTGATTTCTTACGTGAAGAACCCACAACCAACAGTTTGATTTCTTACGTGAAGCACCCACAACTAACAGTTTCTTCTTCTTCTTCTTCTTCTTCTTCCGTGAAGAACCCACAACCAACAGTTTGATTTCTTACGTGAAGCACCCACAACTAACAGTTTGATTTCTTACGTGAAGCACCCACAACTAACAGTTTCTTCTTCTTCTTCTTCTTCTTCTTCCGTGAAGAACCCACAACCAACAGTTTGATTTCTTACGTGAAGCACCCACAACTAACAGTTTCTTCTTCTTCTTCTTCTTCTTCTTCCGTGAAGAACCCACAACCAACAGTTTGATTTCTTACGTGAAGCACCCACAACTAACAGTTTCTTCTTCTTCTTCTTCTTCTTCTTCCGTGAAGAACCCACAACCAACAGTTTGATTTCTTACGTGAAGCACCCACAACTAACAGTTTCTTCTTCTTCTTCTTCTTCTTCTTCCGTGAAGAACCCACAACCAACAGTTTGATTTCTTACGTGAAGAACCCACAACCAACAGTTTGATTTCTTACGTGAAGCACCCACAACTAACAGTTTCTTCTTCTTCTTCTTCTTCTTCTTCTTCTTCGATCGCTCAGACAGTTTCCTGTCAATTATGAGCACAGATGCGTCATGCTGCCGTTATGCGCCTAACTAAGAAATACTTAGGCCTAGCAAGTCCGTCTTCGGCTGGAGGAAATGTTTTTGAAAGTGTGTCGTAAAAAAGGGCAAGGAGAATGGACCGGTCAAGGCAGAAAGATAGTAGATGGCAGTAAGCAAAAGGGAAAAGGCAGAGTCAAAGAGAGTGACAGATTAGAGGAAGTTACAAGCACAGAACTTCCAGAAGGTGGGGGAACTATTTATACAAAAGACCCCCCGGTATCCCCACGGGGGAAACAGACAGTTTGATTTTATGGCACTGTGCCGCCGAGGTCCGAAGTCAGGGGGGGGGGGGAGGGGGAGAGGGGGGGGGGGGGGGGGGGGGAAGGAGAGGGACGGGGAGACTCGAGTTGTTCGAAAGAGTTGAGTTTGATTATAGTATTATGAATATGGGCTCTTAATTTGCCTTGTTACTATTACATAAGCTTACACCTGTATGTGTCGAGTTGATCAGTACAGGTGTGTGCGGCAAGAAGAGGAGGAGGAGTTGAAGGTGAGGGGGCTGGGGGGAGGGGGTTGGGAGTCAGGGCTCCCATTCGTCCCGCAAAACAAGGGGTCCCAGGGACTCCTTCACTTACAGGATAGAGGGTCCTAGAGGCGGGATACAGGGTCCCAGTGGCATTGCGAAAGCTAAAACGAATGTTTCTATTGCATCCCTGAGACCCCCTGCACATTCTTTTAGAGGGTCCTTTAGAATTTTAGTACTTCATAGACCCCCAAATGGGGGTCCCTGGGAGCCCTGGGAGTGTAAGTGAGGAGACATTATGCTAGACCTATGTGTGTGTTGAACGAACGGGAAGCTGACAAGACTGAGGGCGGAATTCAGTCGAATATACCATGCAGCCTACAATCGAATAATATACGGTGCAGCCTACAGTCGAATCTACAATGCAGCCTACAGTCTAATCTACAATGCAGCCTACAGTCGAATCTAATATGCAGCCTACAGTCGAATATACCATGCAGCCTATAGTCGAATCTAATATGCAGCCTACAATCGAATATACAGTTCAGCCTACAGTCGAATCTAATATGCAGCCTACAGTCGAATATACGGTGCAGCCTATAGTCGAATATACGGTGCAGCCTACAGTCGAATATACGGTGCAGCCGACAGTCGAATATACAACGCAGCCTACAGTCGAATCTACAATTCAGCCTACAGTCGAATTTACAAATATTTAGTCGAATCTACAATGCAGCCTGCATTGTATATTCGACCGTAGGCGGCACTGTATATTCGACTGTAGGCTGAAAGGTATATTCGACTGTAGGCTGCACTGTAATTGTTCGACTGTAGGCTGCAATATATAATCCGCCATGTATTTTCGACTGTAGGCTGCATTGTGTAGATTCGACTGAATTCCTGTCACCCGAAACAATATGAAAACGTGATAACTTGGGCTCGCAGGCCCTAAAAACTAAACAAAGCAAAGAGCAAAACAACAGCACCATAAAACTAACTTAGAAAATGCACCACAGCAACAACAAAACGAACATACAAACTAGCAGAAAGAAAGCACCGACCGAGTGTAAAAGAATAGAAGGGAATAACATTAATAGTAAACTACAGGCCATTGTGAGTCAAACTGTACAAAAGCCTTGTAAAGGTCAAGATGTGCCCCCCCCCCCCCCCCCCCCCCCCCCCCCCCATTTCTCGGTTAATTGTATTTTTCCGTTTTTGCCTTTCTTACCATGCATAAAGCTGTATTTTAGGAACATTTTTAGCTAATAACCTTTTGGGAATACTAACCCTAGCCCTAACCCTAGCCCTAACCCTACCCCCCACCCTATAAGACGGAAAAACGCAAGAACCACAACTGTGACAAATCGCGGTGTACTGCAGTACATAGTGGGGGGTAGGGTTAGGTTTAGGGCTAGGGTTAGGGATAGGGTTAGTATTCCAAAAAGGTTATTATCTAAAAATTGTTCCTAAAATTAATACAGCTTTATGTATGGTAAGAAAGGCAAAAATGGAAAAATACAATGAACCGAGAAACATTTCCATTAAACTTACCTGTATAGAAAAGATTTTGTCTGCAATATTGTGGGATTTCTCTGTGGCATATTTAGAATAGGGTCAACCCTTATTGCCCTTATTTAGGAACACAATATCATTGAATAACAGACCCTGGTTTCAAGTGTTTTAGTGACATGGGTGTTAAATCATTATGGTGCAAAAATGAGACATTGGCGGTGAAAGGGTTATTAGACGATTTTCGGAGGAAAAAACTAGGAGAGAGCACTTCGTGAAAATCAGAGTTGGTTGCCTCCATTACTCGGTCAAACACCATAGCAACAATGCAACAATGGCGTCGAAGCTTGAAACCGCAGGATGCGAGTCGGCGACTTGCAAAAAAAATTTTTTGGGAAAAGTAAGGGGTGGCCAGTTGATACAAAGTGATAGAACTTGCAAACTGTGACGTAAAAATATAATATTACATCAATTTTAGAAGTGACGCAGTGCGTTCTACATGCGGTGTCTCCTCAAACACACGAAGCGAGGGATGGGGATTTACCTGATGGTAGAGTAACTTCCCCCGTTTGACCGATTGAATTAGGCGAGATCACTCACACACACACACACACCACGAAATGACTCCCCTTAATTATTTCCGAACAATTCCTATTGTCTTGCGTTGTACGTCAGCCTGAAAGTCATTGTATCCGAACAATCAAATTGTCAAAATAGGCTTAGCTCCAAACTGTAGGCTACTGATGGAATATATTTTGAATAATAAAAATGGATATTATTTCACGAACTCCCTCTGGGGATACCGGGGGTCTTTCGTAAAAATAGTCCCCCCCACCTTCTGGAAGTTCTGTGCTTGTAACTTCCTCTAATCTGCCACTCTCTTTGACTCTGCCTTTTCCCTTTGCTTTCTGTCATCTACTATCTTTCTGACTTATTGGCCCCATTCTCCTGCCTTTTAAAAAACCCCACCAAATCTTCCAAATAATTCTTCTCTTGAGCTCCTCCGAAATCGGAATGTGTCGGCTGTACCGCTAGCGGGGGAAACCAGTGAAAACTGAAAACCGGAAAACATACGTACCTTACCCATTATGGCCATATGGCCTGGGAACGCAGAAGAAGAAGAAGAAGAAGAAGTTCACGAAGAAATGTGCACGAGGCAGTACATGTAGGCCAGTACAAGTCACGTGCAGATTATAGGTCACACGTATGCATACCATTGTAACCGCTCATATATTATGTGCAGTAGTCCACCCCCCCCCCCCCCCCCCCCCCACCCCCCCCCCACCCCCACCCCCCCCCACCCCCCCCCACCCCCCCCCCCCCCCACCACACCCAAAAAATTATTATTTTCGCCTCTAAAAAATACAACCGATGATAGATTTTGTAACAATATTTCTAAAACACACAAAGCATGGTTAATTAAACTAGGTTTTAAAACGGTGCGTGTCTCCATGTAATGATGTTGTTGTTGTCATTCCCTGGCTTAAAGACTCCAGGGATCATCCCAACCAGCCGACGCACTTGAACACTATGGTACAAATTCCCCAACTAGGGATGAGAACATTACACACGTGTGTGACCCCTTTTTCATCACCCCGCCACGTGAGCGGCCACACTCCGACTTCGGAGGATTTTGGAGACTGCTGATGTTATGCTAGGAGCTTGCCACGGCTAAAGACAATCCCCGCGTAAATATGCAGAGCATGGCAGCATTTTGATGTAGCCTTGGTGTTCTAGGTTATGTCCATTGGTCTGACACAGCCTCATGCCAAAACGATCCGTGTAATGATCCAGATTAATCACAAACTCTGGTAATTGACGTTCTTTTCTCGTCTGTTAGCATAATTATGGACTCTGCAATCTGTCTATGAACAATTCTTAATTAAAAGTTATAAACAAATTTGTGAGTGTGTGTTTTTTAAGAAAAGAAATACATGGATTGAATTATAACACATGGCAAATTTACCTTAGAACACATGGCAAATGTACCTTAGAACACATGGCAAATTTACCTTAGAACACATGGCAAATGTACCTTATAACACATGGCAAATGGTGGATTTTGATTAATCCTACTATCTATTTAATTTAATACTTACCAACACTCAAAACAACTGCATTAGCCTAAAACAACCTGGAACCTTACCCTAGCAATAGCTAAAACGAAAGTGGGCCCAAGGGACTGCACCCATACCGCAGGGAGTAGCGGGAGTGACTCCCCTTACTTCCGGGTATGACGCGCACCCTTGGGACACCGGATATGTCATTCGTGTAATTTTACAGCCCCGCATCAGGAGGGAGGCTGGGAGGGAACATTTTTTGTTTTGAGTGTTGGTAAGTATTAAATTAAATAGATAGTAGGATTAATCAAAATCCACCAATCTAATTTAATCATACTATACCAACACTCAAAACAACTGCAGATTACCACCGTGGTGGAGGGTGATGCGTGCCAACTGACACACCAACAACCCCAAAAGCATATCAGTAAAAGAGGGCAACACTCCTAAGAGAATCCCCCGAAAGATGTACAACATCCCTGAAAATATGCAAATAAACACCCCCAAACAGTCATGTCAATGATATACCAAAGAACACAGAGAAAAAACAGGGGCACAAAAAACGCCGGTACTCACACTACAAGGAGACCGGGACCTGCGCAACGACCACCTTCTTAATGGCAAAGGAGTCGTCTTCGCCCTGAGCGGAGATATCCCTCAGGTAAAACTGAAGGAAGGTGTTCTGCGATTTCCAGAACGCTGAGGCCATAACCTTCACAAGACGGACACCCTTGACTACCGCCAGGGAAGAGCTGATGGCCCGCAACTCGTGGGCGCGAATGGGGTTATCAGGTAACCTAACCAGAGAGCGGGCATAGGCCAACTTAATGAGGTCGAGGATCCAACGGGACACAGTACCCTTAGCCACATCGCTGCAGTACTTGGGGTTAATGGAGACGAACAGGCGACGTTTAGCCCCTCTGAAGGACTTTGTACGAGCCAGATAAGAACGAAGAGCCCTAACGGGGCAGAGGAAGATATCACGATCATCAGGACCCAGAACGGAGCGAAGACTCGAAATAGAGACCAAGGGAGAGGAAACATCACCAGACTGGTTCTTTGCACGGAACTCCGGGAGGAAAGAAAGGGAGACAGACGAAAAGTCCTCTTCGAACTGGACGTCCTTGGTGAGACCACTCAGAGCATGCAAACCACTGATGCGACGGGCAGTGGCGAGTGAAATGAGAAAAAACTGTCTTGAGAGTCAGAAGCTTAAGAGACAACGACTCCAGGGGTTCACATTTGTCCCTGAGAAAAGCCAGAACCAAAAAGATGTCCCACTGAGGACACTGGACCGTTCTGGACGGGGCTTGGAGGCGCACAGCGTCCAGGAAGTGAGAGACTGGCAAGGCCGAGAGATTCTCCGTAAACTTGGAACCTAAAGCCAACGAGATCGTGCTAATCAGGGCCGCCCTATAACCTGACAAGGTTTGAGAGGACAAGTTCCTAGTTCTAAGCAAGTGAGAGAGGAACTCCACGAACTGAACCGTTGAGGGACGAAGCGGATCAAACTTTCTCTCCTGACAAAACGCAAACCAGGTGGCCCAGCGAAGATCATACAGATCGTTTGTAGACTTACGCCGAGAGGCGACCAGCAGATCCACGGTGAGCGTGGAAAACCCCTGAGAGCGAAGGCCTAGACGGACAGTCGCCATGCGACCAGGTTTAGCCTTGAAGGGCAAGGGTGTCCGACCCCGCTTCTTGGCTGAAGAAGAGTGGCGGGAGTGAGATTGAGCGGAAGAGGACCGTCTTGCGCCATGTCGAGGAGCTCTGGGAACCAGTGGCTTGTGGGCCACATCGGAGTGACAAGAATCAAGTCCGGGTGCTCTCGGAGACACTTCTCCAACACCCGAGGAATGAGAGCCGTTGGGGGGAAGGCATACATCAGCATGCCCTTCCAAGGGAACGAGAAGGCGTTCCTGGCAAAGGCCTGAGGGTCCCTGACTGGAGAAACATATAGGTTCAGTCTGGCAGTGAACCTGGTGGCAAAGAGGTCGAGGAGGGGTTTCCCCCACAGTCTCCACACAGGGGACAAGGCCTGGTGAGCAATGGTCCATTCGGTGGCCAGAATTTGGTCCGAGCGACTCAACTGGTCCGCCACCACATTGAGTTTGCCCGGAACAAACTCGACCGTGAGGGAGATGTCCAGAGAAAAAGCCCACCGCAGAATCGCCTCCGCCGTCAGGGAGAGTGAAGCGGACCTTGTGCCTCCCTGACGACGCAGGTAGGACAGGCTGGTGGAATTGTCGCCACAAATCACCACACACCTGCCGTGAAGCCTTGGAGCGAAATGAAGGAGGGCCAGGCGAATGGCCTCCAGCTCCAGCCAGTTGATGTGACGCTCTGACTCCGTTTCGGTCCATTTCCCAGAGACCTCTTCGGAGTCGAGATGCGCGCCCCAACCGGTGAGAGAGGCGTCGGTGCAGATGAACAGCTGGGCCCCCAAACGACTGATTGGGACCATACTGTTCATCCACACCGAGTCCGTCCATTGGGAAACCGAATCCCGGAACCAGGTGCCCAACTGGACCACCTGATCGAAATCCGACTGATCTCGCACTCGAGAAAGGACCTCGCGTTGCAGAGGCCTTTTGTGAAGGCGACCTAAAGGAAGGAGGCCCGAGACGGACTCCATTTGACCGAGGAGGCACAGAAGCCGTCTGAAGGAGGTGGACTGGGCTGCGAGGAGTTCTGACACCAAGTTGGAGAGAGACAGAATTCTTTCCGGGGTGGCAGAAACCTGAAACGACTCGGTGTCGAAGATCATGCCCAGGTATTTGAACCGCTGAGAGGGGACCAAATCCGACTTCTCCTGGTTGATGTTGAAGCCCAGGACCGTGGAGAGACTGAGAAGGAGCTCCGTTTGTTGGGAGGACAACTGGCGACTCGACGCAAGCAACAGCCAGTCGTCGAGATAGACCTTTAACCTCAATCCCCGAGCCCTGGCTAGGGCTGCCATTTCCCTGGTAACCTTGGTGAAGATCCAAGGCGCCAGGGAAAGGCCGAAAGGGAGGGAATGGAACTGGTAGACAAGGCCTTGCCAAACGAAACGAAGGAACTTGCAACGGCTGGGGTGAATCGACACATGGAAGTACGCATCGCGTAAGTCGATGGAGGTGGCCCAGTCTCCCTGGCGCACAAAGGCCCTGACGGTGGCCGCCGTTTCCATCTTGAAATGGATCTTCCTTGAAAACTTGTTGAGGGGAGACAAGTCCAGGACCGGTCTGAAGCCGCCTGTCCTCTTGGGGACCGTGAAAAGTCGGGAATAGAAACCCGGACTGGGATCGTTCACGATCGTAATCGCGCCCTTCAAGAGAAGGCCCTCCACTTCCTTCTGGAGGATCTCCAAACGGATAGGATCTCTGGGTGGAGGGAAAGAGACAGGGGACAGAGACAGGGGGGGTTCCCGATCGAACTGGAACCGAAACCCGTCCCGCACAACTCCGAGAATCCAAGCATTTCCCACAAGCTTGTGCCAAGCGGGATACGCCCGCAAGAGAGCATCCACACTCGACACAGGGACGCCTAGGGACTCTCGGGGCCGTGCGGGACCTACTGAAAAAGCTGTTTCTTGGACAGACTCGGCCTCCTGTTGCCACGAGAAGACTGAGCAGGGGGCCTCAAGGCCTTGAACTGGGGAGGAGGCCTAGAGGAGTATCTCACACTCTTAGAGCGGGACGAAACGTACCCAGCTCTAAAGGGCTTCCTGAAGCCAAAACGAGGGCGAGAGGCCTGTTGCGGACGGAAGGGTTGGGCACGGGGCTGGTTCAACAGGGCCCGATAGATAGCCTCCTGGCTATCAGCCGATTTCCTCTTTGAAGAGGACTCGAGAACTGGGGCAACCGATTCTTCCCCGAACATGCCCGACTTCGGAAGGGGAAGAGAGCGCAAACGCTCTTTTTCCCTGGACGAAAGGGACCTGTTCTGTGCCAGAAAAGAGTCCCGGGCCAAGGCACAGGTTTGGACCTTCAAACCAGCCGTGACATCAGAGAGGCTCTGTAGCACATTGCCCAAAAGGGCTAGAGAGACCCCAACGGAAGCTTCATCTATCTGATCAAAGCACCGAAAATCCGCGGGTGAATCAGAGGCTGATTTGCCCAGAGACTCCGCCAAGGTGTGCACGAGAGAGGTGGCCATGCCACAAGCCCTGAGAGAACCAGACAGAGATTCCTCGAGAGACTTAAAGGCCGAAGGCTTGAAAGTGACGGGCGGAACAGCAGCAGGGCCCCTCAAGGACTCCGCCTCCTCAGCTGAAGGTTTGGAGACGGAGGGGAAGGGCAGGTATTCCGTCGGTAGGGGGACGAAAGGTCTGAATCTGGGTACCACAAAAGAAGCGGACTGAGACGAGACCGGCTGAGAACGCCCCAGATTGGCCTCAGCAATCTGTTTCAACGAAAGGACCTTGCCGGTCCTCAAGGTGAACTCCGCTTTAACCACCGAGTCCTCCAGGAAGGAGGGGGCTTGGAGAGTCAAAGAGCTCTTGGCCTGCAGGAGAGAGCCAACCGCGTGATCAGTGGCGGACTCCTGATGGGAGGAACGCACAGGTACCACGTAAGGGCACGATCGAGCCAAAATCTTGAGAAGATTCTGAACCGATGGCTCAGTGTGAGAGTGAGGGACCTCTGACTGAGGGTCCAGTTCCATGTCCGACTCATAGTCGGACTGAAACTCAGAGAATTCCCCAGAGGGGTCTGGCTGTTGAAGCTTCTGATAGGGGCGGCCCAAAGAGTCAAACACCACCGGAGGGCCATGCCTGGAAGAGGGCTCTGCCGGTTGGGAGTGAGAGGATCTCTGAACACCGGCAGGAACCGGGAGAACGTGACGCCGTCCGTGCGAGCGGGACATTCCCGGTTGACCCAAACCGGAGGAACGAACCGGAAATTCATCATCGGAATTTTCCGGTTCTAGGCGAACCCTTTCCCGGTATGCCCGTGTTGACCAAGCAACCGGGAGACAACCGGGAGAAACCGGATGAATACCGGGTGAAACCGGGTAAACACCGGGAGAACCGGAGGAAACCGTCTCACAACCGGGAGAAGCGATTTTCCGGTTGCGGTGGGACTGCCAAGAGGCCCCAACCGCGCCAGTGCCAGGATCACTGGAGAGCCATCCCCCGGGAGGGGGGTATGGACTCTTATCGGTATTGAAGGTGCCCCGCACCGACCGATTTGACTGTCCTGGTAACCTCTCCCTCAAAATGAGTGGAGGATTTGAGCCCGGACTCAGGAAAGGGAACAGGCCGTTCCCGATCCTGGAGGTACCTCCCAGGTACCACCGGATGATTGCCTGACAGACTGGCCAGTCTGGTGACAGAGGAGTCACCTCTGTCACTAGGCAAGCTCCCCGGAGGGGAGCCTCTCTGTTCCGTAAACATCATGCCCACAGGACGGAAACCAGAGGTGGAGAGGGATTTCCTATCCCTGTTGAGGTTGACGCTGGCCTTAGTGGATAAGGGCCTCCTGGAGGCAAGCCTGTGAACAGACGAAGGAGAGAGGGTTGCGCCAGTGACGGTCTCACGCGAAGAGACAACTGGCGGAACCTTCTCTGGCCGACTCATAGAACCGAAGTAGGAGGAAGATTCTGTCGAAGTGACAGGGAGAACTCTGAAACCCGAAGAGTCCAAGTGACGAAAGAAGGCGTCGTAAAAAGCCTGCGAGTCCAACGGAAAAGGAGAAGGAGCAGAAACCTCCGAAGGGAGAGAGACTGGAGCGGGCTCTGAAACCGGTTTGGCCGGTGTAACCGAAACAGACTGAGAATGAGACTGTTTGCTCGAACGAGACGAAGATTTGTGAGAAGATTTTGAAGAGGCCTCTAGAGAAGATTTAGAGAACCTGCCCAAAGGGTCCCTAGCGAGAGAAGAAGGGTCATCCGACTTGGAAACCGAAACAAGAGAAGCAGAAACTGCTTTGCTCGAAGTGGGAACCGAGGGGGTGGAAGAAGCCATAATGGCCGACGCCACCCCGAACACAAACAAGAGAGTGAACGAAATAATTTGAACTAAAACGAACACCCCGTAAATGACAATGAAATAATAACGACAGGAAGACTAACAGGCTTCCCAAGAAAAGAAGTAGAACAAGCTAAGAAAAGGAACAAACCCACCAGAAAGCTACAAGAGTAGAAAAGGCGGAGCAGGGTAGGCCCAGGTGTGGAAGTATGGCTGGAAAATTCAAGAATGACATATCCGGTGTCCCAAGGGTGCGCGTCATACCCGGAAGTAAGGGGAGTCACTCCCGCTACTCCCTGCGGTATGGGTGCAGTCCCTTGGGCCCACTTTCGTTTTAGCTATTGCTAGGGTAAGGTTCCAGGTTGTTTTAGGCTAATGCAGTTGTTTTGAGTGTTGGTATAGTATGATTAAATTAGATTGTACCTTATAACACATGGCAAATGTACCTTATAACACATGGCAAATTTACCTTATAACACATGGCAAATGTACCTTAGAACACATGGCAAATTTACCTTAGAACACATGGCAAATGTACCTTAGAACACATGGCAAATTTACCTTATAACACATGGCAAATTTACCTTATAACACATGGCAAATTTACCTTAGAACACATGGCAAATTTACCTTAGAACACATGGCAAATTTACCAGATTTCGTTCATACGCATTGTTGTTTTCAAAATTCATCGCACAAACAAATCAACATTGATTCAAGAATGGCATAGCCTTCTTTAGTCTTGAATTATGTTACACGTAAGAATTAAAATTTGTCAACCAAAAAAAGGAATGGTTCCAGCAAAAAAAAATAGTCTAAGTGCATGGCTTTGTACATCGATTTCTCGGCAAATATGTAGATTTACACCCTCCTGCTCTATTTCTTGGTTCTTTCCGTGGTTAGGGATAGGGTTAGGGTTAGGGTTAGGGACAGGGTTAGGGTTAGATGGTCTTTTCTTTTGCCACAAGCATCTGTTTTTTTGTCAAAATCATCTATTGTTTTAGAGCATTAAATCGCTGCCATAAGACAACACGGGTCATCTTTTTTTTAATTTTTAGGATGAACCTTGGTCTGTCTCAATGTGCAGGGCCCCCAATCGTCTCGCAAAACAAGGGGTCCCAGGGACTCCTTCACGTACAGCATAGAGGGTCCTAGAGGCGGGATAGAGGGTCCCAGTGGCATTGCCAATGCTAAAAAGAATGTTTCTAGTGCATCCCTTGGACCCCCTGCACATTCTTTTAGAGGGTCCTTGAGAATTTTAGTGCTTCATAGACCCCCACATGGGGGTCCCCGGGAGCCCTGATGTGGTTGTTGTTTATAATTTGCTAGGCGACTTGGTGCCGTAAATGACTTTGGTGAAGGGAGTTAATTACAGAGAGTTACCCTTCTTTACTTTACTATCTTATCCTCTCTCCTTGCCTCACTTTTTCTACAATAACCTTTGCAAACTTCCATACCCGTTAAGTATCCACCATCGATGAAATTGGATCAGTTAACATTTGCCTTATTGGGGTTATTATATATAAAGTCTACAACG
>CM065688.1:16223243-16225743 GCA_017654935.2 Phymorhynchus buccinoides | reverse complement strand
CTTGACCTCTGTCGGTTCCTGTATCAGTGGCGTCATCATGACGACCAAACTATCACAGTCCTGTGATGTTTTCACGGCTGTCAGAATCTGCTGAAAACGTGTGTGTGTGTGTGTGTGTGTGTGTGTGTGTGTGTGTGTGTGTGTGTGTGTGTGTGTGTGTGGTGTGTGTGTGTGTGTGTGTGTGTGTGTGTGTGTGTGTGTGTGTGTGTGTGTGTGTGTGTGTGTGTGTGTGTGTGTGTGTGTGTGTGTGCGTGCGTGTGCGTGTGCGTGTGTGCGTGTGCGTGCGTGCGTTACTGTTGTTTTTTGTTATTGTTTTTACAAGGTGTCACACTCTTGACTTACGACTGCTGCTGCCAATGAATGAAAGCGTGTTTCACGTCCTCCGGTCTGGAACAGACACATAATTATGGGACATTAGTAGATGCAAAGATGGTGGGAACGATCCCAGGCTGGAGGCAGTCAATGCCCGGCGGAGGCAGTGCATGCAACAGCAGGAAAGTCCCAACTTGCTAACAGTACAGATGTATTATAATGAGCGGGACTGCTGCTGCTGCCAACACCTCACGTATAATTTCACCTCTAGGTGACACTTAAAGGCAATTCTGGCCTTGAAATCTTGTGGGGTTTTTTTTTTTTTTACAACTACCCTCACCACCCTCCAACACCCCCCACCCCCACCCCCTTCTTAGTGCCATCGCCCACCCCTCACCCCCACCCTTCCGCTCTACCCCCACTTTGCCCTTTGCCCATTCTCTGACACCCCTCCCCCACTCCCCACCAACTTTGCGTTTTCTCCCTTCTCATCATGATCAAACATTTTGATCGGATTGGGGTTTTTTGGATTCTGGGTGAAGTATGATAAAATTCTTCCAATGCTCGGCTGAAACGTTTCGACCAGGAGGGGCGTAAACCTGCTAAACCAGAGATAATTAACGTACGTTCGAGGCACGTTTCAAAGCGAGGAGGATGGATGGCCCAATAATAGATAGATAGATAGATAGATAGATGGATGGAGGTATACTTTAGTTCAAAGCTTTTCCTGTTCCGTTGAGGTTTCAGGTTATAGAAGCTTGTGTGTGTGCTCTACAATTTAACCCAGTGGTCTGAAGATACGCTGTGTGTGCGTGCGTCCGTGTATTTGTGCTAGAGGTGTGTGTGTGTGTGTGTGTGTGTGTGTGTGTGTGTGTGTGTGTGTGTGTGTGTGTGTGTGTGTGTGTGTGTGTGTGTGTGTGTGTGTGTGTGTGTGTGTGTGTGTGTGTGGAGAGAGAGAGAGAGAGAGAGAGAGAGAGAGAGAGAGAGAGAGAGAGAGAGAGAGAGAGAGAGAGAGAGGAAGAGAGAGAGTGAGAGAGAGAGACTGAGAGAGAGAGGAGAGAGAGAGAGTGAGAGAGAGAGAGAGAGAGGGGGGAAAGAGAGAGAGAGAGAGAGAGAGAGGAAGAGAGAGAGAGAGAGAGAGAGAGAGAGAGAGAGAGATAAACTGAGAGAGAGAGATAGGGAGAGGGAGAGGGAGAGAGAGGGAGAGGGTGGAGAGAGACAGAGAGAGAGAGGGGGGAGGAGAGAGAGAGAGAGAGGGAGGGAGAGAGAGAGAGGGGGGGAGAGAGAGAGAGGGATGGATACGAATACGGATATTTAATCAATCAAGGCCATAGCCCCTCATGAGGGGTGATACAATAGAACACAATCAGACCTAATAAATGATAAGTACATAGCAAAAATCAATAAATATGACATGTGGGAATCACAGCCTCTAACTGCATAAGGTAGTCCTAATTTTAAATGCTTTATGTAAATAAATGGCAAAGCTTTTTACAACTTGTTCATTAGCAGATGACAATAACATTGTGGTGTCTAAACAAAGATGGTTGGCTGTCATACTTTCCAGGTACTAACTGATACCTGAGGTCATTCAAGGCAGGACAAGAAAAAACAAAACGAGTTTCATTTTCTGTGGCACATTTAGGGCCTACATAATGGACCAGCAAGATCTCTTAGAGAGAGGGATGGAGAGAGAGAGAGAGAGAGAGAGAGAGAGAGAGAGAGAGAGAGAGAGAGAGAGAGAGAGAGAGAGAGAGAGAGGTGGGGGGAGGGAGAGAGGGGGAGACTGGACTGAGGACTGAGTGTAAAAAAAGTTTTTTTAATGCTTATTTCATAACCATGAGTAAATAAAGTGTCACTCGCTCTCTCTCTCTCTCTCTCTCTCTCTTTCTCCCTCTCTCTGTTTCTCAGGACTGAGTGTATAAAAAGTTTCTTTAATGCTTCTTTCATAACCATGGGTAAATAAAGTGTTATTTACTCTCTCTCTCTCTCTCTCTCTCTCTCTCTCTCTTTCTCACTCTCTTTCTCAGGACCGAGTTTTAAAAAAAAGAAGCTTTTTAATACGTATCTCATAACCATGGGTAAATAGAGTTTCACTTGCGCTCTCTCTCTCTCTCTCTCTCTCTCTCTCTCTCTCTCTCTCTCTCTCTCCCTCTCTCCCTCTCTCTTTCTCAGGACTGAGTGTAAA
>CM065688.1:16198243-16218243 GCA_017654935.2 Phymorhynchus buccinoides | reverse complement strand
TGTTCATGTCTTCAGCAGTAAGGTCAGCTAAACAAGACAAGTGATTGCTCAACAAATTTTAATTCTACTCAGTTTCCAGACAAAAAAGTGGATTCCAGGGACAGGGTGTCATTTTTTACTGGTTCCAGGGACAAATACCCCTTAGGGGGGGAGGGGGGGGGGGGGGGTCAGTCCTGCCTAGGTATAAGTGTGTGGTGTTTTTTTGCTGCTCTATGTTTATGTTTTAAGCTGTTGTTCAGAATAATTTAGATGAAAACAAACTGTTAACATGCAATAACGCTACATTTTACCATCCGTTATAAACTCTTGGGAAAAAAAAGGAAAAACTCTCTCTCTCTCTCTCTCTCTCTCTCTCTCTCTCTCTCTCACACACACACACACACACACACACACACACACACACACACACACACACACACACACACACACACACACACACACACACACACACACACACACACACACACACACACACACGCACACACACACGCACGCACACTGAGGGCAATTTTAAGACCAGCATTTTTACAAAAGAGCGAACTTTAGTCAATCATCAGCACAAATCTTTTCCATAATTATTATGCGCACACGCACTCAGCAGCACAAAAATTATGCAATAACAGTTATAATTGCATAAGAAATTCTTTTTGATTTGGTTTCAGTCAAAATAGCTAAGCATAAAACAACATCAATGTTCGCAATCACAACAAAATCAAGTTGACTTAAATTTGTATTTATTTATTGTATTTTTGCTGTTAGTATGGGCAGCAATGATAAACTCTCACAGTAAAAAATATTACTTTGGAAGTATCATTGGATTGTAATTTCAGTGCATTATGCTTTTGCGCATTATGACAATGTAGTTCACAAATCAAACTACATAATTTATGGACATGTACATGACATTGATATTGCCACACAAAACCTGCTAATAACATAAAATGCAAGCACACAAACACACACATACTGTGACATAGTATGCACAAACATGCACACGATTTTTTAAATTTTGTGTGTGTGTGTGTGTGTGTGTGTGTGTGTGTGTGTATGCGTGTGTGTGTGCATTGGTGATTATATATATATATAATGTTACGTCAAGTTTGTTCTACTGTCTGTCCCGCGTCCAAGGCCGAAATATTGGGAATAGTCTACATTCTTTCTTGTTAGTTTTCATTCTTTTTTTGTTCTGCTATATATATATATATATATATTTATTTATTGTATTTTTGCTGTTAGTATGGGCAGCAATGATAAACTCTCACAGTAAAAAATATTGCTTTGGAAGTATCATTGGATTGTAATTTCAGTGCATTATGCTTTTCCGCATGATGACAATGTAGTTCACAAATCAAACTACATCATTTATGAACATGTACATGACATTGATATTGCCACACAAAACCTGCTAATAACATAAAATACAAGCACACAAACATACTGTGACATAGTATGCACAAACATGCACACGATTTTTTGTTGTATTTTGTGTGTGTGTGTGTGTGTGTGTGTGTGTGTGTGTGTGTGTGTGTGCATTGGTGATGATATATATATATATATATATATATATATATATATATATATATATATATATATATATATATATATATAGTTTGCTTTGATAAAGCTTTTCTGTGTCCAATGTCTTTATTTGTGAACCTCAGAAACAAAACCAGTTAATGTTAACTTTGAGTAATGTTCGTGTTCAAAAAATAAAATAAAATTAAAAATTAAAAAAATTAAAAAGTTATATAAATTGTGCTGATTTACTTTTTATATATATATATATACTAGGTAAACCTGTGCTCCGCACGGCAGCATGAAGCACATAATTGATAGGAACCTGTCCGAGCGATCGAAGAAGAAGAAGAAAAAGAACTGGTTAGATGTACATTATTGAATATTATAGCAAAACCCGTGCTCCGCTCGAGATGTCATGACAGCAATTGTAAGCTCCGCACCGACTTGGGTTTTGTCACTTTGAGAAAAGTAGGGGCCTAAATGTTGTGAAAAGTGGGAGGAGCATTTATTTTACTTTATAGTATCACACACACACACACACACACACACACACACACACACACACACACACACACTGTAGTAGACAGCACACACTTCATCATTGCTTGCTCGTTTCCTGTCAATTCATGAGCGCAGATGCGTTGTTCTCCGTTATGCACCTTTCAAAACAAATACGGTTAGCAAAAGCCCTACTCGCCTCCTTTTTCTCCTTCCTAGCTTCGCTTGGGGCTTCCCCTATCCTGCTTTACCGCTTTCCGTGTCCCCCCCCCACCTCCACCCACCCCCAGCTTTCCCCCTCCCTGGGCTGCGCCCCCCCCCCCCCTTCCGCCCACCCCTCTTTAAAAAAAAGAATAATGAAGAAAACAGACAAACTCCTTTAAACAAAAATGATGAAAAGCCCCTCAGTATTGAAAAATACGGTCATCAATTATTATTCTTTGATCGCTCAGACAGTTTCCTGTCAATTATGAGCGCAGATGCGTCATGCTGCCATTATCCGCCTAAGTAAGAAATAATTAAGCTTAGCAAGTCCGACTTCGGCTGGAGGAGGAAATGTTTTTGAAAGTGTTTGAAAAAAAAGGCAGGAGAATGGACCGGGTAAGGCAGAAAGATAGTAGATGACAGTATTATTATTAGGTACTTTATAGTCTCTGTGAAATTCGGGTTGCTCCCACTTGGAGAGAACGTCGCAGCCAGAGGCGCGCCACCCAGTAAGCAAAGGGAAAAGGCAGAGTCAAAGAGAGTGACAGATTAGAGGAAGCTACAGGCACAGAACTCCCAGAAGGTGGGGGAACTATTTATACAAAAGACCCCCCGGGTATCCCCACGGGGGGGTGTCATCAATGAACCCTATCACTCTGATATCACAGTTTCACCCCACTCCGCAAGCTAGTCACTCAGGTGATCTTTTTTTGGGTATATATACTGTAACAGCAAGGCAACACACTCGACAAATAAAATGCAAAACAGCCGTGTGAATAAAACAAAAAAACACAGCGGCAATTACCTGAGTCAGGTAGGCAACAAGAACAGTAAAACACTCATGCATTATGATTACAAGAACATAATTATCTGAAAGACAATTTTCAATGATTTGGTAAGCCTATTTGATATTGTTCTAGTCACAGATACCAGGCATAGTGGTTTATGACCAAAATGGTCGCGCACCACAATGGTCGCGGTCAAAAATACATGCGTCTTTGCGCAGTAGCCATACATCATTTGATTGGATGACGGCAAGCGGCCATTTTCAGTCACTTACGTTGTTTCATGGAAACTGACTCTAACCCTTGTGCTAACCCTAGCCCTTACCCGAGACGTGTCGCGTGCAAATTTGCAGCTCGTGCAAATTTGCAGCTCGCTACTATGAGAGTGTGTATTTGCGACAACCACAAATTTCACTTTTTCGTTACTTGAACCATTTACCTAACCCTAACCCTAGAAAAAAGTGAAATTTGTGGTTCATGCTCAATGTCGCAAATACACACACTCATAGTAGCGAGCTGCAAATTTCCACGCGACACGCACCACAATCATCTTTGACCGCGACCATATTCGAACGCGACCATTTTTGACCGCGACCATTTCGGGCATACACCGGCATAGTAGTAATGGATGAAAATATCTGGCGGTTTCAGGAGACATTGTTCAATGGTGGTCATAATGGGTAAACAGCCCTTTATGGTAATCCAGGGGCACCATCTCTTGATGAAAAACATATAAAACTTAAAAATTGTTTGTTCGTTTTAAAAAAGGCATCACCTCAAGCTTAAAACCCAGACCTGCCTACTTGGAATTTTCACAATCAGTAGCCCAGCCATCAATTTTCAGTAGCATGGCAAATTTTTCCGTAGCATCCACAAACAACGGCAATCGATTTGTTCTCTTCCTGAGCCGAAACGCACTGCTTATGTTTCGCCGATTGAACGTGTTGACGGCAATCGTCTCTACCGCCATGATTCACAGAGAAGTCCGCATGGCAGAGGTTGCACTGCAGCGAGCATGGTTCGCACCGAGTCAACTTCTGACGATGCAAGGCCACTCCTCCGTGCAAGCTATTTTAAAAACTTGTGCGGCAGGCCAATGTTTTTTCTTAGAACAAGATAGTGTGCCAGATGATTTTCGTTTTCTGTTTGCGTTCGTTTTTCTTCGTTTGAAACATCTCCCGAATCGCTACTACTGCTGGAGTCCGCCATTTTTTTCAGAGAAAATAATAAGAACGCATGCGCAGTCACTTTGATAAAAACGGAAGTGACTAGGTTATCACGCGTGACACGGCGTCTGCTCTTAGAAACCGACAAAACCGGGAACGACATAAGCAAAAATAAAATGCGGCGGCAATTTGTTTTTTCCGTAGCAACGTTAAGGTTGCCGTAGCTCCGTAGCAAAGCTTTATTTTTCGTAGCTGCTATGGCCAAATCGTAGCAGTAGGCAGGTCTGAGTGTGCTGCACAAATGCGACATTGGCTGCGAAAGGGTTAACCACTTATTTCACATTAAGCCAGTTTTTTTTTAACAGTAATCATTTCAATTTTACATTTAAGCCTTTGGTTAGAGTAAATCAGTTACAATTTAATTCAGGCAATACACTGCAATGCAAGTAATCCTCAGCCACTAAAATGCTTCTCTCTTGGTCTCTCCCTTAACCCTTTCACCACCAACGTCGCATTTATGCACCACGATGGTTTAACCCTTTCACCGCCAACGTCGCATTCATGCACCACGATGGTTTAACCCTTTCACCGCCAACGTCGCATTTATGCACCACAATGGTTTAACCCTTTCACCGCCAACGTCGCATTCATGCACCACGATGGTTTAACCCTTTCACCGCCAACGTCGCATTTATGCACCACAATGGTTTAAACCCCTTTCACCGCCAACGTCGCATTTATGCACCACAATGGTTTAACCCTTTCACCGCCAACGTCGCATTTATGCACCACAATGGTTTAACCCTTTCACCGCCAACGTCGCATTCATGCACCACAATGGTTTAACCCTTTCACCGCCAACGTCGCATTTATGCACCACGATGGTTTAACCCTTTCACCGCCAACGTCGCATTTATGCACCACAATGGTTTAACCCTTTCACCGCCAACATCGCATTTATGCACCACAATGGTTTAACCCTTTCACCGCCAACGTCGCATTTATGCACCACAATGGTTTAACCCTTTCACCGCCAACGTCGCATTTATGCACCACAATGGTTTAACCCTTTCACCGCCAACGTCGCATTCATGCACCACAATGGTTTAACCCTTTCACCGCCAACGTCGCATTTATGCACCACAATGGTTTAACCCTTTCACCGCCAACGTCGCATTTATGCACCACAATGGTTTAACCCTTTCACCGCCAACGTCGCATTTATGCACCACAATGGTTTAACCCTTTCACCGCCAACGTCGCATTTATGCACCACAATGGTTTAACCCTTTCACCGCCAATGTCGCATTTATGCACCACAATGGTTTAACCCTTTCACCGCCAACGTCGCATTTATGCACCACGATGGTTTAACCCTTTCACCGCCAACGTCGCATTTATGCACCACGATGGTTTAACCCTTTCACCGCCAACGTCGCATTTATGCACCACAATGATTTAACCCTTTCACCGCCAACGTCGCATTTTTGCACCACAATGATTTAACCCTTTCACCGCCAACGTCGCATTTTTGCACCACAATGATTTAACACCCATGTCACTAAAAAGCATCAAATCAGGACCTGTTATCCAAAGACCTTATTCTCTTCATTTGGGGAGCTAAGGATAGGCCTTACTTTAAATATGTCACAGAGGAATCCCCAATATTACAGACAGATTTGTTTCTCTACCCAGGTAAGTTTAATGGACATTTTTTTGCTGAAAAAATGTCTGGCAGTAAAAGGGTTAACACCCATGTCGGTAAAGGTCAAGATGTGCCACCCCCCCTACCTATCTCGGTTAATTGTATTTTTCCGTTATTGCCTTTCTTACCATACATAAAGCTGTATTTTAGGAACATTTTTAGCTAATAACCTTTTTGGAATACTAACCCTAACCCTAACCCTAACCCTACCCCTACCCCCCACTGTATAAGACGGAAAAACGCAACGAACCACAACTGTGACAAATAACGGTGTACTGCAGTACATAGTGGGGGGTAGGGTTAGGTTTCTTAAAATAACAATGATAATAATAATGAATAATGCTTATATAGCGCATAATCATGCTAAGCGACTCAATGCGCTTTTCACTCACCATTCATGCTATCAGCAGCAAGATACAACATCATACAAACATTTGTAAACGACTAGCTCACGTATCATCACCATACATCTCTAACGAAATTAATCAATAAAAGAATGAATAGCATTAAAATCGAAAACACACCGCATGCAAACATAACACAACCCACTGTCCCCTGACCCCCCCCCCCCCCCCCCTCTCCCTCCCAATTCTTCAGGAAATGCATCACATCAACACACCGTGCAATATCATGCCCAACTCTCGCAAAACGGAACAATACCACGACAGCTAGTATAAATCATAATCACGAGAGCAGCCGATGGTGTGAATCATAAATGCAGTGCAATCTCAGAGCAGGTTGAGATGGGCAAGTTCAACCAACAGATTGAAAAACTTCTAAATAACGTACATGAACACACACAAATTAAAAAATTAAAACATTCACAAACACTGATCCAAATCGAACAGATTCTCACACACCTACCAATCATGCTAAAGCAACCACATACAAACTTTCCTTAAACAGGTTTCTTTTTGCGTCATCGATCTTATACATATATCTGCATTGTTAAAAATTTGGGATTTCCCTGGTGTTGCACTGCCTCCAGGATCGTTCCCACCATCTTTATGTCTACTAATGTCCCGCATGTGTCTGTTCCAGACCGGAGGATGTTAGATTTTCATTCATTCTTTTAGGGGGGGGGGTTCTCCTTTTTTTGTTTGTGGCTCAAGTCACAAACCTATAACTCACTTTGTCGGTCGGTCGGTCTGTCGGTCGGTCTGTCGGTCGGTCTGTCGGTCTGTCGTTCCAAAATTGTCGCACATTTTGACAAAATTGTCGCACTTCAAATCGAGGCTACACTTCTGGCCGCTCTTTAAAATGATGTATTTTAAAAGCGTACAAAATAATAAACATATGTAATACAGACACTACAACAGACACGACGAGTATGCGGTCCTTCTTTTGATGAGCATAAGTAGGATACATAGTTTTACATGTTTTCCAAAAGATATAAAAAGTTACGAAATGGTGCAGAGATAACATTCTGGTTTACAGATTAAAATTATTGAAAATCCATGGGAGGTAACTCATGATTGGAGTGGTAAAAATAGACCGCGTGGCACAAACTATTGCGATTTCGCGCTTGTTTCAAGCAACATATCACAATCCCGCAGCCATGAATGACGATTGCTGGCAAGCAAGCAGATCAACACCCACCCACCCTTCCTCCGTACTTTCCTTTTTTTCCAGTCTTGCCTTTCTTACCAGCAGATTGAGCACCGTCTTATATCACCTCTATCGTTTTGTATATTTATCGCTAATTTTCATCCATTTCCACATTTTAAAAAAATCGCATGCCAAAAAAATATTCAATAAATGGGAGACGCGCCTCTGGCTGCGACGCGCTCTCCAGGTGGGAGGGAGGGAGCAGCCCAAATTTCACAGAGACGCCTCTGTGACTATAAAGTACCCAATACCTAGTAAAAATAAATATGCATTCAATAGTAGTAGAATGATAAAGGCAAGACGGAAAGAACTTACCATCTGTATTGTTAAAAACTTCGGGACTTTACTGGTGTTGCATTGCCTCCGGGCATTGCCTCCAGGAGTGAAAATAGGGTTTTACGCCCTCTTCGGCCTTTCGGCCATGTGGGGCATTTGTAAATACAAAGACGGTGGGAACAATACTGGAGGCAATGCCCGGAGGCAGTGCTAAACCAGTAAAGTCCCGATTTTTTAAATAATACAGATATGTGTAGCAGTAACCACGCCTCGATTAAACCTCATCGGCTATGGTACCACCACAATGCGGTGTCAAAAATTGCCTCCAGGATCATTCCCACCATCTTTATATCTACTAATGTCCGTATGTGTCTGTTTCAGACCGGAGGACGTCAAACAGATTTACGTATGCCACAAGACGGAAAGAACGCAATGAACCAAGACTATGAGATAGGGGGTGTTGATCTGCATTTTTACCCGATTGCTTCTTCTTGCGCCTGCTATAAAATCAGTCAGAGATCAGATGTGTTGAAGACATCAACAACAACAAAAAACTGGCAGGGTAAATGTGACCCAGCACCACGAAAGGGACATTAAGTCGCTGGGCTAGTTTTTCACAACAAGCTTGCAAAGTCAAAAAATATCAATTTTTTTATATCAATTTCGAGTTATGTGTATTTTCGTGCTCTCTAACATCTCATCTTTCATATTTATAAAGGACACACTTTGTCATAGCCTCTAAATACTAAAAAAAAGTGTTTTAAAGCGAGTAGATCAATGCATTTTCTACAGATAGGCTAAACTTTAGACTGTGATTTCTCAAAATGGCCGACAGTCACCCTACCAACTTTAAACGCTCATAACTCTATAACGAAAAAAGGTTACTTCTTCTTCTTCTTCTGTGTTCTCAGGCCATATGGCCATAATGGGTAAGGTACGCATGTGTCCGGTTTTCAGTTTTCACTGGTCTCCCCGCTGCGTACAGCCGACACATTCCGATTTCGGAGGAGCTCAAAGGAGAAAAGTTATTTGGAAGATTTTTTGGGAGAAAAAAGGCAGGAGAATGGGGGCCAACAAGTCAGAAAGATAGTAGATGACAGAAAGCAAAGGGAAAAGGCAGTCAAAGAGAGTGGCAGATTAAAGGAAGTTACAAGCACAGAACTTCCAGAAGGTGGGGGAACTATTTCTACGAAAGATCCCCCGGTATCCCCACAGGGAAAAAAAGGTTACAAGAATGGTTCTTACATCATTTGGAAGAGAATTGTCTGAAGTTTCTAACTGTACCATTTTCTCAGAATGGTCATTTTGACACTTAATGTCCCTTTCGAGGTGCTGGGTCACAAACTTGAGCCCATAGTTCAGTGCACCAGCTTTAAAATTGTCCCCATCATATCTCCTTGTCCAGTCTGTAAAGGGGCACCCTGACGGATGAATTTTTTGCAAGAAACACGTCGAGATCAACAGGAAAACACCCTTTACAGAGATCGCAACACTCACTTTGCTCTGGTTTCCTAGAATTTAAATCAAACAGTCAAATCGGCGATTCCTCCTTGGCGGAAGTGCTGGAAATCAAAATTCTTTCAGTGAAAAATTTTGTGCAAATGATTTGGTTTAAACTCAGGCGTTAGAAAAGAGAAGGCACATGCCATTAGAAAAGAGAAGCCACATGCCTTTTCTTTTCTAATGGCCGCCTGAGTTTAAACAAAATTGTTTGCACGAAATTTCCAAAATACAAGCCTTTTTATTTATTTTTTTAATACAGTTTACCAAAAGGAGTTTCGCTCACAACAAAGGAAATAGCTCCTTTTTGTTTTGTTTTACTGCATGACTACATAGAAGAAAAAGCTTCAACTACAATGAGTGGCCTCCACCCATCCCATCGAAAATGGCTCCTCTCTCCGGCATCTCCGCCAAGGAGGAATCGACGTTCTGACGGGGTTGATTACTAGGAAACCAGAGCAAAGTGGGTGTTCCGGTCCTTGAAAAGGTTTGTCTTTCTGGTGATCTCGACTTGTTATTTCTTGCAACAACAAAAACTCATCCGTCAGGGTCCAGTCTTTAAAGACCCACTGAGCCGGCTGGATTAAGTCCCTTGTTTTTTTCTGGGTCGGTGTGGCCCACATTCAGACTTTCCTCGTATACGATCGAGGCTGCTCTTTAAAGACCCACTGAGCCGGCAGGATTAAGTCCCTTGTTTTATTTCTGGGTCGGTGTGACCCACCCACATTCAGACTTTCCTCGTATACGATCGAGGCTGCTCTATAAAGTGAAGTCTCGTTTTCGTGCAAGACGCATTTTGTATGGGAACAACACTTGGTCAAAATAAGATTTCTTACCAGCTATAAGAGGGAAAACACGTGAAAACCGTGATTTTGACACGTGATGTACTGGGTCTTTAAATAAGCGAGTCGGTTCTAGCTGTCGAAGACGAAGCGAACACAGGGCAGGGTGAACTTGGGCCCGTAGTTACCTCGCCAAAACTGGGTGTCTATCCCCCCCATTGTGAAAACGACGGTGCGCACGCCTGGCTTGTAGTCTGTGAAAGTGTGCTCCACCTGAAACAACGGCACAACCAGACTTTTGTACTTTGTGTGAGAGTGAGTGGTACGGGGTTTGTGAGTGCAAGACATTCAGTATAAGCTTTCAACTGTTGGTCGGTGCTCTTTTGCTGTCTCAGGACCGACATCTTGGACCAAACTTCCTCTTTCCCTACTTCAGCGACCGACCCTCTCTGCTTTCAAATCTAACCTCAAAACCCATCTGTTCCCCCCAGTCAGTGATTGAGGCTCCACTCTCTTTCTCTTCTCTCTCTTGCCTTTAGGTCTGTTTCTGCTGTATGCCGTTTATGTCATACGTGTGTGCTCGCGTGCATTGCATCTTTGCTTGAATGCGTTATGAATGCTAACGTGTGTGTGCGCTTTGATTTGATTTCTATTAAGATTCAGCGCCGTATAAATACCGTATGTTGTTGTTGTTGAATAAGTGTGTGTGGGGAGAGGGGGGGGGGGTGTCAAAGTGTGTGTCTGTGTGGGTGGGTGTGCATGTCATTTGCCACAGCAAAACTGTGACTCACTGTGTTCACAAATGCATGCCTTGCTCTTTGGTTTCAACTTGGTTGTATCATTTACGCATTGGACTGTAGAGGGGAAGTATTGTTTTTTTTATCTTGATTTTTTTGCTCCTCTTGTTGCCTGCTTTTTGCTCCTTTTGCTATATTTGCTGTTTCTTGTTTTGTCTGTGTTGATAAAGGCGTTTTCGCCGAAATATCCAGTAGTTTTGTTTTGTCTCTTGTGAATAAAATAACTTCACTTCACACTTGTCGTGTAGTTGTTTGTTTGTTGCATGTTCCAGTGACGTTGCAGTCTGTTTCAGATTTTTGGTGACTCACTAGGACAAAATAATAGCACCTATTGGCATCCTACAGGAAAGTAGAACCATTGACTAGGTCGTCATACTAGGACAGATGACAATGTGCCGACTGCACAAGCAGCATTCTTCTTCTTTCAAATGCGTCGCTGCAATCCAGTATAGTCCGGCGTAACTGCGACGGGGAAAGATTGGCGCAGAGGCGGTTCACTGATGTTCCCTGGCTGCTAGCTAGCCGCCTTTTGAAGGCCTCAACGGGAGTTGGCTTGGATGGTGCTGTTCTTCAGATGGTTCCACTCCGTTGGTGTCCCGACGAAGAAAGAGTTTTTGAGTTGGTCGGTGTTTGAGGAGGGAACTTTCATTGCTTTGTTGGCTTTTTTTTTACAAATAGTCCCCTACCTTCTGGAAGTTCTGTACTTTTAACTCCCTCTAATCTGTCACTCTCTTTGACTCTGCTTTGTCCTTTTCTTACTATCATCTACTATTTTTCTGACTTATTGGCCCATTCTCCCCCCAAAAAAACCCACCAAAATCTTCCAAACGATATTCTGTTTTGAGTTCCTGCAAAATTGGAATAATTTCTGCTGAATGCAGCGGGGAGACCAGTGAAAACTGAAAACAGGACGACACATAGTTACGTACCTTACCCATTATGGCCGTATGGCCTGGGAACGCAGAAGAAGAAGAAGAATTATCCACATCATAATGAATAGAGAGAACATTTAACAATTTGAAGGGGAAAAAACCACCACAAGTGTATACATACATATGTCCCAATATTTCGTCCTAGGTATTTATTGGACTTTAATCAAGGTCTCAAAAAATCTCACAGGTCAGGTCAGGTCAGGTCAGGTAGGACGACTAGGCCTCGCGGTCTCTCAAGTGTCCTTTCTCTTGATTGGGATTTTTTTTTTAAATTCAGTTGGCACAGCTGGTTGGTTTTAGTAGACTGTCAGTCATACTGGTAATTTAATTTACCAAGGTTTGGGTCTTTGTCCAGGTTTTTTAATTTGTTAGCATCAGGTGCAAGTTTTATTTGAGCAGGAGGTGCGTTCCAATAGTTAGTTACTCTGTTATTGAAAACATGTCTCCTGATGTTAGTTCTACTGCTCTGTTAGTATTTTTAATTCATGATTTCTAGTCTTTGAAAAATTTGAGATCTGGAACAAGTTTTTGTTAGTATTGTCAGGACCGTTAAGAATTTAATAAACATTGATTAGGTCACCACGAAGTCTTCTGTATTTCAAGGATGGTAAATCAAGTTTGCGTAGCCTTTAACTATAATCAAGATTTTTAAGAAATGTTATTAATTTAGTAGCTCTCCTCTGTACACGCTCAATTGAAACTGATTGCCGTTTTAGATATGGATTCCAAATTTGGTTCCCATACTCCAGGTGTGGTCTAACCAAACCTTTATATAGGTTAATTAATTAACACATTATTATTTAGTTCTGAAAAAGTTCTCCTGATTAACCCTAACATAAGATTTTCATAAGATTTTTACTATTTCTGGTTTCACTTTGTGCTGGTTTGCTTCTATTGTGGATTTTCGATTTGGTGTAAAGAAGACACCATTCTCTTGTAGAATGTCTTCTTGCTCAAGTTGACATCCACTGGACAGTCAAATTGCAGGCCAATCATGCAAACTGATGAGATCTTCACAGATCAAAACAGCTGTCTTTGCATAAGGCACTGTCCCTCCCCCTTGGGGAGAAACAGTACATCAGCACAAAAATACATAAAGTTAACGCTAACTGGTTTTGTTTCTGAGGTTCATAAATACAGACATTGGACACAGAAAAGTTTTATAAACTTTTTAGCTGTACCTTTTTATCTCATGTCAGTTTCAAAACTCTTTTTCCTGATGAAGAGATCATAAAAATCTCGAAAGCTTGAAAGCATTGGTGTTTTGTGGCTTTTTTGAAATCATTAACCCTAACATTCTGTTAGCTTTGTTTACAGCTGTTGCAACGTATCATAATAAGATACATAACTGCTGTCTGACCTTGTGCCAGGCTCTGCGCAGGGCGGCGCCTGTCATCTCCTTCTCCTTGTTCACCTCCTCCAGCACCTCACCCTTGACGCCCAGCAGCTTGACGTCCAGCACAAACCGCGAACCGCAGTCCCACCGCGCCGCGCACCTGACGCCACACAAATATAACTTACCATAATGTGGTGTGTGCGTGTCAAGTCAACTCAAAATTTTATTTCCAGAGGGAACATTGAACAAGCAAATCTCCCCGTGGGGATACCGGGGGGGATCTTTCATAAAAATAGTTCCCCCACCTTCTGGAAGTTCCGTGCTTGCAATTTCCTCTATTCTGCCACTCTCTTTGACTCTGCCTTTTCCCTCTGCTTTCTATCATCCACTATCTTTATGACTTATTGGCCCCATTCTCCTGCCTTTAAAAAAAAAAAAATCTTACAAATAATTTTTCTCCTTTGAGTTTGAGCTCCTCCGAAATCGGAATGTGTCGGCTGTACGCAGCGGGGAGACCAGTGAAAACTGAAAGCCGGACACATACATTCCTTACCCATTATGGCCGTATGGACTGGGAATGCAGAAGAAGAAGAAGAATAAGCAAATAATACCGTATTTTTCGGACTATAAGGCGCACCTTTGTATAAATTTGACCCAAATTTCAGATTTTGTTACTATATTTTCTTACTAATTCACCAGTCACATTATAAAGCGCAGGGGTCTGAGTCTTGGAAAAAAAGTATTGCCTTATCATCCGAAAAATACGGTATACTTTTTTTCCGTAAAAAAAGCAAACAAAGCAAAAAAACAAAAACAAACGAAGGAACTAAAGATTCCAAAGTGGTAAACAATAAAGAAAGGGGAAAAGAGGGGAAAATAAACTAAGAAAGAAACAAGTTACAAAAACAAAGAAGAGGGTGGGGAGTGGGAGAGTAACATAATTATTAGAGATGAGAACCGGTTCAAAAATCCGAACCGGTTTTCCCTCTTCCAACCGGTTTTACCGAACCGGTGTTTTTTAACCAGTACTCGCATCACTAGTTTCACCTAGATGCAAACACATATTTATTTGTCAGAATATTCACACACACGCACGCACGCGCACACATACACACACTAAAGAAACGTATGACTTATGACACACACACACACACACACACACACACATACACATTCACCTCAACACTCAGTCAAAGTCAAAGCCACACACCACCACAAACTAGAAACAGCTACTCTTGGTTTACAAACACCCAATCTGTGCTGAGAATCGGTGTTGTTCTTCGAAAAGAATGCGTTATTCTGAGAAAAACTTACTTTCAGTTTGCAGTTAAAAAAACCAGTTCACAGCAACTCGAACCGGTTTTTGGAACCGCGAAAGTTTAGCACCGGTTTTTCGGTTCAAACCGGTTTTTCCACCCACCTCTAATAATTATTATGTACAATATATACTGTTTATTTTCCCCACCACCCTTTCTTTAAAAACTACCTAGTGAGTTCCTACTCTAGCGTTTTCTTGCCCACGCTAGTTAGTTCCTAATTTTTATTTTTTATTTTATTTGTTCACTTTTTTGTTTTGTGCGAGAATTTCCTTTTACTTTTGCATGTTCACCTTGGCATAATTTTGTGATTTTGGAACCTCTACCCTTTGTTGTCAATTTGTGAATTAACACCCCTACCTGGAAGAAGGCAACAGCCAAAAGCTTGGGGGATAAACCTGAAGATTTGTGTTTGCCTTTCTTTCTTTCATGAGTGTTACAATATATACAATATATGTGTGTGTGTGTGTGTGTGTGTGTGTGTGTGTGTGCGTGTGTGTGCTCTATGATCACTGAATCAGCAGATAAAACACAGAGGTGTAAGGGCAGTAATAAAAAGGTGCGTCTTATACCATAGGGCAAAAATAACGGTACTTAGCTTTTGTGAATGGACAATGATAATAATATGTACATGGGTGCTTCTACAAAACCCTGGAAAACCTGAAAGGCGAGGAGGGGATGTATGTGTGTGTGTGTGGGGGGGGGGGGGGTTCCAGGGTTGCCTGGAATGTCCTGGCTCTTGCAGAAATCAAAAAGACACAGCGTGCCAGTGCTAACATTTTTAATCAGCCATTTGTCCCGACAGGGAAGAGCACAGTAGGACATTTTCAATTTGAATAGGTCAATGGCCTATGACCGGGGCCTCGGGACATCACTGAGCATGCCTGAACTAGTACTTTCGCCCATGCATCACGTGAAGGAAAAGTGACAAATCCACTTTAAAACTGTTTAATCATTCGCATCGAAATAATTTTGAATTAAAAAAACTCACAAATCACTCCAGCCATACACACAAACAAAACAGACATAAACAAAAGGAGAAGTGAAAGAAGATTCCAAGTTTTTAGGTCAAATTTAGACATGGGGAAGTGGTAGACCACACTTTTTTTTTATATATAGAAAAACTCTCCACACCAATTGGTTTCCAAAAAACAATCCAGTACAAAAGCAAAGTCAGAGGCAAAATTGTGGTTTAAGGGAGTGAAGCGAGTTTAGAAGTGACCAAGGTATGGCATGCACACATCTTTACTTCCCTTGAAGCAAATGCATCACATTGACAGCTAAGGTATGGTGCGCGCACATATTTACTTCCCTTGAAGCAAACGCATCACATTGACAGCTAAGGTATGGTGCGCACACACATATTTACTTCCCTTGAAGCAAACGCATCACACTGACAGCTAAGGTATGGTGCGCACACATATTCACTTCCCTTGAAGCAAACGCATCACATTGACAGCTAAGGTATGGTGCGCACACATATTTACTTCCCTTGAAGCAAACGCATCACATTGACAGCTAAGGTATGGTGCGCACACATATTCACTTCCCTTGAAGCAAACGCATCACATTGACAGCTAAGGTATGGTGCGCACACATATTCACTTCCCTTGAAGCAAATGCATCACATTGACAGCTAAGGTATGGTGCGCACACATATTCACTTCCCTTGAAGCAAACGCATCACATTGACAGCTAAGGTATGGTGCGCACACATATTTACTTCCTTTGACAGCTAAGGTATGGTATAAAAAAAAAAGGGGGAGAGGAAATTCTGACCTGTTCAAGGAGTCATGAGCGAAGCTTTCGAGCATAGGCTCTTCGTCAGCAGTTGAGAGGATACACAGTATTATGGTGTGCACACATATTTACTTCCCTTGAAGCAAATGCATCACATTGACAGCTACCTATTACCGTATTTTGTGGACTATAAGGCGATACTTTTTTTTCCCAAGACTGAGACCCCTGCGGTGTGGTGTAGAGTGGCACAGTGGTATCGCGTTCGCTTCGTGTCAAGTAAACCCGAGTTCGAACCTGGGTACAGGGGATTTTTTCCTCTCATTCTGCACTAGGCCTTAACGGTCTGAACGTGGAGTCTTTCGGATGAGACGATAAACCGAGGTCCCGTGTGCCCATGCACTTAGCATACGTTAAACCCAGTGGCAACGAAAAAGTTGTCATTTGGTCAAAATTTACCCCCCCCCCCCCCCCCCATCAGTGACAAAAATCACATGCAAAAAAAAAAAAAAAAAAAAATTGGGTGGCGCGCCTCTGGCTCTGGCTGCGACGCGCTCTCCAGGTGGGAGCAACCCGAATTTCACAGAGACGCCTCTGTGACTATAAAGTACCCTAATACCTGCGCCTTATAATATGACTACTAAAATAGTAAGAAAATATAATAACAGAATCTCAATTTTGTGTAAAATTTGGGGGGTGCGCCTTATAATCAGGTGCGCCTTATAGTCCGTAAAATATGGTAATTCTGCACATATATGGCTGGAACGACTTGAATGAGTTAAGCTACCAACCAGGCAGACACGTGAATGGGGGGCCTGAGTTCATCCAGCAGGAGCGGGGCGCAGGTTTCCTCCAGCAAGTTGATTCGCTGACTCATCGTGAGCATTGTGTAAGAGCTCACCCAGTTCTGTACGTTCCGACCTGTATTAACAGTCATCATCATCGTCGATCGTCATCATCATCATCATCGTCATCGTGTAAGAGCTCACCCAGTTCTGTACGTTCCGACCTGTATTAACAGTCATCATCGTCAATCGTCATCATCATCATCATCGTCGTCATCATCTAGCAAGTTGATTCGCTGACTCATAGTGCACATTGTGTAAGAGCTCACCCAGTTCTGTACGTTCCGACCTGTATTAACAGTCATCATCATCGTCGATCGTCATCATCATCATCATCATCGTCGTCATCATGTCATCTAGCAAGTTGATTCGCTGACTCATAGTGCACATTGTGTAAGAGCTCACCCAGTTCTGTACAGACCTGTATTAACAGTCATCATCAACGTCGATCATCATCATCATCGTCATCATCATCATCATCTAGCAAGTTGATTCGCTGACTCATAGTGCACATTGTGTAAGAGCTCACCCAGTTCTGTAAGTTCCGACCTGTATTATTAACAGTCATCATCATCGTTATCATCATCATCATCATCATCATCATCATCCAGCAAGTTGATTTCGTTGACTCATTGTACACATTGTGAAAGAGCTCACCCAGTTCTGTAAGTTCCAACCTGTATTAACAGTCATCACCATCGTTATCATCATCATCATCGTCATCATCATTATCATCCAGCAAGTTGATTCGTTGACTCATTGTACACATTGTGTAAGAGCTCACCCAGTTCTGTACGTTCCGACCTGTATTAACAGTCATCACCATCGTCAATTGTCGTCATCGTCGTCGTCATCTAGCAAGTTGATTCGCTGACTCATAGTGCACATTGTGTAAGAGCTCACCCAGTTCTGTACGTTTCGGCCTGTATACAAATAAATTTTGATGACTGAAATTGTGAAAAAGTCATTCAATTTTGATAAATTTCTAGTTTAGCTTAACCCCTTACCTGCTTTTCCCGTAGCTACTACGTCCTGTTGGTATGATTGTTGTGTGCCTGTAAACGTTCATCACCATATTTCAGCTACAGTGTAAGGGAAATAACTGCAGAAAATGACCTAGAACACAGTAGAAGGGTTTAAGTTACAGAGTCATCTACCTTGGTCTACCTTGGCCTTTATTTGGCGAATTTTACTGGAATTTGATAGATTTTTGTTCTTGGAAAAAACCAAGATGGCGTCAACAAGCGGCAGTACTCGACAACGTGGATGTTTTAGATGATATACTGCACTAGAAGTGTTGGATGAAGTGCTAAATAATGCAGTCACTGAAGTGTGTATTCTGGATTACCTAGTGGATTATATTTCAATGATCTGTGTGGATTACCCTGTAATGTTGAAGAAATAAGCAACAAGATGGAAAGGTCAGTCAGTTTTAGATCTAGTGTTTATTCACCTGCATGTTTGTTTGTCTGTTTGTATTCTTTGTCTTGTTTATTTTGTCTGTATTGTTCTGTACATGCAGTATAATCTATTGACAGTAATGCTGTGAAGTTTGCAGCTTCAAAGTTAAATATTGTAGGAGTTATAACAATTTTAGCATTGGAGGGTGAAATTGAGCCTTTTTTTTGCTCGGCACACAGGAATTCCTTGAACACAAAAATGGTCGGCAGGCAAGGGGTTAAGAAGCACGAAAACCAACAAAGTAGCAAAGGAGAAAGGGCGTAAAAGAGCCTCGAGGCCCACTTCTTGCCCTATACTACTACTACTACTACTATTACTGATTATATTCTAATTTCATCAGCTGTTTCATGGGTGCAACTACACAAAATGAAAAAAAACCTGAAAGGCCGGGGTCTAGGGGTAATGTCCCCCTGCAGCTGAAGAATTTTTTTTATTTATGAATGTATTTTAGTTTGCTTTTTCCACAATTTATACAAATGCTTATTTTAAAGTGTTTTAGTTTGCTTTTTCCACAATTTATACAAATGCATATTTTAAAGTGTTTGAAAAATACAGTAGACACAAAGATCTTGCTTGACAAATTTTAAAAAAAGGACATTAATTTTCTGGTAAGATTCAAAAACAGGAAATCCTTGTATACCAGGAAATGTTACACCCACGCAATTTGGTTTTACTAACAAATTTCTTCACCTGCATATTTTTTTTAATGAAAATCTTACAGTTGTCAAAAACTGGCTTGACACAATCACAGTCCACAAGAGTGCAAATCTTAACCGGTCAAGCAGTGACTTAAAAAAACGTTGACGCTTACCCCCTATTTCCTCCTCAGGAATATGCAAATTAATGGCGTCTGCTCCGACAGGGCTCGTCTCCACTTGGATGGACGGGTGTGAGTTCTCCACCCGCCAGTAATGAAGACTTTCTGCGCAGAGTGGAAAAGAAGAAAAAAAAGAGCTGTCCTCAAAACAAAGCCAGAGTCAAAAAGGTTGTACAGACAAACCCCTATTTTACGACCCTCTGTTAAGCGACCACCTCTCATTTGAGACCGGATTTGTTGGCACGGATGCATTTTACTATGTAAACGACCTCTCTTAAACGACTTCCTCTAAAACGCGACTTACGACCGCCGTTTTGTTGGTTTTTACGACCGTTGTTGTCGTCTGCATAGACTTCGAGCAAAGGGAAACAACCACGGTCAAGGGCCTGAAAGCGGAGTCGCTTCCCTTGTTATAGAAAAGATGGCGGAAAGCGTAGGAAAAGCACGAAAACCACTGACTTTGAAAAAGAAAACCATTGACTTTGGATGAGAGTGGAGGTGATTAACAGAAGTCGGCGAAGTGAAACTGTAATACATCGATTGCACAATCCTACGGAGTTGGAAAGACCCAAATCCAGTTTTAATATGTCATTGTATGTGTGCATGAAGAAGAGAGTATGAACTGTGCTGAACTTTTTCTTTCTACGGCTGCCAGGAGTGAAAACCTCCGTCATACGACCCCTCCAATTTACGACCGATTTTTCCGGACATTTGGGA
>CM065688.1:16160743-16188243 GCA_017654935.2 Phymorhynchus buccinoides | reverse complement strand
GAGAGAGAGAGAGAGAACGAAAACGAAATTGTATTTAACCAGGGAACATGAGATAAGCAATGACAGGTAAGCAATGATATAAGCAATGGCAGGTTTGTCCACCCAGCCCTGGGGAAAATAATAATAAATAACAAGAAATCAAAGAAAACAAAAACTAAGTCAAAGACTTTAAAAGGGTAAGATGGACTACTTAAGAGTTATGGTGAGCCGGGCTGATAGAGTAATCGTTAGTGGGGTAGTTACACCAATTCACAGTGGCCGGCTATACAAAGACTCAGACTGGAATTTGAATGGATAATTCAACTGGCCTATCGACGTGTTTTTAACCTAAATGTGTCACATTTAAAATGGACATGACCAGTGTTTCTGTCCTCACTACTCATATAGGGAAAAGGGACCGGATGTTAGTCTTTTCTTTTCAGTGTCTTTGACTAAGTAATGCAAGCATAAAACAAATCGGGGGGGGGGGGGGGGGGGGGGGGGGATGGAGGTAATGGGAGACGGGAGGTGGGAGGTAGGGGGGGGGGGGGGGGGGTATACTAAGGCACACCAGGTGAATAATCGAAACCTGTGACATAAAAATAATGAAGCTATTACTATTATGATTACGAGAGACACAGAGAGAGAGAGAGAGAGAGAGAGAGAGAGAGAGAGAGAGAGAGAGAGAGAGAGAGAGAGAGAGAGAGAGAGAGAGAGAGAGAGAGAGAGAGAAGGCAAGGCAAACTGTTTTAATTGACATAGGCCAACAGCCCCAATCAACGGAGAGAGGAGGGGAGGGGGTGTATCTCAACAAATCCCTCTTTTTTTTGCTTTCATCCACTAATACAATAATACAGACGATGGCAGAAGCAAAAGCAACATACTTTTTCAACGCTTGTATGAGAGAGAGAGAGAGAGAGAGAGAGAGAGAGAGAGAGAGAGAGAGAGAGAGAGAGAGAGGTATAATACATACATACATACATACATACATACATACACCCCTCTGCATGACTAAAAATATTTTTAAAAGCCTGGGCGGGCGTTTACAAAGTCGTAAACAAAATACGTAACTGCATTCTCTCTCTGTATAGGGTATAAGAACTGGGCCTGTCACTAAAAGGCATAGAATTAGGGTCTCTTATCCAATGAGCTTTTGTTGTTAATTTTGGGAGATGCCTGCTCTTGTGTTTACTAGGGGAAGTGTGATGTCATTGATAATGTCATAACTTTTGATGTTATAGTTCTGAGATAAATCTGAAAAAATACATCTCTAAAAAGCTATGTCTAGCTGGTGCCGACTTAACCAAATACCCCCATCCCACTGATCCAAAGTAGGGGGTGGGCGTTTACAAAGTACATACCCCTATGCACGAATTTTGCTCCAAAGTGGAGGGTGGACGTTTATTCGGTAAGTACTCCTATGCATGAAAACCGCTCCAAAGTTGGGGGTGAGCGCTTAAAAGAATATGGGCTAAAACAAGGTACTTCATTCTGCTCCACTTCCCTTTGCCTTTATTAAGCGACTTTAAAAACAATAAATCAAACTGTTTTGTGATGCGCATGAGTGATTCTACAAAATCATGGAAAACCTGAAAGGCAGGGATCCAGAGGCTGCCTTGTCACCTACTCCCCAGCAGGGAACAGAGACAGCTTCTCTGTTGCAGTATGATGGGGGCAGTGTCCTCTAAATCAAAATGCAAGTTGCTTGGCGACCATAAAAAATAAAAATGTTCATATATTTTGTCCTGATTATGTAACAGTATATATTTTGCATTTACACATAATTATGTAAGCGTCTGCTATGTTTGGTGCTCATTGCTTGAAATTTGCAAGTCTAAACCATAATTCATTTTGTTATGTAGTCATACTTCAGCTTATTGGTGGCCATTTTTAAATTATTTATTTTTAAACACACATAAAAACCATGCATTTAGTTTGTTATGATTGTGTAACAGCATAACACGGCCTGCTTAGCATTTGCATGTGTGCATGCTTGCTAAGTTTGGTGCTTATATAATTAAATTTGCAAATCTAAACTTTTTTCAATCTAGTAGTAGTACTTTGGCAGACATTTTGAATTTATCTATAAATAAATATGCATATATCATTATATGTTGTCATGATTGCGTAAAACATAAAATATTTACAAATGTACATGTGTATCAAATTTGGTGCTTATATAATGACATTTGAAACTTTAAACTTTAACTCTTTTCATGTGGTAGCCATAACACAAGCTGACTGGCAGCCATTTTGAATTCATTAAGGAATATAAATATGAATATAATTTATCATGATTGTGCAACAGCATGTATTAAGCATTTACAAGTGTCAATGTATGCCAAATTTTGTGCTTATAATCTTAAATTGTTTTATAAGATAGTCATAACTCAAAACGTTGGTGGCCATTTTTAATTTATTAAACAAGCACTTGCAAATGTACATATTTTATCATAATTGCAAAACAGATTTAATTTTGTATCTTCATGTGTGCCTGTCAGCCAAATTTAATGCTTATAATATAAAATTTGTGTCTTAAACTCGATTATTTCTATGCGGTAGACATAGCTTAAGCCGATCGGCGACCATTTTGAAATGCTAAAAAATCAACATAGCCAAAACAAATTTCAACTGCCCCTGTATCAATAATTGTTTAGTACCCAAAGCCAAACACCTGTACCAAATGTCATGCTTGTAGCACGAAAATGCACGGTTTGGGACACTACTTGCCCATGTACATAAATACAAAGCCTAGTTTGAACCACAGATTTGCATTTAAAAGTTTACTCTATACATCTGTATCATTAAAAATTCGGGACTTTCCTGGAGCTGCACTGCCTCTGGGCATTGCCTCCAGGAATGCTACATACAAATATGCACATTAAGCAATAACACACACAGATAAACATGTCATGCACATGTTCGCGCACGCGCACTCACACACACTTTTATGTCTAATATCACACACACACACACACACACACACAACACACCACACACACGCACACACACACGTGACATACGTGTTTAGCTCGGATCGTCGCGATCTCTTTGGCCACGGCCTTTTCCCGTTTGTAGTTGGACTGTGCTTGAGCTTGGCTGTGTTCTCGGAGCGCTTGGATTCGTTCCTTGTGTTCATCCGACATTTTTGTTTGGTTTGTTTGTTGCTTTGGTTTGTTGTTGTGTTTTTTTGTGTATGACAGTGTGGTCGATTCAAAGTCAGTCTGGTCTCAACTTCTTTGCAGGGGTTCGGCTACTCAACTTCTTTGTTTAAGTTTGGAAGTAAAGGAAGGCTAGAGTCTCGAGTAGGTCAAAATGTAACTGCAAAATGAAACTGAAAGTCTAGCTCAGACTTGGCTATAGATGCAAATCAACGTTGCGTTGTCTATAGTTCACTATTTCAGTATTTGTTAAGACATAATAATTAATACTAGTCTAGAAACGGTAAGTCCACAAACACTAAGGGAAGTGAAACTTTGTTAAAGTTGAATAAACTTTTCAACGAAAGATAAACATCCATTTTGGGTGGTCAATGAGTGGCCTGAGTCTGGGAAACTGGAAATGGCTCATCTACTACCAGTATCCACGGGAGGAAGGCTGCAGCTTGATACTAGTACTAGTAGCCTACTACATATTAGTATACTGTGACGAAACTCTGCAAACGTGACGTAGAAAAGGCTTAGTTTACGTCACAGCTTACACTCACTCGTTTCAAATCCGGATGAATTTTTTAAAGTTTGAGTTCTTCTTCTTCTGTGGTGGCTATATATGTTTAACTCTCATTGTGTTATAGTCTACTGTTAGTGTTAATCTAGCTTGATAACCTTGGTTTGCCTGATGATGGTACCCTTGGTAGGTCAGGGCAACTATCCTCGTCCAACGTCAGGGAGGTAATTCTCGTAGGGCTAGACCCTAGTCTAAGTCCACGAGTACATGTTACAGTGGTGACCAACTTCTTTACATGTGGTAATGACCAATTTCTTTATATACAGACTAGACTCTTGCCGGTTACTTCCCGCTTCGCGGATAAAAAAAATTAAAAAAAAATTGGAGGGGAACCAGTTCGAACCCGGGACGTTTGGGTGAGGTGCGACGACTTAACCATTAGGCTATTGTATCTTGCTGCTGTCTGTTGAAAGTTTTGCCTTATAGTTGTAAAAAGCAGTGGGTAGAACCACTGAGCTGGTCGACTCGCTTTCTAATTACGTTAATTACGGAGCGTGTTGCAAAATGTAATGTACCCTATGTTACCCCGGGATCATCCATCTGGATACTGTGAAAGTTTGGCGGCGATAAAACCACGCTAAATATGGTTTTATCCCGAACAAACACACACACACACACACACACACACACACACACAGCTCGGTTATATATATAGAACTAAAGTGTACACACTTTTAGGGCCCTGGGGGTGACCATAGAGAAGAAGAAAAAAAACTACAAACGATTTGATTTTTTTCTTAATTTGAAGAGGGAGGTTTGAAGCTTATTGTTTGCGAACTTTTTTTTCATGCGCGAAGATAATGAGACTCATAGAACAAACAAAAACAAAAACAACAACAACAAAACCTGGCAAAGATGGACAACTACAGATGACAGAAAAGGAGAATGCATGGACAAGATAAAGGAAATATGGGGTACCGACAGTTGCTCCTTAATAATTGCTCCTCGACATTTGCTCCCCAACAATAATTTCCCCTTGACAATAATTGCTCCTAGGTGTAGTTTCTCCCGAAGCATTTTGCTCCGTGGGTAAATTCTCCTCGAAGAGTTGCTCCTTGGATTTTTGCCCCTCGAACAATTTCTCCTAGTCTATGTGATAATTGATCCTTGCCCAAACCCACCCACCCCTCCCCATATACGCATGTCATCATGCTTCTATTAATAGTAGAAGTTGTTGTAGTGATGGTGGTAAAAGTATGGAAAGTAGTCATAGCAGGGACACAATGGAAGAGTAGGCTCTGCCTAAATTCTTAATCCTTGACAAAAAAAAGTTTTGAGGTCTGAAGTCTGTCTCTCTCTCCGTCCTTCCTGAAAGTTAAAGACTGTAGCAGTGTGAAATGCTTACATTTATTCTATTTATGATATCATTCAAAATTATCCTAGATCCTTAAAACATTATACCTCTCTCTCTCTCTCTCTCTCTCTCTCTCTCTCTCTCTCTCTCTCTCTCTCTCTCTCTCTCTCTCTCTTTATACTCTCTATCTCTCTCTCTCTCTCTCTCTCTCTCTCTCTTAAAACATTATACCTCTCTCTCTCTCTCTCTCTCTCTCTCTCTCTCTCTCTCTCTCTCCTCTCTCTCTCTCTCTCTCTCTCCGTCCTTCCTGAAAGTTAAAGACTGTAGCAGTGTGAAATGCTTTTCAGCACGTCGACGAGGTTTCGACTTTGCCAATCCACCAGAATGGTGGCCAGAACAGCCGGCCAGAACAGTGGTCACTGTGCTTCTTTTTGTGCACATAAAACTCAATAGACGATTTTCGGGAAAACAACAACAACTAGGGGAGAGCACTTTGTGAAAATTAGAGTTGATTACCTCGACTTACTCGGTCAAAACCACGGCAACCATGGCGGCATGGCGTCGAAGCTTGAAACCGCAGGATGCCAGTCAGCGACTTGCAAACATTTTTTTTTAGAAAAATAAGGGGTGGCCAGTTGCTACAAACCGATAGAACTTGCAAACTGTGACGTAAAAAAAACAACGTTAAAGGAGGCTTTTGGAAAAAATAACTGGAAAAGGGGAAAGAGAGAGGGGTGGGGAGGGAGAAAACGAAAACGAAAACAAAATTGTATTTAACCAGGGAACATGAGATAAGCAATGACAGCTTTTTTTCCACCCAGCCCTGGAGAGAGAGAGAGAAAGAGAGAGAGAGGAGAGAGAGCACTGAACACTGAAAAACTGTATTTAACAGGGATAAAAGGATACAGATTTTAGGTGATGCCTATTCTTACAAAGAGAGAGAGAGAGAGAGAGAGAGAGAGAGAGAGAGAGAGAGAGAGAGAGAGAGAGAGAGAGAGAGAGAGAGAGAGGTCAACACACAGCTGGACGAACGGCTGAGAGTGCAGTATAGAATGCTGGCTAAATACAGGTCGATTGCATTTTCAATTCGCCTTTTATTTTGACTTCTTCATTGGTGATATTATGGCCTTCGTACGTAGGAGATTCCGAGGATCCTTTGATAGCATCTCGATCGTCTCCACATACTGCTCTGATAACATTTTTTGCAGATACCATTTCAGGATCAATCAAGTCGATGTGGTTTCGATACGGTCTATCGACCATGATCATCAATTATGAGATGAGGTTTATAAAAATAAATAATAATAATTAATAATGCTTAGGTTTAGATAGCGCATAATCTTGCTAAGCAATTAACTCAATGCGCTTTTCACTCACCATTCGTACAAACATTTCTAACAGACTCGGTTCACGTATCCTCACCATACATCTCTATGAAAATGAATACATTTAGAGAATGCATTGCATATAATCATAACACAACACACTAACACCCACCTCCATTCAAACCCCAAAGTGACGAAAAGCGAAAGTAGCCATCTTGAACTGCCAGCAGAATTTGACAGGTTCCTGAAGCCAGTGGAGTTCAGCCAAAAGAGGTGTGATGTGATCCCGCTTTCTTTATAAGCGGGAGACAGACTATGCGACTGCTTGTAACTTTATTAAACGTAATGTCCCATACGGTTCGCTAACCGAGAGGACGTAAAACAAAACTTAGCGAGTTATGCGACTGCCTCATATGACTCGATCAGGTCGTGACGTTGACCACATTTTGTTTCCCGCAACAGAAGAGGTCACAAGTCATCTGACTCGATCAATGAAATTTAGAACCCGCCCTATTCGGCCCTGTCACCCTGACTGGGCCCGACTGAGTCAGACTGATCGAGCAGGATGGTATGCAAATGAGGTGAAACGTCACGACCTGATCGAGTCACATGAGACAGTCACATAGTCCGTCTCCAGCTCATGGCATTCTCCTTCAGGCCTGTGTATGATCGATCCTTTTCACAGACAGGGCTCTTTACGTGGGGTTATCTCTCCTTAACCCTTACGGTAACACCTTGTGGTGTAGAGTGGCACAGAGGTATCGCGTTCGCCTTGTGTCAAGTAAACCCGAGTTCGAACCTGGGTACAGGGGAGTTTGCCTCTCACTTTGCACTAGGCCTTACAGGTCTGAACGTGGAGTCTTTCGGATGAGACGATAAACCGAGGTCCTGTGTGCCCATGCGCTTAGCACACGTTAAACCCAGTGGCTACAAAACAGCTGTCATTTGGTCAAAACTTGCCCCCCTCCCTTTCGTTCCTTATCAGACACACAAAAATCCCATGCAAAAAAAGGGTGGCGGCCGCCTCTGGCTGCGACACGCTCTCCAGGTGGGAGCAACCCGAATTTCACAGAGATGCTTCTGTGACTATAAAGTACCTAATACCTTTAATTCAGAAGCCGATTCTTAGCAACGCGAAATTCTCTCTCTCTCTCTCTCTCTCTCTCTCTCTCTCTCTCTCTCTCTCTCTCTCTCTCTCTCTCACACACACACACACACACACACACACACACACACACACACACACACTTGCGCACGGCCAAAAAATAGATGTTTGCCTCTTATTTGACAAAGACAAGTAGAATAATAAAATCCATAACGGTAATATCCATTTGGGCATATATACGGTGATATATGACATAAAGCTAGGTTAAGGGGAACCTTTTTTTGACTGTTCATTTACTTCCTCCGAAGTCGGAGTGTGGTTGCCCACGTGACGGGGCAATAAAAAATGGTCACACACGTAATATTCTCATCCCTAGCTCTTGCATTTTGTACCATAGATTTCAATTGCATCGGCTGCTGGGATGATCCCTGGAGTCTTTAAGCCAGTGAACGACAACAACAAAAAAACTGTTCATTTCTCGTTTTGTTCTTTTTTCTTTCAGTTACAGTTCCAAACTTTGGCAGGTTTGAAAATTATAACTAGCTACTGTTGCTGTGGTATGCTAAGTACACATTGCCTTGTTGACCTTGACCTTTGACCTATCTTTCCCAATATCTTTTGTAGGTATAGTTTCTGCGTGTGGGAGAGAGAGAGAGGGAGGGAGGGAGGGGGGGGGGGAGAGAGAGAGAGAGAGAGAGAGAGAGAGAGAGACACACACACACACACACAGAGAGAAATAGGGACAGAGACCAGCTGTGAAAAATCGTGTTTTGCTTTGGAAGTTGTCTATAAACTACGTTCCTTTTAAGCTTAATCACAGGACTCTATAATGCACAATCGACATAATATAAAACATCTCTTCAACATTTTCTTCCGATTTAAATGTTGTTTTTTTATAAATGTATACGTATAAATATAACACAAATAAACACGTATAAGCACGGATATAACATACAAAATGTGTAAAAGATACTATTTACAACATCAGCTCTTGAGTAAAAAAAAAATTCTGTTGATAATTATTATTGCGGACGGAACTCTAAAACGGTTTTTTTCGTTGTTTGTTCTCCAAAATGGCGGTTCCAACATTCCACCCATGTCAATGTGTGTCTTCCTCCAAAGTTACAGGATGGCGGATGAAACATTTTGTTTGTGTATTACTCTGTCTTGTATAGTCTCCATCTAGTCAACAAATGTGTAGTCTAGTGTAACTTTGAAGAGTACAGTAGGCCTTTAAGCGTTGAGCTTGTTGTTGCTCAAAATGACTGTCTTGACGTGTGAGCATAGGGATAAGACGGGGTAAAAAGCCCATGGGCGGGTAAGAAGCCCATGCTAATTATCTCATGAAATAAAGCAAATTTCAGTCAAATGTCAGGGTTTTCATTTTGAAATGAAACAACAGATAAAAGAGTAAAAACAACCGATTAGAACACTTTCGGTCTAAGCTTGGTCACACGGGAAACACATCAGTACACACCAAACTTTGAGGCTCCAACAAAAACAATCGATTCAAAGCCGATTTTAAACGATGTTCTCGATCGGCAATCGGTTAAAAATGAAAACCCTGAATGTGCCCATGAGACGAATGCTAAACATTAACACTCGTCTCATGGGCAAAATGTGACTGACATTTTCTTGATTTCATGAGATAATTGGCATGAGCTTCTTACCCACCCATTGGGCAAATTTCAGTCAAATTTGCCCATGAGACGAATGCTAAGCATTAACACTCGTCTCATGGGCAAAATGTGACTGACATTGTCTTTATTTCATGAGATAATTGGCATGGGTTTTCTTACCTGCCCATGGGCTTTTTACCCCGTCTTCCCCCTACTCTAAGAACTACTCGAATACTATTTATTTCTTATGGTGCCTACGTTTTGCAACATCGTCCTTGTACCAGTAAACAAAATGCTGCAGCGCGTGCCATCGGAAAATGTTCGTTTCGTAATGGTCGTTCTTGATGGTTTTCGGGCGGATCCCTTTCTGCTCCGGGCGCACGCCTCTCTCGGGGGGGTTCCCGAGCCTCGTCAGCCAGAAGGTCAGGTCCGTGTGTTGGGGGGCCTCTTTCAGCATTTTCTGGGCTTCTAGGTTCTCCCTTTGCATGAAAGCCACTCGACGGTTGTCGATTAATTTACCCACGGCTTGCTCATGTTCGTATTTAGATTGGCGAGCGGCTTTCGATTTTTCTCGGAGTTTTTTGATGACCGTCACTTGGTCTTCTGCCATGAGTGTGCTCCTAACGTAAACAATGTGGTCCAAAGACAACAGAATTGCCGAGAGTCAGATTTGTAGGATTATGATTTTGGAATCGGAAGCCTTGCTCTTTTCTGTTTCCACCTTGTGGTCGTCTGCAAAAAGTACAAACTGACAATCTTCCGGATCAGTCACGTACGAATCAAGTTGGTTATTATAATAGTCTAGTTTGGTCTGGTCGAGACTGATTTGTAGGCTTATGTTTTGAAATTGGAAGCCTTGCTCTTTCTACCTTGTGGTCGCCTGCAAAAAGTACAAACTGATAATCTTCCGGATCAGTCACGTATGAATCAAGTTTTTTTTTATTATAATAGTCTAGTATGATCTGGACCGGTCGAGACTAGATTAGAATAGAATTGCTGAGAGTCTGATTTGTAGGCTTATGTTTGGGAATTGGAATCCTTGCTCTTTCTACCTTGTGGTCGCCTGCAAAAAGTACAAACTGATAATCTTCCGGATCAGTCACGTATGAATCAAGTTTTTTTTATTATAATAGTCTAGTATGATCTGGACCGGTCGAGACTAGATTAGAATAGAATTGCTGAGAGTCTGATTTGTAGTCTTATGTTTGGGAATTGGAAGCCTCGCTCTTTCCACCTTGTGGTCGGCCTGCAAAAAAGTAGACTACAAACTGACAATCTTCCAGATCAGTCGTATGAATCAAGTTGATTACCAACAGCCTGGTCTGATCAGTGATCTGGTCGAGACTGATTTGCAGGCTTATGGTTTGAAATTGGAAGTTTAAAAAAAAAAAAAATTCCCATATCAGGCTTCAGCTGAGAGGACGTAAAACTAAACTTCACAAATCGGAAGCCTTGCTCTTGCTACCTTCAACCTTGTGGCTTGTGGTCGCCTGCAAAAAGTACAAACTGACAATCTTCCAGATCAGTCGTATGAATCAAGTTGATTTATAGACCCTCAACAAACAGTCTAGTCTAGTCTGATTCTTGTATGTATCAACGATTTTACACGAAGGTTTATACACCCAAACGTGGTGCTCAAAATTTACTCTTTCTCTCTCTCTTTCAATCAATGATGACGCAGGCTTGCAAATTTATACTGAAGAAAGTTTTAGTTATAGTCTATTGTCTCTATGTATATTTGTTTCTTGGTCACAGGTTTTTGTTAAGATATAAACAAACGAAAACCACCAGCTCTGTTTCCAGAATGCTTGTCCTCAGGAGGAAGTTCCACCTTGACTGTTGTGACCAAAATGCGGAAGTGTGATGAAAAAATACTGACGTTATTTTACATCTTTGACGTCATGTTGTAGGCAAGGGCATCCTTATGTCGTCATATGATGACGTCGGCCACATTAAAAGGCATCCCCCGCATTTATTTTTTAGTGATGACGACTTTTACCCTTCTTCTTCCCCCCCCCCCCCCCCCCCAATCCCCACCCCCATCCTAAAAAAAAAAAAAAAAAAAAAAAAGGAAGGACGCAGAGAGGGCGGGGAATGGCTGGTACCCACGTGTCGTCATATCCGGCCACAAGGACCGCCATATTATGGGAGACCGCCATCTTAGTCCTTACCTTTTTTTGAAAAATGCCAGATCGATGCTGCGTATTTGGCTGTTCCAATTCAAAACTTATCTAAACTGTATTTATAACATCTGGATGTTTTCTTTACACATTTAGATAACATTTTCACTTTGTTTACACACAAATAATGACTAAGATGGCGACACTTCCGTTGGAATGGTCGAGATGCGCACGCAGGTGGGTTGGAGCCATAAGATGTGGAGTTCACAACTGACGTAAAAACTCACAGAGACTTCTCAAAAATAAAATAGTATAGTATATCGTTTCGTTTCTAAATTTTCTATTTATTTGTGTTCAATTATTATATTATTACATCCAGACAAACAGAAATGTGTACAAATATCCGTTAAAACAAAAATACCATCAACTCTGGATTCTATAAATCTCTAGAAAATATTTGACTAAACTGGCTCAAAAACCTTTTTTTATTTTATTTTGTTGTTGTTTCTTTTTTCAGTTCGTGTCAGCGTAATTACAAGATGGAGGGGCAGAGATTTTTCAGTATAAAGCCTCAATATTCGTTTTAGGTTTATTAGGTACTTTATAGTCACAGAGGCGTCTCTGTGAAATTCGAGTTGCTCCCACCTGGAGAGCGCATCGCAGCCAGAGGCGCGACACCCATTTTTTTAAATTATTTTTGGCATGCGACATTATGGTAATGCTTTCTTATTATAAGTTTGCCTCACAGCGTCTCCCAGGTACAGTAGTCTCTTTGACCTTACTTGGCCTCTGCTGTCAAATCAATTTGGCTACTGTGTCTAGTAACTATTCTCTTTAACTGTCTGTCTGTCTGTCTCATTCTCTCTCCCCCTCTCTCTCCCTCTCTCTCTCTCTTTCTCTCTCTCTCTCTCTCTCTCTCTCTCTCTCTCTCTCTCTCTGTATATGTGTACCCCCCCTCTCTCTCTCTCTCTCTGCCACCCCCCCTCCCCCCTCCCCACCCCAACCTTTGTTTTCGGAAAGAGACTGATAGGGTTAGGATCAGCCTATATTTTCGGAAAGAGACTGAGAGGGTTAGGATCAGCCTATATTTTCGGAAAGAGGCTGATAGGGTTGGGATCAGCCTTTATTTTTGGACCAGATGGTGATAATTCTTATTATAAGTTGGCCTCACCCTGTGGTGGCCTAGCTGTCAAATGAATTTGACTACTGAATTACACCGTTTTAGGGAGACGTGCATCATGATGTGATTTTTGTGTGACTGATGAGGAAGGAAAAGGGTGGTGGTGGTAAATTTTGACCAAATGACAACTTCTTCGTTGCCACTGGGGTGCCCAATGCACTTAGCATACGTTAAACGGATGCTAAGTGCATTGGGCACACGGGACCTCGGTTGATCACGAGTCTCATCCGAAAGACTCCACGTTCAACAATGGCGTCAAAGATTGAAACCGCGAAGCGAGTGAACAATTTGCAAGCATTTTAAATAGAGAGAAGGGTGGCCACAAACTGACCTAACTTGCAAGACGTCGAGAACTCGCAAAGAAATAAACATCATACGTTGAGATTGACCCAGATGGCTTGATAGGGGAATACGGGGTAAAAAGCGCATGGGCGGGTAAGAAGCCCACCCCAATTATCTCATGAAATAAAGAAAACTTCAGTCAAATTTGCCCATGAGACGAATGCTAGACATTAACGCTCGTCTCATGGGCAAAATGAGACTGAAATTTGCTTCATTTCATGAGATAATTGGGGTGGGCTTCTTACCAGCCCATGCGCTTTTTACCCCGTCTTCCCCTAGAGAACAAAATGCGAGAAACATAAATCGGAGCGTGTCTACTCAAACGCAGCATGTTCGGAGGAGGATTGTTACCATCTGGGTGGGTGGGTGGGGGGTGGGGGGGGATTGCTACCATACAGTCTGCATATAGGCCTACCGAATTTCACAGAGACTCCCCTCCCTGTGATTATAAAGTAGGCCTACCTACCTAATACCTGGATTGCACAAGGCCTTAAAGGTGGACCCTGACGGATTATTTTTTTGCAAGAAACACGTCGAGATCACCAGAAAGACAGCTTTTCAAGGATCGGAACACTCACTTTGCTCTGGTTTCCTAGAAATTAAACCGTCAAAACGGCGATTCCTCCTTGGCGGAGATAGTAGCCATTTTGGATGGGGTGGGTGGAGGTCACTCATTGTGGTTGAAGCGGTTTCTTGTTTTGTAGTGCAGTAAAAACAAAATTGGAGCTATTTCCTTTGTTGTGAGTGAAACTCCTTTAGATAAACTGCATAACACATTTGAAATAATAAAAATAAAAAGGCTTGTATTGCGAAAAGTTCGTGCAAACGATTTGGCGGCCATTAGAAAAGAGACGGCACACGCATTCTCTTTGGGTGAAAGAATTTGACTTCCAGCACTTCTGCCAAGGAGGAATTGCAGATTTGACGGTTTGATTTCTGGGAAACCAGAGCAAAGTGAGTGTTGCAATTTCTGTAAAGGAAGTTTTTTCTGGTGATCTCGACGTGTTTCTTGCAAAAACTCATCCGTCATGGTGCCCCTTTAATGTGCGCAGTAAGAAGACATTTTACACCATAGGCTCTGTTTTACACAGACAAAGCACGCACGGAACTTCTTTCTTTTTTTTTTCTTTCTTTTTTTTTGGGGGGGGCGAGTGTGTTTCCAAACAGTTATTCTTGTCCGTTTTTTTTCTTTTCTTTTTAGAAAAAAAGATAGTTCCTATCCTTAAATTAATCATTAATAATAGCGTGTTTTGGCACCTCGTTTATCAAAAGTGTCACGAGCACGCAAGTCAAGACCAAGGGAAATAATTCTGTTACCAGAGATCATTCTACGCGATAATGTCCCTTTAATTGTTTCTCGTCCATGAAATCATTGGCGTTGACAAGCAGTTGAGTAATAAGATAAACTAAACGTGTTTTGCGCGATTTAGTTCTGTTATAAATGAATTACTGTTGATTATTTCTCTGTGTTGATGTAGGTCTTCAGTTCCCTACTACAGCGGAACCTCCCTTATAAGAGCTTAAAAAATCATCCCAAATGAGGTCTTATAAGGGAGGGGTCTATAAGGGATGAAGATCTTGATAAGTCTACTAAATGTATAGATATTTTTTTAGAAGCTTTGACCAATAACTAGGAACATTTAACCGTATAAACCTTGACCTGGAAGGGAAAAAAAAGAATGGTTCCAGCAAAAAAAATAGTATAAGTGCATGGCTTTGTAGGCCTACATCGATTTCTCGGCAAATATGTAGATTTACACCCTCCTGCTCTATTTCTTGGTTCTTTCCGTGGTTGGGGATAGGGTTAGGGTTAGGGTTAGATGGTCTTTTCTTTTGCCACAAGCATCTGTTTTTTGGTCAAAATCATCTATTTTTTGGGAGCATTAAATCGCTGCCCAAAAAAAAGTCTGATATTATTAACGATGAGACTGCATTAAGAGCTTCACAGCTTGTTTTGTCCCTACTACTACTACTACTACTACTACTACTACTACTACTACTACTACTACTACTACTACTACTACTACTACTACTACTACTACTACTACTACTACTACTACTATAAGGGAGGTAATTTTAATGTTTGTGTGTCTCTCTCTTCTCTCTTTCTCTGTCTGTCCCTCTGTCTGGCTCTCTGTGTCTCCGTCTCTGTCTTTCTCTGTCTCTGTCTGTCTGTCTCTTTCTCTCTCTCTCTCTCTCTTTCTCTCTCTCGTTCTCTTTCTCTCTCTATCGTTATAAGTGTGGGTGTGAGTGTGATTTGTTAATAGTGTGGCCTGGGCGTCTTTAAGCGTCCATCAGTGTGAGTGTTTCAAGTTGGTTGCGAAAGTGTACTGTAGATTATGTCATTCATTATTTGGGCGTGATTGAGAAATTGACTGAGGGATCAGGGAAGGGGGGTGTTGGTCAATGTTTGATGTATACTTTTTGTTCATTGTGTTTATATTAGTGATTTCTGTAAAGCGCTTAGAGCTTAAAGATTAGGCGCTATAAAAGTTGTCTTAATAAATAAATAAATAAATAATACTCACAAAGAAGGGCAATGTCTCAGAGAAGTAGGTCTTATATGGGAGGGAGTCTTATAATGGGAGGTCTTACAAGAGAGGGAGTCTTATAATGGGAGGTCCCACTGTATCTGTAGAGACAAACTGGTAATAGTCTCATCCTACTTCTGCTGTAGTATCTAATTAGTCCATGTATCATCATGAAGCTTTACTTTAACCTTCAAAGTCACACTGACGCACCACGATTAAGTCCCTTGTTTTTTTCTAGGTAGGCTACCTGTGACCCACATACAGATGTCCCCAACATCAAATTGAGGCTGCACTTTAAAATGTTTCCTTTTCAATTTGAGGAACATTTGTATGGGAGTCAAACCTGGTCAAAACAAGATTTCTTACCAGCTATAAGAGGGAAAGCACGTGAAACCCGTGATTTTGACACGTGATCTGGTGGATCTGATGAACAGTTTTCATGGTGCCCCATTTTCAGAAAATGCCTTTTATTTTTAGTTCCAAAAAACGCTTTCGCAATTTCAATGTCATCGTTTGCAATTTTCAATTTAAAATAACTACCTTCATTTTTTTTTAAAACTTAGGGACTTTACTGGTATTGCAGCACCTCCAGGATCGTCCCACTATCTTCATAGTTAATTAATAATGTCCCATAATTATGTGCCTGTTCCAGGCCGAAGGACGTTAAACGAACTCTCACTCTCTCGGACAAAATGATTATTCATATGTGGGTGCAAAATGTCGGGATACGTTGTACAGTCTTGCATTCTAATTTTTAAGGCCAAAAAGACGAACTTTTTTTTAGAAACAGATCGTTTTCAGACAACAGGCATTTTCTGCAAAAGTGTCTTTGTCCCTCAAAAGGGGGACTTTTCTAAGAAAAAATGGGTTACCGTGGAAACTGTTAATTTCTGGATCTCTCCCAGGAATCTTGAAAAATCAAACCCTTGCCGCCTTTCATGCATTGGATCCTCTTTATAAATTGTGACCCACACTTTCATGCATTCTTTTTCCATTCCAGAATCTCGGCCATTTTGAGAAAACACTGTCTAAAGTCTAGCCTTTATAACTCATTTTAAAGCACTTATTGAGAAAATTGAAACGATAGCTTAAATATTATAAAAGTTATTAACGATTTTGTGTGTTCCTTTTTTTTTGGGGGGGAGTTGTTGTTTTGGAGTCACCCTATAACACGAACACCGATTTGTTCAATTAATTTTAAAACACCAGGAATCAACCTCATCCCTGAGATATTAAACTGGGAGAACTTCGAGCGGGTCTGCCATTTTGTTCCTCAATGGAGGGCAAGGACTCACTTCCTGTGTAAGATATCGACTTCCGCTTAGGCGATGATCTCCCTTTGGTATCACGCGGGGAAACGCCGTTCTTGAAGCCGAGTGTGTGGTCAGCAGAGGCTGAGAGTTGTTCAGTACAGTTGGTCTGCGAGTCGGGACAGTTGGTGCTCGTAGATCTGGTCGACGTTGTGGTGCGGGGTGTACCGTTGATGGGCTGAATAGCGTTCTTGGCGTTCGCAAGCCGGAGTTCGTTCACCTCACTGACAGCCACACCAGAGTCCAAAGCAGCCACGCTTTCCCCAACACCAACACCACTATCTCCTCCTCCTCCTCCTCCTCCTCCTCCTCCTCCTCCTCCTCCTCCTCCTCCTCCTCCTCCTCCTCCTCCTCCTCCTCCTACTTCTCCTCCTCCTCCTTCTCCCCCACCAGCCCCGGTCACGAAAGGGGGAGGGGTGGGGGTCCGCGCCTTGTAGTACTTCTTCTTGCTGGGCAGGTGGTGGATGAAGAACCTCTGGCAGAACGGCAGCTGGCACCGCTCCTTCGGGATCCCGCGGATCCTCTTCGGCGGCGGATCAGAGGACGCCTTGGAGGACGTGCGGCGGCGGATCCCTTCTCCCCCGTACAGGAACTTGGTCCTGAAGTCCCGGATCTTGCTGACGGTGGGCAGTTTGATGGTCAGCCTGGTCAGCTCGTGCGTCACCCGCTCCTTCTCTCGCCGGTGGTGGCGCTCCGCGGCCAGCCTGACAATCACAGAGCAAAAGAACAGAATTGTACAGGGATGTCTGCACATGTATAGGAACGTTACTGATGGGGATGTTGCCGATGGGGTGCGTAGCGCTTTCACTACGTATCGACAGAACTACTCGTTGTTACCACTACGACCCATAGAGAAAAATAAATGACTGTGCCAATCTGTCAGTTTGAATTCCGACAGACTAACTCTAGTCACCCTCATTACCTCATCATTGTTTGATTTTGTATGATATTTGAATAAAGTTGTCTAAACCAGACTAACTCTAACCCTATTCCAAACCCTAACCCGAACCCTTTTCCTAACCTAACCCTATTCCTGATCTTATTTTAACCCTAACCTTAACCCTTAGTTGCCGTAGTGATTTAGCTCAGTAGTGTCATCCATACGTATAGTGATAGCCGTACTGATTTATCTTGGTAGTGTTACCGATACGTAGCGATAGTGGGATGTCCCCTTTCCGATGTGGATTTGAATTTTGGTACTGTCAGTTACTGACATGGTTTTTAATTTAGATTAAGTCCGTTACTGATAGGGATTTGAATTTAGATTAAGTCCGTTACTGATAGGAATTTGAATGTTGGCATTGTAATTACTGGTAGTGATTTGGATTTTGGTATTATCCGTTACTGATAGGGAATTGAATGTTAGTATTGTTCGTTACTGATAGGGATTTGAATTTTGGTATTGTCTGTTACTGATAGGGATTTGAATTTTGGCATTGTAATTACTGGTAGTGATTTGGATTTTGGTATTATCCGTTACTGATAGGGAATTGAATGTTAGTATTGTTCGTTACTGATAGGGATTTGAATTTTGGTATTGTCTGTTACTGATAGGGATTTGAATTTTGGCATTGTAATTACTGGTAGTGATTTGGATTTTGGTATTATCCGTTACTGATAGGGAATTGAATGTTGGTATTGTCCGTTACTGATAGGGATTTGAATTTTGGTATTGTCCGTTACTGATAGGGATTTGAATTTTGGCATTGTTGGTATTTGTTTTGGTATTATCCGTTACTGATAGGGAATTGAATGTTGGTATTGTTCGTTACTGATAGGGATTTGAATTTTGGTATTGTCCGTTACTGATAGGGATTTAAATTTTGGTATTGTCCGTTACTGATAGGGATTTAAATTTTGGTATTATCCAGTACTGATCGGGATTTGAATCCTGGTATTGTCCGTTACTAATGGGGATTTGAAATTTGATGTTGTCCGTAACTGATGTCGACTTAAACTTAGATTAATTGAAAGCAGGAATGTGGACTGTGCTTATAATTATTGTAAATCCAGCAAAGCGGGCATAGTATAGCATAGTAGAGCATAGTAGAGCATAGTAGAAGTTTCAAAAAATGTACCACCGTCGATCTTCACACAATCACCGACGACAAAACTAAGGACGAACCACAAAACTGCATTTAGCAGCGGACCCTTATTTTTTACGATACCCGCTTCAGTCTTGTATCATTACAATGGTTCTCTTTCTCTACAAGGTTTTCGGATGTATCGTTTACAGTCAATTAAGCTTAAACATGAACCAACCCATTCTTGTTTCCTTTAACCCTTTCACCGCCAGCCATATTTCAGCCAAAAAATGTCCTTTAAATTTACCTGGGTAGAGAACAAAATCCATCCTCAGTATTGGGGATTCTTCTGTGACCTATATAAAATAAGGTCTATCCTTACTTCCCCAAAACTAAGACAATAGGGTCTTTGGATAATAGACCCCAGTTTGATGCCTTTTAGTGACATAGGTGTTAAATCACTGCGGTGCTAAAATGCGACTTTGGCGGTGAAAGGGTTAAGAGTAAGTAAGCTGACCTCTCAGAGCCATCGCCCCACTAGCTCCTATAAAATAAAATAAAGTCACATCCAGGTTCTCGTATAGCAGCCACAGCCTTGGTAGGGTTATTGGAGGAGTCCCACATCAAAGTGAATGAGCAAAATAGGACGCACATTTCTCCGCCAGGGGGGGCAGTCAAATCAGTAGGGGCTTAGCGCGTGATATTCTTAGTGGGGGGGGGGGGGGGGGGGGATGAGAGAGTGAGAGAGAGAGAGGAGGAGATGAGTCTCTCTCTCTCTCTCTCTCTCTCTCTCTCTCTCTCTCTCTCTCTCTCTCTCTCTCTCTCTCTCTCTCTCTCTCTCACTACCCCCAGCTAAGAATATCACGCGCTAAGCCCCTACTGCGTGATATTATTAGTTGGGGGTAGTGAGAGACTCTCTCTCACTGCCCCTAGTCTCTCTCACTACCCCCAACTAAGAATATCACGCGCTAAGCCCCTACTGGTTTGACTGCCCCCTGGCGGTGAAATCAGCGTCCTAGGTTGACCATTGAGGCAAAAAAGCTCTAGAACATCGTTGAAGCTAAAAGACGTTAAAAAGCGCACAACCTGTTGCGTGCACATACACATGCAAGTACACGCACGTACACAATCTCACAGTCGTAAACACTTATATTATCGCACGCAGAGGGAAAGAGACAATACACAAACACAGGCGGATGAACAGTAAACAGACGGATAGGGACAGGGGGTATGTATGCAGAGTATGTATCTCCGTCTCTCTCTCTCTCTCTCTCTCTCTCTCTCTCTCTCTCTCTCTCTCTCTCTCTCTCTCTCTCTCTCTCTCTCTCTCTCTCTCTCTCTCTCTCTCTCTCTCTCTCACACACTCTCTCTCTCTCACACACTCTCTCTCTCACACACACACACCACACACACACAACTCTCTCTCGTAGCTCTGCACTCTCAGCTTCGTCCAGCTGTGTGTTGACTCCTCTCCCCCCTCTCTCTCTCTCTCTCTCTCACTCTCACTCTCCTCACACACACTCTCTCTCTCTCTCTCTCTCTCTCTCTCTCTCTCTCTCTCTCTCTCTCTCTCTCTGTCTCTCTCTCTCTCTCTCTCACACCCCACACACACACACACACACACACACACACACACACACACACACACCTCTCTCACTCTCACCCTCTCTCTCATCTCACACACACACACACACACACACACACACACACACACACACACACACACACCTACACACACACACATACATACACACACACACACACACACACACACACACACACACACACACATACACACACACACACACACACACACACACACACACACACACACACACACACACACACACACACACACACACACACACACACACACACACACACACACACACCTACACACACACACACACACACACACACACACACACACACACACACACACACACACACACACACACACACACACACACACACACACACACACACACACACACACACACACACACACACACACACACACACACACACACACACACACACACACACACACACACACACACACACACACACACACACACACACACACACACACCCCTACCTGTATTTAGCCAGCATCCTATACTGCACTCTCAGCCGTTCGTCCAGCTGCGTGTTGACCACCCTCGTCCTCTCCAGGGTCTGGGCATCCAACCGGTTGTACATGTCCGGCTGCAGAAGATTGTTGATGGGAGGGGAGGGGGAGGGCTCCCGACCGCTGTCCGACATCTTGGACACACCACTGGACTTGGACAACTGGCTCTGGTATAGGGGAAGACGGGGCAAAAAGCACATCGGTGTAGAGTGGCACAGTGGTAACGCGTTCGCTTCGTGTCAAGTAAACCCCAGTTCGAACCTGGGTACAGGGGATTTTTTTCTCTCACTTTGCACTAGGCCTTAACGGTCTGAATGTGGAGTCTTTCCGATGAGACGATAAACCGAGGTCCCGTGTGCCCATGCACTTAGCACACGTTAAACCCAGTGGCAACGGAAAAGTTGTCATTTTGGTCCAAATTTACCCACCCCACCCCTTTCCTTCCTCATCAATCACACACAAAAAATTGCATGCAAAAAAAAAAATGGGTGGCGCGCCTCTGGCTGCTACGCGCTCTCCAGGTGGGAGCAACCCGAATTTCACAGCGATGCCTCTGAGACTATAAAGTACCTAATACCTAATATATAAAAAAAGAAGCCCATGCCAATTATCTCATGAAATGAAGCAAATTTCAGTCACATTTTGCCCATGAGACGAACGCTAAACATTAACACTCGTTTCATGGGCAAAATGGGACTGAAATTTGCTTCATTTCATGAGATAATTTTGCATGGGCTTCTTACCCGCCCATGGTGGGCGGTTTTTTTTTTACCCCGTCTTACCCTAATAATATACAACAAACAAACAACTACACGTGACAAGTGCGGTAAAGTGACGTTATTTTATTCACAAGAGACAAAACAAAACTACTGGATATTTTGGCGAATGCGCCTTTATCAACATAGACAAACAAGAAAACAGCAAACAGCAAATATAGCAAAAGGAGCAAAAAGCAGGCAACAGAAGGAGCAAAAACAACAAGATCAAAATTATTTTAAAAAACCCACTTCCCCTCTACAGTCCAATGCGTAAATCAGAAACCTACTGATATAATATAATAAAGTAGGGGCGGGTAGAGGGGTGGGTGGGGGCGATATAATAAAGTAATACGAACGACGGCAGCCTGTCATAGCAAAAAATGCATCAACCGACTAATTTTAAAGCACTTTTTGGGGGGTCATATTTACAGACCATATTAAAGGTTATCCTTTATATGCATTTGAAAGATAAGATGATAGAGAACACAAAAACACCCATAACTCAAAATAAAATAGAAAATGAGATTTTTTTGGGACTTTCTAAGCCTGTTGTGAGAAACTAGCCCAGCGACTTAACCCTTTCACCGCCAAAGTCGCATTTTAGCACCACAGTGATTTAACACCTATGTCACTAAAAGGCATCAAATTGGGGTCTATTATCCAAAGACCCTATTGTCTTAGTTTTGGGGAGTAAGGAGAGACCTTATTTTATTTATGTCACAGAAGAATCCCCAATACTGCAGATGGATTTTGTTCTCTACCCAGGTACATTTAATGGTTATTGTCTGCTGAAAAATGGCTGGCGGCGAAAGGGTTAATGTCCCTTTTCGTGTTGCTGGGTCACGCATAAGGCCGTAACATTTTTATTTTTTTTAAACACCCAAGAGCTTCACATTTACACAAAATACAAGGTCCCTTGCGTGGGTTTTGGACCCAAAAAAAACCTTCAAACAGAAAATGTTTAAATCATTAAATAATTCGATGGCTTGGAGTCAAAACGGACTATCTTTAGATAGTCCATTGACTTATTATTGATGTCATTGCGAAAACTAAGAACTTGTATAACATTTTTTAAAAAGACTGCAAATAATATAAAATGGGGATTATGCTTTTGATATTACTGCAGTCTTTTTTGGAAACAAGTTTCTTTAGATAGTCCATTGACTTATTATTGATGTTATTGCCAAAACTAAGAACTTGTATTAAAACAAGCGCGAAATCGCAATAGTTTGTGGCACGCGGTCTATTTTTACCACTCCAATCATGAGTCACCTCCCCTGGCTTTTCAATAATTTTATTCTGTAAACCAGAATGTTATCTCTGCACCATTTCGTAACTTTTTATATCTTTTGGAAAACATTTAAAACTACGTATCCTACTTATATTCATCGAAAGAAGCACCGCATACTCGTCGTGTCTGTTGTAGTGTCTGTATTACGTATGTTTATTATTTTGTACGCTTTTAAAATACATCATTTTAAAGAGCGGCCTCAATTTGAAGTGTAGCCTCGATTTGAAGTGCGACAATTTTGTCAAAATGTGCGACAATTTTGGACCGACCGACAGACAGACCGACAGACCGACAGACAGACAGACCGACCGACAAAGTGAGTTATAGGTTTGTGGCTTGAGCCACAAACAAAAAAAAGACTGCAAATAATGTAAAATGGGGATTATGCTTTTTATATTTCTGCAGTCTTTTTTTTTTAAACAAGTTATTAGTTTTCACAAAATGTTCCAATAATACGTCAATGGACTATCTAAAGATAGTCCGTTTTGACTCCAAGCCATCGATTTATTTTAGTTTCGTCACAAAGACTTGAAGTAAAGTAATAGAATCATAACGACTTAAAATGTATCAACCAAAAAAAGGAATGGTTCCAGCAAAAAAATAGTGTAAGTGCATGGCTTTGTACATCGATTTCTCGGCAAATATGTAGATTTACACCCTCCTGCTCTATTTCTTGGTTCTTTCCGTGGTTAGGGTTAGGGTTAGGGATAGGGTTAGTGTTAGATGGTCTTTTCTTTTGCCACAAGCATCTGTTTTTTGTCAAAATCATCTATTTTTTTGGAGCATTAAATCGCTGCCAACCATAACCGAGCAAGCTTTGACAGACCAGTGTTCTCTATTGTGTGTTTAAAAGGATGTCCATTACGATCAGTATTGCGCGATGTCTTCGTCTTTTGTGTCCCTCACGAACGTCCTGATTCAACCTAGCTTAGAGTCCCTGCCTGCTCAGAACGTGTTCTAGATTAATATATATCAACTGTCATTCCATACATTATTATTGAATGAATTCATTCCTAAGATGTAGGCCTATATACATCCGACATTCTTTAAAGGGGCACCCTGACGAGTGAGGTTTTTGTTGTTGCGAGAAACACGTCAAGATCACCAGGAAAACACCCTTTACAGAGATCGCAACACTCACTTTGTTCGGGTTTCCTAGAAATCAAACCGTCAAATCGGCGATTCCTCCTTGGCGGAGGTGCCGGAAGTCATATTCTTTCAGTGAAATAGGAGGCATGTGTCTTCTCTTTTCTAATGGCCGCCTGAGTCGATTAGACCAAATCACGAAATGTCCACAATACAAGCCTTTTTATTTACAGTTTACCAAAAAGGAGTTTCGCTCACAACAAAGGAAATAGCTCCTTTTTTTTTTTACTGCACTACAAAGAAGAAAACGCTTCAACCACTCGAGGATAGCCTCCACCCACCCCGTCCAAAATGGTTTCTCTCTCCGGCAACTCCGCCAAGGAGGAATCGCCGTTTTTGACGGGTTTGATTTCTAGGAAACCAGAGCAAAAGTGAGTGTTCCGATCCTTGAAAAGGCTGTCTTTCTGGTGATCTCGACCACATGAGTCCTTAGGACCGGAAGGACGTTAAATGAAATATTTGTTCGTGATCTCGACGTGTTTCTTGCAAAAACTCACCCATCAGGGTGTCCCTTTAAGATATCGCGCTAGCCACTCCTTCACTTAATATGTTCTGATCTTCATGTGTCAAACAGCTATTGTACTGTAGATTCGGAACTCTCTCCTCTATCTGTTCAGTTTCTTTCTTGTCAAAGGAATGCTATGAAGACTACCAAGCTGTGACACTGTTTAGAAGCAGCTTTTCTAAAGCTTTTAGTTTACTGTTTCTCTTCACTAGTGTGACCCCAGCACCACGAAAGGGGCATTAAGTCGCTTGGCTAGTTTCTCACAATAGGCTTGCCAAGTCAAAAATCTAATTTTGGGGTCAATTTTGAGGTAGGGGGGGGTGTTGATGTTCTCTAATATCTTATATTTCTGTTTTCCTTTCTTTCTTTCTTGAGTGTTTTTTATATCTTATATTTCATGTATATAAAGGATAATATTTAATATGGTCTCTAAATGATCTTATAAGTGTTTTGAAATGAGTAGGTCAGTGCATTTTCTTCAGCTAGGCTAGACTTTAAACTGTGTTTTCTCAAAATAGCCGACGCTCATCCTACTAACTTTAAGTGCTCATAACTCTGCAACGAAAACAGATACAAGAATGTTTCTTGTTTCTTTAGCAAGAGAATTGCTTCAAGTTCCCAAACGTATAGTTTTCTCAGAATGGTCAGTTTGACACTTAATGTCCCTTTCGTGGTGCTGGGTGACAAAGGTGTGTTTTTCTCCAAACTGACAGAGAATGTGACATGTTGCACTTACAGCTCCTGTCCTAGTCCAATTCTGGACTAGTTGAGTGTTTCCCTGTTTTCTAAAGCTTTTAGTTGACTGGGTTTTTTCTTCTTCTAAACTGACAGAGAATGTGACATGTTGCACTTACAGCTCCTGTCCTAGTCCAATTCTGGACTAGTTGAGTGTATCCCTGTTTTCTAAAGCTTTTAGTTGACTGTTTCTCTTCACAAAGGTGTGTTTTTCTCCAAACTAACAGAGAATGTGACATGTTGCAGATAAAGCTCCTATCCTAGTCAAATGCTGGATTAGTTGAGTGTATTCCCTTGTCTGTCGTTTCCGACCATGACAGTCATATAGCAGAGGTGACAGCTACTATTCCGGCTGGCTGGGCTAGAATTCGTGGGGTGTGTTGTTGTTGTTGGGTTGTTTTTTTGGGGGGAGATTGGTGGGGAGGGGGGTGTAGTGGAGAAGTCTTGTCCAGGCTCAAATCCAACTCTCTCAATACCAAAGGGACTTGAGGGCAGCTGGCTGTTGGGGGTAGATCGATCCCCAAAAGGCCAACCAATCCTTTGGGCTGCACACTGGAGTTAGTGCAAATGCCCCCCCCCCCCCCCCCCCCCCCCTGATTTGAGAATCATAGTCTTTCACACACACAAAAACAACAACAACCTAAGGTGTACCATGATTATCCAATGCTTTTTTTGTTGAGTCCTTTTCACACGTCATACTTTACTGTAATAAAATAACACCAACATTACCTTCACACATCATACTTTACTATAGCAAACTAACACCAACATTACCTTCACACATCATACTTTACTATAACAAACTAACACCAACATTACCTTCACACATCATACTTTACTATAACAAACTAACACCAACATTACCTTCACACATCATACTTTACTATAACAAACTAACACCAATATTACCTTCACACATCATACTTTACTATAACAAACTAACACCAACATTACCTTCACACATCATACTTTACTATAACAAACTAACACCAACATTACCTTCACACATCATACTTTACTATAGCAAACTAACACCAACATTACCTTCACACATCATACTTTTTTTATAACAAACTAACACCAACATTACCTTCACACATCATACTTTACAATAACAAACTAACACCAACATTACCTTCACACATCATACTTTACTATAGCAAACTAACACCAACATTACCTTCACACATCACACTTTACTATAACAAACTAACACCAACATTACCTTCACACATCATACTTTACTATAACAAACTAACACCAACATTACCTTCACACATCATACTTTACTATAACAAACTAACACCCACATTACCTTCACACATCATACTTTACTATAACAAACTAACACCCACATTACCTTCACACATCATACTTTACTATAACAAACTAACACCAACATTACCTTCACACATCATACTTTACAATAACAAGCTAACACCAACATTACCTTCACACATCATACTTTACAATAACAAACTAACACCAACATCACCTTCACACATCATACTTTTTTTTATAACAAACTAACACCAACATTACCTTCACACATCATACTTTACTATAGCAAACTAACACCAACATTACCTTCACACATCATACTTTACTATAACAAACTAACACCAACATTACCTTCACACATCATACTTTACAATAACAAACTAACACCAACATTACCTTCACACATCATACTTTACTATAACAAGCTAACACCAACATTACCTTCACACATCATACTTTACTATAACAAACTAACACCAACATTACCTTCACACATCATACTTTACTATAACAAACTAACACCAACATTACCTTCACACATCATACTTTACAATAACAAACTAACACCAACATTACCTTCACACATCATACTTTACTATAACAAACTAACACCAACATTACCTTCACACATCATACTTTACTATAACAAACTAACACCAACATTACCTTCACACATCATACTTTACAATAACAAACTAACACCAACATTACCTTCACACATCATACTTTACTGTAGCAAACTAACACCAACATTACCTTCACACATCATACTTTACTATAACAAACTAACACCAACATTACCTTCACACATCATACTTTACTATAACAAACTAACACCAACATTACCTTCACACATCATACTTTACTATAACAAACTAACACCAACATTACCTTCACACATCATACTTTACTATAGCAAACTAACACCAACATTACCTTCACACATCATACTTTACTATAACAAGCTAACACCAACATTACCTTCACACATAATACTTTACTATAACAAACTAACACCAACATTACCTTCACACATCATACTTTACTATAACAAACTAACACCAACATTACCTTCACACATCATACTTTACAATAACA
>CM065688.1:16153243-16155743 GCA_017654935.2 Phymorhynchus buccinoides | reverse complement strand
ATTCTTGTATATTTTTCTGGTCAAGAGAAAATTATACATTTGAGAACTTCAGACAGTTCTCTTTCTAATGACACCAGAACCATTCTTGTAGTATATTTGTTTCTGTTCCGGAGTTACGAGCATTTAAAGTTAGTAGGGTGAGCGTCAGCCATTTTGAGAAAGCACACTCTAAAAATCTACCCTTGATGAAGAAAATGCATTGACCTACTCGTGTTGAAGCACTAAAAAGACCATTTAGAGACCACATTAACCCTTTCGCCGCCAACCATTTGTCAGCCCCAAAAAATACCATTAAACTTAACTGGGTAGAGAAAATAAAATATCTGCAATAATGCAAATTCCTCTGTGACATGTATAACATTAGGCCTATCCTTGCCTCCCAAATTTTAGAAAACAGGGTCTTTGGATAACAGGTCCTGATTTGATTCCTTTTAGTGACATGGGTGTTAAACCATTGTGGTGCTAAAATGCGACATTGGCGGTGAAAGGGTTAAAGATTCTCCTTTATAAATATGAAAGATAAGATGTTAGTCTTGGACTGTTGGTCTCGGATTCTGCGACTTGAACAAACCGGGGTGTAGCTGCGAATTGGGATTCGGAACGAGCGGCGTGGGCGCAACGCCACTGTACGGCCCAGAAAAAGGGACCCCAAAAAAATAATGTTAGAAAACACGAAAATACCCATAACTCAAAATTGACAATTTATTTTTTTTACTTTACAAGACTTTTGTGAGAAACTAGCCCAGCGACTTAATGTCCCTTTCGTGGTGCTGGGTCACAAAGTGTCAAATCGCGTCGCATTGGAATCGAATTGTATGTAGCGTAGCGGGCCTCTTAATACAGAAGGCAATAAGGAATTGCAGTAATAACTGTAAAGGTAGTAAGTAAGTAAGGAATTGGCGTGAGATCCTTTTACCTGATGGCGTGACGCTAGGCTGTGCGTGACTGCCGACTGTTCGAAAACGATTGCCACTGCCCCCCCCCCCCCCCTACCCACCCACTCCACTGAGATTGACAGTCTGTCTGTCTGTCTGTCTGTCTGTCTATCTATCTATCTGTCTGTGTGTCTGTTTTTGTGTGTGCATATTTTAACAACGACAACAACAACAACATACAGTATTTATACTGTAAATCTTGATAGAAATCAAATAATTGTAAATAATTGTCATTGTAGATCATGTAAACCTATTTTATTCTTTATATCTATTATGATCTGTGTTTCTATCTTGTCATATATAATCAGTGTTTATGTCCAATGCTTTGTTTATTTGATTTGATTTTTGTTTGTGGCTCAAGCCACAAACCTATAACTCACTTTGTCGGTCGGTCGGTCTGTCGGTCGGTCTGTCGTTCCAAAATTGTCGCACATTTTGACAAAATTGTTGCACTTCAAATCGAGGCTACACTTCTGGCCGCTCTTTACAATGATGTATTTTAAAAGCGTACAAAATAATAAACATACGTAATACAGACACTACAACAGACACGACGAGTATGCGGTGCTTCTTTTGATGAGTATAAGTAGGATACATAGTTTTAAATGTTTTCCAAAAGATATAAAAAGTTACGAAATGGCGCAGAGATAACATTCTGGTTTACAGATTAAAATGATTGAAAATCCAGGGGAGGTAACTCATGATTGGAGTGGTAAAAATAGACCGCGTGCCACAAACTATTGCGATTTCACGCTTGTTCGTGTGTGTAAGTGTAGGCATTACTCATTGTTTGTAGAGTTTAGCTCAATGTTAATGTACAGCGCTCTGAGCTCCCTGCAAAGGCAGTAGAGCGCTTTATGAATGTCCAGAATTATCATTATTATTATTATTATTATTATTAAATCGAAGCGCACACACACACACGTTGAAGAACATTCACAACGCATCATTCAAACAGAGACACTATACAAAAACGAACAAGACTACTTTAATTGCCGACGAAGACGACGAAAATGAGTTTTACGTCCTCTTGGTCTGAATCAGACACATATGGGACATTTGTAAATACAAATATGGTGGGAACGATACTGGAGGCAACGCCCGGAGGCAGTACGAAACCAGTAAAGTCCCGATTTTTTTTTATGAATACAGATAGCTGTAGCGGTGACCACGCCTTGGTTAAACCTCATCGGCTATGGCACCGCCACAAGTTGCTGGTATAACGTAAAAAATGATAATACTACTTTAATTGCCGGCTTTTCTCACAGTACGTGAATAAAAATCCGTTTAACGTCCTCCGGTCTGAAACAGACGCATACGGGACATTGGTAGATATAAAGATGGTGGGAACGATCCTGGAGGCAATGCCCGGAGGCAGTGCAACTCCAGGAAAGTCTCAATTTTTTAACGATACAGATGTATTGAACTATATTGTAACTTCACAGTACGCAAGCACGCGTGTTGTTATAATTATTGGCATGGGTAGGAATGAAAAAGTAAGCTCCCCTGCAGTGCTTGTTGTAAAAGGGTTAATATGGTTCTTAGTAAAGATGATGTTCATCAAC
>CM065688.1:16130743-16148243 GCA_017654935.2 Phymorhynchus buccinoides | reverse complement strand
AAGCATAAAAAAAATATTATTTAACATACTTGACGTATAAAAAAATAATAACTAACATATAAAAAAAACTATAAAAAAACCCCACTATTTTAGTACATTAGTACCTACCGCCTTGTACGTCCTCTGTCTTGCTTTCAAATTCACTCAGAATTCTGCTGCCATCCTTTTGGAGCACGTGAATTGATTGTAGAGCTGGCTGAGCAGATCAACAAGTCTTGGAATTTGGAAAACACAAAACCCGTTGTTGTATGCGAGTATGACTACTGAGGTCTCTTCATTTTCTCCTATTGGCCACTGCAAAGAACACCTTTTTTTCAAAGAGTGAATGCCCTTTGGTAGTGGGTGGGTGGGGGGAAAAGATGGTTGAGTACTGATCAAACAAGGGAGTAACTCTCGCCAATAACCCACTTAATGGCTACCTTTTTTTTTGGCCAGAGTGGATGCCCTTTTGGATACTGATCAACAACAAGGGGTTAACTCTTTTGCCGTCGAGGGCGTTAATAATCCCTAGTTGCAGTGGCCGTATTTATTAGCGGTGTCAATAAAATAAAATAAAAACAATCCGCACCAAAACAACCATGGCTCTGACGAGTTAAGTTTATCGAGAGATGGCGACAGCACGCCCCTTTGCCTTTTTAATACACGCGGGGATGGGTGTGGGAGTGAGGAGAGAGAGAGGGGTGGAGGGAGAAGGGAGCGGGGAGGAGGAAGAGGAGAAGGAATGTGTGTGGGGCCGGATGGGGTTGGGGTTGGGGGATCAGTTTTGCCGGGTGCCGTGAGTGACGAGTTTGGGTTTCTTTTTGGCGAGGTTTTGCACACACACGTAGGCCTAACTAACTAACTAACCCATACGCGAGCAAGCATTATATAATATTGTATCCTCAAAATAATTGCGTGCGTTGTTTGTTTGTTTGTTTTTTAGCGGGCACGCTCAAAGATAATCGCATTATACACAGACGTGCGAGCGTAGGCGCGCGCACACACATACACACATACCAAAAATGAAGAAGAAAAAATGGGTGGCGCAGCTCTGGCTGCGACGCGCTCTCCAGGTGGGAGCAGCCCGAATTTCACAGAGACGCCTCTGTGACTATAAAGTACCAAATACCAAATACCAATCATACATGCACGCGTGCGCGCGCACACGACACACACATGCGCGTGCAGATGTAGGCCTAAACAGAAACAAAGAGGCGCAGACTGAAGAGACATAGGACACGAACAGGATCGGACCTTTTGTAAAGGTAACGCTTAACTCCAAGTGAAGTGTGGTTTATTGTTGGTCATGGGAGGGTGTCAGTCGCACGCACGTTGAGCTTTGTCCGTTGATTTAACAACAGAAAGGCTTTCCTTATTCCTGCATATCTGTAATTGTTAAAAAAATAAATCGGGACTTTACTGGTGTTGCACTGCATTGCCTCCAGGATCGTTCCCACCATCTTTATGTCTACTAATGTCCCATATGTGTCTGTTCCAGACCGGAGGACGTTAAGCAGATTTTCGTCGGGACAGAAGAAAGAGGGTGAAAGGTGAGAGTGTGAGAGAGAGAGAGAGAGAGAGAGAGAGAGAGAGAGAGAGAGAGAGAGAGAGAGAGAGAGAGAGAGAGAGAGAGAGAGAGAGAAGGGGAGAGAGAGAGAGAGAGAGAGAGAGAGAGAGAGAGAGAGAGAGAGAGATAGAGATAGAGAGAGAGAGAGAGACTCACAGAGAGAGAGAGAACCAATCATTCACACACACACACACACACGCACGCACACGCACACGCACACACACGCACGCACACACACACACACACACACACACACACACACACACACACACCAAAACACACACACACACACACACACACACACATACACCAAACCACACACACACACACACACACACACACACACACACACACACACACACACACACCGTGATATTCCAATACTGTATAAAATCATGTGTGAGTGCAGCTCTCATCTACTTTTGGCCCTTAATACACAGACTAAGCCGCACCACGGTTTGTGCTCGTACAAAACTAGTCAACAGAATGTTATTCTTTAGGTAGGTCTACTCTACTTTATCACTGGTTGACATCAGCCTGTAGAAAGGGCCAATAGTAAATGAGAGCTGAATTATAAATTATATTCTACAGTATTGGAATATCACGCTACAGCTTAAGTCTTTCGTGGAAGACTACGACTCTCTCAGAACGAGGGGGAGGCCCTTGCACCGACCGGCTCTGGTGCTGCAGCCAAAGGGATTGGTTGGCCTTTGGGGACCTTCCCCAACAATAACGCCAACTCTCGTCCTCGAATCCCTTTTGGGCGAGAGAGTGGGGATGTACCCTAGGCAAGGCAACTCCACTATTATGAACTAATTCTCGCCCAGCCAGCCCGCCAGAATAGTATCTGCCCCCCTCTTTGCTATCAGTTCTGGCAGTCATTGTCGGAAACGACAAACAGGCAACAACAACAATTCTGTTTAGATTAATGGCCTGCTACACTACATACGATTCACTGTCAATGCGATGCGATGGTGACGATGCGAGTTATGATTCACGTGAAATTAGAGATGCTGCTGTCAGACTGATTTCTGCCTTGGTGTTGTCCAGATTGGACTACTGTAATTCAGTGTATGCTGGGCTTCCAGCGGAACAGATTTCGCGCTTACAAAGAGTGCAGAACAGTGCTGCTCGGCTTGTTTTTTTGACTGAGCTCCACTGGCTTCCTGTCAAATTCCGCTGGCAGTTCAAGATGGCTACTTTCGCTTTTCGTCACTTTGACAAAACTCTTCCTCAGTGAGTCAGTACCTCACTTCTTCTCTCTGCACCTACCAAAGCTCTCACACTCTTCGTTCTTCTTCCCAAAAACTTCTTTAAGTTCCTAAGCGGTCCTTGAAATCTTCGGGCGAGAGGGCGTTTAGTTTCGTTGCACCAAGCGTTTGGAATTCTCTCCATGACCATACCCGTAACCACAGTCCACTCTTCCTTCATTCAAGTCCCAACTAAAAACCCACTTCTTCAGGAAAGCTTTCTCTCTGTAAAGTCTATGATCCTTTCCCCACTCTTGTCTCCCAGCTCATTGACGTTGAGTATGAGGTTAATGCGTGATCGTGTGTGTATGGGGTGGGGGTGGGGAGTAGGGGGGGGGGGGTGGGGATGGGTGGGTGGGGGGGGGGGGGGGGGGGGGGATGGTTGGGGTGGTGGTGTTGAAGGGAGGTGGGTGTTAGTGTGTTGTGTTATGATTATATGCAATGCATTCTCTAATGTAGTCATTTTCATAGAGATGTATGGTGAGGATACGTGAACCAGTCTGTTAGATAAATGTTTGTACGAATGGTGAATGAAAAGCGCATTGAGTTGCTTAGCAAGATTATGCGCTATATAAGCATCATTAATTATTTATTATTAAATTCGTGTATTGGGTCTTACTTTGAGTATATAGAGCGAAAGTAGTAGTAGAATTATTGTATTCAGACGGAAGTAGTAGTAGAATTATTGTATTCAGACGGAAGTAGTAGTAGAATTATTGTATTCAGGCGGAAGTAGTAGTAGAATTATTGTATTCAGACGGAAGTAGTAGTAGAATTATTGTATACAGACGGAAGTAGTAGTAGAATTATTGTATTCAGACGGAAGTTGTAGTAGAATTATTGTATTCAGACGGAAGTAGTAGTAGAATTATTGTATTCAGGCGGAAGTAGTAGTAGAATTATTGTATTCAGGCGGAAGTAGTAGTAGAATTATTGTATTCAGACGGAAGTAGTAGTAGAATTACTGTATTCAGACGGAAGTAATAGTAGAATTATTGTATTCAGACGGAAGTAATAGTAGAATTATTGTATTCAGACGGAAGTAATAGTAGAATTATTGTATTCAAACAGAAGTAATAGTAGAATTATTGTATTCAGACGGGAGTATTTTTTCACGTGAATCAGTCACAATCGCATCGCACCGACAGCGAATCTTACGTAGTGTAGCAGACCCTTTTACCGCCTGTCGATTTACGGTCATATTATTATGTCAGTGGACTTAATTCAATGTAATTTACAGCCTGTCAATCTACAGTGGAAGATTAAATTACTGTTTTCAGTGTGTGGATTGACGGCAATTGATAATGGGTCCATTTACATGTTCCATTAGCCTACGTCGATTTATAAAGGGACTACTTATTATGGGGGGGGGTTTGGGGGGGTTTACGGCTCCGGGACAATTTGACCCCCCCGAACAACTTGATTGATTGATTGATTGATTGATTGATCACATGGAGCGTTGTGGTACCAGCAAACGTCCCAATAAGTGTTTGAGTCAATCGAAATTTAACATTAAACTTACTTATTCTAGAGTACCAAGGGGGGTTGCGTACCCCTCAAAATGACGCAAACAATGACGCAAGCATGACGTGATTTCTCTACAATCTCTACGATTTCAAGGAGAGGGGGGGGGGGGGGGCGGGTACGCGCATACCCAACCAACGCGCAGACCTCTTAGTAGGGGAAGACGGGGTAAAAAGCCCATGGGTAGGTAAGAAGCCCAGGCCAATTATCTCATGAAATGAAGCAAATTTCAGTCACATTTTGCCCATGAGACGAGTGTTAATGTCTAGCGTTCGTCTCATGGGCAAATGTCATTTTACGGTAATAAAGAGTTTGTCATTATTCAAAAGAATGCAGTATTATACCCATCATCCGCCTTGGCTTAAGGCTGTGTCGGACCAACTGACATAGGCTAGAACACCAAGGCTACATCAAAATGTTGTAGTGATACTCTGCGTAGTTACGCGGAAGAAGATTGTCTTCATAGCCATGACAAGCTCCTAGCATAACAGCATCATTCTCTTCAAAATCCAGCGCGTACGCGTGACGGGGTCATCACAAACGGTCACACGCACGCACGTACGTAATAATGTGCATGAATTTTGTACCATAGTGTTCAAGTACTGCTTCGGCTGTCGGGGATGATCCCTGGAGTCTTTTAGCCAGGGTACGACAACAACAAACAACAACAAACAAACAAACAATAGGGGAAAACGGGGTAAAAAGCCCATGGGCGGGTAAGAAGCCCATGCCAATTATCGCATGAAATAAAGACAATTTCAGTCACATTTTGCCCATGAGACGAGTGTTAATGTTTAGCACTCGTCTCATGGGCAAAATGTGACTGAAATTTGCTTCATTTCATGCGATAATTGGCATGGGCTTCTTACCCGCCCATGGGCTTCTTACCCCGTCTTCACCTACTTCAATTTACATCGTAGAGCGTGAGAATTTCCAGTGCATGTAGGCCTATGTTACGAATCTATGAATTCTATGGGCGGGGGGGGGGTAGTCCAGCTCCCTGAATGGAGGCACGAGACACATCCAACCACTTCCCAGACAGTGTTATAGAGTGGCACAGTGGCATAGCGCGTTCGCTTCGTGTCAAGTAAACCCGAGTTCGAACCTGGGTACAGGGGATTTTCCCTCTCACTTTGCACTAGGCCTTAACGGTCTGAATGTGGAGTCTTTCGGATGGTGCTCATGCATTTAGCACAAGTTAAATCCAATGGCAACGAAAAAGTTGTCATTGGGTCCAAATGTACCCCCCCCCCCCCCCCCCCCCTCCCTTCCTTCCTCATCAGTCACACAAAACTCGCATGCAGAAGAGAAAAAAAATTGGGTAGCGCGCCTCTGGCTGAGACGCGCTCTCCAGGTGGGAGCAACCCGAATTTCATAGAGACGCCTATGTGACAATAATGTACATAACCCCCCCTAACCTCAATATTAAGAGATTGCCAAGTTGTTGTGTTTTGGTCACAGACTAAAGACAAAGACATGCGAGGGTCGTGACATACGACTCTTTCATCATGTTGTCGTGACTAGGAGTAATTTATTATTAATCGCTGGTTTATATAATCGAACGATTGGCCTACTGATCTAATGATTGGTATTGTTGTATGTATGGTAAGAGGTTTTGATGTGTAGTGTGTGCGTGTGTGTATGTGTGTGTGCGTGTGTGACTGTGTGTGTGTGTGTGTGTGTGTGTGTGTGTGTGTGTGTGTGTGTGCAGTGTGTGTGTGTGTGTGTGTGTGTGTGTGTGTGTGTGTGTGTGTGTGTGTGTGTGTGTGTGTGTGTGTGTGTGTGTGTGTGTGTGTGTGTAGTGTGTGTGTGTGTGTGGGGGGGGGGGGGGGGGTGCGTGTGTAGTGTGTGTGTGTGGGGGGGGGGGTGTAGTGTGTGTGTGTAGTGTGTGTGTGTGTGAACGTGTGTGTGTGTCTGTGTCTCTGTCTGTCTGTGTGCATATGCATGTGAGAGAGAGAGACAGACAGACAGACAGAGAGAGAGACCGACAAACAGTTTGTGTATCTGTCATGTATGTATGCATGTATGCATGCATGTATGTACGTAAGTATGTATGTATGTATGTATGTATGTATGTATGTATGTATGTATGTATGTATGTATGTATGTATGTATGTATGTATGTATGTATGTATGTATGCATGTATGTATGTATGTATGTATATATGCATGTGTTTCTGTCTGTCTGTCTGTTAGTCTGTCTGTCTGACTGTCTTTTGTTTGTCTATGGGTCTGTCTGTTTGTGTCTGTTCAGCTGTACACATGTCGGCTTTGTGTGAGCACACCAGTTTTAAAGCTGTCTTTTTTTTCCCAACACTTACATACAGAAAGCACTTTATAGTTATATCTTCTTCTTCTTCTTCTTCTTCTTCTTCTTCTTCTTCTTCTTCTTCTTCTTCTTCTTCTGCGTTTCCAGGCCATATGGCCATAATGGGTAAGGTACGTACGTGTCCGGTTTTCAGTTTTCACTAGTGTCCCCGCTGCGTACAGCCGACACATTCCGATTTCGGAGGAGCTCAAAGGAGAAAAATGATTTGAAAGAAAAATTTTAAAGGGCTGGAGAATGGGCCAATAAGTTAGAAAGATAGTAGATGTATGATAGAAAGCAAAGGGAAAAGGCAGAGTCAAAGAGAGTGGCAGATTACAGGAAGTTACAAGCACAGAATTTTAAGAAGGTGGGAGGAATAATTTTTAAGACGAAATACCCCCCGGTATTATGGCATTCCAAACGTCAAACAATTATTTGCTCGATTTTTAGTGGTAAAATGAGGCATTTTCCTCATTCTGTGCACACAATTCATTCTGTGGTGCACAGAATTCATTCTGTAGGACAGAATTCATTCTGTAGGACAGAATTCATTCTGTGGCACACACAATTCATTCTGTAGGACAGAATTCATTCTGTAGGACAGAATTCATTCTGTGCACAAAATTTATTCTGTGGGATACACATTTCATTTTGTGCGCAGAATGAATTATGTGTCCCACAGAATACATTTTGTGCACAGAATGAATTCTGTTATCCCACAGAATGAATTCTGTCCGACAGAATAAATTCTGTCCGACAGAATAAATTCTGTCCTATAGAATGAATTCTGTCCTATAGAATGAGTTCTGTGGGAAACACAATTCATTCTATGGAGAACGAGGCTCATTTGCATATGATGGCGATTGTAGGTACCTAGGTAGTGTTCATTAGTTTAGAAATGTGTTGTTGGAAATGTATGCAACTGTCTTAAAACTTTTTTGTAATTAAGACCCCCCCCCCCCCCCCCCCCCCCCCCCCCCCCCCCCCCCCCCCCCCCCCCACCCCCCTTCTTTTCAAATAAAAGAAAATAATTATATTATACGAAACCTGCTAACAATAGTATAACTCCTCTTATTTTGGCCTACCAAAGCAACGCCGACTTTTCTTGGTGTACGATCGATGGCAGGAAGACCAAAAATATCTACTGCCGTTGTCAAGAGTAGCGACGCTTTTTGGAGTGAGTTGTCAAACAATCTACAATCGCCTACAAGAAGAAGGTAGGCAGTTTGCCCCCCCCCCCTCCTCCACACACACACACACACACACACACACACACAGTGACGTCATATGCAAATGAGCCTCATTCTCCATAGAATGAATTGTTTCCCACAGAACTCATTCTATAGGACAGAATTTATTCTGTCAGACAGAATTCATTCTGTCGGACAGAATTCATTCTGTCGGACAGAATTCATTCTGTGGGATAACAGAATTCATTCTGTGCACAAAATTTATTCTGTGGGACACAGAATTCATTCTGCGCACAAAATGAAATGTGTATCCCACAGAATAAATTTTGTGCACAGAATGAATTCTGTCCTACAGAATGAATTGTGTGTGCCACAGAATGAATTCTGTCCTACAGAATGAATTCTGTCCTACAGAATGAATTGTGTGTGCCACAGAATGAATTCTGTCCTACAGAATGAATTGTGTGCGCCACAGAATGAATTATGTGCACAGAATGAGGAAAGTGCCTCATTTTACCACTAAAAATCGTGCAAATAATTGTTTGACGTTTGGAATGCCATACGGTATCCCCACGGGGAGAGACTCGTGGAGGGGGCGGGGGCCAGCGTCGTCCAGCTCCCCGTATAGAGTCACGAGGCATCCACCCTTGCCCCGACAGTTGTAACAATAACAGTTATCAGAAACGAAGTGTCCGGATAAGCGTTTCCTCTCACTTGCCAAGTGTACACATAAACTGAACAGAAAGTGAAGTGTTATTGTAGTCTATTATTAAGTGGATATTGTGTTTATGTGTGGGGGTGGTTAGTGTTGGTTAGTGAGGTGTGTGTGCGTGTGTGTGTGTGTGTGTGTGGGGGGGGGGGCGCGTGTGCGTGCGTAAGTGCATGCGCGCACGTGCGCCTATGTGTCTGTGGTATGTGGGTGGTGTGTGTGGGTGTGGTGTGTGTGTGTGTGAGGTGTGTGTGTGGTCTGCGTGTGGTGTGTGTGTGTGTGTGTGTGTATGTGTGTGAACGTGTGTGTGTGTGTGTGTGTGTGCACGCGCGCGTGCGTGTGTGTGTATGTGTGTGTGTGTGTGTGGTGTGTGTAAGTGCATGCCGCGCACGCGCCTATGTGGGTGGGTGGGTGTGGGTGGGTGTGTGTGAGGGTGTGTGTCTGTGGGTGTGTGGGTGTATGTGAACGTGAACGTGTGTATGCGAGTGTGTGTGTGTGTGTGTGTGTGTGTGTGTGTGTGTGTGTGTGTGTGTGTGTGTGTGTGTGTGTGTGTGTGCGTGCGTGCGTGTGCGTGTGTGTATGTGTGTGTGCGTGTGTGTGTGTGTGTGTGTGTGTGCGCGTGTGTGTGCGTGTGTGTGTGTGTGTGCGCGTGTGTACGTGTGTGTACGTGTGTGTCCGGCGCGCATGTTCGTAGGTGAGTGAAGAGAGATGGAAAGAGAGAAAGATGGGGTAGGGGTGGGGGACAGTAGAGTGTGGGGGGGGGGGGGGTGTCAAGATTCGCGAGCGTCAGGTTAGGCCTACTTTACTTATCACAACATTTAATAGACCGCAATAAATCATTCCGATGCTTTCATCTATTTAGAGTGAAGCCTCTCGAAGGTTGGGTCACCCGGTCCATATAGCATTGTTTCACAGTCTGCTATATCTATGGGCAAATAGTGCGTTTGCGGGGGTGGATAGGGTGTGTGTGTGTGTGTGTGTGTGTTTATGTGTGTGCGTGCGTGCGTGTGTGTGTGTGTGTGTGTGTGTGTGTGTGTGTGTATGTGTGCGTGTGTGTGTGTGTGTGTGTGTGTAAATAAAGAGAGAGAGAATGTGTATGTGTCCTCTCTCTCTCTCTCTCTCTCTCTCTCTCTCTCTCTCTCTCTCAAATGTCCTTTTTGTAACAAATTTCATTTTGGGTTTGAATGCCAAAAGTATTCAAGTTTACGTGAAAAATATATACGAAGATACTATTCATATTTAGATAAGGAATGTCTGGTTCAAATGTTGCAGTCTGAAAACGACTTGATCCTAAGAAATTTGGCCATGTATTTCTTGTATGCACTCAAAACTAGATATAACCTTTTAAACAATAATTAAATGTATGTTTTGCCATTGATTTAACTTACGAAATTAGTCGGTTTGACATCGTGTTGCTGTCTTTTTGAAGTTATTTGTTTTCTGGAATTCAAATTATCTCCCTTGCAAGTGGTTGCTTTGTGTCTTTAGAAGGAAATTACTTCCCTTTTTCTTGATGACATCTTTATTTCATTTCATGAACGTGTAGCCATTGAATACAGGCCGATGGCTTTAAAATTAAAATGTTCAGAGTTTTAGAGTTCTCTCTCTCTCTCTCCATATTATGTTTCTCTATGTCTTTATGATATGGGCCAATGGCCTACTCATTAAACCATTTCAGTCAGCGTTCAGCGTTGCTCTGTGTCTTTCTCTGTCTCTGTCTACCACCTCCAACTTTTTCTTTTTATAATTCGTATGATTTACCAATACTTGCTTGTGTTAATGCGTAGCGTTGTGATGTGGGTTTTTTAGTTAAATTTAAGGCCGGGTTCACATTAGACGCGTAGGCTCCGTACGGAAAACCCTAAATAAGTGGAAGGAAGAAGGATAAAAGTTTACGCATATAGGGGAAATTCGGACACGTGCGCAAAATCTTTTCCCTTCTTTGTTTCACTTATTTATGGATTGCGCACGGGTTTCCGCATGGAATATCCGCTTATGTGTATACACGGCCTTTTAATTCGTATGATTTACCAATATTTTATTCACATTTCCACAACATACTCTTTTTCCACCCCCATATAATAATTAGGCTTTATCTGGTATACTTTCACTTACAAGTATAAGGCCTCGTACACAGTTCATGCTGAAATCCCATGCGCAATTCCAGCATCTAGGGGGGGTGCTTTGGGTGCTGCAGCACCCACCCACCCACCCCCCTCGGCTGTCAACGCTCTTAAGAAGTTCTGTTCTGAGCTCACAGGAGATGCCACAAAACAGTTTTAAAATGTTGAAAACTCGTTTTCGGCCGGGGGGCGTCGCCCCGCTGGACGGCTTTGCCCATGGACCCCACCGGGGCCTAGGCGGCCCCTGGACCCCACCGGGGCCTAGGCGGCCCCTGGACCCCACCGGGGCCTAGGCGGCCCCTGGACCCCGGCCTAAAAAACGTTTCAAGCACACACCTCTTCAAAAGTCTGTGCTCCGGTCCTGCATCATGCCACTTGCCAATAGAATGGAGACGAGAGAAGGGGCGTGAGAGGAACAAAGACATTGGCTGGGCAGTTCTATACTCTCAGGGGGTCTAGTCTGTCGGATTTGGGGCGTATAAAGGTCGGAAAGAATGTAGTCAAGTTTTTTTGGCTTCGACACTTTGCACTGCGAGAACGAGGGAATGCAGCTGGGTTGTTGTTGTACTTTACAGAAGAACGTGACGCTCGTGACATTTCATAGAAGAACGTGACGCTCGTGACACGCAGCTATTTTACGGAAGAACTACTTGTCATTACGTGACATTTTATATTAGTGCGAAACGCACGTGACATACAGCTATTTTACAGAAGAACATAACGCTCGTGACATACAGCTATTTTACAGAAGAACATAACGCTCGTGACATACAGCTATTTTACGGAAGAACATAACGCTCGTGACATACAGCTATTTTACAGAAGAACATAACGCTCGTGACATACAGCTATTTTACGGAAGAACATAACGCTCGTGACATACAGCTATTTTACGGAAGAACATAACGCTCGTGACATACAGCTATTTTACAGAAGAACATAACGCTCGTGACATACAGCTATTTTACGGAAGAACATAACGCTCGTGACATACAGCTATTTTTCATAGAAGAGCGTAACGCTCGTGATATTTTATAGAAGAGCGCAACGCAGGTGGCATGCAGCTATTTTACAGAAGAACGTAAAGCTTGTGACATTTTATACGGAAGAACTTAACGCTCGTGACACGCAGCTATTTTACGGAAGAACTACTTGTCATTACGTGTCATTTTATATTAGTGCGAAACGCACGTGACATACAGCTATTTTACAGAAGAACATAACGCTCGTGACATGCAGCTATTTCATAGATGAGCGTAACGCTCGTGACATTTATAGAAGACCGTAACGCACGTGACATGCACACAAACACACACAAACACACACACACACACGGGGGGAGGGAGGAGAGAGAGAGGGGGGAGGGAGAGAGAGGGGGAGAGAGAGAGAGAGAGAGAGAGAGAGAGAGAGAGAGAGAGAGAGAGAGAGAGAGAGAGAGAGAGAGAGAGAGAGAGAGAGAGAGACAGAGAGAGATTTGACAATTTGACTGGTTTATTGCGTCAGGCTTACAACGAGAGAGAGAGAGAGAGAGAGAGAGAGAGAGAGAGAGAGAGAGAGAGAGAGAGAGAGAGAGAGAGAGAGAGAGAGAGAGAGAGAGAGAGAGAGAGAGAGAGAGAGAGAGAGAGAGAGAGACGGGGGGGGGGGGGGGGGGGGGCAGAGAGAGAGAGAGAGAGAGAGAGAGAGAGAGAGAGAGAGAGAGAGAGAGAGAGAGAGAGAGAGAGAGAGAGCAGTAGTGTAAGGGAGGAAGGGGAGAGAGGACTTGTATTGACGATCATGGGACATTAATCTTCGCTTCCAAGAGTTTAGCACGCATTACTTCCCTTATATCGCTCTCTCAATCTAAATCCCCTCTCCCTCCCTCCAAACCCTCCTCTCTCTCTCTCTCTCTCTCTCTCTCTCTCTCTCACACACACACACACACACACACACACACACACACACGACACGCACGCACGCACGCACACACTCACAAACACACACACGCGCGCGCGCGCACGCACGCACGCACGCACGCACGCATACACACGCGCGTGCGCGCACCAACGTACGCATACGCACACGCACGCACGCGCACGCACACGCACACGCACGCACGCACGCACGCACGCACGCACGCACGCACGCACGCACGCACGCACACGCACACACACACACACACACACACACACACACACACACACACACACACACAAACACACACACACACACACACACACACACACACACACACACACACACACACACACACACACACACACACACACACACACACACACACACACACACACCACACCACACCACACCACGCACGCACGCACGCACGCACGCACGCACGCACGCACGCACGCACGCACGCACGCACGCACGCACGCACGCACACACACACACACACACACACACACACACACACACACACACACACACACACACACACACACCCCGGGCCCGAAGACCCAACAAAATGCAATGTTTCCCATTTTTAAATCCAATGTAAAAAAAAAAGTGTTGTTACATGTAAAAGCGTAAAAGATGCGTAGACGACATAGACAAGTAAACGAGAGAAAAAAGTCCCAAAAAAGCATGGATTGGGTAGTGAAAAAAAAATGAACATTAACAACAACAACATCAAAGAGTAGGGTTATTTTCTTCTAAAGAAAAGAATAGCAAAATAAAGAAAGATTTTTTTTTAAGGGTTAGAAAATTAAGCAGAAATATCTAGTAGACAACAAAAAGGAAGTGCTTGATCCCTCCTCATCCATTCAACATCAAAATACTTTCAAACTAAAGCCATGTATTGTACGTGTGACCGTTTATTTATTTACAACGGGTTTTTTGGTGAACAGAGTACTTCGTGTTTTCAAGATTTTAAAAAAACAAAAGAACTATTTTCACTTTAAGCAAAACAATTTCCATGTCAATAAACTATACCCAACCTTCCTCCCGACTCTCAAGATTTTGTGATCTTCTTCTTCTTCTTCTTCCTCCGCGTTCCCAGGTCATATGGCCATAATGGGTAAGGTACGTAGGGGAAGACGGGGTCCATGGGCGGGTAAGAAGCCCACCCCAATTTCTCATGAAATAAAGACAATTTCAGTCAAATTTGCCCATGAGACGAATGCTAGACATAAACGCTCGTTTCATGGGCAAAATGAGACTGAAATTTGCTTCATTTCATGAGATAATTGACCCGCCCATGCGCTTTTTACCCCATCTTCCCCTATATTTTTCAGTGTTCACTGGTCTCCTCGCTGAGCGCACAGCCGACACATTCCGATTTCGGAGGAGCTCGAAGGAGAAAAGTTATTTGGAGGAATTTTTGGGGGAAGAAGAAAAAAAGGCAGGAGAATATGGGCCACATAAGTCAGAAAGATAGTAGATGATTCTAAAGCAAAGGGAAAAGGCAAGAGTCAAAGAGAGTGGCAGATTAGAGGAAGTTACAAGCACAGAACTTCCAGAAGGTGAGGGAAATATTTTGTACAAAAGACCCCCCTGGTATCCCCACGGGGAGGTTTTTGTGATCAAAATATTAGTATGAACAGAAATAATCAAGGGAAGGGATATACAAAAAATCAACAAAGAATGGAGCTGTGGAAGTTGTTCACCAATACAACAGGATTCTGAACTTCTTCTTTTTTTTTTTTTTTTTTTTTTTTTTGGCAATTCTTCGCATTTATATACACACTCCAGGCATAACCAAAGGCATGAAAAATAAACAAAATAAACACATAAACAAATGAATACACAACAACTACTACAACAACAGCAACAGCAACAACAACAAAACATGCCTAACAATAACATTATTCTTTCTTCAGTTAAGCATTTCCCCACTTTCCTAAGTGAATTAAAACTTATAATTTCGTTTTCGAAACCATGGTGATCTTACCAATGTCAATATCCCCTGCTTTTTGTGAGTAGTGTATAATTATTACCAAGCCTTGTCAGCTTTCCACAACCTTCCCCCATGCCACCACTTCCACGCCTTGTCAACCTTGTCAACTTTCCACAACCTTCCCCCATGCCACCACTTCCACGCCTTGTCAACCTTCCACAACCTTCCCCCATGCCACCACTTCCACCCCTTGTCAACCTTCCACAACCTTCCCCCATGCCACCACTTCCACTTCTTGTCACGACCTTCCCCCATGCCACCACTTCCACCAACCTTCCACAACCTTCCCCCATGCCACCACTTCCACGCCTTGTCAACTTTCCACAACCTTCCCCCATGCTTCCACGCCTTGTCAACCTTCCACAACCTTCCCCCATGCCACCACTTCCACCCCTTGTCAACTTTCCACAACCTTCCCCCATGCCACCACTTCCACGCCTTGTCAACCTTCCACAACCTTCCCCCATGCCACCACTTCCACCCCTTGTCAACTTTCCACAACCTTCCCCCATGCCACCACTTCCACCCCTTGTCAACACAACCTTCCCCCATGCCACCACTTCCACCCCTTGCATGCAAAACTAATGTCCAGGAATTGTTCTTCTTCTCACGATGCGAGGACACCTCTACTAAACTTCATAAGGTTTAACCCTTTCACCGCCATTACTTCCCAAAATTACATTTAAGTACAAAATCCATCTGCAGGTCTTCTGTATAATAGAACAAGGTCCCCTTACTTCCCAAAAACAAAGACAATAGCCTTTGGATAATGCACCCCAATTTGATGCCTTTCAATAACATATGTGTTAAATCACAGTGGTGCTAAAATGCGACTTTGGCGGTGAAAGGGTTAACTCTCCACAAACTTTCCCCCCACCCCACCACCACCACCACCCCATCACTACTATCCACTACCACGCCTTACAAATGTCCAGGAATTGTTCTTCTACTCATGGTGCGAGGAAACCTCTACTACCGTTTCTCAAATTGGCTTAAACAGATTTTTTATTGAGTATCACACAGTAAAGCAGCAACATAAACAAATGAGAACGAGCACAACAAGCTTAAAGCTTATACAAGGCGCTCAAACACAAGTAGATTATACACTATCGGCTGCCACAAGTAATAAGAGACTGGAACAGAACATGATAATGAAAATGATAACATACAAAATGTGCACGAACAAGCAAGCAACAACAAGAACAACAAGAACACAGAACTTGAAATGATTCAAAAGGAAATGAAATTGAAGTTTCTCAACTTCAGAATCTACGGGCTTTACAACTCTCCACAAAGTTTCTCCCCCTCCATCTACCCCCCCCCCCCCCCCACCACCACCACCACCACCACCACCCCATCACTACTATATATACTACCACGCCTTGCAATGCAAATGTCCAGGAATTGTTCTCCTACTCACGGTGCGAGAAAACCTCCACTACCGTTTCTCAACTTCAGAATCTACGGGGCTTTGCAACTGTCTCCACAAACTTTCCCCCCACCTCCACCTACCACCCCCACCCCCCACCCCCCACACCCCCATCACCACTATCTACTACCACGCCTTGAATTCAAATGTCACAGGAATTGTTCTTCTGTTCACGATGCGAGGAAACCCTACATACTGTTTCTCTACAAAATGTAGGGGCTTTAACTCTCCACAAACTTTCTCCACAGAACACCCCCCCCCCCACCCCAACCCCACCCACCCCTAACCACCACCCCCCTAATCACTACTCTCCTACTACCACGCCTTGCAGCGTCCGGGCAGCAGCTTGGCCCACACCAGGTAATCCAGGTCACGGAGGAGCAGGAAGGGGTTGCCCGCCCCACGTGCCGTGGGGGTGACCCGCGCGTGACACTGACGCACGAACTTGGCCATCTTCTTCTCCTGCCCCGGGGAGCGCACGTGCTTGACCATGTGCAGGACCAGCGACTTGTCCAGGAAGCTCGTGTAGTTGTGGCGCACCTCCATGCTGGCGATGAAGCCTAGGCAGCACAGGAGGTGGTTCACCGAGCGGTCGATCCCCGTGAACTTCAGCGGAGCCCCCGCGCAGTTCTTCTCCTGGGGGACCGTTTGCAGGAGGATGGTGGAGCAGTATTTGTCCCGCTCCCATTCCGCTGAGAGGGGGGCCGGGGCCGGAGCCGGGGCTGGGGCTGCCTGGGCGTAGCCGACACCGGTGGAGGGGTAGTGGTGGTGGTTGTGGTTGGATGATGGTGGTGATGGTGACGTCATCAGTATCAGCGTCAGCGAGACTACTGCTGCTGCTGTCACGACGGAGGAGGAGGAGGAGGAGGAGGAGGAGGAGGACAGCCGCCGGGGAGCCTGTGATGTACGAAAAAGAAATCTATATCGATTAATATAATCCGCTTTCTGTGTGTGTGTGTGTGTGTGTGTGTGTGTGTGTGTGTGTGTGTGTGTGTGTGCGTGTGTGTGTGTGTGTGTGTGTGTGTGTGTGTGTGTGTAGTGTGTGTGCGTGTGCGTGTGTGTGTGTGTGTGTGTGTGTGTGTGTGTGTGTGTGTGTGTGTGTGTGTGTGCGTGTGCGTGCATGTGTGTGCGTGTTTGTTTATTTCATTCTGTGAACTCTTCGTCTTTTCGTCTCCTCTGGCACACCCCTCACCCCCGACTTGTTTGTTTCTCCTTTTTTCAGCATGTCTCCCCCCCCCCCCCCCCCCCCCCCCCCCCCCCCCCTCTCTCTCTCTCTCTCTCTCTCTCTCTCTCTCATAAATTATCTTCACACTCGATTTCTGTTCTCCCCCCCCCTCACCCCCCACCCTTCCGTCTGAGGTCAAGGCCATAGTTCTACATACGTAAAGGACTGACAAGGGATGAGCCTTTTGATAGGTAATATTCCGTGTGTCCTGCCAGCCAGTGATTCATCACATCTGATGCATCCATCACTGTCCAAACCTGCTCATCATCTTTGTCTTTTTCAGTCTGTTCTACTAAAATGTGAC
>CM065688.1:16125743-16128243 GCA_017654935.2 Phymorhynchus buccinoides | reverse complement strand
AGGACAGGCCCTATTTTATGCACCTCACAGTTTGTTTGTGTATGTGCCTCCCTTTTCCTTTCTTTTTTAATATTTTTTTTCTTTCAAAATTCACAGCAAAAAGGAATTTAACAAAAATTATAGAAAGTTCTTACCTTCCTCTGATCCATGGAGTTGTGTCAGGACAGTAAACAGCCCAGAAAAAACTACACACTATTGAAAATAATATTTTACAGCAAACAGCAGAACAATCGTTTTTTCTTTTTTTTTCTTTTTATATATGAATTTGGACTAAAATTATTTTTGTACTCTTTCTCTGTTTCAGCCACAGCCGCAATTTAATAAAATTAAAAAAATAATAAAAAAATTAAAACACAAAACAACGAAATGCACGATTCAAGAATGATGACTGTAAAAAAAAAAAAATGTTCACAAAGTTATTAATTTTTCGTCCTGTCTTTCCAAAAAACCGCCTTTTTTTTTAAAGATGGTGAGAAAGTTAAAAAAATAGCTAAAGAAAAAAATTGTTTACTAGAAGAAAGAAAGAAAGAACTAATGCCGTGTACACACATAAGCGGATATTCCATGCGGAAACCCGTGCGCAATCCATAAATAAGTGAAACAAAGAAAGGGAAAAGATTTGCGCACGTGTCGGAATTTCCCCTATAATGCGTAAACTTGTATGAATTAAAAATGGTGTTTTACGTCCTCTCGGTCATAGACACATATATATGGGACATTTGTAAATACAAAGATGGTGGGAACAATATTGGAGGCAATGCCCGGAGACAGTGCAACACCAGTAAAGTCCCGAGTTTTTAAAGCACACAAAAACTTGTATCCTTCTTTCTTCCACTTATTTAGGGTTTTCCGTACCGGGAACTTACGCGTCTAGAGTAGAGTGGCACAGTGGTAACGCGTACGCTTCGTGTCAAGTAAACCCGAGTTCGAACCTGGGTTCAGGGCATTTTTTCCTCTCACTTTGCACTAGGCCTTACGGTCTGAATGTGGAGTCAGTCTTTCGGATGAGACGATAAACCGAGGTCCCATATGCCCATGCAGTTAGCACACATTAATCCCAGTGGCAACGAAAAAGTCGTCATTTGGTCAAAATTTACCCACCCACCCCTTCCCTTCCTCATCAATCACACACACAAAAATCGCATGCCAAAAACAAAAAAACAAAAAAATGGGTGGCGCGCCTCTGGCTGCGACGCGCTCTCCAGGTGGGAGCAACCCGATTTTCACAGAGATGCCTCTGTGACTATGAAGTACCTAATAAAATATAATCTAACTAATAATAACTTGGGACTGAGAGAATGAACGATTGGTAACGTACTCTGCTTGCACAGAAGATTGTGAGGTTCTCTGTACATAGGTGGAGGGAGATCCTCAGGGCTATTTATTGTACTACTGCTAGGCCTGTCACAAAAAAGAGCTCTTGTGACGTCACTTTGCTGCTACCATTTTTTTTGTAGCGCACCCTCTCTCTCTCTCTCTCTCTCTCTCTCTCTCTCTCTCTCTCTCTCTCTCTCTCTCTCTCTCTCTCTCTCTGTCTCTCTCTCTCTCTCTCTCTCTGTCTCTCTCTCTCTCTCTCTCTCTCTCTGTCTCTCTCTCTGTCTCTCTCTCTCTCTCTCTCTCTCTCTCTCTCTCTCTCTCTCTCTCTCTCCCTCTCTCTCTCTCTCTTTCTTTCTCCCCCTCTCTCTCTCTCTCTCTATCCCTTTCTCTCTCTCTCTCTCTCTCTCCTCCCCCACCCCTCTCTCTCTCTCTTTCTCTCTCTCTCACACACACACACACAAATCTCCTTTTTCACCTCTTCTTTTCCCTTTTATCCCTTCTCTCTCTCTCTCTCTCTCTCTCTCTCTCTCTCTCTCTCTCTCTCTCCTCCCCCACCCCTCTCTCTCTCTCTCTCTCTCTCTCTCTCTCTCTCTCTCTCTCTTTCTCTCTCTCTCACACACACACACAAAAATCTCCTTTTTCACCTCTTCTTTTCCCCTTTATCCCTTCTCTCTCTCTCTCTCTCACTCTCTCTCTCTCTCTCTCTCTCTCCTCCCCCACCCCTCTCTCTCTCTCTCTCTCTCCGCCTCTCTCACCTCTCTCGCTCTCTCTCTCTCTCTGTCTCTCTCTCTCTCTCTCTCTCTCTCTCTCTCTCTCTCTCTCTCTCTCTCCTCTCTCTCTCTCTCTCTCTCTCTCTCCTCCTCCCTCTCCCTCTCTCTCTCTCTCTCTCTCTCTCTCTCTCTCTCTCTCTCTCTCTCTCTCTCTCTCTCTCACACACACACACAAAAATCTCCTTTTTCACCTCTTCTTTTCCCCTTTATCCCTTCTCTCTCTCTCTCTCTCTCTCTCTCTCTCTCTCTCTCTCTCCTCCCCCACCCCTCTCTCTCTCTCTCTCTCTCTCTCGCCTCTCCACCTCTCTCGCTCTCTCTCTCTCTCTCTCTGTCTCTCTCTCTCTCTCTCTCTCTCTCTCTCTCTCTCTCTCTCTCTCTCTCTCTCTCTCTCTCTCTCTCTCTCTCTCACTCTC
>CM065688.1:16118243-16120743 GCA_017654935.2 Phymorhynchus buccinoides | reverse complement strand
GAGGAAGGCTGCGGCCTGAGTGTCTAATCCAGCAGGCAGAGGGTGGGAAAAAAGAAGGGGGGGGGGGGGGGGGGGTAAGAGGTGATGGTGGTAGATAGGTGAGGGATGTCATAAGAAGAGGTTCAGCATGATACAATTCAGGCTCTGTTTGTCTGTATGTGCTTCTGTCTGTCTGTCTGTCTGTCTGTCTGTCTTGTCTGCCCGCGCCACGTTCTGTCGTTGGGAAGAGTACTGTGTGCCTTAATTATAAAGTTAAACGAGGCTTACCTGAAGTCGAAGTTTAACTGGAATTATATTGAGTGTGCTGATGGGAAGAGGTATGCACACTCTGACCAAGTGAAAACGTGAGATGCGCGCCCGCCGGATTAGCCAGACTTTAGCCACATGTGGTCCCTGATAAATATCTAAGGGTGGGGATTTAAATATCTGAAGGGTGGGTATGTGTGTACCTCTTCCCATCAGCACACTCAATATAATTCCAGTTAAACTTCGACTTCAGGTAAGCCTGGTTTAGCTTTATAATTACATCTCGTATGTTGAATGGTCAGAGGTATCTGACCAAGCGAAAACGTGAGACTTCAGAGTCGGGGACCACATGTATTATACAAACATATACATGCTCACACTTTTTGTCATAGCTCACCTTGGCTAATCTGGCGGGCGCGCATCTCACGTTTTCACTTGGTCAGAGTGTGTATACCTCTGACCAATCAGCGTACGAGATATAATTACCGCTTTGCTTTGCCTGCTAAAGAAGAAGAAAATCTGAATAACCCCCTGCAATGCCTTTTTCATACATAGTCTTTCAGCCTTGAACTCCTCGCCGTCTAGAGGTCACAGTTGGGTCGTGACCACTGGACGCCCTTCTGCTGTCCAGACTACTCTGTTTGAATTTTTTTTTTAAGCTGTCAATAGGAATTGTTCAGAAATAATTAAGGGGAGTAATTGCATGGTATATTAGGAGTGATCATGCCTAATTTAATCGGCCAAACAGGTGAAGTTACTCTACCATCAAGGTAGATCCACAGCTTTCGCCTCGTGTGTCTGAGTAGACTTACATCACTTCTGAGAACACCGTGCGTCATTCTAAAATTGATATCATTTATATTTTACGTCACATTTTGCAAGTTCTATCCTTCTGTGGACACTGGCCACCCCTCACGCTTCTGAAACGCGTGACAGTTCAGTCTTCAGGCTACTTCTTCTTCTTCTTCTTCTGCGTTCCCAGGCCATATGGCCATAATGGGTAAAGTACGTAGGCGTCCGGTTTTGAGTTTTCACTGGTCTCCCCGCTAGCGTATAGCAGAAACATTTCAATTTCGGAGGAGCTCAATTAAGGGGGTAAATTATTTGGAAGATTTATTGTATTAAAGGCAGGAGAATGGGTCAATACGTCAGAAGGATAATAGATTATAGCAAGAAGCAAAGGGAAAAGGCAGAGTCAAAGAGAGTGGCAGATTAGAGGCAGTTACAAGCACAGAACATCCAGAAGGTGGGGGAACTATTATTACGAAATACCCTCCCCCAGTATCCCCACGAGGAGAGACTCGTGGAGGGGGGCAGGGTCGTACGTACGTCCAGCTCCCCGTATGGAGGCACGAGACATCCACCACCTGCCCCCAGTCTTCCGGCTACAAATGACCAAAACAGTAGCTTATTCTCTTCCGTTTGTTAAGTACAAACACAGCCAAACAATGGCTTAACATGTCCAACCCGGCGTGACATTGTACTCATTGTGACACGCCTCCTAACTCAAATCGCCATTCCTAAAGATAACTGTTCTCTAGTTTGCACGTTCATTGATTCGTTAAATATCTTAAATTGGGCGTATAATTGAAAATACCTTGAATTGGCAGTTTGAACACAATGAATGCCTACTAGTAGCAGAGTTTCACTCAGCTAGAATCAAAACAACGTTATTAAATGGATCGTCACTCCATTAAATAACAGACACGAAGATACCTTATCGTGGACACTCACTGAGATTATAATGTGTGGGGGGGGGGGGGGGGGTCCAGGGGGGCGAATCCCCCGCAAACGTTTCTAATTTAGTGAGTAATAAAGCAAATATGGCGGCATTTTCTTACTTTTTTTACCCTTGTATAAGCTTGGAGGGTTTCCGGAAACCCTGGACACCCCCCTCAGATCCGCCCCTGGTTTTGTTTTGGTGTCATTTGCAAATTAAAGGTGGCATTCTCCCCTTCCTACCCCATATGACCACCCCGCCATCTCTCTCTCTCTCTCTCTCTCTCTCTCTCTCTCTCTCTCTCTCTCTCTCTCTCTCTCTCTCTCTCTCTCTCTCTCTTTAATCTATATCCTTGGAAAATAAAGTTTAAGTTTTCAAGTTTTCAAGTTCTCTCTCTCTCTCTCTCTCCATCTCTCTCTCTCTCTCTCTCTCTCTCTCTCTCTCTCTCTGTCTTAATTATTTAATTATTGCGCACTTTCGAACTCTCTTACCCATCTCGATCAGTACCACCATCATCATATAGTAAAAAGCCAA
>CM065688.1:16105743-16113243 GCA_017654935.2 Phymorhynchus buccinoides | reverse complement strand
TTTTTTTCTATGAATTCTTACAAAGATTTCTTCAGCCGAAGTCGGGACATGCTGGGCCTAACTATTTCTTAGTTAGGCGCATAACCGCGGCATGACGCATCTACGCTCATATGACAGGAAACTGAGCGAACGAAGAAGAAGAAGAAGAAGAAGAAGAAGAAGATTAAAAAAAATTATTATATGTGACCTAGCACCACGAAAGGGACATTAAGTCGCTGGGCTAGTTTCTCACAACAGACTTGGAAAGTCAAAAATCTTATTTTTGGTCAAATTTGAGTTATGGGTATTTTCGTGTTCTCTAACATCTTATCTTTCATATTGTTTTTATTTTATTTTTTTAAACATTTTTTGTCAATACGTACAACAACACATAGAAACACATAACATAAGGAGAAGAAGCTTGCAATTAAGCTTGTTACATATCAAGTTAACATGTGGAAAACAAAATGAACAAAAACGGATAAAAAATACGAACAGAGCGTTGCCTACACAAACAACAAAGCATAAAGTACACTGTCAAACGTAGGTAAAGCCATACAATAACACACATAGGCTGTCTCACTAGTAATAACAACCATCAAAGTAATGCGGTAGTTGTGTACTGACAGTGCTCACTCTACAATGTTTGGTCCAAACAGGTGTTTATGAGTCGCATAATTTATACATAGATGAAACGTTGTGACAGAGACTCGTTCTTTAGGGCCTGAATATAACTAATTGATTGCACAATGCGGTTTAATCTTCATTAACGAACAGAGATTTATATGGAAACCACTCCAAAACAAACGTATCGTGCCAAAAGTTTTTTCTAGCAATATATTCTTCAATATGATACCTGTATTTCACCTTATCTTTCATATTTATAAAGGACAATCTTTAATATGGTCTCTAAATGGTCATACAAGTGATTTAAAACGAGCAGGTCAATGCGTTTTCTTCAGCTAGGCTACACTTTAGACTGTGTTTTCTCAAAATGGCCGAGGCTCATCCTACTAACTATGACTAGGGATGGGCAGATAGACAATGAGACAGACAGACAGACAGACAGACAGACAGACAGACAGACAATGAGACAGACACACACACACACACACACACACACACACACACACACACACACGCACACACACACGCACGCACGCACACATCAAACACACACGCGCGCACGCACGCACACATACATACACACACCTATATGTGCACAAATATGTCTGATAATACACGAACATTTTTTGTGTATTCCTTTTTTCATCAATTCTTTTACTCAGTCATGTGAACTCGATCTCGTAAGCATGCATACACATGTACACGTACACACACATAAGCATGCGCATTCACACTCACACATTGGCACAACGTACGCACGTACGCCTGCACACACACATATGCAAACACACTCACACATACATACACACACACACAGACACACACGCGCGCGCGCGCGCGCGCGCGCGCGCGCGCGCGCGCGCGCACGCACGCACTCACTCACACACGCACACGCGCACACACACGCACGCACGCACGTGCACACACAACATGCCTGCGAGATACGCACGCGCGCGCGCACTCACACACAACAAACACAACACACACACACACACACACACACACACACACACACACACACACACACACACACACACACACACACACACACACACACACATATACACACACACACATGCCTGCGAGCTACGCACACACACGCGCACACACTCATACCAACAAACACACACACACACACATGCTGTGCGAGATACGCGCGCTGTCACACACACACACACACACACACACACACACACACACACACACACACACACACAGTGCACACACACACACACACACACACACACACACACACACACACACACACACACACACACACTGTCAAACGTCAATCACACTCACATTCCAACACACACACACACACAACAACAACAACAACATACAGTATTTATACGGCGCTGAATCTTGATAGAAATCAAATCAAAGCGCACACACACGTTAGCATTCAAAGCGCATTCAAACAAAAACGCAATACAAAGCGAACACACACGGATAACATAAATGGAATATAGCAGAAACAGACCTAATGGCAAGAGAGAGAAGATAAAGAGAGAGGAGCTTTAATGACGGGGGAACAGGTGGGTTTTGAGGTTAGCTTTGAAAGCAGAGAGGGTCGGTCGCTGACGGAGGGAGAGAGGAAGTTTGTTCCAGGAGGTCGGTCCTGAGACAGCAAAAGAGCGCCGACCAACAGTTGAAAGCTTATACCTAGGGATCTGGAGAGAAAGAGGGTCAGAAATTGAACGTAAAGTGCGAGCTGGCGTACACACACACACACACACACACACACACACACACACACACACACACACACACACACACACACAGCGCGCGCGCGCGCGCGCACGCACACACACACACACACACACACACACACACACACACACACGCACGCACACACGCACACGCACACACGCACACGCACACGCACGCACGCACGCACACGCACACGCACACGCACGCACACACACACACACACACACACACACACACACACACACACACACGCATCCAATCAACTCAAAGAAGGGAGCGACGTTTTCAGACTGCTCTTGGAAGGGGTAACAACTCTTCTCGTCATCGCAGACTGCGGTTTAACAGGAGTTGCTGGCCTTTCACTGAAGGCGATGTGGCGCGTGGAGGGGGCGGAGGGGGACACATAGAGCCTGCTACGAAGTCGGTTCTCCAGGTCGGTGCAGAACTCGTGCACGCGACTGTTGAGGACCTGCGCGTGCAGCCCCTCCTGTCTGCGCATGTGCTGATGCAGCTGACGTTGGATGGCTGTGTTGATGTGTACCGAGTCTTCTTCTGCCATCGGAACCTGTGGACGTAATAAATCAATCGATCAATCAATCAATCAAACAATCAGTCAATCAATTAATTATCTGTATTATTCCCCTTAGGCTGGGTTCACATTAGACGCGTAAGTTCCGTACGGAAAACCCTAAATAAGTGGAAGAAAGAAGGATAAAAGTGTACGCATAATGGGGAAATTCGGACACTGGGGATGAGAACATTACGTGTGTGACTGTTTTTGATTACCCCGCCACGTGGGCAGCCACACTCCAACTTCGGGGGATTTTGGAAGCTGATGATGTTATGCTAGGAGCTTGCCATGGCTAGAGACAACCCCCGCACAACTATGCAGAACATAACACTATTTTGATGTAGCCTCGGTGTTCTGGCTTATGTCAATTGGTCTGACGCAGCCTTATGCCAAGGCAAAGCTGTTGGGATGATCCCTGGAGTCTTTTAGCCAGGGGCACAACAACAATAACAACAAAAATTCCCTTAAAAGTTTATAATAGTAGGCCTACATGCAAGGACATTTTGTTTTGCTGCCACGATTCATTTTATTGCCTTAATTTTTAAAAACAAAATGATACGATGAAACTTTACCAGCACAAAACAATGGTCAACTTAGGACGATGATTTGACCGCCAGGGGACAGTCAAACCAGTAGGGGCTTAGCGTGCGATATTCTTAGTTGGGCGTAGTGAGAGAGAGAGGGAGAGAGGGAGAGAGAGAGAGAGAGAGAGAGAGAGAGAGAGAGAGAGACAGAGAGAGAGAGAGAGAGAGAGAGAGAGAGAGAGAGAGAGAGAGAGAGAGAGAGAGAGAGAGAGAGAGAGAGAGAGGGGAGAGAGAGAGAGAGAGAGAGAGAGAGAGAGAGAGAGAGAGAGAGAGAGAGAGAGAGAGGAGAGAGGGAGAGAGAGAGAGAGAGGGGGAGATGAGTCCCTCCCTGAGTGTGTGTGTATGAGTCCTTCTCTCTCTCTCTCTCTCTCTCTCTCTCTCTCTCTCTCTCTCTCTCTCTCTCTCTCTCTCTCTCTCTCTCTCTCACTACGCCCAACTACGAATATCGCGCGCTAACTAAGAATATCGCGCACTAAGCCCCTACTGGTTTGAACTGCCCCCTGGCGGTAAAATGCGCGTCCTAAGTTGCTCAGTCACGTAGCAAACGTGAAGGACTACCAGAAAAAAAGAGAGAGAAAAACATGAAAAAACGAATAAACTAAACACACAGTGGAGTTAAACTGAGCCTTTACCTGTATTGGCCACTGCAACTAGGGTTATTAACGCCCTTGACAGCGAGAGTTAATCCTTTGTTGGTCAGTACCCAAAAGGGCATTCACGCTTGCAGAAGACAGTCATTTAGTGGCCTCAAATAGGGGTTTTGGCTGAGAGTTACTCCCTTGTTTGGTCAGTACTGAAGCATCTACCAAGGGCATTCACTCTTGCAAAAGGTGGTCGTTGCAGTGGCCAATAGCCATCCCTATGACGAAAAGTACAACATAATAAGAATAACCAGAGAAGATCAGCAACAACATCAGAAAGTTAATTTAAGGTGGACCCTGACGGATGAGAATTTGCAAGAAACACGTCCAGATCACCAGAAAGACAGCATTTTCGAGGATTTGCAGCTAACCCTAGGAACACTAACTTTGCTCTGGTTTCCTAGAAATTAAACCGTCAAAACGGCGATTCCTCCTTGGCGGAGATAGAAGCCATTTTGGATGGGGTGGGTGAAGGTCACTCATTGTAGTTGAAGCGTTTTCTTTTTTTTTGTAGTGCAGTAACAAAAGAATTGGAGCTGTTTCCTTTGTTGTGAGCGAAACTCCTTTAGATAATCTGTATACAAATTTTAAAAATTTCGTGCAAACGATTTGGTCTAAACGCAGGCGGCCATTAGGAAAGAGACGCCACACGCCGTCTCTTTGGGTGAAAGAATTTGACTTCCAGCATCTCCGCCAAGGAGGAATCGCCGATTTGACGGTTTGATTTCGCAGAAACCAGAGCAAAGTAAGTGTTGCAATCTCTGTAAAGGGTGTTTTCCTGGTGATCTGGACGCGTTTCTTACACACAAAAACCTCATCCGTCAGGGTGGCCCTTTAAGAAACTGTATACCTTCAATATGGCGGGAAGGACGCTGCTGCTTTTACTGGAACCGGACGGGGGACGAAAGTTGATGCTGTAGGAGGAAGACTTTCTCCGCACGACACTTCTGCTCCGCGAAGAATGATGCGACGTAGCACTGGGCAGGGATTGACTAACAGACGTCAATTCCAAATCATCTGCATCCTTCTTCTTCTTCTTCTTCTCTTCGTCTTCATCATCATCATCATCATCATCATCATCATCTTTCTGAGATAAGACTTTCTGGCGAAAAATGGTGCGTTTTCGGTGTTTGTACCTGTCCAGTTTTCTTAACACGTCTTTCTGGGCTCGGTTGTTTTCGACCAGCATGCTATGGCGGGCGGATTCTAATTGGCTGACGAAGACGGCGTGTCTGCGCATGTACAGGAACTTGGCGTTATTGGAGGCTTTGTTGATTTCGCTGCAGAGGATTTTCCCGGCGGAGATTTTCTTCATGAATTCCTTGCGGATTTTTTGCGCCGCGCGGCAATCGTTTTTAGCCATGTTGATATTCTTAGGTAGGCCTATATATATATATATATATATATATGAAATCTTCACAAGAAACGTTGTTATCAGTCTCTAAACCTTATCCGGATGCTGTTGATAACTGATCAAGCAAGTTGAGAAAGTGTCCACGCTAATGCACATGCAGATACGCATTCGTAACAATGAGAGTGAGTTACAAACACAACAAATTCACTTACAAGTTATAAAACCATTTTTGTTGGTGGGTGCATTGCGACAACAACTAGGGAACATCCTTGTGACTGCCATTGGTTTTCAGTATGGGTCACATAAACGTTAATTTATTCAAAACAGTCCCGCAAACTTTCTTGGTCCATTTTTGTTTTAAGGCTAAAGCACATTTAGACCACAACAACACAGAAAAATGTTCACAAAGACCAAAACTAACCGTTCACTGCATTAGTAAGCTCCGGATTGTCATTGATTGTATTGTTTTCACAATCGACACACATTAAGCCTCGCCATGATCTGTGTGTGTGTGCAGGAACGTGGTCTATTTTGTGGCCAAAGTTATATGCCCCAGTCAACATTTTGTCCCGGGCTCACGTTCCACTTCACGAATCAACCATTTTGTTGTCAATCGATTGTGTCTACATCTCTAGATATAAACAAAAAATTAACAGTGTAGGTTTTGTATTATTCTGGTAACATTAAAGTAGTTTCTGTAAGCGTGTTTTCATATTTTTAACTGTAACCAAAAAAATCACAGTACAGTTTAGTCTCTCGTGGAAGACTATGACTCTCGAACGAGGAGGGCCCTTGCACCCGGCTCTGGTGCTGCAGCCAAAGGGATGGGCTGGCCTTTGGGGGGGGGGGGACCTTTGTCAACGCCACCTGTTGTCCTCAAACCCCCAAAAGAGAGTGGGGATGTACCCTGGGCAAGGCATCTCCGCTTTAAGAAAAACAAATTATCCCCCAGTCCGCCAGGATTTTAGTATCTGCCCCCTGGGCTATCTGGCAGTCATTGTCGGAAACGACAGGCTAGCATACAACTGTCACAAAGGGTCCAATAATGCAAAATGTAAGCGCTTGTTTCCATCACCAAACGAGCACCATCGATGGTTTATTAAACTGCCATACAAAATGTCGCAAAACTGTGAGTATAAGTACGGCCTACTCTTATATCAATTTTCCAATAATCAAACAAACAATATTTGAACAATGATGTCTGTACGAACATTCACCCTTTGATCAGTTCAGTGAAACAAATCAAATGGTGTTCTATTCAGTAAATCACAATCACTTTCGCAAACCACAATCCAACACGACGAGTAAACCCATGTCCCACTTTAAATGTAGAGACACGCGTACGTGAATGCGCATGGATTGCCTCTGATACAAACGATTAAGGACCTTAGCCATTTAGGAACGTCACTCGCGGCTTAACGTGTCAAATCATTTGCTTGGTTTACATCATCTACATATGGAGATTAGGCCTTACAGACCCAGTGACGCACCACGACTAAGTCCCTTGGTTTTGTTCTGGGTTGCTGTGACCCACATACGAATTTCCCCATATTGAAATTGAGGCTGCTCTTTAAACTGATGTGTCGGTTTCAATTTGGGGGCCATTTATATGTGAGTCAGACTTGGTCAAAACAAGATTTCTTTCCACTCTACACTTAGGTTGCTGCTGGATGTGGCATCATGTTGGTGTCCCGCTGAACGGGCGCTGGTTGGCCAGATCACTCAAATTAGAGTAGGTTTTGTTTTTAAGATGTGCTCTCCCTAAGTTCGTCGATATAATGCCACAAAGTGGTGATTTCGACTACAGTCAAGTAGATCAAGGGAGGATGACTGCGTCGCCCTTTCTGCTGCCTGCCACTCAGCAGAACTTCAAGCGTAGTCTGCCACCCTTACACTTGGGAATGTGCCTTAAGGAGAAGCTGGAGGGCATGATTATGATATGCGTTTGCAGAGGTAATCTATGGTAGCACGTTATTTTCAAAAGAAGGTAGCTGTCGATCTTCATTTTTCAAAAGAGAAACGTCATTTTTT
>CM065688.1:16093243-16095743 GCA_017654935.2 Phymorhynchus buccinoides | reverse complement strand
ATATGACACGTGTTCTGAATAAACAGCTATCATTTACTAGAGGAACACCGGTTTAGAAGAAAAAAAACCGGTGCTAATCTTTCGCGGTTCGAAAAACCGGTTCGAGTTGCTGTGAACCGTTTTTTTAACTGCCAGCTGAAAGTAGAATAACGCATTCTTTTCGAAAAAAAAAAACCACTGATTCTCAGCGCAGATTGGGTGTTTGTAAACCAAGAGTAGCTGTTTCTAGTTTGTGGTGGTGTATGGCTTTGGCTTTGACTGAGTGTTGAGTTGAGTGTGTGTGTGTGTGTGTGTGTGTGTGTGTGTGTGGTGTGTGTGTGTGTGTGTGTGTGTGTGTTGTCATAAGTCATAAGTTTCTTTATTGTGCGTATGTATGTGTGCGCGTGCGTGCGTGGTGTGTGTGAATATTCTAACAAATAAATATATATTTGTATAGGTGAAACTAGTGATGCGAGTACTGGTTTTTTAAAAAACCACGGTTATCGGTATTGGACAGAAAAACCGGTTTAAAAACCGGTTCGGATTTTTGAAACCGGTTCTCAACTCTATAATTTACGACTAATCCTATATATTCCCTTTAAAAAGAGGCGTAGTCTTTATTCTTTAGATTAAAGAGAAAAACTTCTTATCTTGAAGGGACAATACTTCTGGTCTGACAGGATACTTACTATAAGTACGTTAACCCTATTTCTTGCAATATTTAATTCTGATCGCTTCTCGGCCTTTTTTGGCTAAGACAGTGATTCAGGAACATAAATTTTTGTTTATACCCTGGTTGGTTTGTTCAGCCCGTCGTACATGGCGAAAGCCGATACGCGACGTTAAACTGAACTTCCATCTTGCAATATCCTTTTTCTTTTTCAAATTCTTTGATAACTTTATACGGTTATCAGGCGTAAGGATACGAGCAACTTGAAATAGAAAACGAAATCACACAAAGAAACTGCCAAAATGAAAACAATTACTACCAACAACAAAAATTCATGTTCTTTAAGGGTGATAAAAAAGATGAAATTTTTTTGGCGGAGGACATGTTTCTGTATCCAGCGACGCACTCCCTTTAAAAAAAAAGGTGTCTTTATGTAAACGACACTAGACTGACACTAGAGTGTACACTAGATTAAGAAAGTTGAAATTACCATATCTGAAATACAGAAGAATTCGTGGGGATCTGATAAACACATACAACATTTTTGACAGTGATAACAATACTAATAAATCTTTGTTCCAGCTAACAACTGACTCAAGAACCCGTAACAGTGATTTAAAAATACTAACCCAGTAGGCCTATAGCCGAACTAATATTAGAAAAAGAAAAACATTTCTAACAGAGTAACAAAGTTTTGGAATACTCTTCCTGCACATATCAAAAACGAGCACAGAATCAAAAACCTCCTTGATAAAATAACACCAACATATCAAAACTGCAACATGAGCATGACTAAAAGGCAGATTTGCCACACACAAAAACCATACAATAACCTCTCAGCTGTGCAAAAGTTCAAACAAAAATGAAAGGACAGTGAAGAGGCCGCGAGGCCTAATGTCCTAACTACCTCACCTGACATCTAGTTACACGTTTGGTGTGTCAAATTTTCAACACATCTTCTTCCCTTCTGCACACATTAACAGAAATCTTACCCTTGGGCGAGGGTAGGGGGAAATGTCAATAGGAAATAGCGTACTTATCGGGGAAGAGGGGTGGGGTGGGGTGGGGTGATGATGAAACGGTATACTTTATCTATAGGGGGATGGGGGTTGGACTCTGGAAAACCTATCTATCAGTTTGGTTCATGCAAGGCAGTGGGACTCTCTCGATCTCTCTAATCTCTCTCTCTCTCTCTCTCCCTCTCTTCTCTCTCTCTTTCTTTCTCTCTCTCATCTCTCTCTCTGTCTCTCTATCTCTCTCCTCTCTCTCTCTCTCTCTCCTCTCTCTCTTCTCTCTCTCTCTTATTATATTTATTTAAGAACATTTATATATAGCGCTTCACCTTTAAGCTCTAAGCGCTTTACAATTGCTCTAAAATGATTCATATTAAAAACAACCCCTTACATACCCCCCCCCCCACCCCCCCCCCCCCCCCCCCCCCCCCCCCCCCCCCCCCCCCATCCTTCCCACCCCCCCATTCCCCCCCCCTACACACACACACACAGCGCGCGCACGCGCGCGCGTTTTCTATTTACGCAAACAAGTTGGACATTCACAATGACCGCAAAAGTAAAGTATACATACTGTATAGGCACACAAGGTTCACAAACATTCTCTCTCTCCAATAAAACTGTTCCAATCTATCTCTATCTCTCTCTCTCTCTCTCTCTCTCTCTCTCTCTCTACTCTCTCTCTCTCTCTCTCTCTCTCTCTCTCTCTCTCTCTCTCTCTCTCTCTCCCCCACCCCCTCTATCTCTCTCCGGGCACTAATCGACTTTATTTTTAATTGGCATGGTCAGACTTGCTTCAAGTCCTCATCCCAGGGACTTGGCATTCAATTCGATTTTGTTT
>CM065688.1:16084111-16092743 GCA_017654935.2 Phymorhynchus buccinoides | reverse complement strand
GCGACCATAGATTACCTCGCAAACGCTATAATTTTTTATCAAATCATGCCCTCCAGGCTTCTCCTGAGGCACTTCCCAAGCGTAAGGGGAAGACTACGCTTTGAAGTCTGCTGCGTGGCAGGCAGCAGAAAGGCGACCATCATCTCCTGAATTACTTGACTGTAGTTCCCCCCATCAAATCACCTTTTGTGGCATAGATCGACGAAACTTATGGATGAGCACATCTTAAAAACAAAACCTACTCTAATTTGAGTGATCTGGCCAACCAGCGCCCGTTCAGCGGGACACCAACATGATGCCACGTCCAGCAGCAGCATACCTAAGTGGTGGGACTGGAAAAAGGGGAAATCTTGTTTGGGACCAAGTCTGACTCCCATATAAATTAACCCAAATTGAAAGCAACACATCAGTTTAAAGAGCATCCTCCATTTCAAGTTGGGGAAATTTGTATGTGTGTCACAGCACCACCCCAGAAAAAAACCCACACCAAGGTCTTAGTCGTGGTGCGTCACTTGGTCTGTAAGGCCTAATCTCCATATGTAGATGATGCAAACCAAGCAAATGATTTGACACGTTAAGCCGCGAGTGACGTTCCTAAATGGCTAAGGTCCTTAATCGTTTGTATCAGAGGCAATCCATGCGCATTCACGTACGCGTGTCTCTACATTTAAAGTGGGACATGGGTTTACTCGTCGTGTTGGATTGTGGTTTGCGAAAGTGATTGTGATTTACTGAATAGAACACCATTTGATTTGTTTCACTGAACTGATCAAAGGGTGAATGTTCGTACAGACATCATTGTTCAAATATTGTTTGTTTGATTATTGGAAAATTGATATAAGAGTAGGCCGTACTTATACTCACAGTTTTGCGACATTTTGTATGGCAGTTTAATAAACCATCGATGGTGCTCGTTTGGTGATGGAAACAAGCGCTTACATTTTGCATTATTGGACCCTTTGTGACAGTTGTATGCTAGCCTGTCGTTTCCGAACAATGACTGCCCAGATAGCAGGAGGGGGCAGATACTAAAATCCTGGCGGGATGGACGAGAATTTGTTTATCTTAAAGCGGAGATGCCTTGCCCAGGGTACAATCCCCCACTCTCTTTTGGTGTTTTGAAGGACCACCGTGGCCGTTGAACAAAGGTTCCACCCCCCACCCCCCCCCCCACGCCGCAACCCCCCCCCCCCCCTCCCCCCCCCCCCAAAGGCCAGCCCCCATCCCTTTGGCTGCAGCCCACCAGAAGCCGGGTGCCAAAGGGCCCTCCTCGTTCCGGAACGAGTTCCATAGTCTTTCCCCCCCCACGGGGGAGGGGGGGGGGGGAGAGACTAAACTGTAGCTGTGGATTTTTTTTTTGGGTACAGTTAAAAATATGAAAAACACGCTTACAGAAACCTACTTTTAATGCTAGCTGAATAAAAAACCCACAACCCTACACGTTTAATTGGTTTTTTTTTATTTATTTTATCTAGAGATGTAGACAAAATCCGACTGACAACAAAAATTGGTTTAATTCGTGAAGTGGAAACGTTGAGCCCCGGGACAACAATGTTTTTGACTGGTGGCATATACTTTTGGCCACAAAATAGACCCACGTTCCTGCACACAGATATCAGGGCGAGACTTTATGTGTGTCGATTGGGTGAAAACAATACAATCAAATGACAATCCGGAGCTTACCTAATGCAGTGAACGGTTAGTTTTTGTCTTTGTGAACATTTTGTCCCCCATGTCGTATCATTTGTTTGTGTCCTGTTGTTTGTGGTCTCTAAAGTATGTGGCGCCTTTCCTTCAGAAGCCGTAAATTACACCCACTAACACAAGAGGAATCACAAAAGCAATAGTTTTTGCTGTGGATTCTGAGCACATGTGCATGAATGAATATATCGTTGTTTTGGGACCCATAGGGTAAGATCGGTGTGGTCAAAAAGCGTGCATGGGCGAGTGTACAGATATGCCCACCCATAAAATTGATATCTCATGAAAGATGAAAGCAAAGTTTCAGTACACAATTTTTGCCCATGAGAGACACGAAGACGTTAATGTCTAAGGCATTCGTCTCTCATGGGAAATTTTGGACAACTGAATTTTTATTTATTTCATTAGATAATTGGGTTGGGCTCCTTTACCCGCCCATGCGCGTTTTTACCCCATTACGTCCTTACTCCCATCCTGTGAAGAAAACCCTAAATGGCAGGTGTATCTAATAGGATGTTCCCTATTGTTGTATGTCGCGAGCCACATTAGAGACCAACCAAACAAAAAATGGTTTTTATAAACTTCTGTAAGTTGAATTTGTTGGTTATATGTAAACTCACTCTCAATGTGTTTTTACAGAGTGCGTTATGTTGCTATGTGCATTAGGCTAGATAGACACTTTCGTTCTAACTGTGTCTTGTTGCATCTAGTTATCAACAAGCTATTGTTTCCAGGATAAGAGTTTTAGCGTGACATTACTACATAGATTTTAAGATATCTTGTGACTCTGAGTTTATTTATATTTCAATAATATATATATACGGCCTACCTAAGAATAAATCAACATGGTCTAAAAACACGAGATGGCCGCGCAGGTGTCTCCAAAAAATGCACCTCATAAGTAAATTCATTAAAGTAAAATGAATCTCCGCCGCGGGAAATCAAATTCCTTCTGGCGAAGAGATACAACAAAGGCCTCAGAATACCCAGCCCATAGTTCACGTACATGCCGCAAGACCACGCTGTCATCTCGGTCATGCCAATTAGAATCCGCCACCGCCAATTATGATGGGGCATGCTGCGTCAGGAAAGGACACCAACCCGAGCCCAGAAAGGGAACGTGTATATACAGAAAAACTGTGACCATGGTACAAAACACCGATAAACGCACCTCATGTTTCACGCCTAGGCAAGATCGTCTATCTACAGAGAAAGATTATGAGTGCGGGATGAAGTATGGCTTCGCGCTGAAGTATGTTGACGAAGGACGTGAGAGAGAGAAGAAGGAGGAAGAAGGATGCAGGATGATTTGGAATTGGAGGGCGGTCTGTTAGTCAATCCCTGCCCAGTGCTTACGTCGCATCATGTCTTCGCGGAGCAGAAAGCGTCGTTTCGGAGAAAGTCTTCCTTCCTTGACAGCATCAACTTTCGTTTTCCCCCGTCCGGGGCCAGTAAATCACGCGTTCTTCCCGCCCATAAAAAAAAAATAAAAAAAACAAAAAAAAAAAAAAAATATTGAAGGTAATGCAGTTTTCTTTAACGGGCCCCACCCTGATTTGGGGATGAGGTTTTTTGTTGTGTAAGAAAACACGTTCCAAGATTCACCGGAAAGACAGCCTTTTAACATGAGATTGCCAACCACTCATTTTGCTATGGTTTCTTGCGAAATCAAACAGTTCAAATCGGCGAGTTTCTCCTTGGCGGAGGATGCTGGAAGTCAGATTTTTTCATCCGAAAGAGGCGGCGTGTGCTGTCTCTTTTTCTAATGGCCGCCTGCGTTTAGACCAAACCGTTTTGCAGAAAATTTCCACAATAAAAAGCCTTTTTTTCTTTCTTTTTAATTTTGTGTAATACGTGTTTATCTAAAGGAGTTTTTCGCTCACAACAAAGGAGGATAAAACAAGCTCCAATTTTTTTTTTTTTTTACTGCACTACAAAAGAAAAAAAGAAAACGTTTCAACCACCAATGAGTGACCTCCACCCACCCCATAAAAAATGGCTTCTCTCCGGCATCTCCGCCAAGAAGGAAACGCCGTTTTTGACGGTTTTAATTTTTCTAGGAAACACCAGGAGCAAAAGGAGTGTTTCCTAGGGTTAGATGCAAATCCTCGAAAATGCTGTCTTTCTGGGGGGGGGGTGCGGGGTGGGGGGGGGACAAAAAAAAAAAAAAAAAAAAAAAAACTTTTTTTTTTTTTTTTTTTTTGTTTCCCCTGGGACAACCCCCCCCCGTTTTTTTTTTGTGTTTTTTTGGGTTTTTTTTTTTTGCAAAATTCCTTCTCCCTCGAGGGTTCCAACTTTAAAAGTAAACTTTCTGAATGTTGTGTTTGCTGTGAATCGTCTCTGGTTTCTTCTTATATTGTTGTTACTTTTCGGTCATAGGATGGCCTTATTGGCCATTGCAACTACCACCTTTTGCAAGAGTGAATGCACTTGGTAGATGCTTCAGTACTGACCAAACAATTAACAGGGAGTAACTCTAGCCAAAACCCCTATTTGAGGCCACTAAATGGCTGCCTTTTTGCAAGAGTGAATGCCCGTTTTTTGGATTACTGACCAACAAAGGGGATTAAATTCTTGCCTGTTCAAGGGCGTTAATAACCCCATAGTTTGGCAGTGGCCAATACAGGTAAAGGCTCAGTTTAAACTCCACTGTGTGTTGAGTTTATTCGTTTTTTCATGTTTTTTCTCTTCTTTTTTTTCCCTGGTAGTCCTTCACGTTTGCTACGTGAATGAAGCAAACTTAGGACGCGCCATTTTTACCGCCAGGGGGCAGGTTCAAAACCCACTAGGGGCCGTAGTGCCGCCGAATATTCTTTAGTTAAAGCGCGCGATTATTAGTAGGTTTGAGCGGTAGCCGGTGAGTGAGAGAGAGAGAGAGGAGGAGAAGGGGACTCATACACACCACCCTCAGAGGGAGGGGACTCATCTCCTCTCTCTCTCTGTCTCTCCTTCCCTCCTCTCTCTCTCTCTCTCTCTCTCATCTGCTCTCTTCTCTCTCTCTCTCTCTTCTCTCTCTTTCTCTCCTCTCTCTCTGTCTCTGGTCTCTTCTCTCTCTTCTCCTCTCTTCTCTCCTCTCTCTCTCTCTCTTCCTCTCTCTCTCTCCTCTGCTCTCTCTCTCTCTCTGTCTCTGTTCTGTCCTCTCTCCGTCTCTCTCTCTTCTCTCCTCTCTCTCTCTCTCCTCTCTCTCTGTCTATCTCTCTCTCTCTCTCCCACCCCCTCCTATCTCTCTCTCTCTCTCTCTCTCTCTTTCTCTTCTCTCTCTCTATCTCTCTCCCTCTCTCCTCTCTCTGTCTCTCTCTCTCTCTCTCTCTCTCTCTCTCTCTCTCTTTCCTCTCTCTCTCTCTCTCTCTCCCTCTCTCTCTCTCTCTCCCTCTCTCTCTCTCTCTCGCTCTCTATCTCCCTCCCTCTCCTCCCCCTCTCTCTCTCTCACTACGCCCAACTAAGAATATCGCACGCTAAGCCCCTACTGGTTTGACTGTCCCTCTCTCGGTCAAATGCATCGTCCTAAGCTGCTCAATTGTCTCCTTGTGGCTGGGTCTAAAAGTTTTCATCGTATCATTTTGTTTTTAAAAATTAAGGCAATAAAATGAATCGTTGGCAGCAAAACAAATTCTCCCTTGCATGTAGGCCTACTAGTTATAAACTTGATTAAGGGAATTTTTGTTGTTATTGTTGTTTGTGTCCCCCTTGCTAAAAGACTCCAGGGATCATCCCAACAGCTTTGCTCTTGGCAATGAGGCTGTCTCAGACCAAATTGACATATCTCTTCCTCCAGAACACCAAGGCTACATCAAAATAGTCCCGCTACGTCTCTGCATAGTTATGCGGGGATGGTCTCTCTTAGCCTCTATGGTCAAGCTCCTAAGCATAACTCTTCATCTCCCAAAAGCTTCCAAAATCCTCTGAAGACGGAATGTGACTGCCCACGTGGCGGGGGTAATCAAAAACACCGGTCACACACGTAAATGTCCTCATCCCTAGCTGATGCATCTGTACCGTAGTGCTTTCTCTTCAAGTGGCTTCGGGGTTCTGTTTGGGATGAGTTTCCCTGGGAGTCGTTTTAGCCAAGGTACGCAAAAACAACAAAAACAAACAACAACAAAAACAACGACAACAACAAAAACTCTCTCAAAACAGCTGAGAGCATTTGAAACACTTTCGTAACCAAATTATGCATCAGCTAGGGATGAGAACATTAACGCGTGTGGCCAGCCACACTCCGATTTCGGGGAATTTCGGAGACTCTCTCTGATGTTATGCTAACGGCTTTTGTCACGTGAACCGTATTTTTAAAATTATTAGCATCGTCCATGTCCGTCCCAGTCTTATTATTAAGGTACTCATAGTCGTGGCTAAAGCCTCGAATCCCTGCATATCTCTCATCTATGCATAGCATAACAACGTTTTGATGTATCCTTGGTGTTCTAGCCTGTCTTCAATTCTCTCTCCTCTGGGACATAGCCTTAGGCCCAAGGCGCCTTAAGGCCGTGTACTCTCACACTCTAAGTGGATATTCCATGTGGAAACCCCGTGCGCAATCCATCAATAAATGAAACAAAAGAAGGGACCCGGGAAAATATTTGCGCACTTGTCCGACTTTCCCCATTATGCGTAAACTTTTTTATCCTTCCTTTCTCTCACTTAATTAGGGGTTTTCCGTACGGAACTTACTCCGTCTAATGTTGAACTCCCGGCCTAAGGTGACTAATACAGATCATTATTCTCTTTGACTGATTGTTTGGATTGATTGATTGATTGGATTCATCTCGATTGAATTTTCTCTCACGTCCCCACATTTTCTCCGATGGGGCAGGTCAGAAGAAGACTCGGTACACATCAACACAGCCATCCAACGTGAGCTGCATCAGCACATGCGCAGACAGGAGGGGCTGCACGCGCAGGTCCTCAACAGTCGCGTGCACGAGTTCTGCACCGACCTGGAGAACCGACTTCGTAGCAGGCTCTACGTGTCCCCCTCCGCCCCCTCCACGCGCCACATCGCCTTCAGTGAAAGGCCAGCAACTCCTGTTAAACCGCAGTCTGCGAGGACGAGAAGAGTTGTTACCCCTTCCAAGAGCAGTCTGAAAACGTCGCTCCCTTCTTTGAGTTGATTGGATGCGTGTGTGTGTGTGTGTGTGTGCCTGTGCGCGTGCGCGTGCGCGTGCGCGTGTGCGTGAACGTGTGCGTGTGCGTGTGTGTGTGTGTGTGTGTGTGTGTGTGTGTGGTGTGTGCGTGTGCGTGTGCGTGTGCAGTGCGTGCGCGTGCCGTTGTGCGGCGTGCGGCGCGCGCGCGCGAACTGGCGCAGTGTTGTGTGTGTGTGTGTGTGTGTGTACGCCAGCTCGCACTTTACGTTCAGTTTCTGACCCTCTTTCTCTCCAGATCCCTAGGTATAAGCTTTCAACTGTTGGTCGGCGCTCTTTTGCTGTCTCAGGACCGACCTCCTGGAACAAACTTCCTCTCTCCCCTCCGTCAGCGACCGACTCTCTCTGCTTTCAAAGCTAACCTCAAAGCCCACCTGTTCCCCCGTCATTAAAGCTCATCTCTTTTTTATCTTCTCTCTCTTGCCATTAGGTCTTTTTTTCTGCTATATTCCATTTATGTTATCACGTGTGTGTTTCGCTTTGTATTGCGTTTTTGTTTGAATGCGTTTTGAATGCTAACGTGTGTGTGCGCTTTTTGATTTGATTTAACGAAATCAAGATTCAGCGCCGTTATAAATACTGTATGTTGTTGTTGTGTTGTGTTGTGTGTGTTGGAATGTGAGTGTGTGTTGACGTTTGTGACAGTGTGTGTGTGTGGTGTTGTGGGTGTGTGTGTGTGTGTGTGTGTGTGTTGTGTGTGTGTGTGTGTGTGTGTGTGTGTGTGTGTGTGTTGTGTGGTGTGTGGTGTGTGTGTTGTGTGTGTGTGTGTGTGTGTGAGGACATGCGCGCGTAATCTCGCACGCATGTGTGTGTGTGTGTGTGTTTGTTGGTATGAGTGTGTGCGCGTGTGTGTGCGTAGCTCGCAGGCATGTGTGTGTGTGTTGTGTGTTGTGTGTGTGTGTGTTTGTGTGTGTGTGTGTGTGTGTGTGTGTGTGATGTGTGTGTGAGTGCGCGCGCGCGTGCGTATCTCGCAGGCATGTTGTGTGTGTGCGTGCGTGGCGTGCGTGTGCGTGTGTGCGTGTATGCGTGTCATGTGTGTGTGTGTGAGTGCGCGCGCGCGCGTGTGTGTGTGTGTGTGTGTGTGTGTGTGTTGTGTGTGTGTGTGTATGTGTGTGTGTGTGTATGTATGTGTGAGTGTGTTTGCATATGTGTGTGTGCAGGCGTACGTGCGTACGTTGTGCCAATGTGTGAGTGTGAATGCGCATGCTTATGTGTGTGTACGTGTACATGTGTATGCATGCTTACGAGATCGAGTTTACATGACTGAGTAAAAGAATTGATGAAAAAAGGAATACACAAAAAATGTTCGTGTATTATCAGACATATTTGTGCACATATAGGTGTGTGTATGTATGTGTGCGCGCGTGCGCGCGTGTGTGGTTTGTTTGTGTGTGCGCGCGGCCGGCGTGTGTGTGGTATGTGTGTATGCCGTGCGTGTGTGCGTGCGTGTGTGTCCCTGTCTGTCTCATTTGTCTATCTGCCCATCCCCTAGTCATAGTTAGTAGGATGAGCGTCGGCCATTTTGAGAAAACACAGTCTAAAGTCTAGCCTAGCTGAAGAAAATACATTGACCTACTCGTTTTAAAACACTTATAAGACCATTTAGAGACCATATTAAAGATTGTCCTTTATAAATATGAAAGATAAGGTGAAATACAGGTATCATATTGAAGAATATATTGCTAGAATTTTTTTTAGGCACGATACGTTTGTTTTATAAATATAAATCTCTGTTCGTCAATGAAGATTAAACCACATTGTGCAATCAATTAGTTATATTCAGGCCCTAC
>CM065688.1:16071611-16079111 GCA_017654935.2 Phymorhynchus buccinoides | reverse complement strand
GATCGAGATGGGTAAGAGAGTTCAGACTTCAGACTAAAGATTATTTTTTGTTTTCACAAGGATGAGAATTTAGGCAGAGCCGTATATGCTTCCATGCTACCCTTGACACTAAACATGCAATATAATTATAATTATAAGTGCGCAATAATTAAATAATTAAGACAGAGAGAGAGAGAGAGAGAGAGAGAGAGAGAGAGAGAGAGAGAGAGAGAGAGAGAGAGATATGGCGGGGTGGTCATATGGGGTAGGAAGGGGAGAATGCCACGTTTAATTTGCAAATGACACCAAAACAAAACCAGGGGCGGATCTGAGGGGGGTGTCCAGGGTTTCCGGAAACCCTCCAAGCTTATACAAGGGTAAAAAAAGTAAGAAAATGCCGCCATATTTGCTTTATTACTCACTAAATTAGAAACGTTTGCGGGGGATTCGCTCCCCTGGACCCCCCCCCCCCCCCCCCACACACACACACACACATATAATCTCAGTGAGTGTCCACGATAAGGTATCTTCGTGTCTGTTATTTAATGGAGTGACGATCCATTTAATAACGTTGTTTTGATTCTAGCTGAGTGAAACTCTGCTACTAGTAGGCATTCATTGTGTTCAAACTGCCAATTCAAGGTATTTTCAATTATACGCCCAATTTAAGATATTTAACGAATCAATGAACGTGCAAACTAGAGAACAGTTATCTTTAGGAATGGCGATTTGAGTTAGGAGGCGTGTCACAATGAGTACAATGTCACGTCGGGTTGGACATGTTAAGCCATTGTTTGGCTGTGTTTGTACTTAACAAACGGAAGAGAATAAGCTACTGTTTTTGGTCATTTGTAGCCGGAAGATTGGGTGCAGTGGGTGGATGCCTCGTGCCTCCATACGGGGAGCTGGACGTACGTACGACCCTGCCCCCTCCGCGAGTCTCTCCCCGTGGGGATACTGGGGGTGGGTGGGGAGGGTCTTTCGTAAAAATAGTTCTCCCACATTATGGATGTTCTGTGCTTGCAACTGCCTCTAATCTGCCACTCTCTTTGACTCTGCCTTTTCCCTTTGCTATCATCTACTATCCTTCTGACTTATTGGCCCATTCTCCTGCCTTTAATAAAAAAAATCTTCCAAATAATTTACCCCCTTAATTGAGCTCCTCCGAAATTGGAATGTTTCTGCTGTACGCTAGCGGGGGAGACCAGTGAAAACTGAAAACCGGGAACGCAGAAGAAGAAGAAGAAGAAGTAGCCTGAAGACTGAACTGTCACGCGTTTCAGAAGCGTGAGGGGTGGCCAGTGTCCACAGAAGGATAGAACTTGCAAAATGTGACGTAAAATATAAATGATATCGATTTTAGAATGACGCACGGTGTTCTCAGCAGTGATGTAAGTCTACTCAGACACACGAGGCGAAAGCTGTGGATCTACCTTGATGGTAGAGTAACTTCACCTGTTTGGCCGATTAAATTAGGCATGACCACTCCCAACATACCATGCAATTACTCCCCTTAATTATTTCTGAACAATTCCTATTGACAGTAAAAATTAAAACAATTCCAAACAGAGTAGTCTGAACAGCAGAAGGGCGTCCAGTGGTCACGACCCAACTGTGACCTCTAGACGGCGAGGAGTTCAAGGCTGAAAGACTATGTATGAAAAAGGCATTGCAGGGGGTTATTCAGATTTCTTCTTCTTCTTTAGCAGGCAAAGCAAAGCGGTAATTATATCTCGTACGCTGATTGGTCCGAGGTATACACACTCTGACCAAGTGAAAACGTGAGATGCGCGCCCGCCAGATTAGCCAAGGTGAGCTATGACAAAAAGTGTGAGCATGTATATGTTTGTATAATACATGTGGTCCCCGACTCTGAAGTCTCACGTTTTCACTTGGTCAGAGTGTGTATACCTCTGACCAATCAGCATACGAGATATAATTATAAAGTTAAACGAGGCTTACCTGAAGTCGAAGTTTAACTGGAATTATATTGAGTGTGCTGATGGGAAGAGGTACACACATACCCACCCTTCAGATATTTAAATCCCCACCCTTAGATCTTTATCAGGGACCACATGTGGCTAAAGTCTGGCTAATCCGGCGGGCGCGCATCTCACGGTTTCACTTGGTCAGAGTGTGCATACCTCTTCCCATCAGCACACTCAATATAATTCCAGTTAAACTTCGACTTCAGGTAAGCCTCGTTTAACTTTATAATTAAGGCACACAGTACTCTTCCCAACGACAGAACGTGGCGCGGGCAGACAAGACAGACAGACAGACAGACAGACAAACAGAGCGTGAATTGTATTATGCTGAACCTCTTCTTATGACATCCCTCACCTATCTACCACCATCACCTCTTACCCCCCCACCCCCTTCTTTTTGTCCACCCTCTGCGTGCTGGATTAGACACTCAGGCCGCGGCCTTCCTCCCCCTTCACATGACAGACAGACTCTGAATTTTATAATAGGTGGATACGCGTTTCGCGCATTTTGCCACAAACCGCGCAAATAACACGGCCGCCTCGGTTGCCGCTGCCATAGCAAATTTGAAGCGATTCGGTCGAAAAACGGCGGCGGAGTTATAAGGCCCGTTTTGTGTTTCAGACAGACACACAGACACTTGCCTTTTAAAAAAATTATATGATGATTATATCATTTTGTCTTTGATGTTCAACATAACAGTCAGCATACTGCCCAAATTGGCGTGAAAAACCCCCCACAACGTGAACGAAAACATGCATGTGGGATCATGTGGGATCATGTGGGATCATGTGGGATCATGTGGGATCATGTGGGATCATGTGGGATCATGTGGGATCATGTGGGATCATGTGGCGGTACCATAGCCGATGAGGTTTAACCGAGGCGTGGTTACCGCTACACCTATCTATATTGTTTAAAAACTCGGGACTTTACTGGTGTTGCACTGCCTCCGGGCATTGCAGCCAGTATTGTTCCCACCATCTTTGTATTGACAAATGTCCCATATGTGTCTATGACCGAGAGGACGTAAAACACCATTTTTCACCATGCGCGGGGGCGTGGGAAAGAGGGGGTGCGTGCCTTTTCGTCCTTTCCCGTTTGGTCTTTTCCCGTTTCGTCCTATGCCTTCAGACAGTGTCGTTTCGTCCTTTTCTTGTATTGTATTTAAGCATAATACACATGGCGTTCACTCGAAAAGGCACGAACACGTGTACAACAGGTAAGGTTAGATAGGGATAGGGTTAGGATAGAACGCCCGGGAAAGGGATAGGGTTAGGATTAGGGTTGGGGTTAGGGTTAGAAATTTAAAAAGTCAAGACAACATGGCCAACATGGCCACGCTTGACGTTGCCGTTATCCAATTAAATTGCAAGTAGATGGAGTCGATACTGCAGATAGCTTACTGTTTCGTGGACTCGTCAAACTCGGAAAGATAAGCGTATAATCCTGCGAAGTTTATGTGATGTTCAGGAAAGGACAAAAAGGCACGCACCCCCTCCGCTCTACCAACTGAGCTATCACGGGTTGGTAATACTCTTTGCTTAACAAGATTCATAAGACGGGGATCTCCGATATAAAACCTTACAGCTGGCGAATATGACGAATCGAAACTGGAGCTAGGACAAAACGGCACTGGGTTTAACGTCGGCGCGATTACGTCAAACACAGGGCAAAATCGTAATAGGACGTAACGGGATAGGACCAATCGGTACCTACCCGGACAGAGGATGGGGTGGGGAAGGAGGGAGGGACGGAGGGGGGGGGAGAGAAATAAGACTACATGATAAAGACCAAAGAACATGGCACGTACACTTGGAGGAGGGCTGGGTAACCCGGGTTTTTTTTTGGCCAGGGGTTTCTGTCGCATTCAATGGGCTGGGGGATGGGTACGAACAGATACCGTTTGACTGACGGTGGGACCTACCCCCGCCACGCTGCGTTCCTAGGCCTGGAACAACGACAACAATGGACTCTGACAGGTTTCAATCCTGTCCTCAAGCCCTCTTTCATGTGTCCTTGCACAAGATGGGGTGGGGTGTGGAGGTGTGGGGGTGGGGGTGGGCTGGGTGTGTGTGTGTGTGTGTGTGTGTGTGTGTGTGGGGGGGGGGGGGGGGTAATTACAGAGGACGGCTTGTGTGGCCCCGTAGCCAGAAACGGCGAGACTGCGTCTTTGGTAAAAAATCAAAACATTTTTTTTTTTAAGATATGCCACACATTAGGTGTAGAGTGGCACAGTGGTAGCGCGTTCGCCTCGTGTCAAGTAAACCCGAGTTCGAACCTTGGGTACAGGGGATTTTTTAAAAATCTCACTTTGCACTAGACCTTACGGTCTGAACGTGGAGTCTTTCGGATGAGACGATGAACCGAGGTCCCGTGTGCCCATGCACTTAGCATGAACCCAGTGGCAACAAAAAAGTTGTCATTTGGTCAAAATGTACCCCCCTCCCTTTCCTTCCTCATCAGTCACACAAAAATCGCATGCCCCCCAAAAAAGGGTGGTGCGCCTCTGGCTGCGATGCACTCTCCAGGTGGGAGCAACCCGAATTTCACAGAGACGCCTCTGTGACTATAAAGTACCTAATACCTAATTTTGCGTGTGTGGTGGTACTGTTTTGTCATCTATCGTGGTACGCTGGTTTTGAGGCAACCCCGTTTGTACTACAGTGGAACCTCCATTATAGGACCTTCAAAAATCATCCAAAATGAGGTCTTATAAGGGAGGGGTCTTATAAGGGAGGTATTTTTTTTATTACTCACAAAGAAGGGCAATGTCATCTCAGAGAAGTAGGTCTTATGTGGGAGGGAGTCTTATAATGGGAGGTCTTACAAGGGAGCTTCCACTGTACTGTGTTGCCTTCGATACTGAATAGGCTCTCGAGTGGTTTTCCATCACCTTTACTGAGTACCTCCGCTATGCAATGTTCTTACATGAATGACAATCCGTTTAACGTCCTCCGGTCTGAAACAGACACATATGGGACATTAGTAGAAATAAAGATGGTGGGAACGATCCTGGAGGCAATGCCCGGAGGCAGTGCAACTCCAGGAAAGTCCCGAATTTTTAACGATACAGATGTATATCTTGGGCTGTGTTCTTACAAAACGAAATCCATTTTAATAGCATCGAGTCTGTGTGTGTGTGTGTGTGTGTGTGTGTGTGTGTGTGCGTGTGCGTGTGCGTGCGTGTGCGTGTGCGTGTGTGCGTGTGCGTGTGTGTGTGCGTGCGTGCGTGCGTGCGTGCGTGCGTGCGTGCGTGCGTGCGTGCGTGCGTGCGTGTGTGTGTGTGTGTGTGTTGTGTGTGTGTGTGTGTGTGTGTTGGGTGTGTGTATGCATGCGTGCGTGCGTGCGGATACCGGGGGACAGTTCCCCCACCTTCTGGAAGTCCCGTAGCTTGCAACTTCCTCTAATCTGTCACTTTTCTTTAAACTCTGCCTTTCCCCTTTTGCTCACTGTCATAGGTCTACTATCGTTCTGCCTTACCGGTCCATTCTCCTGCCTTTGTTCTGTACAATCTTACAAAGATTTTTTATTCAGCCAAAGACTGGACATGCTAGGTTGAATGAACTGTTCCTTAGTATAGTATAGTTAGGCGCAGCATGGCGCATCTGCGCTCATATGACAGGAAACTGTCTGAGCGATCGAAAAAGAAGAAGGAGAAGGAGAAGAAGAAGAAGAAGCGAAAGAACCGTGTGAGGTCTTTTGCAAAGTACCCCAGGCCTTATGCACTGGGGCATATAGAGGTTTGAATGAACTAGAAGGTGAACATTTGAGACCTCTTAAACCTTTCACCGCCAAAGTCGCATTTTAGCACCACAGTGATTTAACACCCATGTCACTAAAAGGCATCGAATTGGGGTCTGTTATCCAACGACATCATTTTCTTAGTTTTGGGAAGTAAGGATAGACCTGATTTTACATCTCTCACAGAACAATCCCCAATACTGCAGATGGATTTTGTTCTATACCCAGGTAATTTGAATGGTAATTTTTGGCTGAAGTATGGCTGGCGGTGAAAAGGGTTAAAGACCCACCAGGTCACGTGTCAAAATCACGGGTTTCACGCGTTTTCCCTCTTATAGCTGGTAAGAAATCTTATTTTGACCAAGTGTGGCTCGCATGCACATTTCCTCGTGCACGAAAACGAGACATCACTTTAAAGAGCAGCCTCGCTCTTATTATGAGGAAAGTCTGTATGTGGGCCACACCGATCCAGAAACCCCCCCGGGTCAGTGGGTCTTTAAAGACCCACCTGATCACGTGTCAAAATCACGGGTTTCGCGTGTTTTCCCTCTTATAGCTGGTAAGAAATCTTGTTTTGACCAGGTTTGACTCCCATGCAAATGTCCCCAAATTGAAAACGAAACATTTTAAAGAACAGCCTCAATTTGAAGTAGGGGGGACATTAATTTGTATGTGGGTCACAGCTACCCAGAAACAAAACAACAACAAGGGACTTAATTGTATTTGTCTCATAGCTATTCAAGTAATTTCATGATGCAGCCTTTTGTTCGTAACTGAAACGTTTTTGAGTGCGCTTATAAGCTTATAGCTTGTTGTGCTCATACAATAATTTGTGTACACTGCAATATATTATTTTAACCCCTTGACTGCCAGAGAAAACTAAAGAAAAAATCATTGGGCAAACCATGCCACGAAAAAGACAACTGATAGAGCCAATCTGGCAAAATGGTCTGGGGATATAACTCTCTTGACTGTGTTAGAGCAAACGCCAGCATATCAGGGTTATTCCTCTTCATCTGATGACATAATCAGTGATGTCATCAGGTCAGTACGTGATACGTTGGTGGCAGTCAAGGTGTTAATAAACTTTGTTTAAACCAATAGTGGTGATGCGTCAGTGTGTCTTTGAAAACAGGAGAAGGGAGCGTTGGGGGCTAGCAGAGGGGGTGGTGAGCTGCGGGAAGAATTAAAATGGAACAAAAGAGATTACTGTAGAAGTCCACAAGACACTACAATAGAGGGGGCTAACAACACCGCGAACAACAAGGCCAAGGCCATTGGAACAATCGGTCAGCAGCTTAATTTACAGAGCTGGTATTGCATGGCGATGTCTGCGAGTGGTACTGTAATTGGCCAGCAACTGTTACAATGCATGGACAGGAGAGAAAGAGTGCTCTAGGACTTTAAAGACGCACCACCACGATTAATAAGTCCTTTGGGGCTTTTTCTCGGTAGCTGTGACCCACACAGAAATTACCTCCCCCTATTGCACGAAACTACATTAGGCGGGGAACTGGGGGGTAGTTTCACAAGAACGGGCGCTTCGAGAGTTTCGAGAAATTCGGCGAAAAAATCTAAGAAACGTCAGCGTTTGGCCCAAAAAACCACACAGCTGTGCCAGCGCTCTCACGCTTCCTTCGAATTCGAAGCTCGCACGCCAAAAGCTTTCACGTGACTCTGTTGTGACAATCTAGTCTACCCCGGAAGCTAATAAGCGGATATTCCATGCGGAAACCCGTGCGCAATCCATAAATAAGTGAAACAAAAGAAGGGAAAAGATTTGCGCAAAAG
>CM065688.1:16061611-16066611 GCA_017654935.2 Phymorhynchus buccinoides | reverse complement strand
ACAGTGCACATGGGCACGTGAACGAACGTCATAAAGAAAGACACTAAAAGGACTTTAGTGTGACCCAGCACCACGAAAGGGACATTAAGTCGCTGGGCTAGTTTCTCACAAAAGCCTTGCAAAGTCAAAAATCTCATTTTTTTAATCAATTTTGAGTTATGGGTATTTTCGTGTTCTCTAACATCTTATCTTTCATATTTACAAAGGACAATATTTAATATGGTCTCTAAATGGTCTTATAAGTGCTTTAAAATGAGCAGGTCAATGCGTTTTCTTCAGCTAGGCTAGACTTTAGACTGTTTTCTCAAAATTACTGACACTCACCCTACTAACTTTAAAATGCTCATAACTCTGGAACGGAAAAAGATACAAGAATGGTTCTTGTATCATTAGAAAGAGAATTGTCTGAAGCTTGTCAAAATTGCTGGAGTCAAAGCGGACTATCTTTAGATAGTCCATTGACATGTTATTGAACTTATTACGAAAACTAATAATTTGTATTTTAAAAAAGACTGCTGAAATATAAAAGGCAAAAACCCCTTTTTATATTTCTGCAGTCATTGTTTGATACAAGTTATTAGTTTGTTTGGTAATAAATCCAATAATACGTCAATGGACTATCTAAACGATAGTCCGTTTTGACTCCAAGCCATCGAAAATGTATAATTCCCTCTCAGAATGGTCAGTTTTGACACTTAATGTCCCTTTCGGGGTTGCGGGGGTCACATTTTTTTTTTTTTTAGTAGAAAAGACTGAAAAAGACAAAGATGATGGGCAGTTTGGACAGTGATGGATAGATCAATGTGATGAATCACTGGCTGGCAGAGAACACACGGAATATTACCTATCAAAAGTCTCATCCCTTGTCAGTCCTTTACGTATGTAGAACTATGGCCTTGGACCTCAGACGGAAGGGGGGGGGTGAGTGGGGTGGGGGAAGACCAGAAATCGAGTGTGAAAGTAGTTATGAGAGATAGATGAGAGAGAGAGAGAGAGAGAGAGAGAGGAGAGAGGGGGGGGAGAGAGGGGGGGGGGGGGGGGAGACATGCTCAAAAAAAGGAGAAACAAACAAGTCGGGGGTGAGGGGTGTGCCAGAGGAGAAGAAAAGACGAAGAGTTCACAGAATACAAGACAACAGAACACGCGACCGACACATGCATTGCACGCACACATCACACACAACACACACACACAACAACACACACACACACACACACACCCACACACCACACACACACACTACACACACATACACACACACATCACACACACACATCACACACACACACACCCACACACACACACACACACACAACACACACAGCTACACACACACACGCACACACACACACACACGCACACGAAAGGCGGATTATATTAATCGATATAGATTTCTTTTTCGTACATCACAGGCTCCTCGGCGGCTGTCCTCCTCCTCCTCCTCCTCCTCCTCCCCTCGTGGCAGCAGCAGCAGTAGTCTCGCTGACGCTGATACTGATGACGTCATCATCACCACCATCATCCAACCAAAACCACCACCACTAACCCCTCCACCGGTGTCGGCTACGCCCAGCGGGCTCCGCCCCTACCCCGGCCCGGCCCCGGCCCCGGCCTCTCATCGGAATGGGAGCGGGACAGATACTGCTCCACCATCCTCCTGAAACGTCCCCCCCAGGAAAGAACTGCGGCGGGGGCTCCGCTGAAGTTCCACTGGGGATCGACCGCTCGGGGAACCACCTCCTGTGCTTGCGGCCTAGGTTCATCGCACATGGAGGTGCGCCACAACTACACGAGCTTCTCTGGCAAGTCCGCTGGTCCTGCACATGGTCAAGCACTGGGCGCTCCCCGGGCAGGAGAAGAAGATGGCCAAGTTTCGTGGCTATTGTCACGCGCGGGTGACCCCCACGGCACGTGGGGGCAACCCCATCCTGCTCCTCCCGTGACCTGGATTACCTGGTGTGGTCCAAGCTCTGTCTGCCCGACTGCTGCAGGCGTGTAGTAGAGAGTATGATTGGTGGGGTGGTGGTTTAGGGTGGGTGGGGTTGGGGTGGGGGGGTGGTGTTCTGTGGAGAAAGTTTGTGGAGAGTTAAAGCCCCTACATTTTGTAGAGGAACAGTATGTAGGTTTCCTCAGCATCTGAACAGAAGAACAATTCCGGTGGACGATTTGAATTCAAGGCTTGTAGTAGAATAAGTGGTGATGGGGTGTGGGGGTGGGGGGTGGGGGTGGGTAAGGTGGAGGTGGGGAAAGTTTGTGGAGACAGTTTTGCAAAGCCCGTAATTCTGAAGTTGAGAAAACGGTAGTGGAGGTTTTCTCGCCCGTGAGTAGGAGAACAATTCCTGACCATTTGCATTGCAAGGCGGGGTAGTCTATATATAGTGTGGTGTGGTAGTGGTGGGTGGTGGTGGGGTGGGGGGGGGGTATATGGATGGTAGAAACTTGTGGGATAGTTGTAAACCCGTAGATTCTGAGTTTGAGAAACTTCAATTTCTTTCATTTTGAAGCATTGCAAGTTCTGTGTTCTTGTTGTTCTTGGTGTTTGCTTGCTTGTTCGTCACATTTTGTCTGTTATCATTTTTCTATCATGTTCTGTTCAGTCTTTATTACTGTGCAGCCGCAGTGTATATCTCTTGTGTTTGAGCGCCTCGTTAAGTTTAAGCTTGTTGTGCTCGTTCTCATTTTTTTATGTTGCTGCTTACTGTGTGAATACTCATAAAAAATCTGTTAAGCCATTTGAGAAAACGGTTAGTATAGGTTTCCTCGCACCATGAGTGAAGAAACAATTCCCTGGACATTTGGTAAGGCTGGTAGTTGATAGTAGTGATGGGGTGGTGGTGTGGTGGGGTGGGGGGAAAGTTTTGTGAGATTTAACCTTTCACCGCCAAAGTCGCATTTTAGCACCACTGTGATTACACATATGTTATTGCAAGGCATCAAATTGGGCGCATTTCCAAGACCTCATTGTCTTGTTTTGGAAGAAGGGGTAGCCTTGTTCTATATATTTTACAGAGAACCCAATACTGCGTGGATTTTGTTTCTATACATATGTAATGTAGGAAATTTTGGGGCTGAAATATGGATGGCGTGAAAGGTAAAAGCCGTAGATTATGAGTCGAGAAACGGTAATAGGTGTCCTACGCATCAGTGATTAGAAGAACAATTCTGGACTTATTTTGCATGCAAGGGGTGGAAGTGGGGCATTGGGAAGGTTGTGGAATTTGAACAAAGGGTGGAAGTGGTGGCGATGGGAAGGTTGTGGAAAGTTGACAAGGTGGAAGTGGTGCATGGGGAAGGTTTGTGGAAGGTTGACAAGGCGGGAAGTGGTGGCATGGGGAAGGTGATGGAAAGTTGACAGGGTGGAAGTGGTGCATGGGGAATGTTGTGTAAGGTTGACAAGCGTGGAAGTGGTGGCCTGGGGGATGAGGTTTGTGGACAGGTTGACAAGGCGTGAAGTGGTGCTGGGGCAGTTGTGGAAGGTTGACAAGGCTGGAAGTGTTGGCATGGGGGAAGGTTCTGGAAGGTTGACAATGCGGGAGTGTGGCATGGGGAAGGTTTGTGGAAGGTTGACAGGCGTGGACGTGGTGGCATTGGGAAGGTTGTGGAGGTGACAAGGCGTGGAAGTGTGGCATGGGGGAGGTTGTGGAAGGTTGACAAGGCGTGGAAGTGGTGGCTATGGGGAAGGTTGTGGAAGGCTGACAAGGCGTGGAGTGGTGCATGGGGGACGGTTGTGGAAGGTTGAACAAAAGGCGTGGAAGTGGTGGCATGGGGGAGAAGGTTGTGGAAAGCTGACAAGGCTTGGTAATAATTATACACTGCTGCACAAAAGCAGGGATCACTGACATTGTTAAGATCACCATGGTTTTCGAAAACGAATTTATAAGTTTTATTCACTTAGGAAGTGGGGAAATGCTTAACTGAAGAAAGAATAATGTTATTGTTAGGCATGTTTTGTTGTTGTTGCTGTTGCTTAAGTGTAGTAGTTGTGTGGTTTCATTTGTTTATGTGTTTATTTTGTTTTATTTTTCATGCCATTGGTTATGCCTGGAAGTGTGTATATAAATGCGAAGAAATTGCAAAAAAAAAAAAAAAAAAAAAAAGAAGTTCAGAATCCTGTTGTATTTGGTGAACAACTTCCACAGCTCCATTCTTTGTTTGATTTTTTTTTGTATATCCTTCCCTTGACTATTTCTGTTCATAATAATATTTTGATCACAAAACCGCCCCAGTGGGGATACCAGGGGTCTTTTGTACAAAATATTTCCCTCAACTTCGGAAGTTCTTCTTGTAACTTTCCTCTAATCTGCCACTCCTCTTGAACTCTTGCCTTTTCCTTTGCTTTAGAATCATCTCTATCTTTCTGACTTATTTGTCCCATATCTTCTCCTGCCTTATTTTCTTCTTCCCCCCAAAAATTTCCCTCCAAATAACTTTTCTCCTTTAGCTCCTCCGAAATCGTAATGTGTTCCGGCCATGCGGCTCAGGCGAGGAGACCATTTAAACTGAAACCGGACATATAGGGAAGATGGGGTAAAACGCGCATGGGCGGGTAATACCCCACCCAATTATCTCTGAAATGAAGCAAATTTCGTCTCATTTTGCCATGAAACGACGTTTATGTCTAGCATTCGTCTCATGGCAACTTTGACCTGAAATGTACTTTAGTTAATGAGATATTGGGGTGGTCTTCTACCCGCCCTGCGCTTTTTACCCCGTCGGATGGGGGAGGGGGAGGGGGGAAACACCTTCCTGGATACGCTTGCTGTATAACCGGCTCCTTTCTATTCCTTCTTTGTTCGTTATTCCACGCATACTGTCGTTTCCCTTAGTCTGTCTCTTTCTCCTTCGACTCGGTACTTCGCTGTCGTTCATCGTCGCTCCTTCCTCAGAGTCTTATCCCTTCCTTACAGGGCTTCGCTTTGAGCCGCTTGCACTACTTCATCTCCGCGCAGTAGATTCCGAGTCTATCAGCCTCAGCCGTCTATCATTTCCTCCGGCTCTAT
>CM065688.1:16055001-16057501 GCA_017654935.2 Phymorhynchus buccinoides | reverse complement strand
ACCCCAATTATCTCATGAAATAAAGACAATTTCAGTCAAATTTGCCCATGAGACGAATGCTAGACATAAACGCTCGTTTCATGGGCAAAATGAGACTGAAATTTGCTTCATTTCATGAGATAATTGGGGTGGGCTTCTTACCCGCCCATGCGCTTTTTACCCCATCTTCCCCTATATGTCCGGTTTTCAGTTTTCACTGGTCTCCTCGCTGAGCGCATGGCCGACACATTCCGATTTCGGAGGAGCTCAAAGGAGAAAAGTTATTTGGAGGAATTTTTGGGGGGAAGAAGAAAATAAGGCAGGAGAATATGGGCCAAATAAGTCAGAAAGATAGTAGATGATTCTAAAGCAAAGGGAAAAGGCAAGAGTCAAAGAGAGTGGCAGATTAGAGGAAGTTACAAGAAAAGAACTTCCAGAAGGTGAGGGAAATATTTTGTACAAAAGACCCCCTGGTATCCCCACGGGGAGGTTTTTGTGATCAAAATATTATTATGAACAGAAATAGTCAAGGGAAGGGATATACAAAAAATCAACAAAGAATGGAGCTGTGGAAGTTGTTCACCAATACAACAGGATTCTGAACTTTTTTTTTTTTTTTTTTTTTTTTTTTTTTGCAATTCTTCGCATTTATATACACACTCCAGGCATAACCAATGGCATGAAAAATAAACAAAATAAACACATAAACAAATGAATACACAACAACTACTACAACAGCAACAGCAACAACAACAAAACATGCCTAACAATAACATTATTCTTTCTTCAGTTAAGCATTTCCCCACTTTCCTAAGTGAATTAAAACTTATAATTTCGTTTTCGAAACCATGGTGATCTTACCAATGTCAGTATCCCCTGCTTTTTGTGAGCAGTGTATAATTATTACCAAGCCTTGTCAGCTTTCCACAACCTTCCCCCATGCCACCACTTCCACGCCTTGTCAACCTTCCACAACCTTCCCCCATGCCACCACTTCCACGCCTTGTCAACCTTCCACAACCTTCCCCCATGCCACCACTTCCACGCCTTGTCAACCTTCCACAACCTTCCCCCATGCCACCACTTCCACGCCTTGTCAACCTTCCACAACCTTCCCCCATGCCACCACTTCCACGCCTTGTCAACCTTCCACAACCTTCCCCCATGCCACCACTTCCACCCCTTGTCAACTTTCCACAACCTTCCCCCATGCCACCACTTCCACCCCTTGTCAACCTTCCACAACCTTCCCCCATGCCACCACTTCCACGCCTTGTCAACCTTCCACAACCTTCCCCCATGCCACCACTTCCACGCCTTGTCAACCTTCCACAACCTTCCCCCATGCCACCACTTCCACCCCTTGTCAACTTTCCACAACCTTCCCCCATGCCACCACTTCCACGCCTTGTCAACCTTCCACAACCTTCCCCCATGCCACCACTTCCACCCCTTGTCAACTTTCCACAACCTTCCCCCATGCCACCACTTCCACCCCTTGTCAACTTTCCACAACCTTCCCCCATGCCACCACTTCCACCCCTTGCATGCAAAACTAATGTCCAGGAATTGTTCTTCTACTCACGATGCGAGGACACCTCTACTACCGTTTCTCAACTTCATAATCTACGGGCTTTAACCCTTTCACCGCCATCCATATTTCAGCCCCAAATTTCCATTACATTTACCTATGTATAGAACAAAATCCATCTGCAGTATTGGGGGTTCTTCTGTAACATATATAAAACAAGGTCTACCCTTACTTCCCAAAAACAAAGACAATGAGGTCTTTGGATAATGCACCCCAATTTGATGCCTTTCAGTAACATATGTGTTAAATCACAGTGGTGCTAAAATGCGACTTTGGCGGTGAAAGGGTTAACTCTCCACAAACTTTCCCCCCACCCCACCACCACCACCACCCCATCACTACTATCCACTACCACGCCTTACAAATGTCCAGGAATTGTTCTTCTACTCATGGTGCGAGGAAACCTCTACTACCGTTTCTCAAATTGGCTTAAACAGATTTTTTATTGAGTATCACACAGTAAAGCAGCAACATAAACAAATGAGAACGAGCACAACAAGCTTAAAGCTTATACGAGGCGCTCAAACACAAGTAGATTATACACTAGCGGCTGCCACAAGTAATAAGAGACTGGAACAGAACATGATAATGAAAATGATAACATACAAAATGTGCACGAACAAGCAAGCAACAACAAGAACAACAAGAACACAGAACTTGAAATGATTCAAAAAGGAAAGGAAATTGAAGTTTCTCAACTTCAGAATCTACGGGCTTTACAAACTCTCCACAAAGTTTCTGCCCCCTCCATCTACCCCCCCCCCCCCCACCACCCCACCACCACACCACCACCCCCATCACTACTATATATACTACCACGCCTTGCAATGCAAATGTCCAGGAATTGTTCTCTCCTACTCACGGTGCGAGAAAACCTCCACTACCGTTTCTCAACTTCAGAATCTACGGGGCTTTGAAAAACTGTCTCCA
>CM065688.1:16035001-16042501 GCA_017654935.2 Phymorhynchus buccinoides | reverse complement strand
TGATGGTGGTAGATAGGTGAGGGATGTCATAAGAAGAGGTTCAGCATAATACAATTCACGCTCTGCTTTGTCTGTCTGTCTGTCTGTCTGTCTTGTCTGCCCGCGCCACGTTCTGTCGTTGGGAAGAGTACTGTGTGCCTTAATTATAAAGTTAAACGAGGCTTACCTGAAGTCGAAGTTTAACTGGAATTATATTGAGTGTGCTGATGGGAAGAGGTATGCACACTCTGACCAAGTGAAACCGTGAGATGCGCGCCCGCCGGATTAGCCAGACTTTAGCCACATGTGGTCCCTGATAAAGATCTAAGGGTGGGGATTTAAATATCTGAAGGGTGGGTATGTGTATACCTCTTCCCAACAGCACACTCAATAAAAATTATAATTCCAGTTAAACTTCGACTTCAGGTAAGCCTCGTTTAACTTTATAATTATATCTCGTATGCTGATTGGTCAGAGGTATGCACACTCTGACCAAGCGAAAACGTGAGACTTCAGAGTCGGGGACCACATGTATTATACAAACATATACATGCTCACACTTTTTGTCATAGCTCACCTTGGCTAATCTGGCGGGCGCGCATCTCACGTTTTCACTTGGTCAGAGTGTGTATACCTCGGACCAATCAGCGTACGAGATATAATTACCGGCTTTGCTTTGCACCTGCTAAAGAAGAAGAAAATCTGAATAACCCCCTGCAATGCCTTTTTCATACATAGTCTTTCAGCCTTGAACTCCTCGCCGTCTAGAGGTCACAGTTGGGTCGTGACCACTGGACGCCCTTCTGCTGTTCAGACTACTCTGTTTTGAATTGTTTTAATTTTTACTGTCAATAGGAATTGTTCAGGAAATAATTAAGGGGAGTAATTGCATGGTTATATTGGGAGTGATCTTGCCTAATTCAATCGGTCAAACAGGTGAAGTTACTCTACCATCAAGGTAGATCCCCAGCTCTCGCCTCGTGTTGTTTGAGTAGACTTACATCATCACTTAGAACACCGTGCGTCATTCTAAAATTGATGTCATTTATATTTTACGGTCACATTTTGCAAGTTCCTATCCTTCTGTGGACACTGGCCACCCCTCACGCTTCTGAAACGCGTGACAGTTCAGTCTTCAGGCTACTTTCTTCTTCTTCTTCTTCTGAGTTCCCGGTTTTCAGTTTTCCACTGGTCTCCCCCGCTAGCGTACAGCAGAAACATTCCAATTTCGGAGGAGCTCAATTAAGGGGGTAAATTATTTGGAAGATTTTTTTTATTAAAGGCAGGAGAATGGACCAATAAGGCAGAAAGATAGTAGATGATAGCAAAGTGAAAAGGCAGAGTCAAAGAGAGTGGCAGATTAGAGGCAGTTGCAAGCACAGAACATCCATAATGTGGGAGAACTATTTTTACGAAAGACACCCCCACCCTACCACCCCCAGTATCCCCACGGGGAGAGACTCGTGGAGGGGAGGGGTCGGGGTCGTCCAGCTCCCCTTATGGAGGCACGAGGCATCCACCCACTGCACCCAATCTTCCGGCTACAAATGACCAAAAACAGTAGCTTATTCTCTTCCGTTTGTTAAGTACAAACACAGCCAAACAATGGCTTAACATGTCCAACCCGACGTGACATTGTACTCATTGTGACACGCCTCCTAACTCAAATCGCCATTCCTAAAGATAACTGTTCTCTAGTTTGCACGTTCATTGATTCGTTAAATATCTTAAATTGGGCGTATAATTGAAAATACCTTGAATTGGCAGTTTGAACACAATGAATGCCTACTAGTAGCAGAGTTTCACTCAGCTAGAATCAAAACAACGTTATTAAATGTGATCGTCACTCCATTAAATAACAGACACGAAGAATACCTTATCGTGGACACCTCACTGAGATATAATGTGTGTGTGTGTGTGGGGGGGGGGGGGTGGGGGGGGGTGGGGGGGGGGGGGGGGGGGGGGGGGGGGTGGGGGGGAGGGGTCGGGGGGGCGCAGGGTGAGCGAATCCTCCCCCCGCAAACGTTTCTAATTTAGTGAGTAATAAGCAAATATGGCGCATTTTCGAGTACTTTTGGGTTAACCTTGTATAAGCTTGGAGGGTTTCCTCCGGAAACCCTGGACTCCCCCTCTCAGATCCGCCCCTGTTTTTGTTTTGTGTCATTTGCAAATTAACGTGCATTCTCCCCTTCACCTACCTAATGACCACCAGCCATATCCTCTCTCTCTCTCTCTCTCTCCTCTCTCGTCGCTCTCCTTCTCGCCCTCTCGCTCTCTCTCTCTCTCTCTCTCTGTCTAATTTTTAATTATTGCGCCTTTAATTAATAATATATTGCATGTTTAGTGTCCGGTAGCATGGAACATATACGGCTCTGCCTAATTCTCAATCCTTGTGAAAAAAAATATCTTTGTCTGAAGTCTGAACTCTCTCCCATCTCGCAATACTCAACACCAAACGAAACGAACGATATAGAGAAAGCGAAAGAAAAGACGAGAAACAAAATAAACAAGTGTGTCGCGATCGCCGCGCAAAGTCCCTCGCTGCTGACTCTTGCCTGACCTTGATGGGATACTCTTCAGGTCACATTAAGCTTATATGATGTCTCAAAAAACGTGTGGTTGTAAATGCCGGTTACGTGGGCCTGTCCGCAGTCTATAACCGTTCTGATGACCTTGCCTTTGCCTTTCTTGTATCATAATTCGGAATTGCCCATACGCACTATCATCTACACACCAAGTTTTTGAACATTGTAAGTCCCTGATGTCAAGGCTATGACCACAAGGAGAAATTTCGTTTTCCAGGTCAAGCGTCAAGGTACAATGTCAGCACGGTTATTATTTTTATGGGGGACCTTTTTGTGTATCGTGATGCCCACCACACTATTTAAAGCTATTCCTGAAGCCGTTCTGAGATCAGCCAGCCTGAAGGGTTCGAAACCCGTGTGCGCACGCCCCGCGCATGGACAAACTCGTGATTATAATGCTATCGCCCTTCATCAGAAACATTGGTTTAAAAGACAAAAACGCATTGAAATATGTGCAAGAGTTCCGAAATATTAGCGTTAAGTGTTTTCGGGGTTTTGAACCCCTTAATCGCATGCCTTTGGTAAAGGTCAAGATGTGCACCCCCCCTACCTATCTCGTTAATTGTATTTTTCCGTTATTGCCTTTCCTTAACCATCGTAAGCTGTATTTTAGGAACAATTTTTAGCTAATACCTTTTTTGGAATACTAACCCTAACCACTAACCCTATCCCTAACCCTAACCTACCCCCCACCGTCTATATCGGAAACGCAACGACCACAACTGTGACAATCGCGGTGTACTGCAGTACATAGTGGGGGTATGGTTCGGTTTAGGGTAGGGTTAGGGTTAGGGTTATATTCAAAAAGGTAATTAGCTAAAATGTTCTACAGTCCGCCTTTATGTATGGTAAGAAAGGCAAAACGGAAAAATACAATAACCGGAAATGCATGGGTTTTTTTAATTTCCGTTGGGAACCCCTATGAATAAGGTCAAGTAAGATTACAAATAAGCGACGCGTTTACGCCACGGACTTGCGTGTCCTTCTTTCTTTCTTTTCTTAATTCACGGGTCTCCGTACGGAATAAAGATGTGTTTACCCGGCCCTAAAAGTGATTGAACTAGACTGGATGGTTTCAAGAAATGCGGCGACGCCAAGAACGCACGGGGAATGAAACAAAACCAATACTGCCGAGCTTTCGCTCAGGAACTAACATACTATCGAAGCTTCGCTCGGTAACTAACATCTTCCCGAAGCTTCTCTCGGGACCACAATACTTTCTCGAATGCTTTGCTCGGGACTAACAATACTTGGCGAAGCTTCCGCTCGGGACACAATACTTCCCGAAGCTTCACGTCAGGAGCTAACAATACTTTCCCGAAGCTTCGCCGGAACTAACAATCTATCCCCTAAGCTTCGCTCGGGAACTTAACAATACTTTCCGCGAGCGTCTTCGCTCGTGGAACTACAATACTTCCCGAATCTTCGCTCGGAACAAACAAACTTCACGAAGCTCCAACAGGAACCAACAGTTCGCTCGGGAACTAACAATACTTCCCGAATTCTTCGCTCGGAACCAACTAATACTTCCCGACGCTCCACTCAGGAACTACAATACTTCCAGGAACTAACAATGCTTTCCAGCTTTGCTGCGGGAACTAACAATACTTCCGAAGCTTCGCTCCGGGAACTAAAAGGACATTTTCAAATTCGGACGGTGTGGGGGGGGGGTGTGGGGGGGGAGGGGGGGGGGGGGGGGGGGGTGGGGGGTGGGGTAGTAAAAGCAACAACAAGCGCTGCAACAACACTCAAAACATTGTCTCTCTCGCTTTACACAAAGAAAGTCTCCATTGTAAAGAAAGCAACTACAACAGTCTCCTCTAATAGTGTGTGTGGATGGGTGGGTCCTTTTTCTTTCTTCTTCTCTTCTTCTTCTCTTCTTCTTCTTCTGCTTCCCATGCCATATGGCCATAATGTTTCAGGCACGTATGTGTCCCCTGGTTTTCAGTTTTCACTGGTCTCACCCTGCTGCGTACAGCCGACGCATTCCGATTTCGAAGGAAGCTCAAATGATGAAAAGGTGTTGGAGATTTTTTGGATTGTGTTTTTTTTCCAAAATAAAAAGGCAGGGAATGGGGTCACAGCAGAACGATAGTAGATGACGAAAGCAAAGGGGAAATGCAGAGTCAAGAGAGTGACAGATTAGAGGAATTTCCAGTACATAACTTCCAGAAGGTGGGGGTAACTATTTGTGCGACAGACGCCCCCCCCCCCCCTATTCCCACGGGGAGGGTCCTTTTTCGAATAGTTTCTCTCATTTGTCTCGCAACACTGACTGGGCCTACTATGCTGTAGTAGTAGTAGTAATATAGTAGTATGAGTAGTGTTAGTACTTACGCACGACGAAAGAAAAACACAAAACGAGAGCACAGAGCCATATAAATCTGTACTCCTCAGTCAGTAATGAGTATTTTTTTCATTGTTTTTTTTCTGTGTTCCTTTTTCTTTTATAATGGGTCGTCATATTTAAAATAAAATGATCCGCAAGATGGCAATTCACACTCAACACACGCACGCACGCGACCAACCAAACGCACATGATTTGTGATATGTTCCCCCCCCCCCCCCCCCCCCCCATCTATAATCTGCTAATGTAATTTTTTAACATGCACTTCAGTTTAGGGTAAACACATAAATAACACTACCCATTCACGCACATCACACACACTCTCATCTCAATAGCTATCAGACTGTAGTCTTAATGAATTTCACACACACTTTTTTGTTTGTTGTCCGTAATATCGCTGCGGTGAACAGCGAAAACAAGAACGAACGCGCAACACGCACACGCACCGCCGCACCAACACGCACGCACACGCACACGCCGCCAACACTACACAGCACCATCACACACACACACACACAAATAATGAAAAAACTTTTTGTTAGCTTTTCCTTTATCGTCATTAGATCATTTTGACTTGACTTGACTTGACTTGACACACACCCACACGCGCGCGCGCGCGCACACACACACGCAACACACGCACTCACGCACCCGGCACGCACACGCACGCACCGGTACACACGCACGCACACAACACACACACACACACACACACACACACACACATACCATGAAGTCTAAACACAAAATATAGTATTGTATAGTATTCGCGCACGGGACAGACAGACAGCGAGAAACACACGTGCCCTCGTTCCCATTCCAACTACTCCTGTTCTTACAGATCTCCGGAGTTTAAAAAAGAAACACAAAAAACACCCCGTGTGTTAAGAAAGCTTAGTCCTTAATTAAAGCGCCACCGATAGGTGTCAAATCAGGGTTCAGCTGTTTCCTCTATATAGCTGGTAAGAAGCTTGATTGTTTTTGACCAGTTTTGACTCCCATAAATGCCCCCCCCAAAAAAAAAAAAAAAATTCAACCCGAACATCATTGTAAAGAGCAGCCTCGATTAAGGAATGTTTGAGGAATTCTTTTTATGTGGTCACAGCTACCTGAGAGAAAAACCCCAAGGACTTAATCGTGGTGCGTCAGTGTGTCTTTAAGAAGCTTAGTCCTTGTCGATGTAACGTAACCGTTTGTACCCAACGTCCGCTTTTGTGCGCCAGACAGACAGACAGACCCTGGAGATAGGCGGGGGATGTGAGGTGGGGGCAGAAAGAGGGAGGGAGGTTCAATGGCTTGAGACGCGGGAGAGCTAATTAAAGATGGGTGGGGGGAGGGGGGAACAACTCATAATGTCTCGGTACACGTAAAAACTATTTCCTCTACTCTTTCCCCATGGCATTCCCCGGTGTGTGGTGGTTTTGGTGTGTGTGGTTTTTGGGTTGGGTTGTTTTTTTTCGCTCTATTTGCCTGAGAAGATGGTGGGAGGGAAGCTTGTGGGGGGTGAGGGTTGAGGGGGGGATAGTAAGGAAGGGAGAACCTTGGGGGCTAGGAGGGTTGGTGTGGGGGGGTTAGGTAGGTTTAGAAGATATCCGGAGAGGTCAAAGTTCGAGTTTACTCTAGTCTAACAGTTCAAGTCATTGTGTGTCCGTTTCTGTCGATGGAAACAGTGGATTAGTGTTAAATAATGCTATCTTTCTATCTTCTGTCCATTCTCCTGCCTTTTTTTTTTCTATACATTTCTTACAAAGATTTCTTCAGGGCCGAGTCGTACCATGCTGGGGCCTATTTCGTCTTAGTTAGGCGCATACGGCGGCATGACGCATCTACGTCATATGACAGGAAACTGTCTGAGCGACGGACAAAGGAAGAAAAAGCTAACCAAAAATATTATATGTGACCTAGCACCACGAAATGGACATTAAGTCGTTGGGCTAGTTTCTCACAACAGACTTGGAAAGTAAAAAATCTCATTTTTTTGTCAATTCTGAGTTATGGGTATTTTCGTGTTCTCTAAAAATCTTACCTTTAATTTTTTTTTTTTTTTTTTTAAACATTTTTTGTCAATACGTACAACAACACATAGAAACACATAAAATAAGGAGAAGAAGCAATTAAGCTTGCTACATATCAAGTTAACATGTGGAAAACAAAATGAACAAAAACGGATAAAAAATACGAACAGAGCGTTGCCTACACAAACAACAAAGCATAAAGTACACTGTCAAACATAGGCAAAGCCATACAATAACACACATTAGGCTGTCCTCACTAGTAATAACAACCATCAAAGTAAATGCGGTAGTTTTGTACTGACAGTGCTTCACTCTACAATGTTTGGTCCAAAACAGGTGTTTATGGGTCGTATAAAGTATACATAGATGAAACGTTGTGACAGAGACTCGTTCTTTAGGGTCTGAATATAACTAATTGATTGCACAATGCGGATTAATCTTCATTGACGAACAGAGATTTATATTTATAAAACAAACGTATCGTGCCTAAAAAAAATTCTAGCAATATATTCTTCAATATGATACCTGTATGGCCACCTTATCTTTCATACTTATAAAGGACAATATTTAATAT
>CM065688.1:16025001-16030001 GCA_017654935.2 Phymorhynchus buccinoides | reverse complement strand
GTAGCACTGGGCAGGGATTGACTAACAGACGTTCAATTCCAAATCATCTGCATCCTTCTTCGTCTTCTTCTCTCTTTCTTCTTCTCTTCGTCCTTTCCGTCATCATCATCATCCATCATCATCATCATCATCTTTTCTGAGATAAGACTTTCTGGCGAAAAATGGTGCGTTTTCGGTGTTTGTACCTGTCCAGTTTTCTTAACACGTCTTTCTGGGCTCGGTTGTTTTCGACCAGCATGCTATGGCGGGCGGATTCTAATTGGCTGACGAAGACGGCGTGTCTGCGCATGTACAGGAACTTGGCGTTATTGGAGGCTTTGTTGATTTCGCTGCAGAGGATTTTCCCGGCGGAGATTTTCTTCATGAATTCCTTGCGGATTTTTTGCGCCGCGCGGCAATCGTTTTTAGCCATTTTTATTTTCTTAGGTAGGCGTATATATATATATATGAAATCTTCACAAGAAACGTTGTTATCAGTCTCTAAACCTTATCCGGATGCTGGTGATAACTGATCAAGCAAGTTGAGAAAGTGTCCACGCTAATGCACATGCAGATACGCATTCGTAACAATGAGAGTGAGTTACAAACACAACAAATTCACTTACAAGTTATAAAACCATTTTTGTTGGTTGGTGCATTGCGACAACAACTAGGGAACATCCTTGTAACTGCCATTGGTTTTCAGATGGGGAAGACGGGGTAAAAAGCGCATGGGCGGGTAAGAAGCCCACCCCAATTATCTCATGAAATAAAGAACATTTCAGTCAAATTTGCCCATGAGACGAATGCTAGACATTAACGCTCGTCTCATGGGCAAAATGAGACTGAAATTTGCTTCATTTCATGAGATAATTGGGGTGGGCTTCTTACCCGCCCATGCGCTTTTTACCCCGTCTTCCCCTATGGGTCACAAAAACGTTAATTTATTCAAAACAGTCCCGCAAACTTTCTTGGTCCATTTTTTTTTTAAGGCTAAAGCACATTTAGACCACAACAACACAGAAAAATGTTCACAAAGACCAAAACTAACCGTTCACTGCATTAGTAAGCTCCGGATTGTCATTGATTGTATTGTTTTCACAATCGACACACATTAAGTCTCGCCATGATATCTGTGTGCAGGAACGTGGTCTATTTTGTGGCCAAAGTTATATGCCCCAGTCAACATTTTGTCCCGGGCTCACGTTCCACTTCACGAATCAACCATTTTGTTGTCAGTCGATTTTGTCTACATCTCTAGATAAATAAATAAAAACAATTAACAGTGTAGGTTTGTGGGTTTTTTATTCAGTAGCATTAAAGTAGTTTCTGTAAGCGTGTTTTCATATTTTTAACTGTAACCAAAAAAATCACAGTACAGTTTAGTCTCTCGTGGAAGACTATGACTCTCGAACGAGGGGGGGCTTTGGCACCGGCTCTGGTGCTGCAGCCAAAGGGGATGGGCTGGCCTTTGGGGGGGGGGGGACCTTTGTCAACGCCACCTGTTGTCCTCAAACCCCCAAAAGAGAGTGGGGATGTACCCTGGGCAAGGCATCTCCGCTATAAAAAAACAAATTATCCCCCAGTCCGCCAGGATTTTAGTATCTGCCCCCTGGGCTATCTGGCAGTCATTGTCGGAAACGACAGGCTAGCATACAACTGTCACAAAGGGTCCAATAATGCAAAATGTAAGCGCTTGTTTCCATCACCAAACGAGCACCATCGATGGTTTATTAAACTGCCATACAAAATGTCGCAAAACTGTGAGTATAAGTACGGCCTACTCTTATATCAATTTTCCAAAGAAAAAAAAGAAAAAAAAAAAAAAAAAATAATCAAACAAACAATATTTGAACAATGATGTCTGTACGAACATTCACCCTTTGATCAGTTCAGTGAAACAAATCAAATGGTGTTCTATTCAGTAAATCACAATCACTTTCGCAAACCACAATCCAACACGACGAGTAAACCCATGTCCCACTTTAAATGTAGAGACACGCGTACGTGAATGCGCATGGATTGCCTCTGATACAAACGATTAAGGACCTTAGCCATTTAGGAACGTCACTCGCGGCTTAACGTGTCAAATCATTTGCTTGGTTTGCATCATCTACATATGGAGATTAGGCCTTACAGACCCAGTGACGCACCACGATTAAGTCCCTTGGTTTTGTTCTGGGTTGCTGTGACCCACATACGAATTTCCCCATATTGAAATTGAGGCTGCTCTTTAAACTGATGTGTCGGTTTCAATTTGGGGGCCATTTATATGTGAGTCAGACTTGGTCAAAACAAGATTTCTTTCCACTCTACACTTAGGTTGCTGCTGGATGTGGCATCATGTTGGTGTCCCGCTGAACGGGCGCTGGTTGGCCAGATCACTCAAATTAGAGTAGGTTTTGTTTTTAAGATGTGCTCTCCCTAAGTTCGTCGATATAATGCCACAAAGTGGTGATTTCGACTACAGTCAAGTAGTATCAAGGGAGGATGACTGCGTCGCCCTTTCTGCTGCCTGCCACTCAGCAGAACTTCAAGCGTAGTCTGTCACCCTTACGCTTGGGAATGTGCCTTAAGGAGAAGCTGGAGGCATGATTATGATAGAAAAAAAATTATGCGTTTGCAGAGGTAATCTATGGTAGCACGTTATTTTCAAAAGAAGAAGGTAGCTGTCGATCTTAATTTTTCAAAAGAGAAACGTCATTTTTTAAGTAAAGCGACTGTAATTAGCATACATTGTCAACAGAACAAAGGCCTTTGTATTGTTCTTGTTTATTTATTTGGGGTTTTTTCTTTTTTCCCTAAATTGTAAAGAAATGCTCATCAATCATCCATCCTAGCAGCAGTAATGATTGTCATTTGCAATTATAATTACAGTATGCTTGTAATGGTCAAAATGCATGTTCTTACTTTTTCTTTTGTTTTGTGTTTATTCTTTCCCTGAGACAGTACAAGTAATTCCTTGAAATTACTAACGTATGGGTTTTTTTTTTTTGAAATTACTAACGTTTTTATGGCTGTACAGTGGGGCGGACCAAATGATTCGCAAAAGAGGGGGGGGGGGGGGTCCGCGGGAATCGGGAGTCCGGGGAACTGCACAGGTCCTGGGTTAAGATGTAGTGGCCTTGGTTTTGTTTTGGGGGGGGGGGGAGTTGTTTGTAACCAATGAGGCTTTATTATACCGCAACATTTTCTGCCCCTGTCTCTTGACCTGAGATGCGAACGCCCCCTAATTAAAGATTATCGCCCTTGCCTGTCAGCGAAATAGTAGTATATATGTAGCAAAAACGCAAAAACAAAAACAAAAATCTGTTGTTGTTTTTTAATTAAGTTTCAAAGTTTTACTTTGAAAACTTCCTGATCGCTTATTCTCGGCCTTTTGGCTAAGACAGTGATTCAGGAACATACTTTTTTGTTTATACCCTGGTTGGTTTGTTCAGCCGCGTCGTACATGGCGAAAGCCGATACGCGACGTTAAACTGAACTTCCACCAAAAATCTGCTCCTGACTCGTCACCAGGGGGCATCGGCAGTTCTGGGCCTAAAATTATTGCCCTTTCGTGTCAGCAAGGAGTAGTACACAGCCTCATTACTTCAAATATTTTTTAACCCTTTCAACGCTAGCCATTCCTCAGCCAAAATTTCCATTAAACTTACCCTGGGTAGAGAAAATATTCTGTCTGCAACATGTTGGGGATTCCTCTGTGACATGCATAAAATAGGGCCATTTGTTACTTACCTCTTCAAAATTAAGAACATAAGGTGACTCTGGATACCCCAGAACCCTCATTTGATGCCTTTCAGTGACATGGGGTGTATAAATCATTGTTGGTGCCAAGAGGCGACCAGTGCGATGTTAAGGTATTCCTTCAATCGTCCCCCTTTTTGAGTCCAGTATGTTACCATATTATTACAGGATTGTAACAACGCTAAAGAACTAAAGATTTGAATACGATACAGGCTAGCCCTAGCTAGAGCGGATTGATTAGGATTAATGTAGAAATGGTCAACTGGGTGGGGTTTGACTATACCGTTTCTTACATTAGGAGTACAGATCCGAGCTTGTCACTGGAATAGTCCCAACGCAATTTCTACTACACACACGGGATTAAGCGGTTCACGGTATTTCGAACAGAGTTAGAATATTGGCGATTGATTATTAATATTTTGGCGCATGGCGCGGCACCTACCTAGCAGACATGAAAATCTCTATTTTGTTGTGACTGTATCTATATCGATTTTCTTGGGGGTCATTGTTCTTTCTTCTTTATCCTGTTCCGTGTGTGTGTTCGTCTTCATGTATGTCTGTCATGTCTTGGTCGGGGAACGCGCCGCACACATCATCACACCAAAAACAACCCATCCACCGAGAGCACGAAGAGGACGGAGATGTTTGACTTGGAAAGCGGAGAGGAGAGAGAGGGGGGCAGAGAGAGCGGGCCACAGATGCAGAGTCGACAGCTTCAGAGTTCGATCTGTCTGTCTGTTGTTCTTTCGTGGTTTCTCGGTCTTTCTCTGTAAACTTTCTCTGTCTCTGCCTATTCTGTCTGTACTCCCCGTTGTAATCAATCTCTCAACCTCTCTCTCTCTAAAATCTCAATCCTCTCCTTTCTGCTCTCTCTCATATTACCTACGCCCCCCCCACCCCCTGTTCTTACACATAGATCTGGATGAAGAGAGGAGAGCATAGAGAGAGTGAAGAGAGGAGAGAGAGACAGAGAGAACACCTGCTGGAGTGGATAGAGGAGGCAGAGTGGAGAATAGACAGGACTTCTTGTAGAGAGTTCAGAAGAGACGAGAAACCTGTAGGCATTTTTTCATTGGAGAGACAGAATGAGAGAGGGAGAGGCGGAGGAGCGACAGGAGAGGAGAGAGAGGAGAGGGGATAGAGGAGATAGAGATCGGAGCGATGCAAGGAGGGGCGCGATAGTGAACAGGGTAGGTGAGAGAGGTCGAGAGAGAGGAGACGAGAGGAGAGGGAAGAAGCGAGGAGAGAGAGGCCAGAGACAAAGGAGCTAAGGA
>CM065688.1:16002501-16017501 GCA_017654935.2 Phymorhynchus buccinoides | reverse complement strand
ACGCACGCACGCGCACACGCACACACACACACAGATTGCCAAACACACACACAAGAACGCAAGCGCACACGCGCACGCACACACACAAATGAACATTCTAAAGGGTGACATGATAAATGTCGTTACGCGCAATTTAGCAGATTTGGGTGCATTACCTATGCGTTACAACTGTTACGCATGTGGTTACAAGGATCACCCTCGTAACAGGCTACAGCCTAGCAAGACAGTAAGTGATATGACACGTGTTCTGAATAAACAGCTATCATTTACTAGAGGAACACCGGTTTAGAAGAAAAAAAACCGGTGCTAATCTTTCGCGGTTCGAAAAACCGGTTCGAGTTGCTGTGAACCGTTTCTTTAACTGCCAGCTGAAAGTAAATAACGCATTCTTTTCGAAAAAAACACTGATTCTCAGCGCAGATTGGGTGTTTGTAAACCAAGAGTAGCTGTTTCTAGTTTGTGGTGGTGTATGGCTTTGGCTTTGACTGAGTGTTGAGTTTGTGTGTGTGTGTGTGTGTGTGTGTGTGTGTGTGTGTGTGTGTGTGTGTGTGTGTGTGTGTGTGTGTGTCATAAGTCATAAGTTTCTTTATTGTGCGTATGTATGTGTGCGCGTGCGTGCGTGTGTGTGAATATTCTAACAAATAAATATATATTTGTATAGGTGAAACTAGTGATGCGAGTACTGGTTTTTAAAAAACCACGGTTATCGGTTATTGGACAGAAAACCGGTTTAAAACCGGTTCGGATTTTTGAACCGGTTCTCAACTCTATAATTTACGACTAATCCTATATATTCCCTTTAAAAAGAGGCGTAGTCTTTATTCTTTAGATTAAAGAGAAAAACTTCTTATCTTGAAGGGACAATACTTCTGGTCTGACAGGATACTTACTATAAGTACGTTAACCCTATTTCTTGCAATATTTAATTCTGATCGCTTCTCGGCCTTTTGGCTAAGACAGTGATTCAGGAACATAAATTTTTGTTTATACCCTGGTTGGTTTGTTCAGCCCGTCGTACATGGCGAAAGCCGATACGCGACGTTAAACTGAACTTCCATCTTGCAATATCCTTTTTCTTTTTCAAATTCTTTGATAACTTTATACGGTTATCAGGCGTAAGGATACGAGCAACTTGAAATAGAAAACGAAATCACACAAAGAAACTGCCAAAATGAAAACAATTACTACCAACAACAAAAATTCATGTTCTTTAAGGGTGATAAAAAAGATGAAATTTTTTTGGCGGAGGACATGTTTCTGTATCCAGCGACGCACTCCCTTTAAAAAAAAAGGTGTCTTTATGTAAACGACACTAGACTGACACTAGAGTGTACACTAGATTAAGAAAGTTGAAATTACCATATCTGAAATACAGAAGAATTCGTGGGGATCTGATAAACACATACAACATTTTTGACAGTGATAACAATACTAATAAATCTTTGTTCCAGCTAACAACTGACTCCAGAACCCGTAAACAGTGATTTCAAAATACTAACCCAGTAGGCCTATAGCCGAACTAATACTAGAAGAAGAAAAACATTTCTAACAGAGTAACAAAGTTTTGGAATACTCTTCCTGCACATATCAAACGAGCACAGAATCAAAAACCTCCTTGATAAAATAACACCAACATATCAAAACTGCAATATGAGCATGACTAAAAGGCAGATTTGCCAAAAACAAAATATAATATAAAACCTCTCAGCTGTGCAAAAGTTCAAACAAAAATGAAAGGAGAGTGAAGAGGCCGCGAGGCCTAATGTCCTAACTACCTGACCTGACATCTAGTTACACGTTTGGTGTGTCAAATTTTCAACACATCTTCTTCCCTTCTGCACACATTAACAGAAATCTTACCCTTGGGCGAGGTAGGGGGAAAATGTCAATAGGAAATAGCGTACTTATCGGGGAAGAGGGGTGGGGTGGGGTGGGGTGAAACGGTATACTTTATTTATAGGGGGATGGGGGTTGGACTCTGGAAAACCTATCTATCAGTTTGGTTCATGCAAGGCAGTGGGACTCTCTCTATCTCTCTCTCTCTCTCTCTCTCTCTCTCTCTCTCTCTCTCTCTCTCTTTCTCTCTCTCTCTCTCTCTCTCTCTGTCTCTCTATCTCTCTCTCTCTCTCTCTCTCTCTCTCTCTCTCTCTCTCTCTCTCTCTTATTTATTTATTTATTTAAGACATTTTATATAGCGCTTCACCTTTAAGCTCTAAGCGCTTTACAATTGCTCTAAAATGATTCATATTAAAAACAAACGCTTACATACCCCCCCCCCCCCCCCCTCCCCCCCCATCCCCCCCCACCCCCCCACATTCTTCACATTCTTACACACACACGCGCGCGCGCGCGCACGCGCGCGCGTTTTCTATTTACGCAAACAAGTTGGACATTCACAATGACCGCAAAAGTAAAGTATACATACTGTATAGGCACACAAGGTTCACAAACATTCTCTCTCTCCAAATAAAACTGTTCCAATCTCTCTCTCTCTCTCTCTCTCTCTCTCTCTCTCTCTCTCTCTCTCTCTCTCTCTCTCTCTCTCTCTCTCTCTCTCTCTCTCTCTCTCTCTCTCTCTCTCCCCCCCCCTCTCTCTCTCTCTCGGCACTAATCGACTTTATTTTTAATTGGCATGGTCAGACTTGCTTCAAGTCCTCATCCCAGGGACTTGGCATTCAATTCGATTTTGTTTTTAACCGACGAATCGGAGGAAAAAAAGGGCGAGGCTGGGATTCGAACCCCCAGTTACTCTAGCATCGAATAGGCAGGCGAACGCTTTAACCACGCTGCCACCTTCCTTTTCTATTTCTTTTTTTTTCTATAGTAACGAACGAACGAAATTTATGGCTTTACGTCCTCTCGACCTGGGAAGGCACATATGTTGGTTGGTTTTTTTTTCTATAGTACTACTGTTGTTGTTACTAATAGTACTGTTGCTGCTGCTTTAATCGATAGTGCTGCTACTACTATTTCTCCCACTACTGCTACTGCTTCTGCTGTTACGACTTGTATTGCTGATGCTGATGACGGTGATGATGATGTCGATGATAATGATGGCGACGGCGACGATAATAATGATGATGGTGATGATGATGACGACAACGACGATGACGATGACGACGATGATGATGATGATGACGACAACGACGAGGATGACGATGACGAGGATGATGATGATGATGACAACAACGACGATGATGATAATGATGATGATGATGACGACAACGACGACGATGATGATGATGATGATGACAACGACGAGGATAATGATGATGATGACGATGATGATGATTTTACCACAAACGAGATATTCGCTCAATACATAATAAATGCTTTAATTTAAATAATTAGGTTTCATCATTGATTTCTGTCTTTCAGACACGGCACAAAAGGAAGCTGAAGCAGAACGAAGAAGGCACTGACTGACAGCATATGTCAGAGCAAGAACGTCGTCAGTCGTGACGGATGCTGCAAAACTACGGTCGCCATCTTGTTGAGACTTGTAGAATCCAATTGGAGAAAGACTGGGGGAAATATAAGGTATCGGAGTTGTGAGACGGGTTCCTACTAATAGGGCATTTGCCACGAGTGTTCGTTCTCTGTACTAGACTACTAATTTGCCCTCGCGCTCGTTCTGCCCGAGTTACGCTGACCTTTCTAATTTGAACTCTCTAGATTCAACCAAAGACTGTATAGGGGAAGATAAGCATCCGGTCTCTTTTCCCTATATGAGTAGTGAGGACAGAAACACTGGTTATGTCCCTTTTAAACAGGACACATTTTACGCGTCGATAGGCCAGTTGAATTCTCCGTTCAAGTTCCAGTCTGAGCTTTTGGATAGCCTGCACTGTGAATAGTGTACTGTCCCCACTAACGATAACTCTATCAGCCCGGTTCGCCGAGCTCTTAAGTAGGCCATCTTACCCTTTTAGAATATCTTTGATTCAACTCAGTGAAATTCAAGGTTGCCGGTCCGCACGCGGCAAATGTCCTATTGAGACGCATTGCCACAACTCTCCTCCAAGCACCATAATTATGTAGGAAAAGATTGTAAAAAATAGTAAGTTGTTGTTTTTAAAAAGACGTTTAAAAAAAAAAGTTCACGCGCAACGAGAATGCTAAGAGACTGGATAGTTGGATAATATTGTCGTAAAATCTTCACGTAACTAAACTTTAAAAAAACCATCATGCGCAACGAGAATGCTAAGAGACTATACATAGTTGGAGAAAATTGTCGTAAAATCTTCACGTGACTGAACTAAAAAAAAGTTCATGCGCAACGAGAACGCTAAGAGATTAGGTGAAGACGGGGTAAAAATCCCATGGGCGGGTAAGAAGCCCATGCCAATTATCTCATGAAATAAAGAACATTTCAGTCACATTTTGCCCATGAGACGAGTGTTAATGTTTAGCATTCGTCTCATGGGCAAATTTGACTGAACTTGTCTTTATTTCATGAGATAATTGGCATGGGCTTCTTACCCGCCCATGGGCTTTTTACCCCGTCTTCCCCTATATACATAGTTGGATAATATTGTCGTAAAATCTTCACGTAACTGAACTTAAAAAAAAGATGTCATGCGCAACGACAACGCTAAGAGACTATGCTGGATAATATTGTGACTGTCATAAAATCTTCACGTAACTGAACTTAAAAAAAAGATGTCATGCGCAACGAGAACGTTTAGAGATTATACATAGTTGGATAATAGTGTCGTAAAATCTTCACGTAACTGAACTATACACATAAAACAACATAAACATGTCAGTGAAATAACTGGATTATTATCATCGCCGCGACAAAAAGAAGATTGTAAAGCCTAGTGTTAGAGAATGATGAAATTGTTTGTCTCACTTTGGTTCTGACCCACGCACTGCTAGGTGATTGGTATCGTAGTCAACTTTGGTGGAGGGGGAGTTAATTAGAAAGAGAGTATTCACCCTTTGTTCCATTTCGTTATCTCCTCTCTTGGCCTCGCTATTTCGTTCCTAGTGTTAGGGCCTTTCCTGCGTAGTGCAGTGGCAGTGACAAAAGTGATGGAAGGTAATCTATGCCATGACATGACTTCAGCGTGACAACTGACAACGCTGGCATTGTAGTCATTTGTCAGGACTGTCTGTAGGCAGGCGTACACGGATGACACGGTTGATACTACTTATTCCCTGACAGGTCGTCAGTAAGAATTAGGAACGAGGTTTAATCGTCACTGCTTTGGTTTCGACACAGTAGTATGCTGAGCTGCAAAACATATTAACCCTTTCACCGCCACCATGTTTCAGGCAAGAATTCCCATTAATTTTACCTGGGTAGAGAACAAAATCCATGCTGCAGTATTGGGGATTATTCTGTGACGTATATACTGCTAATGGTCTATATCCTTACTTCCCAAAACTTGGACAATAGGGTCTAATTAGAAAGATAGTATTCCCCTTTGATGCCAATTTCGTGACATAGGTGCTAAATCACTTGGCCTGCTAAATTGCGTTCCTGGTGTGAAGGGCCTTTCCTGCGTGTAGTGGCAGTGACAAAAGTGATAGAATACAATCATGCCATGACTTTACTTCAAATAACATACTGAGAGAGCTGAGAGAGTAGAGATTTGTCAGGACTGAGAGTAGGAGGAGTAGAGAGAGAAATGGTGCTACTTACGTCCTCTCAGGTCTGGAACAGTAAGAATTGGAACGATTTTTAATCGTCACAAAGATGGTTGGGAACGGTATGCTGGCTGTACACATATTAATTGGCAGTACAACACCAGTAAAGTACCAAATACAATTTGCAACAACCTAAAAAAACTAATAATAATGAATTAGGCCGTGTACATACATAAGCGGATATTCCATGCGGAAACCCGTGCGCAATTAATAAATAAGTGAAACAAAGAAGGGAAAAGATTTGCGCACGCGTCCGAATTTCCCCTATATGCGTAAAACTTTTATCCTTCTTTCTTCCACTTATTTAGCGGTTTTCTGTACGGAACTTACGCGTCTAATGTGAACCCGGCCTAATGTTTATTAAATAGCGCACATAGCGGGGTTTTGTTTGTGTGTATGGCTGGAGTGATTTGTGAGTTTTTTCAATAATTCAAAATCATTGCGGTGCGAATGAGATAGGGGCCTCAGGGCTCCCAGGGGCTTTGGGGGTCTATGAAGCACTACAATTCTAAAGGACCCTCTAAAAGAATGTTGCAGGGTGTCTCAAGGATGCACTGGAAACATTCTTTTTAGCATTCGCAATGCCACTGGGACCCTCTATCCCGCCTCAGGGACCCTCTATGCTGTAAGTGAAGGAGTTCATGGGACCCCTTGTTTTGCAGGGCGATTGGAAGCACTGGATCGTATACCCAAAAAACACAGAAAATCAATAATAAAATATATATTGAATTTTTTTTTTTAAATCGCATTCGAAAATATGAAAGAAACACGAAGATGACGGGGAACGCAAAAAAGACATGAAGTGAATCAGTTAATTACTAATTACGGAGTTCTCGGGTTGACTGTCACACCTAGGAGGAGTATAATAACCCATAAGGTACCGCCATCACGAGAAGGGATCATATTTACAGAAGGCTGACAGTAGTTGGGGTGGGTTTTTTCCCCTGCAAGAAATCGGTGGTGGCAGCAACAAGATGGCGGACTTGTCCAAGTTTGCGGAGTACGCCAAGAGTTTCTTCCTGCAGCGGGCGGCGGGTTACTGCCTGATCATCCTCTCCAGCCTCTTCGTTATTTGCCCTCTGGGGCTGTTGCAGGTGAGCTGTGTGTGTGTGTGTGTGTGTATCAGTGTGTGTGTGTGTGTGTGTGCGCGTGTGTGTGTGTGTGTGTGTGTGTGTGTGTGTGTGTGTGTGTCGTATGTGTGTGGATCTGTCTGTGTGTGTGTGTGTGTGTGTGTGTGTGTGTGTGGTGTGTGTGTGTGTCTGTGTGCTTGTGTGTGTGTACGTGTGTGTGTGTGCTTATGTGTGTGTGTGTCTCTCTCTATGTGTCTGTGTGTGTGAGTCTCTCTCTCTCTCTCTCTCTCTCTCTCTCTCTCTCTCTCTCTCTCTCTCTCTCTCTCTCTCTCTCTCTCCTCTCTCTCTCTCTCTCTCTCTCTCTCTCTCTCTCTCTCTATGTGCCAGTTCTCTTGTCCGACTATGACTCCAGATAGCATAAAAGGCCCCCGTCTCTAGTGTGTCGACTATCATTGTGCCCCCGTAGCATATATGTCAAGGCATCGTGCCCCCGTCTCCAGGAGTCACCCTCATCGTGCCCCCGTCTCCAGGAGTCACCCTCATCGTGCCCCCGTCTTTATGTACCCCCTTCTCGGTGTGCCCCCGTGGATTGGGGTACGGGTTGGGAACTTAGGGTTAGGGGTTTGGAGTTAGTGTTTAGCTTAAAATAGGGTTAGGGTTTAGATAAATAAAGAGACTGGTGGGTGGTGGGAAGGGGGGACACATAGAGACTGACAGGGACATACAGAGACCGGAGCACAACGCTATGGCTAGTTAACCACGTAACCAAAAGGTTAATGAGAAACAGGCGTGCCGTCTCGCTTGTAGGAGTTGGAGTTCTACTTCGTTTTTGCGACCTCCTTGTCAAGCAGGTCAAGGGTTCCTTGCCATCATTTTACTAGTGTGTGTGGTTTGCGTTTCATTTGTCAGCAAAATAAGATGACAAAGAATAATATGCTTTCAAAATAGATAAATAGAGACAGACAGACAGACAGACAGACAGACAGACAGGCGAACGAGCAGCATATTATATAAAGTCTCAACAGGTGTTTCTGGTTCATTCCAGTTAGGCAGCGTTTGTGTTTATTTTCAAAGTTTTGTTCTTCGTTCTTCTTCTTCTTCGATCGCTCAGACAGTTTCCTGTCAATTATGAGCGTAGATGCGTCATGCTGCCGTTACGCGCCTAACTAAAACATAGTTCAATTCCGACTTCGGCTGGAGGAAATGTTTTTGAAAGTGTTTCGTGAAACAAAAGGCAGGAGAATGGACCCGGGGTAAGGCAGAAAGATAGCAGATGACAGTAAGCCAAGGGAAAAGGCAGAGTCAAAGAGAGTGACAGATTATAGGAAGTTACAAGCACAGAACTTCCAGAAGGTGGGGGAACTATTTATACAAAAGACCCCCCGGTATCCCCACGGGGGGTCCAAAGTTTTGTTCAATTTCGTTATCTCCTCTCTTGGCCTCACTATTTCATTCTTTGATTAACCAAACTTTCATTTCGAGGTTTACCAGTTTGTTCTGTGTTGTGTGTTGTTTATGTGCAACATATTCAAGGTTATAGAAGGCTATGCCACTCTTGGATAGATGTTGATTTTGTTTGTATGTCGTCCTCTCCACCATTGTTGATGTGTGTACTGTGTGGGTGGAGGGTCATAAAGGCGAACTTGGCAACATTCTTTAAATTGAGAATGATGCTTTGTTTGTCTCACTTTGGTTCTGACCCACGCACTGCTAGGTGATTGGTATCGTAATCAACTTTGGTGGAGTGGAGTTAATTAGAAAGAGAGTATTCACCCTTTGTTCAATTTCGTTATCTCCTCTCTTGGCCTCACTATTTCATTCTTTGCTATAGCTAGGTAATTAATGCCCTATAATTAGGATTGTTGGCCACACTGATATCTTCTCATTATGAAGAGTAAAACAAACAAACAAATGGAGGGAAACGCATCTGACGTTCACGGATGTTTCTACAATGATGAACTAAGACTCTGGGAAAGTTAAAAAGAAGTGGCTGAGAGAGAGAGAGAGAGAGAGAGAGAGAGAGAGAGAGAGAGAGAGAGAGAGAGAGAGAGAGAGAGAGAGAGAGAGAGAGAGATTTAGTTTCGTTAAATGCGAGACAGAAGGAGGAAGAAAGAAAGAGAGAGGGTGGAAAGAGGGCATACACACAGAGACAGACAGACAGACAGACAGACATAAGAAACAATAGCCTATGCACACAGCCTTCACAATGTTTTTCTGAAATCCCTGTATGCAAAAGACATGTAATCTTTGCTAAGGGCAACAAATAAGCATCTCAGAAAAGAAAAGAAAATCGAGGGGTAAATTGCCTCCACGTACTATTAAGTACTCCTTTTTTTATTCCCTTTTTTCAGAATACGCTTAGACAATAGGGCATTTGCCACGAGTGTTTGTTCTCTTTGATAGACCACTAGTTTGCCCGCGCTCGTTCTGCCCGAGTTACGCTGACCTTTCTAACTCGACTCTCTAAGTTAAACTCAATGAAATTCGAGGTCGCCGACACGCGGCAAATGCCCTATTAAGCTTACCCCTGGAAATTATTAGAGATGTTGGCGATTTGGGGGTGGTGGTGGGGTGTCCTAAAGAAAGATGGACAAGAGATTTTAATCAAACTAGTAAGAGAAACAGACAGCGACAGACAGATAGAGGGAGTACTGACGAAGATGAACAGACAAGACAGATAGACAGACAGATAGAGGGAGTACTGACAGAAGATGAACAGACAAGACAGTCAGACAGACAGATAGAGGGAGTACTGACGAAGATGAACAGACAAGACAGTCAGACAGACAGATAGAGGGAGTACTGACGAAGATGAACAGACAAGACAGTCAGACAGACAGACAGAGGGAGTACTGACGAGATGAACAGACAAGACAGTCAGACAGACAGATAGAGGGAGTACTGACGAAGATGAACAGACAAGACAGTCAGACAGACAGATAGGGGGAGTACTGACGAAGATGAACAGACAAGACAGTCAGACAGACAGATAGAGGGAGTACTGACGAAGATGAACAGACAAGACAGTCAGACAGACAGATAGAGGGATTACTGACCGAAGATGAACAGACAAGACAGTCAGACAGACAGATAGGGGGAGTACTGACGAAGATGAACAGACAAGACAAGTCAGACAGACAGATAGGGGGAGTACTGACGAAGATGAACAGACAAGACAGTCAGACAGACAGATAGAGGGAGTAATGACGACAGACGGACAGACAAGACAGTCAGACAGACAGATAGAGGGAGTACTGACGAAGATGAACAGACAAGACAGTCAGACAGACAGATAGGGGGAGTACTGACGAAGATGAACAGACAAGACAGTCAGACAGACAGATAGAGGGAGTACTGACTAAGATGAACAGACAAGACAGTCAGACAGACAGATAGAGGGAGTACTGACGAAGATGAACAGACAAGACAGTCAGACAGACAGATAGGGGGAGTACTGACGAAGATGAACAGACAAGACAGTCAGACAGACAGATAGAGGGAGTACTGACGAAGATGAACAGACAAGACAGTCAGACAGACAGATAGAGGGAGTACTGACGAAGATGAACAGACAAGACAGATAGACAGACAGATAGAGGGAGTACTGACGAAGATGAACAGACAAGACAGTCAGACAGACAGATAGAGGGAGTACTGACGAAGATGAACAGACAAGACAGTCAGACAGACAGATAGAGGGAGTACTGACGAAGATGAACAGACAAGACAGTCAGACAGACAGATAGAGGGAGTACTGACGAAGATGAACAGACAAGTCAGACAGACAGACAGAGGGAGTACTGACGAGATGAACAGACAAGACAGTCAGACAGACAAATAGAGGGAGTACTGACGAAGATTAACAGACAAGACGTCAGACAGACAGATAGAGGGAGTACTGACGAAGATGAACAGACAAGACAGTCAGACAGACAGATAGAGGGAGTACTGACGAAGATGAACAGACAAGACAGTCAGACAGACAGATAGAGGGAGTACTGACGAAGATGAACAGACAAGACAGTCAGACAGACAGATAGGGGGAGTACTGACGAAGATGAACAGACAAGACAGTCAGACAGACAGATAGGGGGAGTACTGACGAAGATGAACAGACAAGACAGTCAGAACAGACAGATAGGGGGAGTACTGACGAAGATGAACAGACAAGACAGTCAGACAGACAGATAGGGGGAGTACTGACGAAGATGAACATGACAAGACAGTCAGACAGACAGATAGAGGGAGTACTGACGAAGATGAACAGACAAGACAGTCAGACAGACAGATAGAGGGAGTACTGACGAAGATGAACAGACAAGACAGTCAGACAGACAGATAGGGGGAGTACTGACGAAGATGAACAGACAAGACAGTCAGACAGACAGATAGGGGGAGTACTGACGAAGATGAACAGACAAGACAGTCAGACAGACAGATAGGGGGAGTACTGACGAAGATGAACAGACAAGACAGTCAGACAGACAGATAGAGGGAGTACTGACGAAGATGAACAGACAAGACAGATAGACAGACAGATAGAGGGAGTACTGACGAAGATGAACAGACAAGACAGTCAGACAGACAGATAGAGGGAGTACTGACGAAGATGAACAGACAAGACAGATAGACAGACAGATAGAGGGAGTACTGACGAAGATGAACAGACAAGACAGTCAGACAGACAGATAGAGGGAGTACTGACGAAGATGAACAGACAAGACAGATAGACAGACAGATAGGGGGAGTACTGACGAAGATGAACAGACAAGACAGTCAGACAGACAGATAGGGGGAGTACTGACGAAGATGAACAGACAAGACAGTCAGACAGACAGATAGGGGGAGTACTGACGAAGATGAACAGACAAGACAGTCAGACAGACAGATAGAGGGAGTACTGACGAAGATGAACAGACAAGACAGTCAGGCTGGAGGAATAAAGGAGGACAGACCAACAACAACAAAAACCCAACCCATTTTCATCGAGAGAGGGTAATGAAAAGACAAGAGACAAACAGACAAAGAGGGAGACAGACAAACAGACAGACACAATCGGACAGAGGGACAGAACTTAAGGTATGGGAGGCGGAGGGTGAGAAACGGACAAACACCTTTAAAGGGCGTGGTGAAGTACAAGCTTGACCATCATAGTCCCTTCACCTAGCAACGGTCACTAAGTCCGCGCATGTCTGACCAGTCCAGTCCAGGGGCTAGCTTAAAGGGCCTGCTGCACTATGTACGATTCGACGATGTCACTACGATGCGATCGTGATGATGTGAGTCATAATTCGCGTGACATTCATGTATTGGGTCTACTGGAGCATATATATATAGAGCGCGGAAAGTAAAGCAGACCTTACCTCTACACCTATCTGAATTGTTAAATAACAACAGTTGCACTGCCTCCGGGCATTGCCTCCAGCATTGTTCCCACCATCTTTGTGTCTACAAATGTCCCATATGTGTCTGTTCCAGACCGAGAGGACGTAAAACACCTTCTTTTTTTTTATAGTAGTAGAATTATTTTGTTAGAGGGAAAGTACGATTCGATGATGTCAGTACGATGCGATCGGGACGATGTGAGTCGTAATTCGTGTGAAATTCATGTATTGGCTCTACTGGAGTATAATATATAGAGCGGAAAGTAGTAGTAGAATTATTTTCTTAGAGGGAAAGTACGATTCGATGATGTCAATACGATGCGATCGGGACGATGTGAGTCGTAATTCGTGTGAAATTCGTGTATTGGCTCTACTGGAGTATAATATATAGAGAGAGCGGAAAGTAGTAGAATTATTTTCTTAGAGGGAAAGTACGATTCGATTATGTCAGTACGATGCGATCGGGACGATGTGAGTCGTGATTCGCGTGACATTCATGTATTGTGTCTACTGGAGTATTATATAGAGAGAGCGGAAAGTAGTAGTATAATTACTTTTTGTAGAGGGAAAGTATTTCACGTGAATCATGCCTCAGCATCGTCACAACCGCAATCGTATTGGGGTCAAATCGTATGCAGTGTGGCCATAGGCCTTAAGCCTCGCTAAATAAGTGGACAGAACACGAGTAAAACTGACAGAAAGTGTAGTAGCTCCAGGCTGTTGACATGATTGTAGCAAGCACTACATGGAGTGGACAGACAGACGGATAGACATTAACCCTTTCACCGCCAATGTCACATTTATGCACCACAGTGGTTTAACACCCATGTCACTAAAAGGCATCAAATCAGGGCCTGTTATCCGAATACCCTTTTTTCTTAATTTTGGGAGGTAAGGATAGGTCTGATGTTATACATGTCACAGAAAAAATCCCAATATTGCAGATAAATGTTTCCTCTATCCAGTTAAGTTTAATGGTATTTTGTTTAGCTGAAAAATGGCTGGCGGTGAACGGGTTAAAGGGGCACCCTGACGGATGAATTTTTGCAAAAAAAAACACGTCGAGATCGCCAGAAAGACAGCCTTTTCAAGGATCGGAACACTCACTTTGCTCTGGTTTCCTAGAAATCAAACCATCAAATCGGCGATTCCTCCTTAATTGGCGGAGGTGCTGGAAGTCAAATTCTTTCAGTGAAAGACAAGGCAAGTGCCTTCGGTTTTTTTCTAATGGCCGCCTGAGTCAGACTAAATCGTTTGTACGAAATTTCCACAATACAAGCCTTTTTTAAAGCTATTTTATACAGTTTACCTAAAGGAGTTTCGCTCACAACAAAGGAAATAGCTCCAATTTGTTTTTTTTACTGCACTACAAAGAAGAAAAAAGCTTCAACCACTCTCAGTCCTATCCACCCACCCCATCCAAAATGGCTTCTCTCTCCGGCATCTCCGCCAAGGAGGAATCGCCGTTTTGACGGTTTGATTTCTAGGAAACCAGAGCAGTGAGTGTTCCGATCCTTGAAAAGGCTGTCTTTCTGGTGATCTATACGTGTTTCTTGCAACAACAAAACTCATCCGTCCGGGTGTCCCTTTAAGGGCATGAGAGTAATCACCATGTCGTATGCCAGTCAGGGAGAAGAATGTATACATGTTACGCATCTGTGAAATTCCAAAATGGTTTGCCCAGTTCGTGAAATAGCCAATTTATAACTTGCAATTGAGAAAAGCAATATGAATGAAAAATAGTTTTTGTTCATTAGCACACATAAATCAAGAATTGGTTCAAACGAATGAGAAACCTCATAGATCTGTAGATGAGTTAAAATGATTTTATTCAGACATATTTTTTATAAAACGTGTGATTCAACATGTGGCTCAGGCATGCCCCAGCTTAGCATCTGGTCGAGTTGGGGGGCAGGGTAGGGGTGCACATACAATGTAGAAAAGTGTGATACCATTGAATCAATCTTAATCAATACCTGTGTGAATGGGGATTCAAAAATGTGATATACATTGTCCATTTCATAAATTGGGCAAAGCATTTTTCCCATTTCATGAAATGGGAAATTTCACGGATTGGGCGTAGCATGTGTGTGTGTGTGTGTGTGTGTGTGTGTGTGTGTGTGTGTGTGTGTGTGTGTGTGTGTGTGTGTGTGTGTATGTCGTTTCAGACTATGACTGCCAGATACCAGAAGGTGCAGCCGCTCTTCCGGTGGGCTGGGCTAAAATTTAAAAAAACAATCTATAGTAAAAAATAAAGATAAAAAAAATGTTGCCCTGAGTACACCCCCACTCTCGGCTATAAGGAATTTGAGGACGGACAGCTGGGTTGTTTTTTTTGGGGGGGAAGGTCCCCAAAGGCCAACCAATGCCCGTGGCTGCAGCACTAGAGCCGGTGTGTGTGTGTAGTGCGCGTAGATAGTGGGTGGTCAGACAAGTTGCTCTTTCTCAATATATCCCCTCTCCACCTTCCTTTCTTCTTCTTCTTCTTCTTCTTCTTCTTCTTCTTCTTCTTCTTCTTCTTCTTCTTCTTCTTCTTCTTCTTCTTCTTCTTCTTCTCCTTCTTCTTCTTCTTCTTCTTCTTCTTCTTCTTCTTCTTCTTCTTCTTCTTCTCTTCTTCTCCTTCTTCTTCTTCTTCTTCTTCTTCTTCTCCTTCTTCTTCTCTTCTTCTTCTTCTTCTTCTTCTTCTCCTCTTCTTTCTTCTTCTTCTTCTTCTCTTCTTTCTCCTTCTTCTTCTTCTCCTCTTCTTCTTCTTCTTCTTCTTCTTCTTCTTCTCTCTTCTTTCTCTTCTTCTCCTTCTTCTTCTCTTCTTCTTCTTCTTCTTCTTCTTCTTCTTCTCCTTTTCTCCTTCTCCTTCTTCTTCTTCTTCTTCTCTTCTTCTTCTTCTTTCTTCT
>CM065688.1:15985001-15987501 GCA_017654935.2 Phymorhynchus buccinoides | reverse complement strand
CTCTCTCTCTCTCTCTCTCTCTCTGTCTCTCTCTCTCTCTCTCTCTCTCTCTCTCTCTCTCTCTCTCCCTCTCTCTCCTCTCCTCTCTTTCTCTCTCTCTCTCCCTCTCTCCCCCCCTCTCTCTCTCTCCCCTCTCTCTCTCTCTCTCTCTCTCTCTCTCCCTCTCTCTCCCCCCTCTCTCTCCCTCTATCTCTCCCTCTCTCTCTCTCTCTCTCTCTGTTTGTGAAAGAGATGATGTCTGGAGGGGGTCGAAAGATGCGCATGTAAAACAACAATCGACATTGGTTTAAACATTTTGTATATATATATATCAGGTCGATAATATCGCATTGCGTGGTAAATGCATAAGGCCCTTAACCCTTTCATCGCCAAAGTCACATTTTAACCCCACAGTAATTTAACACATATGTCACTAAAAGGCATCAAATTGGGCTCTATTATCCAAAGACCCTATTGTCTTAGTTTTGGGAAGTAAGGTCTTATTTTATATATGTCACAGAAGAATCCCCAATACTGCAGATGGATTTTGTTCTCTACCCAGGTAAATTTAATGGACATTTTTTGCTGAAATATGGCTGGCGGTGAAAGGGTTAATGCTGTTTTTCTTGTCTTTTCTTTTTTCCAGCCATGCTCTTGTTCATATTCTTTCAACATGTACTAGTATGTTCCTCTTTTTTTGTGTACTTGGAAAATGTTTGTTATAAAACAGGTTGTACTATGTTATGTGTATTTAGTGTGTGTGTGTGTGTGTGTGTGTGTGTGTGTGTGTGTGTGTGTGTTTGTGAGTCAGTGTTTGTGTGTCTCTATGCCTCAGGCTGTGTGTGTGTGTGTGTGTGCGTGTGTATGTGTGTGTGTGTGTGTGTCTGTGAGTCAGTGTTTGTGTGTATGTGTGTGTGTGTGTATGTCTGCGTGTGTGTATTTGTGTGTGAGTGCGTATTTGTGTGCGTATGTGTGTGTGTGTGTGTCAGTGTTGCGCGCACGCGCGCGTGTGTGTGTATGTGTACGTGTGTGCATTTGTGTGTGAGTTCGTATTTGTATGCGTATGCGTATGTGTGTGTGTGTCAGTGTTGCGCGCGCGCGCGCGTGTGTGTGTGTGTGGTGTGTGTTTGTCTGTCTGTGTGTGTGTATGCGCGTGTGTGTGTATGTGTGTGTGTGTGTGTGTGTGTGTACGTGTGTGCATTTGAGTGTGAGTGCGCGTGTGTGTTTGTGTATGTGTGTACGTATGCTTGCGTGTGTGTGTGTGTGTGTGTGTGTGTGTGTGTGTGTGTGTGTGTGTGTGCGTGCGTGCGTGCGTGCGCGCGCGCGCGCGTGTGTGTGCGTGTGTGTGTACTTGTAATGTTCCACCTCTTGCCTTCAGATGATGGAAAGGTATTGTCAGTTTCATTGGTGCTCCATCGATTCATGACTTGTTTGTGTGTGTGTGGGAGAGAGAGAGAGAGAGAGAGAGAGAGAGAGAGAGAGAGAGAGAGAGAGAGAGAGAGAGAGAGAGGGAGGGAGGGAGAGAGAGAGGAGGGAGACGTTAGAGACAGAGGGAGGGAGAGAGAGGGAGAGAGAGAGTGAGGGAGAGAAAGAAAGAGAGAGAGAGAGAGAGAGATGAGGGAGGGAGGGAGAGAGAGAGAGGGAGGGAGAGAGAGGGAGAGAGAGAGAAGAGAGAGGGAGGGAGAGAGAGAGAGAGAGAGAGAGAGAGAGAGGGAGAGAGAGAGAGGGAGAGAGAGGAGAGAGAGTGAGGGAGAGAAGAGTGAGGGAGGGAGAGGAGGGAGCGAGAGAGAGGAGAGGGAAGGGAGAGAAAGAGAGAGAGGGAGAGAGAGAGAGAGAGGGATGGGAGAGAGAGAGAGAGGGAGGGAGAGAGAGAGAGAGAGAGAGAGAGGGGGAGAGAGAGAGAGAGAGAGGGATGGAGAGAGAGAGATGGATGGAGAAAGGGAGGGAAAGAGAGAGAGAGAGAGAGAGAGAGAGGGAGGTAGAGAGGGAAGGAGGGAGAGGTGAGAGAGGGGGGGGAGAAGAGAGAGGGAGGGAGGGAGAGAGAGAAAAAGAGAGGGAGATAGAGAGGGAGGGAGGGGAGAAGAGAGAGAGGGAGGGAGGGAGAGAGAGAGAGAGGGAGGGAGAAAGAGAGAGAGAGAGGGAGAGAGAGAGAGAGAGGGAGGGAGAGATAGAGAGAGGGAGAGAGAGATAGAGAGAGAGAGAGATATAGGGAGAGAGAGAGAGAGGGATACATTAACGTAAACACCCTCTCAATGCAAGTCAAATCAATAATCTTGCCACGAAATAAACTTTCCATCCAATCTAATCCCCCATCCCACCACCCCAAAAAGCCCAATAGATTATTGACCATATTGTTGTTATTATTATTATTATTATTATTATTATTATAGCTGACAGCTGTGCAGCTAAGAAGCACTTCTTCGATCTGCCCTTTTGTAAAATGGAAATGCAAAACATAAATCCTTGCCGGAAATAGGGTAACACCCCAGAAGGCGACATAGCAATGTGTCCTCGTCTAGAA
>CM065688.1:15962501-15975001 GCA_017654935.2 Phymorhynchus buccinoides | reverse complement strand
GTTGGCAACTTGCCATGGACTTCTTAGTCCCCGAGCCGAAGGTTCGGGGAGCTATTGTTTCTGTCTTATCCGGCGTGCCTCCGTCCGTCCGTCCGTCCGGCTATTCGTCCGTTTTTCTCAAAAAGTATTCACTCTATCATCATCAAATTTGGTATACTAGTTTGCCAAGATGCAAGCTATCCACTGATGTATTTAGTTTTACATTAAGGTCAAGGTCGCGCCAGTTACGGGGTTCAAACCCCGAAACACATAATCGCTAATATCTCGCGAAGTTTTGCATGTATTTTAATGCAGTTTTCTTCACAACATTTCTTGACACAGTTGTCATGAATTTTTCTGTGCGCGCGTGTGCGCATGATCGCGCGCGCTCAAATCACGGGTCCGAACCCCAAGGCTATATATAAAAAAAACTATTCAGTTACGTGCTGTTTCGATGCGTTTTTATGTAGTTACGTGCTGTTTTGATGCGTTTTTATGTATGTGTACAGCCGATACATTCCGATTTCGGAGTAGCTCGGCGATGCTGCGAGGGGACTTTGCAGCCGCTCGGAGTTGCACTTGTTTCTTCTTTTTTTTAAATGCAAAGTAAGCTTTTTAAGTCACTGTGTTGGTCACTTTCAATGCACTTCTGGTAGTCTGTTGACGACCAAATTTGTCAAAACCGGGCCAAAAATGTCGCCATTTTTTTATAGCCGGGATGTTTTAGCTTAAATGTCCCACCCCATTTTGGATGGCCTAAAAACAATCATTGTTGGTGGGTCTTTTTTAATGAATAATCAAATGTGTTGTGGGTGCTGGAGAAAGAAATAGTTATCTAACATTGGATAATATAGGGTGGGTGGAATGGGGGTTGTGTACTTATCTTTTGTCAAGCATTAGATTGCAGAAGAATCAGGGCTGTGTGTGATCTGAACTCTTTCAAAGGTGTAAAAGGCAAACGGGTTTTGTTAGGCCGGGTTCACATTAGACGCGTGAGTTCCGTACGGAAACCCTAAATAAGTGGAAGAAAGAAGGATAAGGCCGTGTACACACATAAGCGGATATCCCATGCGGAAACACATGCGCAATCCATAAATAAGTGAAACAAAGAAGGGAAAAGATTTGCGCACGTGTCCGAATTTCCCCGAAATGCGTAAACTTTTATCCTTCTTTCTTCCACTTGTCTAGGGTTTTCCGTACGGAACGGCCTAAAAGTTTACGCATATAGGGGAAATTCGGACGCGTGCGCAAATCTTTTCCCCTTCTTTGTTTCACTTATTTATGGATTGCGCACGGGTTTCCGCATGGAATATCCGCTTATGTGTGTACACGGCCTTAGTTAGAACTAAAAGATACGCGAGTAGTTTTATAAAGCCTGGCGAATACATTTGAACGTGCGCGCATGTAAATGATGGCGCTTACACGTGCGCATGAACGCGTTGCAAAGACATACCAACATATGTATGTACATACATGCTTACTCGCCCTCAAACGTGGGTGCAGCTACACGCGTGCGCGCGCATACACACACACACATGCGCGCGCATACATACTCACGCACACACACACACATACATGCACACAAACGCGCGCGCGTGTTATGCATACCCCCGTACGCATGCATATATCCATTCACCTAGCAACCCACACACTCAAGGCTCATCTATCAGCATGGGTTTTTTTCAGTTAAGGTGAGATTAAGTGCTAGAGAATACAAAGATTTTGTTTCGTTACTTCCGCATTCCTGACCTCATCAAGGTCTAACATTATCTAACATTGGATAATATAGGGTGGGTGGAATGGGGGTTGTGTACTTATCTTTTGTCAAGCATTAGATTGCAGAAGAATCAGGGCTGTGTGTGATCTGAACTCTTTCGAATGTTTTCACTTCTTATTGTTTGTAATTTTCGTGACCAGTGAAAACTGAAATCACATACGTATGTTAAGTCCTTTCTCGAGCATTTTGTCCTCATGACAATACAATAAGCCTAGGGTCTCCCATAACCATATACTATTCTTGATCAGCATGTCAACAACAACAACATACAGTATTTATACGGCGCTGAATCTTGATATAAATCAAATCAAAGCGCACACACACGTTAGCATTCAAAGCGCATTCAAACACAAACGCAATACAAAGCGAACACACGCGGATAACATAAATGGAATATAGCAGAAACAGACCTAATGGCAAGAGAGAGAAGAGAAAGAGAGAGGAGCTTTAATGACGGGGGAACAGGTGGGTTTTGAGGTTAGCTTTGAAAGCAGAGAGAGTCGGTCGCTGACGGAGGGAGAGAGGAAGTTTGTTCCAGGAGGTCGGTCCTGAGACAGCAAAAGAGCGCCGACCAACAGTTGAAAGCTTATACCTAGGGATCTGGAGAGAAAGAGGGTCAGAAACTGAACGTAAAGTGCGAGCTGTCACAACCTATTCAGCTCCTGAATTTTGAACCGTCAATGCAAACCTCCGCCAAGGAAGACTCACAAAACCGAAATGTCCTTCCTTCATGTCCGAGCTGTAATCTCATGAACCAGTGAGTAGAATGGCTTCAAAGTTTGCGTGGTAATGTAAAATGGCGAGTAATGAAATAAATACTTGCAATAAATACCACCCAAAAAGCAGAAACAGGGTCATTTTAGACTAATGTGCACATAAGGACAAAAGGTGCGCGAGAGGACTTAACATACTTACTTTACCCATTATGGCCATATGACCTGGGAAAGAAGAAGAACTAATTTTCGTATGTTCATCGTAAAGCATGAGATTGATCAATCTCATCAAAATCATCATCATCATCATCATCGTCACCCCTATCATCAGTGTAAATGTAGGTCATGGTCATCGCCATCGTCGTCACTAACATCTTCTTCTTCTGCGTTCCCAGGCCATATGGCCATAATGGGTAAGGTACGTATATGTCCGGGTTTCAGTTTTCACTGGTCTCCCCCGCTAATGTGTACAGCCGACACATTCCGATTTCGGAGGAACTCAAAGAAGAAAAATTGTTCTGAAGATCTTTTTTGGTAAAAAAATAATTTTAAAAAGGCAGGAGAATGGGGCCATTAAGTCAGAAAGATAGTAGATGATAGAAAACAAAGGGAAAAGGCAGAGTCAAAGAGAGTGGCAGATTAGAGGAAGTTACAAGCACAGAACTTCCAGAAGGTGGGGGAACTATTTGTACAGAAGACACCCCCCGGTATCCCCACGGGGGGATGGAGGGGTCGTCACTAACAATACCATCCTCATTTTTATCAGCAGTATCTCTTTTTTTTTCTCACGAAGTGCGTCTATAGTATGATAGTTGTTCGGTTGTGTGTATGTGTGTGTGTTGCGTCCGTGGTCTAATCTCCAAACTTTAACGTTGGCATTTTCTCGGGAAATAGAAGGCATACATTGTTCAAACTCTGCACACATATAGATGTCTAAATGCAAGCTTTCAAACAATAATGATTTGAATAATTAAATACTTAAAGCAACACTGTAAACATATAACAAACAGATAACATTTTAGATTAGTGGGTTAGAGAGTATTCAACAGGCAACATGAGTTAAGGAACTCATCAACACTGAAAGCCTCGATAGCTCATTGGTAGAGTGTCTGTCTGTCATGCCAATGGTTCCTGGTTCGATTCTCAGCACGGGCACTTTTTTTTATAATTTAGTTGTAGCCATTAACGATAGTTTCATTTGTACTCCCCCCCCCCCCCCCCCCCCCCCCCCCCCTCATCATGTTTACGATCCTCCATCTCAAAATCATTACTTTTTGTCAATCTTGTACTTAAACACCCCCCATGTTTACGACCCTCAATCTCAAACTCATTATTTGTTGGCAATCTTGTTCTTTAGCCCCCCCCCCCCCCCCCCCTCATGCTTACGACCCTCAATATCAAAGTCATTATTTGTTGGCAATCTTGTACTTAAACACCCCCCACCCCCTGAGTGAGCCTTGAAGGGCTTTGCATCTTATTTAATTTTTTTAAGGGGATATTTCAACTGTGCATGCTTTTGATCAATATCTGAATCTAATTGTCGTCGTCGTTGTTGTTGTTGTTGTTGTTTCTGTTGCAGACCGAACTGGATCAGCAATGTCTACTGTACGCCGACGTGGCGCACGATTACGGCAACGACACGACATTGGCGGATCTGCAAACCGTCGTCGTCTTCCGATTTCGTTTCGGTGCCGCGTCGGTGTGCGAGTACAACCTGGCCGTCTCCGCTCTTTTCTCCCTCATCTACCCCCTCGTCATGATCGGGGCCTACGTCTGCGTGGGCTACCGACGAGAAAGGAAGAGCGAAGGGTGAGTATCGGTGGAGGGGACAAAATACTTTTTGTGTTGTTGTTTTCACATAAAGTATATGAGGGGGGGGAGGGGAGGATTTTGGGTTTCTCGAGCTTGGAATCCAAAGAATGGGGAGGCTCCCGGACAGGCCCCCATTTATGTCACGTGCTCGATGTTGGGACCCTCGAAAGGACTCCCAGCAACAAGCAGTGGCGGATTCAGAAGCCAGCAAAGGAGGAAGGAGATAGACTCTTACTAATATTCGTTTCAAGGCGACCAAAGGTGTGGGTGTTGTTGTTTGTTTGTTTGGGGTTTTGTTTTTATCTTGAAAGGGCGTTTTACATTTGGAGTGTGAAATATAAGGAGTGGAGAGGCATAGGCTTGGAAAACAGGGAGGGGTGTGGGCTATCTCCCGGGTACGTCGGGTACGGTGTCAGGGCCTTTCCCACCCGGACTTTTCACACCTAGGACTATTCCCACCCGGACTTTTCACACCTAGGACTTGTCCCATAGAACATGGGCACTCTTTGTTCTTTTGAACAGGCGTACTTTTCGTTGTCATACAGAACATGTGCAATCTGGTTTGTCTTTTGAACAGGCGTACTTTCTGCAATCTTTGCTGTCTTTTGAACAGACGTACTTTCCGTTGTCATATAGAACATGCAGAATCTGTACATATTGTCTTTTGAACAGGGTTATTTCTGCTTTCGTCTTCTTCTTCTTCTTCTTCTTCTTCTTCTTCTTCTTCTTCTTCTTCTTCTTCTTCTTCTTCTTCTTCTTCTTCTTCTTCTTCTTCTTCTTCTTCTTCTTCTTCTTCTTCTTCTTCTTCTTCTTCTTCTTCTTCTTCTTCTCTTCTTCTTCTTCTTCTTTCTTCTTCTTCTTCTTCTTCTTCTTCTTCTCTTCTTCTTCTTCTTCTTCTTCTTCTTCTCTTCTTCTTCTTCTTCTTCTTCTTCTTCTTCTTCTTCTCTTCTTCTTCTTCTTCTCTTCTTCTTCTTCTTCTTCTTCTTTTTCTTCTTCTTTTGCGTTCCCAGGCCAAAAGGCCACAATGGGCAAAGTACGTATGTGTCCGTTCTCAGTTTTCACTGGTCTCCCCGCTGCGTACAGCCGACACGTTTCAGTTTCGGAGGAGGAGCTCAAAGAAGAAAGTTTTTTTGGAAGATTTAAAAAAATGTAAACGGCAGTAGAAAGGGGCCAATAAGTTAGAAAGATAGTAGATGATAGAAAGCGAAGAGAAAAGGCAGAGTCAAAGAGAGTGGCAGATTAGAGGAAGTTACAAGCACAGAACTCCAAGAAGGTCGGGGAACTATTTTTACGAAAGACCCCCCTTCCCCTCCCGGGTATCCCCACGGGAGGAGAGACTCGTGGAGAGGTTGCGGGGTCGTCCAGCTCCCCGTATGGAGGCAGGAGGCATCCACCCACTGCCCCGTATTTCTGTTTTAACCCTTTCACCGCCAATGGTTTAACACCCATGTCACTAAAAGGGCATCACATCAGGGCCTGTTATGCAAAGACCCTATTTTCTTAATGTTGTGTGGTAAGAGATAGGCCTAATGTTTTACATGTCACAGAGGAATTCCCAATATTGCAGAAAAAAACATTTTTCTCTTCCCAGTTTAAGTTTAGTTTAATGATAATTTTTGGCCGAAAATGACTGGCGGCGAAAGGGTTAATATGAAGCACGTGGCTCCCCGTGGGGATACCAGGGGGTCTTTCTTAAAAATAGTTCCCCCACCTTCTGGAAGTTCTGTGCTTGTAACTTCCTCTGATCTGCCACTCTCTTTGACTCTGCCTTTTCCCTTCGCTTTCTGTCATCTACTATCTTTCTGACTTATTGGCTGGTCCATTCTCCTGCCTTTTTTTCAAAAACATCTTCTGAATAATGTTTTCTCTTGAGCTCCTCCGAAATCGGAATGTGTCGGCTGTACGCTAGCGGGGGAGACCAGTGAAAACGGAAAACCGGACACATATCGATGGCTTGGAGTCAACTGGATAGTCCAGACTTTAGATAGTCCATTGACATGTTCTTGAACTTAGTACGAAAACTAATAACTTGTATGGAAAAAAAGAGACTGCAAAAATATAAAAAGCAAAAACCCCTTTATATAATATTTCTGCAGTCATTGCTTGATACAAGTTATTAGTTTTTGTTAATAGGTTCAATAATACGTCAATGGACTCGTCAATAGTACGCCCATAAGCTTTAGCTTGTTGTACTCTTGCGCTGAGTTATATTTGTATATGCATCAAATTGTGTAAATAAAGTTGTTGCTTAAACCAATGGACTATCTAAAGATAGTCCGTTTTGACTCCAAGCCATCGATATGTACCTTACCCATTATGGCCATAAGGCCTGGGAACGCAGAAGAAGAAGAGGAAGAAGAAGAAGCACGTGGAACCTGTGTTGTGGTGTGTGTTTTTTGGGGGGTGGCAGCCTGGACCTGGGCCGGGCGTGGTTCCTGGTGCACGGGGTGGTGGAGGGGGTCCTGGTGGTGCTGATGCTGGTGTCGGCCTGCACCATCAGCCACGGCTTCACCACGCTCTGCACGCACATCTCTGACATCACGCTATCCGGTGTCCACGTGCAACAGTAAGTCACGTGTGTGTTCCGGTCATTGATTTATAGGGGAAGACGGGGTAAAAAAAATTAAAAAGCTCATGGGCGGGTATAAAGAAGCCCATGCCAATTATCTCACGAAATGAAGCAAATTTCAGTCACATTTTGCCCATGAGACGAATGCTGAACATTAACACGCGTCTCATGGGGCACAAATGTGACTGAAATTTGCTTCATTTCATGAGATAATTGGCATGGAAAATTTCTGTCGATTTTGCCCATCAGACGAATGCTAAACATTAACACTCGTCTCATGGGGCAAAAATGTGACTGAAATTTTCTTCGTTTCATGAGATAATTGGCATGGGCTTCTTACCCGCCCATGGGCTTTTTACTCCGTCTTCGCCTATACATAGCAACGCTCTCGCTAGGGATCACATGATGACAAAAGCAGTCGAGTAAAGCAAAAAAAGCATCATACTTTGAACGTTACAAATAGGGACCGTTTTGTTTCGTGATGAGTCCAGTTTTGGTTTTGATGTGGCAGATTGACTTTAGAGGGTGTAACGATGCCTGGATGAACCGTTCCAACTAACAAGCGCGAGAGCATCATCCCCGTAGGGGAAGACGGGGTAAAAAGCGCATGGGCGGGTAAGAAGCCCACCCCAATTATCTCATGAAATGAAGCAAATTTCAGTCTCATTTTGCCCATGAGACGAGCGTTAATGTCTAGCATTCGTCTCATGGGCAAATTTGACTGAAATTTTCTTTATTTTATGAGATAATTGGGGTGGGCTTCTTACCCGCCCATGCGCTTTTTACCCCGTCTTCCCCTACGGTCCATGAACTCGGGGTGGCTCTCCAGGAGGAGTGGGCCAGGATCCCCCAGCAGCGGATCAGAACTATCATTTTGCAGCACGAGGCGACGTTGTAGGGCAGTGATGGAGGCCCGTGGTGGTCACACTCGTTATTGACAGCCCATTACTTGTGATTTTCACACCAATGGTCACTGACTTCTTATGATGACTTTTTCCCTCCCATGCGCTGTTTCAGGCGGATTTCAGGGGTAGTCTCGGTTATCCGTTCATTGTCGTTCTTTACACAATACAATTTCCTTAAATGGATTTTGTTTGATCATTTTGAATGAAACAATGTTCAAAGAACTTGATTTGACTGTTTTGGAGGGGTGAATAAAATGTTTATCTTGTTCGTCACATTGTGTGGAATATCTGATCCCTAGCGAGTGTTGCTATATATATATACATTATTTTCTTTTATTCTTTTCAGAACACAGAACAAATCGTAAAGTTACAATTAAAGTTATTGAGTTTTTTTCTTAGGTTCACAAACTGATACATTGGACACAAACAAAGTTTTTTTATTATAAGCTAACTATATATATATATATATATATATATATATTTATATGGTGTATATATTGTTTTTTCTTTCTTCTTCATTTCTTGTACGTTTATATATATATATAATAAAACTTTGTTTGTGTCCAATGTATAAGTTTGTGAACCTAAGAAAGAAACTCAATAACTTTAATTTTAACTTTACGATTTGTTCTGTGTTCTGAAAAGAATAAAAGAAAATAATGTGCTGATTTACTTTTTCTCCCAATGGGGGAGATAGACAATGCCTATGCAAAGACAGCTGTTTCGTCTTTGAGAAAGACTCTTCAGTCTGCATATCGGCCTGCAAAGAATGTCCACAGTGAACATTCAAACTGAGCTAGAAAACTTTCTCCAAGAGAAAGGTTGTTCTCTTTGCACCAGATTGAAAGTCCACAATAAAAGCAAACCAGCACTTAATTCAAACGAAATTGTAAAAATCTTGTGTCAAATAACAAAAATAATAATGTTCTAAAATTACAACCCCCTCGATATATATATATATACTGACCCAGTCGCGACACACGCTTGCACCCCTAACCTTAACACTAAACCTAATCATAACCCAAACCCTAACCGCTAACCCGATTTTGCCCAAATTCGAACTTGTCCAAGCTTTTGACCCCTCGTATCCACCTGTACATTTTCATGTTGATATATCCAAGCGTTCTCGAGTTATCGCTGTCACAGACAGACAGACAGACAAACAAACAAACAGACAAACCGGACGGACGGACCAAGTGAAAACAATACCAGTCTCGCTTCGCGACTGGTAAAAATCATTGTACAAATCGTGCCATGAACAAAGACAACTTGATAGAGCCAATCTGGCAAAATGGTCTGGAGAGGGGGTATAAGTCTCTTGACTGTGTTAGAGCAAAAACCAGCATTATTATCAGAGTTATTCCTCTTCATCAGTCAAGGGGTTAAGTCTAGTGTTTCTTTCGATTTGTTTGTTTGTTTTGTGGCAGATGTTCAGACGCACAGAAATTCAAGTGGATGGATTACGACGTTGGTAATTTCTACGACTGTTTAGCCGTCGCTACAGTGAGTATCGTGCAAAAAACATTTTAAGATGACAGTTTATAACATGTGACTCAGCACCACGAAAGGAACATTAAGTGTCCATTAACTGACCATTCTGAGAAAATTATACATTTGAAAACGTCAGTCATTTCTCTTTTTAATGATACACGAACCATTCTTGTATCTTTTTCAGTTCCAGAGTTATGAGCGTTTAAAGTTAGTAGGGTGAGCATCGGCCATTTTGAGAATACACAACCTAAAAGCTAGCCTAGCTGAAGAAAATGCATTGACCTACTCGTTTCAAAACACTCATAATACCATTTAGAGACCTTATTAAAGATTGTCCTTTATAAATATGAAAGATAAGATGCTAGAGAACATGAAAATACCCATAACTAAAAAATTACAAAAAATGAGATTTTTGACTATGCAAGCCTGTTGTGAGAAACTAGCCCAGCGACTTAATGTCCCTTTCGTGGTGCTGGGTCACATATTTTCCAGAAAAGCATAGTTATGTATAATAAGCTTTTTGAAAATCATGTTTACTTATTGCATACTTCGCTCCCCTCCCTCTCCCACTTTACTATTTTTTAATGTCCCATTTGTGTTTGCGATGCAGTCCAGACCCCAGAAGACTTAACAAGTATGCGCATTTTATATTAGACTTAGATTATTATGCTGGGGGGGGGGGGGGGGGGGGGGGGGGGAGGTTGCTTTTTTCCTGTCTTTACCCAGTTTTGTACGTGTGAACTCCATCAGTATGGGCCCTTGGCTTCGACCTGATTAAACATTCTAAACATTCGTATTCTTTCTCTCTTGTTTGTGTATTTGCGTTGTTGTTGTTATTGTTGTTGTTGCTGTTTTTGTTTACATAGCATCGCGTTTTGTTTGATCATACCTACAGCTTGGTAGCGTGTATTTGTTTGTTTATTTGCTTGCTTGTTTGTTGTTTATTTAATATTTCTCCACGCAATCATCCGTTCATTTATTCAGCTGCTTATGCTGGGCCCTTTCTGTGTCATTTGTGGTTTGTCTTTGTTTTCCATTTCTTTTGTTTGAATTTTGTTTCTTTTCTGTTCATTTTGTTCCAATTTTTCTTTTTATTCCATGTACCCCCAAGGGGCTTTCGGAAATAAACCTTGAGACTTGGAAACTTGTCGATTAATTTTGTTTCAACACCCTTCCCCTCTCTCTCTCTCTCTCTCTCTCTCTCTCTCTCTCTCTCTCTCTCTCTCTCTCTCTCTCTCTCTCTCTCTCTCTCTCTCTCTCTCTCTCTCTCTCTCTCTCTCTCTCTCTCTCTCTCTCTCTCTCTCCTCTCTCTCTCTCTCTCTCTCTCTCTCTCTCTCTCTCTCTCTCTCTCTCTCTCTCTCTCTCTCTCTCTCTCTCTCTCTCTCTCTCTCTCTCTCTCTCTCTCTCTCTCTCTCTCTCTCTCTCTCTCTCTCTCTCTCTCTCTCTCTCTCTCTCTCTCTCTCTCTCTCTCTCTCTCCTCTCTCTCTCTCTCCTCTCTCTCTCTCTCTCTCTCTCTCTCTCTCTCTCTCCCATTTCAAGATTGCATTGAAGTGTGTTCACACTTGTTCTGCTCGGACCGGGATGTTTGGCATTGATTACATTTGGTACAAGATTTGTTTGCTTTCCTGTTGCTATTGTGACTTGGTGGCATAGCTTGTAATTGCTTGTTACATTGGCATTGTTTCTTAGTGCCTGAACTCACATTGCATGCTTGTAACTCTAATGTGAGAACTTCTCTTTTGACAATTTAGTGTACGTTTTGTTTTGTTTTGTTGGAATGTTATAAATTTGAATTGCATTGAATTTGTACCCTTTTACGAACTACTGATTTACCTTGTCTTGATAATTTGTTGAAACTATTGTGTGTGTGAAGAAGAAGAAAAAAAGATAAAAAATGTCGACTATCCATGATTGGCCTTGTAAAGATGGCCTTAGAATAGGCTACTTGAATATTAATCATGTACTTAACAAACGGGATGAACTTTCGTCTATAATTTATAATTCTGGGAAGCAGTTTCATATATTTTGTTGCGCTGAATCGAGATTGAATGAACACATACCCGATTCTGATGTTTCAATTCCAGGGTATAACCACATTCGCCTTGACCCTGTTTTTCCTTTGCAAACAGGTATAATACTTTATTCTAGTCTCTCGTTAAACTATGAGCGTATTGCAGCCTTCGAAAATCACGGCGTCGAATCCATTTGGGTAGAACTTAAAATAAAAAAGAACAAACCTTTACTTCTTGGATTTATATATAGGAACCCAGCTGAACGTGTCAACTGGTTTGACAATTTCAATAACATGATGGAAGATGTTTCACTTACAGGTCACGAAGTTATTCTTTTAGGCGATTTTAACATAGATCTTTACAAAAGTAATCCTCAATGGCAACTTTATGATAATTTTGGATTGTCCCAGTTAATTGATTCCCCTACCCGAATTACTCCGACATCTCAAACATTGATAGATCATATCTATGCTAGTGATAAACAAAATATAATTGAAATATGTACTCCACATTGTGGTGTGTAGCGACCATTTACCCATATGTGTAACATGGTTTGAAAAACATAAAAATTCCTAAACCTGGACACAAAACCATTACTTATAGATCTTTTGCCAATTTTGATGAAAACGCCTTCCTTAAAGAGTTAGCAGAATCACCATTATCCCATGTTTATCAACATACAGACCCTGATCAAGCTTTTGAATTGTGGCACAAAACATTTACAGACATATACGATAAACATGCCCCTTTTATTACTAAAAGGGTAAAATATTCGCCTAAACCCCCCTGGTTAACCAAAGAAATTGAAGAAGCCATGCAGTTAAGAAATAATCTATTGAAAATTAAACAGTTTGAAGAATTTAAAAAGCAACGAAACAAAGTGACGTCCATGTTACGAAATTCAAAAAAGAAATATTTCAGAAATTTAATTTTCAGTTGTCCACAAAATAACTCAAAACCTATATGGAAAGCCATAAACATGCTTACCAATAGAAATGCTGATAAATTAACTGTGGTTCCTAAAGAACTTTCTGTTGATATTCTAAATAACCATTTTTGTAATATTGCTAATATCACAGTAAAAAGTGACAAAACTGATAAAAACGATTTGGAACCTCTTTCTGAGTTCTGTAGCTCTAAATCAATCGAAACAGAATTAGTCATACCTCCAATTCCAGTATACGATGTTTATTTCTATCTTATGCATTTGAAGCAATCTGGGACTCGAGGTCTTGATAACTT
>CM065688.1:15925001-15957501 GCA_017654935.2 Phymorhynchus buccinoides | reverse complement strand
AAGGTGCAAATCAAACCACAACGCGACTAAAACCCACAAAACTGCAAACCCCCGCTTCCTCATTAAACGTTTCTTTTTCCTTCATCTCGAAAATGAAAACCACAAGCATGTCTGTACCATTTGTTTTTCAAATCGTTTTTCTTCGTCTTCCCGGCTCGTTTGCATCTGGATTCCCAATTTCAGCGCTGTCTGGAATTTCAGCAATGTCATTTTTGTTTCAAGTCTTGTCACCGGTGAAAACGTTTTCAATCACCCGAAAGATGTGTACGGTACTTAAAGAAAACTTTGAATTGTATAAGCAATAATATGTACAATTGTCTTTGATGTGTAAAAATGTGTTTAAAAAAAAATCATTTAACAAACAAAATGAGACAGCAACGTTCAAACCACTCATAGTGTGTTCAGTACATAAATATTGTAAGCTTACCACGATAAACGCAAGTCTACAGAATTATGAGGGGGGGGTGGGGTGTTAGAACCTTTGTTTATGGGATCTGCAACATCAGACGCCTGTTATTAAGTCGCATTTTTGCACCACAATGACTTAACACCCATGTCACTAAAAGGCATCAAATCAGGGTATGGTATCCAAAGACCCTGTTCTCTTCATTTTGGGAGCTAAGGATAGGCCTTGCTTTAAATATGTCACAGAGGAATCCCCAATATTACAGACAGATTTTTTTCTCTACCCAGGTAAGTTTGAGGGATGTTTTTTTGCTGAAAAATGGCTGGCGGTGAAAGGGTTAACTTGCATCCCTTTGTGTCTTCCTACACACACTGGCTGCTTCATTGAGGCCCAAAGAGCTTCAAAGAACATGAAATGTGGAGAAAGTCAAGGGACACGCAAAGAACAATAACTCTAGAGTTCTCCTCTTATCCCATGGTTGGTCTAAGTTTGGTTCACTGTCCATCATACGTAGTCTCTCCGGTCATTCAGAAGCTTTGGACCTCATCAATTATGGAGACTTATTATGAACAAACTATACCACAAAACACTACCAACCCTCCATGCACTGTACAAATGTGGCTTGATATGGCTTTACAGGCCTAGTACAGAGAAGACACCATTCTTTTATCAGAAATGTCTTCCTGTTGGGGTTGATCCACAAGACAGTGTTTGTTAGCAGATATACATACTGACGAGAATTCCATAAATTCGTAAGAGATCTCTCTATGTACTTGCTCATACACTGTCTGTCCCCCATTGGGACAAAAAGTAAACCAGCACAATCTTTTACTTTTGTTTTACACAGTTAGTGGTGTTTGTGGTTTCTTTGATCAAATATGGAGACTTCACGTTTTTGAGCGGAGGATCTTTGGCCCATTATCCCACCTTTTTTCCCAAAAAAATCTTCCAAATAATTTTTCTCCCTTGAGCTCCTCCGAAATCGGAATGTGTCCGAATTGTGCGCAGCAGTGAGAACTGAAAACCGGACTCATACGTACCTTACTCATTATGGCCATATTGCCTGGGAACGAAGAAGAACAAGAAGAATGGAGGATCTAGCAAGGACCCAGCGAACCCAACAAACACCACTGTCGTGAGAGACATGTGTGTGACCGCAATGATGTTAAGACAAGTGTGATGGGGTTTTTTTGTTCTCCATTTTTCTTCACAGCGGAAGGAACCCCTTACAAGCAAAGATGAACAGCTTGCACGCCTACTGCCAAAACTTAATAAATACAATGGATTTGTCTCATAGCTCTATTTGTTTATGTTGTTGTCTTACCCTGGCTTAAAGACTCCAGGGATCATCCCAACAGCCAAAGCACTTGAACACTATGGTACAAATCACCGACGTAGAGTATTTTTAGCTTTGTGGTACAAATGCACCAGCTAGGGTCGAGAACATTACGTGTGTGACCGGGTGGGTTTTTTTTTATTACCCCGCCACGTAGGCAGCCACACTCCGACTTCGGAGGATTTCGGAGACTGATTATGTTATGCTAGGAGCTTGCCAAGGCTAAAGACAATCCCCGCATAACTACGCAGAACACTAAGTCTAATATCACATTGTGTGAACAGACTTTAAATAAAATCAATCAAATCAAATCAATCTACGCAGAACAGAACAACATTTTGATGTAGCCTTGGTGTTCTAGCCTATGCCAATGAGCGACTTAGTGGGATTTTTTTCCCGCCAGGAGGCATAACGCTTGAGAGGGGCTTATCACGCTATTATCTTAGTTGGGCGTAGTGAGAGAGAGAGGGTTGGACTCCTCCCTATCTCTCTCTCTCTCTTTATCCCCAACTAAGAATATAGAGAGGATTAGCCCCACTCGAGCGTTATGCCTCCTGGCGGGAAAAAATCCCACTAAGTCGCTCATTTGGTCTGACACAGCCTTATGCCAAAAGGCGAATTTAATATAACCCGAGCGAACAGCCAACTTTCTCAATGAGGGCAGACTCGGTGAAAAGACTGTCTTGAGATCGCGACTGGTTTTGTAAATGTACTGTGACATTATCCAAGTGATCTGTGTTGGTTATATCTTGGTTGTTTCCTCCGAACTAGAGGGAGTGATCGGAAAGAAAAAGCATCTAGAAATACCTAAAACAAATTGTAGTAAGGCATCATACAGGGCCAAAAGAATAAACGAAACCAAGAAATTGTCAAGAGGAGAGACAGCGAGAGAAATAGAGGAACTGCATAGTCGTGAAATGTTTAAGCTACAGATGACGAGTCCAAAAAACTCATGTGGCAAACATAAGATCCGTTACCGTACATTCTAAGTTCAGATGTGCTCTCTGCTGCCTTTTATGAAGTTCTACTAAAGTGGGAAGCTAAACGTTGTTACTTTCTAAATTCAGTAAACCGATTTACTTTATTTAGAAAGTAACAACGTTTAGTTTCCCACTTAAGCTTTAGTAGAACTTCATAAAATTAAGCACAGGTCACCAAAAATGTTTTAACGTAAGATTTGTTTTTGGGTTCTTTTGTGTCCTATTTCTTTAAAACAAAACAATACGAAACGCTGTGGTTATAATTTGAACAAAACTCTTGTAGTAAAAAAAAAATTAAATCATGAAAATTCTCAGTCGGACATGTCTGCCAAAGCAAGAAGTTTGACAATTTTAGACATGTATACACAATACCAGTTAGAAGAAATGTCCTTAAAGGGACACCCTGACGGATGAGGTGGTTTTTTTGCAAGAAACACGACGAGATCACCAGAAAGACAGCCTTTTCAAGGATCGGAACACTCACTTTGCTCTGGTTTCCTAGAAATTAAACCGTCAAAACGGCGATTCCTCCTTGGCGGAGTTCCCGGAGAGAGAAGCCATTTTGGACGGCGTGGGTGGAGGACACTCAGAGTGGTTGAAGCTTTTTCTTCTTTGTAGTGCAGTAAAAAAAACATGGAGCTATTTCCTTTGTTGTGAGCGAAGCTCCTTTTGGTAAACTGTAAATAAAAAGGCTTGTATTGTGGACATTTCATGATTTGGTCAAGCGACTCCAAATGGAAATTTCGTGATTTGGTCTAAGCATGGATGTTATATTTAAATATATACTTAATGTAGTGTCCATGCTCTAAGTGACTCAGGCGGCCATTAGAAAAGAGAAGACTTCCAGCACCTCCGCCAAGGAGGAATCGCCGAATTTTTTTCCTTTCTGGGAAACCAGAGCAAAGTGAGTGTTGCGATCTCTGTAAAAGGTGTTTTCCTGGTGAGCTGGTAGTGTTTCTTGCAACAACAAAAACTCATCCGTTAGGGTGCCCCTTTACATTTTTGGAAAGCGCCTGTGTTTGTTGTCGCTGGTGGTGGTGTTTGTCTTTAAGGTTTTTGAATAGCATGACTCCACATATTCAGAGGAGGGAGATACAAAATGGGGTTTTGTTCGTTATTGTTTTTTGTCATTGTGTTCGGTCAAACTGGTCATGGTTTTTCTGTTGTTGGTTGGTTGTTCAGACTTTGTTCTTTGTGGCACACGCCACAAACCTATAACTCACTTTGTCGGTCTGTCGGTCGGTCCAAAATTGTCGCGTCCAAAATTGTCGCACGCCACAAACGATTGCGAATCCGCACTTGCTTTAGAATGAGAGTAATGGATGATACGCATTTAGGGCCTAAATGCGGTTTTTGCAGATGTCTTTTATTATTAAGCCCTAAGACCATTACTTTATCAATTCAGCAAAACGTTATATTACGTGTTTTTGAAGTCAGTAGCAAGTCATTTCACAGAGTGTGACATGATTTGCCACTGACTTCAACAAGGGAGCAGAATAATAATAATAATAATAGTGAATCATTTATATAGCGCATTCCTCCACCAATGTGGAGCTCTATGCGCTTAACAACAACAAAAATTAAGAAGCAACAAATTCAACAACAACACGAAATAATCGCTCACGCACATGCAAATAGGCATACACATACACACCCCACCCACACATACACGCACGTACCGGCACATACACACACGCACACACTCTCACACACACACACACACACACACACACACACACACACACACACCGTTACCATCACCACCACTCACCCCACCCAAGAATCGATAGTACTTATTGTTGTTATAATTTATGCCAGATGCAGTCCATGCCAAACAGGGAATGAATGTGGAGAGAGTTCCATGGTAGAGCCCAGATCCACACGTCCGATTTCAGTGCTACGACTATCCAACCGCGACGAAGTCTGTGAGACATGATTCTGATGAAATCCCACTAGTTTCCTTCACTCTATTCGTGTAGAGCCCAATGCGTGGATCTGATGAATTACTATCCTATGCTGGAATACAGATATATTTCAGCATATTCGTGCATGAGGATCTAGAGAACGAAACGAGCAGTGTTTCCTTGGATTTGTTAAGATAGTAGGATTTCCTCGTATTCCAAGTAGGATTTCCTCAGATTTGTTAAGATAGGATTTCCTCAGATTCATTTAGATAGTAGGATTTCCTCAGATTCATTTAGATAGTAGGATTTCCTCAGATTCATTTAGATAGTAGGATTTCCTCAGATTCATTTAGATAGTAGGATTTCCTCAGATTTGTTTTGATCGTAAGATTTCCTCAGATTCCTTTAGATAGTAGGATTTCCTCAGATTCATTTAGATAGTACGATTTCCTCATATCCCCTTAGATAGTAGATTTCCTCATATTCCCTTAGATAGTAGGATTTCCTCATATCCCCTTAGATAGTACGATTTCCTCATATTCCCTTAGATAGTAGGATTTCCTCATATCCCCTTAGATAGTACGATTTCCTCATATCCCCTTAGATAGTACGATTTCCTCATATTCCCTTAGATAGTAGGATTTCCTCATTCCCTTAGATAGTACGATTTCCTCATATCCCCTTAGATACATGTAGTAGATTTCCTCATATTCCCTTAGATAGTAGATTTCCTCATATTCCCTTAGTAGGATTTCCTCATATCCCCTTAGATAGTAGATTTCCTCATATTCCCTTAGATAGTAGGATTTCCTCATATTCATTTAGATAGTAGGATTTCCTCAGATTCATGTCGCAGTTGTATGGTTGTGCGGCTGCAGTTAGATGTGTTGATCTCAGCCTTTGGAGATCTCTTTGTGTGTGTGCGCGCGCGCGCGCGCGTGTGTGTGTGTGTGTGTGTGTGTGTTCGTGAAACGTAGTCGCCCATTGAAGCATGATATACTGTGTATGTGTGTGTGTGTAGTCATAAAGACAGTGTATGATGTTACCCCCCTCAAAAAAATAATATGTCCATGGTGATAGTTTTGGCAATAATTATTATTAATTGAATGTAGTCGATAGTGCAAGGGAGGTAATTTATCCACAAAGTTCCCAGAAGCTTGAAACCGGGTTGAGTTATCTCGCTTGCTGGTGTGTGTGTGTACGCTTCATTGCTTTTGTGTTGGTGTTGGTGTGTTGTACGCTTGTATTATGTATACTATGTTCGTAAGCGTATCTTCATAAAACACTACTATATACATATATTTATTGTTTTAAGTTATATTAATTAAAGTAGGTGTATATGTTACGCCCAATCCGTGAAATTGTCCATTTCATGAAATGGGCAAAATGCTTTGCCCAATAGAGCATTTGCCACGCGCCGGTGACCTTGAATTTCACTGAGTTGAATTTAGAGAGTTGAATTAGAGAGGTCGACGCAACTCGGGCAGAACGAGCTCGGGCAAATTAGTAGTCTGTTATAGTGAACGAACACTCGTGGCAAACGCCCTATTTATGAAATGGACAATGTATATCACATTTTTGAATCCCCATTCACGCAGGTATTGATTAAGATTGATTCAATGGTATCACACTTTTCTACATTGTATTTGCACCCCTATCCTGCCCCCCCCCCCCCCCCCCCCCCCCCCCAAACTCGACCAGACGCTAAGCTGGGGCATGCCTGAGCCACATGTTGAATCAAACGTTTTATCAAATTAAGTCTGAATAAAATCATTTTAACTCATGTACAGATGATATTTCTCATTCGTTTGAACCAATTCTTGATCTATGTGTGCTAATGAACAAAAACTATTTTTCATTCATATTGCTTTTCTCAATTGCAAGTTATAAATTGGCTATTTCACGAGCTGTGCAAACCATTTTGCCCATTTTCATGAAATGGGCAATTTCATGGATTGGGCGTAACATATATATTATGTCAGTCTAACTATCTATCTATTCAGGCCTATCTATCTATCTATCTATCTATTTACCTATCTACCTATACATCTAACTAGCTAGCTATATTTTTTATCATAATATCTATTTATCCAACTATTTGTCTGTCAGGAGAAAACAAAATCCGTTTAATGTCCTCTGGCCTGGAACAGGCACATGATATAAAGATGGTGGGACGATCCTGGAGGTACTGCAATACCAGGAAAGTCCCGATGTTTGGTTTTTTATAGTATCAAGATATGAATTTGTCTGTCAGAGACATGTTTTCTTTGTCTTTCTTTTTTATGTCTGTTTGTTTCTTTCTCTGTTTAATGAATTCAGTGGATCCGTGTGTCTAAGCTTATCTCTTTGATCTCAGTCCCTCTTTTAGTCCACTCTGTCTGCTTATCTCTATCTATGTTTGTCTGACCCAGTCTCTCTCTCTCTCTCTCTCTCTCTCTCTCTCTCTCTCTCTCTCTCTCTCTCTCTCTCTCTCTCTCTCTCTCTTTCATTTATCGTTTGTCATCTCTCTCTCTCTCTCTCTCTCTCTCTCTCTCTCTCTCTCTCTCTCTCTCTCTCTCTCTCTCTCTCTGATTGGATCGCATAAAATCTTTATCCTTGTACTTGTAAATTAAGTTTTTCAGTGTTCTCTCTCTCTCTCTCTCTCTCTCTCTCTCTCTCTCTCTCTCTCTCTCTCTCTCTCTCTCTCTCTCTCTCTCTCTCTCTCTCTCTCTCTCTCTCAGATTGGATCGACTAAAATCTTTATCCTTCTACTTGTAAAATAAAGTGTTTCAGTGTTCTCTCTCTCTCTCTCTCTCTCTCTCTCTCTCTCTCTCTCTCTCTCTCTCTCTCTCTCTCTCTCTCTCTCTCTCTCTCTCTCTCTCTCTCTCTCTCAGATTGGATCGACTAAAATCTTTATCCTTCTACTTGTAAAATAAAGTGTTTCAGTGTTCTCTCTCTCTCTCTCTCTCTCTCTCTCTCTCTCTCTCTCTCTCTCTCTCTCTCTCTCTCTCTCTCTCTCTCTCTCTCTCTCTCTCTCTCTCTCTCTCTCTCTCTCTCTCTCTCTCCTTCTCTAATTCCCTCTTGTTCATGCCTGTAATTGATTATGCTCGTATTGTTCATGTTGAATATTTAAAGATAACCGAGCTTTGAAGATGGTGCTCATATTTATAGTATGTGATTTTCTTTTGGCAATAGCTTTTATTACGTTGAATGTTGTGTCAAATTAATTGTTTGCATTAAACGTGATTGCCAGTCGTGATACCTTGTTTGTGTTTAAGTCGTTCATTCGTGATATTTGGTTCTAGTCACAATGCTCTATCTATCTATTTATCTATGTAAATAGGTATGAGAAATTTCAGTTTACTGTTGGCACCGTTCCTCCAGCCTACAGGACTCAAAAGTTATCAAAAAAGAGTCGAAACAGCTGTCCTCGGCTGGGTTCTGCCATTGCCTCCCTAATAAGGAAGAGAAACTAAGCTAGCACTCTTTAAGTTTTTTAGAACATAGATCAAGATACCAAGTTAGCATGTAGCTGGTTTTTGGTTTTAATGTTCGTTTCAAAAACATGGGGACAAAAAAGTTTTAAGCAATTTTCCTATTTATCTATGTATCTATCTGTCTGTCTGTCTATCTATCTTATCTATCTATCTATCTATCTATCTATCTATCTATCCATCCTTTTCTCTCTCTCTCTCTCTCTCTCTCTCTCTCTCTCTCTCTCTCTCTCTCTCTCTATCTCTCTCTCTCTCTCTCTTAACCCTTTGACTGCCAGAGGAAATTAAAGAAAAAATCATTGGGCAAATCATGACATGAAAAAGACAAACTGATAGAGCCAATCTGGCAAAAATGGTCTGGGGATATAACTCTCTTGACCTGTGTTAGAGCAAAAGCCAGCATATCAGGGTTATTTCTCTTCATCTGATGACATAATCAGTGACGTCATCAGGTCAGTACAGTGATACGTTGGTGGCCGTCAAGGGGTTAAGGACCCCCCACACGTCACGTGTCACATTCCCTCTTATGCTTGGAAGATTTCTTAAAGACCCAGTGACGCGCCACGATTAAGTCCCTTGGTTTTGTCTGGGTAGCTGCGACCCACATCCAAATATCCCCAACTTCAAGCGTCGCGTATCGGCTTTTGAGGCTGCTCTTTAAACTGATGTGTCGGTTTGAATTTGGGGCCATTTATATGGGAGTCAGACTTGGTCAAAACAAGATTTATTTCCAGTTATAAGAGGGAAAACACGTGAAAGCCGTGATTTTGACACGTCGTGATCTGGTGGGTCTTTAAGATATCCTACCAGCTATTAGAGAGGGAAAACAACGTGAGAAACCATGATTTTGACACGTGACGTGGTGGGTCTTTTAAGGCCTTGTCTGACGATGCTTCCTCTCGCAATGCACCACCTGGTGGCTCGGTCACGCTGTGAGAATGGGTGTAGAACACTCTTTGCGAAAGAGCGAGTGATTGCATCGTCGGACTCAGCCTTTGAAATGTTATCATAAAACATCATCATCATCAATCAACAACAACAACATATAACGACAACAACAGCAACAAAGCAATGACTACGACAACAGCCATAACAAACAAACATATTGCAAACTTAATTATTATTCTGACCACTGTTGATGATGGTGGTGGTGGGTGTTGTTTTCTTGTTGGGGGGGGGGGGGGGGGGTTCTTTTTTTTTTTCTTTTTTTTGCTACAGGGAAAAAACCCGATTCAGTTTTATGCACCAGCTGTTTCATTCATTTACTTACGTAGGCCGTGTACACACATAAGCGGATATTCCATGCGGAAACCCGTGCGCAATCCATGAATAAGTGAAACAAAGAAGGGAAAAGATTCGCGCACGTGTCCGAATTTCCCCTATATGCTTAAACTTTGATCTTTCTTTCTTCCTCTTATTTAGGGTTTTCCGTACGGAACTTACGCGTCTAATGTGAACCCGGCCTTAGGACCATCGCTCCAAGCATAGATCCTACATTTACATGTGAGTAGTGTCCATCGCTCCAAGAGGATCATAGTCCACTGACCGATGTGCCTCTATTATCTGATGTTGCAACACTTCGTGTCATCTGCTATTTTTTTATCCCAGTTAAAACCTTAGTTGACCTGAGTGTGATTCAGCCGCACATCCACTTATAATAGTAAACAGATTTGAATCGGTGTTTGTCTGTCTGTCTGTCTGTGTGTGTGAATGGAAACAAAACCTAACCTTACTTTTGATGAAGAGAAGTGGGAACTCAAAGTAACGCATGAATTGTACTGCTTTTTTTTCTCTCTTTGGATATGTTATGTGGGGTTGTTTTAAGTTTGAATAACTATCAGATCATTTGGAATTGAGGTAGGAAGGGATGGAGTGTGTGTTTTGGGGGGAGTGTGCTAGGAGAGAGAAAAGAAAATCTTCTAGATAGAATTTTGTCATGCTGGAGTTATTTTGAAAAGGACTTAACCCTTTCACCGCCAAAGTCGCATTTTAACACCACAGGGCATTAACACCTATGTCACTAAAAGGCATCAAATTGGGGTCTATTATCCAAAGACCCTATTGTCTTAGTTTTGGGAAGTAAGGATAGACCTTATTTTAGATATGTCACAGAAGAATCCCCAATACTGCAGATGGATTTTGTTCTCTACCCAGGTAAATTTAATTGAAAGTTTTGGCTGAAATATGGCTGGCGGTGAAAGGGTTAAAGAAAACAGTTTTAGAAGGAACATGGGAAACAACCACGAGCAAAAAGAAAGTTTTAAAAGAAAACAGTTTTAGAGGAAACTTTGTAACGCTCCAGTTATTTTTTAAAGAGTCATCTGAAACGCTCATGAGCGTAGGTCTAAGGGGGGAAAAAAGCTTCTAGAAAGAACTTTTTCATGCTGGAGATATTTTTAAAGGGACATGGAAACAGTCATCACGCGTAAAGAAAGTTTAAAGGCAAAAGTTCTGGAAGAACCTGTGTCACGCTCAACAGAAAGAACGATAGAAAGAAAAGAAGGAAGACGCCATGACAAAAAAAAAAAGAACAAGGGCATCGCCGAGCGGCAGCAACGCATTGTGACAATGCAAACCCGGCCAGAGTTATGTCCTGTCCCCCCACCCCAATAAACACCACCATTTTTTTCCACCCTTACAGAACGCATAAAATACATAGCCCAAAATTTGAAGCGATTCTGTTCAGTAATTCACGAGATACAGCTGAACTTTTATACAAACTTCCTTGCACCGAGTGATGTCCTCCCCCCCCCCCCCAGATAATCGATACACAGACAGACAGACAGACACACACAGAGACACACAAGCCCATCGCAATACCTCGGCCTCTGGCCGGGTAAAAACAGTTAAGAAAACAGTTAAAACATGTAAGAGTTGTATTCAGCAGCGCGACCCTATTTTAATACCTCTGTCTCAATAGCTATGTCTTTGACTGTTTCTGTTTCTCTGTCTCTTGCAAAGAAGAAGAATGAGAAGAAGAAAAGGGGGGGGGGAGAAGAGATCACGAAGGAGGTACATTTTTGATTGAATAGGGTTAAGAAATAAACACGTTGAAGGTCCTTTTACATTGCTACTGAAACAAAGCATTGAAAGAGTCAGTAAACTTTGACAAGGAAGTCAAAGCAAAAAGAAAAATATTTGGGATTTCATTGGGTTATCATTTTTTTACGTTATACCAGCAACTTGTGGCGGTGCCATAGCCGATGAGGTTTAACCGAGGCGTAGTCACCGCTACAGCTATCTGTATTCATAAAATTTTAAAAAATCGGGACTTTACTGGTTTCGTACTGCCTCCGGGCATTGCCTCCAGTATCGTTCCCACCATATTTGTATTTACAAATGTCCCATATGTGTCCGATTCGGACCAAGAGGACGTAAAACTCCATTTTCGTCGTCGGGATTTCATTGGGCGCATAAAAAGAGAAGTAAGATTCATCAGATGTCTCAGAGTTTTTACTTTGAAAACTTCCTGATCGCTTCTCGGCCTTTTGGCTAAGACAGTGATTCAGGAACATAAATTTTTGTTTATACCCTGGTTGGTTTGTTCAGCCCGTCGTACATGGCGAAAGCCGATACGCGACGTTAAACTGAACTTCCATCCATCAGATGGTAGGCATGATCTGGGTTGTTTTGTTCTTTCTTTTTTTGTTTTGAAAATGTGAGTGTAAAATGGAGAGAAAAAAAAAAGATAAGCATGTTCTTTTTCTCCTAAGCATCAGTGGACCCCCAGTGTGCTAAAATTAGTACCTGATGATGTTCATAAGGTCGTACAGACCATGTGCTTTTGCTATGGGTTAAAAGTTAGCACCTGATGTCATTCATGACGTGGCACAGACGATGTGTTAGTGACCCCTAAGGGCCAGTGCTTTTGGACTGCCATGTCTAGGCGATTAATTTTAAAAAAAGGCAGTAAACATGCGTGCGTGCATGAGTGTAGAGTATGTATCCGCACATGCATGAGTGTTGAGTATGAGTGTGCGTGTATGTATGGGTATTGAGTATGAAGGTGTGCGAGTATGCTTGTGTGTGTGTGTGTGTGTGTGCGTGTGTGTGTGTGTGTGTGTGTACATGAGTGTGAGAACAAGGAAGAAGAAAATGATTGTCATGACTTGTTTGTCTTTCCTTCACCGAAATAAAACACGCTTTTTTGTTGCCTGATTTTCTTTTGTTTAATTTTCGATACACTCAATGGAAAAAAAAAGTTACATATCAAACTTTTTTTTTCTTCTTTGTGAACATGCTCTGTCATTCGAGCTTAATACATCATGGTCTTAATGATTTTTAACTACATCCTTTTTTTTCCACTCACTCTTTCCTTCACAGTTTTTCTTTTTCAACAACAGATAAATCAAATGGACAATTACTTCTCTGTGAAGTACTTGTGTCATTCGAGCTTATATAATACATCGTGGTCTATATTCTTGAGACAAAACGTTTTATAAACTTTTATTCACCGTCACAAAAAAAGGCTATCACCATCACCACTACCCACGTTTCCTCACTTTCTTCACCGTTCTTTGGATCCATAGAAGCTCATCCAATCAAATTCAAGCACTGACAACGTCAACCAATGGTCAACCTATGGCGATATTTTTCACGCCAGAGGGCAGTCAATGCACTAGGGGCTTATCACGCGATTTTCTTACTTGGGCGTAGTGAGAGAGAGAGTGATGGTAGGACCACTCACAGTCTCTCTCTCTCTTTCTTTATCCCCAACTAATAATATAGAGAGGATTAGCCCCACACGAGCGTCATGCCCTCTGGCGTGAGAAAAATCGCACTAAGTCTCTCATTCGGTCAACATCAACATATTCCATCCCAATGCATGCTGGGACTTGTTCTTACATCACATTTACTTTGACCTTCAAAGTCAAGTGCTTTTTTTTTTGGGGGGAACTCCTATGGCTTGAGCTCTGTTCGTCAGGATGCCGAAAAGCCTCTGGTATACATTTTGAGACTTGTCTGGCAGAAACGCGAATGCCATTGGAAGCACTTTACCATATGCCTCTACGTGCAGCGTAAATAGCTGGCAAAACAGTCTGGGACATGTATACAATGTTCCATCGACAAAAGACTTCACGCGAAGAGCACAATCTTTCAATTGCATTGTCTGTAGCGAACAGCAAGATTTTGTCTTCCGAACCGTCATCTGCCTGCAAAAAATCCCGTCCATCGGCTAGTTTCGTGCAGCGTTCCGGAAGCTGAATGTTGGATCTGCTGGTAGGTAGCTGTGGTGTCGTTTTTCGTCGCTCTCGGTACATGATGGTGGATACAGCCCGAAAAGGTGGCATATTCGTTGCCAAGTATTCCGTTTCTTCTTCTGTCTGGTCTTCCTGATTCAGAGTTTCTGCAAGCACTTCATTGTAGATACGTTGAACGGGCTGTCCTGGACTTTCCGCAACCTTCTGCTTCAAGGTATTAACAACTCCAATGGCTGTCATGGTTCCAGGAGACGTAGGAGCATGATTGTGATCAGCAGGTTCCTGAAAGCAAAGACCTGGTTAGAGAGAGGGCAAGAACGATCACGTTCTATGATCTGTCCAAATTACCAACAGAGAGAGAGAGGGAGAGACAGAGAGAGAAAATGCATATATCCAAGTAATAATCTCAGTAAACATGAGAGAGAGAAAGAGAGCGAGAGAGAGAGAGAGAGAGAGAGAGAGAGAGAGAGAGAGAGAGAGAGAGATGATTTTGTGAAAAAATAAACTTACTTTCAGTAATTGCTCCTCTTGAATGGCTATACATGTCGACTTGCACCCGGGTGTACAGCACCTCCAATATTTCTTTGCACCATTGGTTCTCACTACACGAAACTTAAATCCATGGTAAAATAGACTTTTCCCTCCACGTTTCGTTGTAACAAACTCCATCGCCTTCGTCTCCTTTCTCACAGCAATGAGGAATGTGCGATCAGGAATGGGCCATCAAAAATAATTTGAACTGATGTCAAAATTTCTTCTTTTTTTCCAGTGGATTGTGTCCCGATTACGAAAACACGTTTTATGAACTTGATTAAAAAAAAACACTCGGAGAGCAATAAAATTTTAAAAAATCCGTGTTTGGCGTGAGAGTGAGACATGAAAGTCACGTAGAGTGCATTAGAACCTGCAAGAGTGCATAATATGCGAAATGGCAAACCCGTTTATGCGAACTGCCAGGTTTTTTTTGGAAGAGACACTCGACTTGCGCCCGCGGCTCTGATCAAAGGATTATGCGAAACGCATTATGCGAACCGGTGGGCACCCATCTGGGTGTATCGTCTCACCCGAAAGACTCCACGTTCGACAGACCGTAAGGCCTAGTGCAGAGTGAGAGGGAACAATCGGCTGTACCCAGGGGTTTATTGCATACGAGGCGAACGCGTAACGTATACCTCTGTGCCACTCTACACCCCTTAATATGTGCTTGATCTGTAGAAAAGAAAGGGAGGACTGAAAAGAACCCCCCCCCCCCCCACACACACACACACACACACACATAACGGAAAGAACCGAGAAAATGGAGGGGGGGGGGGGGTCTGCACTTTTGTTCAAACGGGGTCAGGAGCTATCCATAAACATTACATCGCATATCGGTATTCGGTTTGTACGCATTAAGGGCCTGCTACACTACGTACGAGTCGATGTCAATGCGATGCGAATGTGACGATGCGAGTCACGCATGATTCACGTGAAATTCATCCATCGGGTGTAACCCACGTAGAGCGAAAGTAGTAGAAATATTTTTTTATGCAAATTGTCATGAATCAATACCAGAATCATAATACATCTGTAGTGTTAAAAAATCGGGACTTTCCTGGTGTTGCACTGCCTCCGGGATCGTTCCCACTATCGTTATATCTACTCACTAATGTCCCATACGTGTCTGTTCGAGACCGGAGAACGTTAAGCAGAATTTCATTCATTATTTTTATACACATCTGTAGGTGAAGACGGGGTAAAAAGCCCATGGGCGGGTAAGAAGCCCATGCCAATTATCTCATGAAATAAAGAAAATTTCAGTCAAATTTGCACATGAGACGAATGCTAAACATTAACACTCGTCTCATGGGCAAAATGTGACTGAAATTTGCTTTCATTTCATGAGATAATTGGCATGGGCTTCTTACCCACCCATTGGGCTTTTTACCCCGTCTTCACCTATTGTTAAAAAGCTCTCGTCTGATTGGTCAAAGTTTTTAAAAAATTATTTCAACCAAAGCTTTAATGGACCAATCAACAACAAGAAACGTATTCACCCCCACGCTAGTCACGTGATAGTTCGCCAAGAGATACTTTGGGAGTAGCCACAAAACGTTTTTGGCAAACGTCGGCGAAAGAGGTGTTTCTTAGTACCGTTTTTGCCGATTTGCGCTCACGCTACGTTACGTAAGCCCTTGTGAAACGGGCCCCCAGGTGGTATGGTTGGTTCTCGCAGGACTTGGGGACAGATCGACCGAGCTCATTCTAGTGGGCCGATTTGCATGAGCAGCAGTGGAGATCGCGAATCTGAAATCTGAAAGCAGCAAGGACACCTTCAATCATAGGTCAGCTTCAAAAGTAAGTAAAATAATTAAATATATGGCATTGCTGTGTGCGTTTGTCTTTAACTGTGCCTGCCGTTCATATCAAAGGTATTTGTCATTTTGGTATTTGATACTTCATAGTCGCAGAGGAGGCAGTCTATGTGAAATTCGGGTTACTCCCACCCGGAGAGAGAGCGTCGCAGCCAGAGGCGCGCCACCCATTTTTTTTAATATCTTATTTTTATTTGCATGCGATTTTTGTGTGACTGATGAAGAAGGAAAGGGTGGTTGGTGGTGGTGGTGGTGGTAAAATTTGACCAAATGACAACTTTTTCGTGTGCTAAAGCCAAAGAGCAAAAGTTTTCCATTTGCTTGTAGCAAAAACGTGGAGATTTAGTAGTTTCGTGTTGAGTTTATTATTATTACTACCGTCATTTGGTGACTTTTAACAAGGGTTAATGCATTGCTTCTGCTTCTGATGCATTTGCTTCAAGGGAAGTAAATCTGTGTGCACACCATATCTTGGTCACTTCTAAACTCGCTTCGCTCCTTTAGACCACAATTGTGCCTCGAGGCTTTGCTTTTGTAGTGGTTTGCTATGGGAAAATCAATCGGTGTGGAGAGTTTTTCTATATCAAAGTCTCTATATAAAATAGTCTTATCTACCACTTCCTTATGTTTAAACCTGAAGTAAAAACCCGTAATCTTCTTTCATTTCTCCTTTCGTTTATGTATGTTTTGTTTGTGTGTATGGCTGGAGTGAGGTTTTTTGAATAATTCAAAATCGTTGCGATGCGAATGAGTTTTTAAACGAACTTTCAAACAAACGGATTGAAAGGACACTCCTACCATCCCATCTGATCAACACACAGTCCCTCCAAACAGAAATCGAAATTAGAAAGTGTGAAATTTCGTCATGATCAGTCGAACGTTTAAAACCGTAGCAACTGAAATATATATTTCAATGTTAAATATATTAAATAATGTTAGAGAGAGAGAGAGAGAGAGAGAGAGAGAGAGAGAGAGAGAGAGAGAGAGAGAGAGAGAAAGAGAGAGAGAGAGAGAGAGGGGGGGGGAGAGAGAGGCAATCAGCAAGACACACCTGAAAGAGAGAGAGAGAGAGAGAGAGAGAGAGAGAGAGAGGGGGGAGAGAGAGAGATCAGAGAGAGAGACACCTGAAAGAGAGAGAGAGAGAGAGAGAGAGAGAGAGAGAGAGAGAGAGATATTAACAGTCAGCCAGACATACCTGAACCCCCCCCCCCCCCTCTCACACCCACAAAAAAACCCACATTATTTCTTTTGGTCGAAAAGTACTCCTACTATCAGTTTCTTATGGAACACTGACAGGAAAAGCATTGCACAACAAGTGTGTCTCGAGTCACTTGAGCAGATGGTGATAACAAAAGGTAGCTCACATTTAGAATGTAGGGCAAGATGTCATTGCTGTTGTCGTCTGACTCGATTACCGGATCATATTACCATGTTTTTGGGTTTTTTTAAATCCAAAAAAACCTTAAAGGTGGACCCTGACGGATGAGTTTTTGCAAGAAACACGTCGATATCACCAGAAAGACAGCCTTTTCAAAGATCGGAACACTCACTTTGCTCTGGTTTCCTAGAAATTAAACCGTCAAAACGGCGATTCCTCCTTTGGCGGAGATGCCGGAGAGAGAGAAGCCATTTTGGATGGGGTGGGTGGAGGTCACTCATTGTGGTTGAAGCGTTTTCTTTTTTCGTAGTGCAGTAAAAAAAAATTACAAAAACCCAACGGAGCTATTTCCTTTGTTGTGAGCGGAACCTCCTTTAGATAAACTGTATAATTGTTTTTAAAAATAAAATGAAAAGGCTTGCATTGCGAAAATTTCATGCAAACGATTTGGCGGCCATTAGAAAAGAGATGGCACACGCCTTCTCTTTGGGTGAAAGAATTTGACTTCCAGCATCTCCGCCAAGGAGGAATCGCCGATTTGACGGTTTGATTTCTAGGAAACCAGAGCAAAGTGAGTGTTACAATCTCTGTAAAGGGTGTTTTTCCTGGTGATCTCGACGTGTTTCTTCTCACAAAAACTCATCCGTCAGGGTGCCCCTTTAACCCAGAACCTATGCAGCTCCCTGGATCCCTGACGGACCCCCCCCCCCCCTCCCCACCTTGCGAATCACTTGGTCCGGCCCCGGTGTGTGTGTGTGTGTGTGCGTGTGCGTGTGTGTGTTGTGTGTGTGTGTGTGTGTGTGTGTGTGTGTTGTGTGTGTGTGTGTTTGTGTGCGTGTTGTGTGTTTGTGTGTGTGTGTGTGCGTGTGCGTGCGCGCGCGCGTGCGTGCCTGCGTGCGTGACAGATAGATAACACACTCGTCACCCTTCACGGAAAATTCACTTTGACCTACATGTAGTTACTGGTAACCATTTTGCTTATCAGGTGTAAGTCAAAAGTAAAACGTCCTACCAACATGACTATAATATAGATGTACCTATGCACTGTAGGGTTAACATTCCTAGCTCGTTAAAATTCCTAGCTCGCTACTATGAGAGTGACTATTTGCGACAACCACAAATTTCACTTTTTCGTTACTTGAACCATTTACCTAACCCTAACCCTATCCCTAACCCTAACCCTATCCCTAACCCTAGAAAAAAAAGTGAAATTTGTCGTTCATGCTCAATGTCGCAAAATGCCGCAAATAGTCAGTCTTATAGTATAGCGAGCTAGGAATTTTAACCCGACATGCACCGACACATTAAGTTCTGCGAAATTAAACATAATTATGCTGCATGACATGTGGAATGTCCTTTTGTCAGTGAATTCAAAAAGAAGAGGCATGCAGAGCCTTCAAGGCTCACTCGGGGGGTGGGGGGGGGTGGGGTAGGGGTGCTTCAAGTACAATATTGCCAACAAATAATGACTTTGAGATTGAGGGTCGTAAACACGAGGGGGGTGTTTAAGTACAAGATTGCCCCAAAATAATGACTTTGAGATGGAGGGTCGTACACATGAGGGGGGTGTTTAAAGTACAAATGAAACTATCGTTAATGGATACAACACTTTTTTTTTAAGTGCCTTTGCCGAGAATTGAACCCGGAACCATTGGCATGACAGACGGACGCTCTACCAATGAGCTATCGAGGCTTTCAGTGTTGATGAGTTTCTTAACTCATGTTGCCTGTTGAATACTCTCTAACCCACTAATCTAAAATGTTATGTGTTTGCTATCTGTTTACAGTGTTGATTTAAGTATTTAATTATTCAAACCATTATCGTTTGAAAGCTTGCATAGACATCTATATGTGTGCAAAGTTTGAACAATGTACGCCTTCTATTTCCCGAGAAAATGACAATGTTAATGTTTGGAGATTAGACCACGGACGCAACACACACACTCACACACACACAGACACACACACACACAGACACACACACACACACTAACACACACACACACACACACACACACACACACACACACACACACACACACACACACACACACACACACACACACACACACACACACACACACACACACACACACACACACACACGCAACCGAACAACCATTATACTATAGACTCACTTCGTGTTAACTTCGTTAATACGAGTGAGCCAAAAAGCCTTTATTGTGGAAATACGTGTAGAATATATTATACGGATAAAGACGTGCAAGAATGAGAAAGGATAGCTGCCAAGAACTACTAGGCTTTCTTGATGCTGCGGCATGCGTCTTCTACACTACAGGCACGAGAATTGGAAAAGTAAAGAAAAAGCTGAAGAGCGAGGGTCTAGGGGCCGCAGAAGGCCCCTAGTAGGATTCCAGGGGGTAATGCTGAAGCTTGTTTGGTATCTGAAGCCCTAAAACAGCATTATAAAAGCTAAATTTAGGTGGGTTTTTTGGTTGTTTTTTTTTCGGCGGAAAATCAATGTCATTTCGGTGGAAATTTGCTGTTTGGCGGACAATTCCCATCCCTGATACTAGCGTTGAACATCCACGTAACGGCGCGTGGCCTTTGCATGTGTATAGATAAGAAATGTTACCCCCCCCCAACAACAACAAAATCTAAATCCCGTTCTTATGTTCCATTAACATTGGTGTTATCTTGTTTCAAAGACTATGATGGAAGACTTGACTGAATTGTGAGACTTTTGTCTCGTTTTTCAGCGCCCCCCCCCCCCCCCCCCCCCAGCCATGAAGCAGCCAACACTGTTCCAGGTGCTATTGGTCACAGCCTTTGCAAACGTCATTTCCGGATCCTTGGATGACGTCACCGTACGCACCACCCACGGTGAGGTCAGAGGCCTGGTGACGTCAGTGCAGGGTCGTCAGGTCAAGGTGTACTGGGGCATTCCCTACGCCCGGGTCCCCGCCCGCTTCCAGCGTCCTCAGCAGGCCGAGGGGTGGGAGGGGGTTCTGGAGGCCACCTCCCCCCCTCCCTCCTGCCCCGAAGTGCCCTGGACGGGCGACCTGCACCTCGTCCCCCCTCCCTCCACCCTCCCCGAGGAGGACTGTCTCCGCCTCAACCTGTGGGTCCCGCAGGGCTGTTCCAGGGCGGACCAACAGGCTGAGCAGGGAGGGCTGGCGGTGATGGTTTGGATCCACGGCGGGGCGCTGCAGTGGGGCTCCTCAACCGCGCCCACCTACCAGGGCCAGGTGCTGGCGGCCACCCAGTGCGTGCTGGTGGCGTCCATGAACTACCGCCTGGGGGCCCTGGGCTTCCTGTCCCTGGGCACGGACCTCGCTCCGGGGAACGTGGGGCTGCTGGACCAAGCCCTGGCGCTGCAGTGGATCCACCAGAACGCGGCCCGCTTCGGGGGCTCTCCGCATAGAATCACCCTCTTCGGGGAGAGCGTCGGGGGAGCCTTCACTGGAGCTCACATGGCGTCTCCCGTGTCAAGACACCTCATCTCCAGAGCCATCATCCAGAGCGGTCCGCCCACCGCACCGTTCGGGAAAACCACCATCGCGAAGAATGCTGCCACGGCGAGGAAGCTGGCCGGAGTTATGGGATGTCCCGCTGACGACGAAAACGCCATGATCGCGTGTTTGTCCACAGTCGACGCCATCAAAATGAACGAGGTCCTGTCAGACTTGGAAAGCTTTCCATTCCCCGCTTTCGGCGCTGTCGTGGACGACTACTTCCTGAAGGGACCCTTAACCGAATCCTACATTTCCAACGACTTCAAGAAAGTGGACGTCATGATTGGCGTCACGGCGAACGACGGGTCCTTCGTTCTCCCCTTTTTTCAAGGCGAGAAACTGAGCCAGACCTCAAGACCACGGCTGGACCGAGCCGCTTTTGAATCCGCTCTGAAGAACGTCGTTTTCCCTCCGTTGCCTCACCCGAGGCGACACGACGAGCTGCTGAGCAAATTGTTGGAGCACGTCTACGTCAGCTCCGCTTTGCCCGGAGAGAGAGACGACTACCACAGCGCGCTCGAGAAGATGCTCTCCGACCTGAACTTCGTGTGCCCCATGTACAGCACGGTGGGTCCCCTGCTGGGCCTCCGCGGGGTGTACATGTACTCCTTTGACCACCGGTCCTCCGCCAGTCCCTTCCCGCGGTGGATGGGGGTGGTGCACGCCTCCGAGCTCGACTTCGTCTTCGGCCGACCGCTGGACCACGACCACCACGGCCACCTGTTCAGCCAGCAGGAGAGGCAGCTCAGCACGACTATCATGAAGGCCTGGGCCAACTTCGCCAAGACTGGGTTAGTAGTACCGTCTTTTACTTTCATTTATGTTTTTGTTGACATACTTAACCCTCTTAGCACTGCGTATAATAAAACGCGTAAGCTAAACCAATGGCGTAATATTGAAGACTGCAGAAACGTCAACTGGTACTTCTTGTTTTCACTTTTCATCTCTCATACAAACATTTGACTGGGAAACCTATACACTTTTAGAAAGAAGAAAGCTTGAATTTTACAATGAAAGTAAAGAAAACAACTTGCCTTGAATATGGTGACAGCAGTAATCCAGTAAAGCACTTTCACAGTGGCTGCAGCTAACCCCCCCCCCACCCCCATCCCACGATGATCCGTCACTGCTACTCGTGTCAGACATGACAAAACCATGCAGTCGAACCCTTTTCCTTCACTTTAATTTGATTTACTCCCTCGAAGTCCTTTTTTTTTGTTGTTTTTTTTGTTTTTGCTGTCCCATCTTCTGGGCCGTACAGTGGCGTTGCTCCCACGCCGCTCGTTCCGAATCCCAATTCGCAGCTACACCCCGGTTTGTTCAAGTCGCAGAATCCGAGACCAGCAGTCCAAGGGGAGCGAATCTATATCAGGCCGTCAGGACGCAACCAACCGAGGAGACACCGCACTTCTGCCGAGTCACTTCGGTGGAGTTCAGTGGAGCCTGTTCAGGACACCACCTACTAAGCCCCCTACTGACGACACTATTCTCTTAGTCGCGGAGCCAGCGTGAGTGAGGTCCTCCTCCGAGGGCACCACCACGACCGTCCACCGACAGCTCCCCAGAACACACTGATCCCCATGACTTTGACCCGAACGCACCAAGGCATAGACTGGATTGGAAACCGAAACTGAGGCCATCATGAGAGCAGGGCATGCAAAGCCACAGAATTTGAGACATTTTTTAATTTTATGATTGATGGAAAATGAGGCCGATGATAACGATGATGATGATACTATGGAGTTCCGTATCGGTCTGAGACTGCATGGCAGGGCTGTATTCTACGCTTCCTTTCATAATGATATCCCGGCGTTAACCAGGCCCGAGAACTACAGACACCTGCAGTGTTGGTCTTGCAATTAGAGCAACACTCTCAGAATCGCATCCGTTAAGCGGATGAAACTCGACTGTGTGGCTTCAGTCTTCCCATTGAGACTCTGGGTAGGAGTCGGTCCAGGACCGAAAACACCCTCGCCTCTGATGGGACTCGAACCCAAGACCTCCCAGCCAGTAGTCCGCGACAATAATCACTACACCACGTCGGCTTGTCTCCCTCGAAGTCCTTGTAGAATAGAACTTTCAGAGCCTTGGCAATAGTTCTCCAGCAGACACGGTTTGAGGCAGTTTTCTTGAGTCCTCCCCAGGACAGGCAGCACTTCTTCGCTTCCACTTCACAGGATCGCCTCCGTGTTGTCTTTGGTCGCCCGATCCGTCGCTTGCCATGAGGGTTCCATTCAAATGTGGACATGATCAAGTAAAAGACAGACAGATGACAGACTGACAAACACACACACACACACACACACACACACACACATTCTCTCTCTCTCTCTCTCTCTCTCTCTCTCTCTCTCTCTCTCTCTCTCTCTCTCTCTCTCTCTCTCTCTCTCTCTCTCTCTGGGGGTAAGTAAGAGAGGGTAAGAAAGAGAGAGAGAGAGAGACAGGTAGAAAGAGACCTAGACACAGGCCACACACACACACACGGGGGGCAAAAGTACCAGGGGGCAAGTGACCGGGGGGCGAATAGACTGGGGGGCAAATGGCCGGGGGGCAAATGGTCTGGGGGGCAAATGGCCGGGGGGGAAATGGCAGGGGGGAAGTGTCCGGGGGCAAATGTCCAGGGGGGAAGTGGCCTGATACCGATAGAGTGGCTGATCCATCTGCATTTTGCGATTTGCTGCGCGATGGTGTCCTGACCTGCTCGCTGCCACAAAGTTCTGGTTGCTGACCCTGTCTGGCCATCTGACATTGAGGATGTAGGTGAAGACAGGGTAAGCCCATGCCAATTATCTCATGAAATAAAGCAAATTTCAGTGAAATTTGCCCATGAGACGAATGCTAAACATTAACACTCGTCTCATGGGCAAAATGTGACTGAAATTGGCTTCATTTCTTGAGATAATTGGCATGGGCTTCCTACCCGCCCATGGGCTTTTTACCCCATCTTCCCCTAACGCGGTTTGTTGGTGATTGTGGTGGAGACTCTCCAGGTCAGAAGAGAATAGACATGTCGGGGTGAGTGGGGTGGGGTGGGTATTTTGTTGCTATTTTATGGGATAAATTGGACCAATTAAAGAGAGTAGTTACTTTGCAGTGGGAGTTATTAGGAGTGTTGTTGTTGCTGCTGCTGATGTTGTTGTTGTTGTTGTTTATTCTGTTCGTGAGATAAGTCGGCTGTCTTGCACTTAAAGACCCCCCCCCCCCTAATCACGTGTCACATTCATAGGACGTAAAGCCCTAATTTTCATTCATCACGTAGTCACATTCCCTCTTATGCCAGGAAGATTTCTTCAGATTTCTTACCAGCTATAAGAGGGAAAACAAGTGAAAACTATTTTTTTGTGTGTGCCCCACATGGCCGAAAGTGGCGTTACCGTTACTAGGCGTTACCGGTACTCGGGGTTGCGCTAGTATAGAAATAAAAGGGCACAACTGAATCTTCAGAAGATAAGTATCGTGTCAATGCAGAGACTCGCATGTGTCCATAGAACAGTAGCAGAAGGAATACAGGATTTTCGGTATAATTCGGTGTTACATCTTGGCACCGTTCCTTCTAAGGGCCTTCATCTATGATAAGGACTGTTTTTAGAAACAAGATTTGGTAAAAAGAATTAATTAGGTAGTCTGGACACATATTATTTACCATTTTATAGTACAGTACTCCCCGTTTATAGTAAATTCGGTTATAAGAAATTTCGGTTACAGTAAAGGAAAGCACTGGTTCCCGGCCAAAGGTCTACTGTTTTATTACTAAATAGACCTCGGATAGTAGCAACTCGGTTATAATTTTAAAAAACTGCTATAGTAAAGTTACTTTTGGTTCCCCACAGGACTGGCTCCTCGGTTACAAAAAAAAAAAAATTGTCCTCTTCGTGACCTTTGTAAATACGTCACCAATGTATGCATCACAGTCTCACCACTCCCCCCACCCACCCATAATAACAACTGGGTTATAATTAAAATGAAAAAAACTCCTATAGTAAAGTCATTTATGGTTCCTCTTTGTTACAATAAAAAAAAATTGTCCTCTTCCTGACCTTTGTAAATACGTCATCAATGTATACGTCACAGTCTCACTACTCCCTCTACCCACCTTCAACATGAAAGGCACTCAAAAACATGTTTCTTTCCCCTCATTGCTTAGTGTGAAAAAATGAATAAAATAAAAAATATATATATACAGCCGAATCCGCTTATAAGAAACTCGCTTATATGAAAACTCGCTTACAATGAAGCAAAAAAAAATTCCCTGCCGAACTTCTTTTTTCTTATCTATGATCAAAACTGGGATATAAGAAACTTGGTTATAAGCAAGCAATTTTTTTTCTCCCATCCGCAATGGAAACTTGGATATAAGAAAATTATGTCATACAAGAGAGTTGGTTTGCAGTTCATTTTCTTATAAGCGAGTTCTATTTACTTATAAGCGAATTAACATTGACAACAGTTTCTTAAAGACCACGAGTCAAAATCATGGGTTCCACCTGTTTTCCTTCTTATAGCTGGTACAAAATCTTGTTTTGACCAGGTTTGACTCCCATACAAATGCCCCCAAATTGAAAATGAAACATTTTAAAGAGCAGCCTCAATTTGAAGTTGGGGGAATTTGTATGTGGGTCACAGCTACCCAGAAAAAAACAAGGGATTTAATCGTGTTGGGTCAGTGTGTCTTTAAAAGTGAGTTGGACCTGAACTGAAAGGATGTTCCGAGAAAAAAAAGGGAAAGTTTACATCAAACCAGTTGTGTCACAGACATTCTAAACAGTACAGGCACTAGATTACAAGACTAATTGAGTTGTTTTTGTTCCTTTATTCCATACTTTCCTTCAGTATTCTGTGCAAAATAAATGTTGAGCAGAAGAAAAAAATATGAGTACTTTTGTGTTGGTGGTAGAGAGACAAGGGGAAAAACTTCAAAATGTTTTCTTATATCTGAGTTTCGGATATAAGAAAACTTGGATAAACAAAACATCATCTCCCTTCGATTTTCTTATAACCGAGTTTTGCTGTATTTTGATTTGATGATGGGTTTATATTTAGTATTTTACGTTAGCTTTGACTTTGAAAAACGTCATCGGATAAGATAAAAAATACCATCAAAACTTTACTATATCCAAACATCGTTTATAAGAAAAACCTGTTATAGTAAAGGAAAAGCCTTGCTCCCCTGCACTTTACTATAAGCGGGGTGCACTGTAGTGTGTTATTTAGTGTCTTTTCCTTCTTTCCTTAGGGTGGTAAAATCATCCAGATTCTTTGCATAATTTTTCGTGGCTAGTTCCAAGGACAGCTCCAACAATAGGAATTGTTCGGATCTAATTAAGGGGAGTAATTTCATGGTGTGTGGGAGTTATCTTGCCTTATTCAATCGGTCAAACAGGGGAAGTTACTCTATCTTTAGGTAGATCCCCAGCTCTCGTGTGTTTGAGTTGACATACAGCACTTAGAACACCGTTCGTCATTCTAAAATTGATGTTATTTATATTTTTACGTCACATTTTGCAAGTTCTATCAGTTTGTGGCCATTGGCCACCCCTAATTTGTCTAAAAAAAATGTTTGCACGTCGCTGACTCGCATCCTGCGGTTTCAAGCTTCGACACCGAGGTTGCTATGGTTTGTCCGCCTTGGTCAAGGTAAGCAACTCTAATTTTCACGAAATGCTCTCCCTCGTGTTTTTTCCGAAAATCGTCTATTGTACGTACAGCTTCCAAGTGTAAGTTTTCCAGAGACTTAGATAGTGTTTCTGTGCAGTTGTTCCAAAGGATATCTGCAATAATAATAATAATAATATGCAGGGTGTTTCTGGTTGAATCCTTAACGCGGCCAATGGAATCATTTCAATGAAAGAGATTATGCTGTCAATCAGTGTTTGTTGAGTAGTGTATATATCTGTTTGCAAGTTTAATCTTTAAAAGAATAATTTATTATATAATTGGATTTTGGATCAATTAATTGTGTTGAAAGTTAGAATTACCTCAAGAACAATCCACGCTATGCTATGTCCTCTCGATCTCCTCTCCTTCTATTCTATTCTTTGCTTTGCTGTATTGATTTTGTCCGCCACCACAGATGTTCATTTCGATTCAATGCGAGGCCAACAGGAGGTTGCTAAAAGAAGAATTGCCTTATGGGATCAGTGAAATCCGTATTTTATGATGCAATATATATATGTTATTAAATATTAATATAGCGGCTCGTTGGTCTAGGGGTATGATACTCGCTTTGGGTGCGAGTGGTCCCGGGTTCGAATCCCGGACGAGCCCTACATTTTTTGTTTTCATTAATTTGTTTGATGGTATATCGTGATTTACACAGATCAGGCACATCAAAACCTGGCATGCAAGGCTAAAATGTTACAGATCTTTTCTCTATTTTGTCCTTTTGAACTTTCTCAGAATGTCGGAAGACCACGAATTTCCATTGAAGATCATTACTTACTACCTGATTATCATTTTACCAAAGCTTTTAATTATGTCCATATTTGTTTTCTAACCTTTATCTTTTTACAAGGACCAAACAAAGATGACCATGTTTCAAAACCTATAAAGTTAGGCTACTTGTGAAAACTAGTCTACAGTGTATGTCAACAGTATTATCTGTAGTGTTTTTTGTTTTACATTTTCTGTCTTTCTTTGCTATTCTGCCCTTGTTTCCATGCAGATTTCACAATGCTGCTGCATTGATTTTGTCCTCCAGATGTCTCACTTCTTGCTCAATGTAAGCCAGCAGGAAGCTGTCAAATGGAAAGTTGCATTCTGGGATCAATGTAATCTACCTAATATCATTTTACATGTTAGAAAGCTTATATAGCGGCTCGTTGGTCTAGTGGTATGATTCTCGCTTTGGGTGCGAGAGGTCCCGGGTTCGAATCCCGGGCGAGCCCTGTCATTTTTGTTTTCTTTTTCAGTCATGTCAGTGTGCTTTTTGCCATGATCCTCAGAGGACTTGAAACATGAATCGCAAGTCACATCCAAACCAAATGTGTTCTAGATTTGTTCTGGGGTTTTGGGTCATCCATTGGCAAAATTAACGCTGTCAACAAAATATATTGACATTTTTGTTAGGTATTTAAGTGTGCTTACGAATTAGCGGAATTTGTGTCACACACTCATCATTGAGCATTTGTCCACGACTGACTTCTCCATTTGTCGTTCTGAAGTGAGCAGCAATAGCTGACAATAACTGCCAATAACTGCCCGGCCTGAGCGTCGCCCAATAAGATGATGTCACCCCTCACTATCCCTTGTCCCCTGTATTGCCATGTCTGCCTTGTTGACTAATAAGCAGCCTTGAACATGTGCGTGAAACTTGACTTTTCATGAAAGAGACCCCAACATTGCTGTGGGCGTTATCAACAGTGAATTTGTGCGTAACTATACACAATGAAACTACTCCTGTAGAACGTAGATGGATGAGCTATTGAAAATGTGTGTGTGTGTGTGTGTGTGTGTGTGTGTGTGTGTGTGTGTGTGTGTGTGTATGTGTGTGTGTGTGTGTGCACGTGTGCGCGTGTGTGTGTAGTTCTTTCTCCATTTTTATTTGTGCGATTTACCTTGTTTAGACTAGCCTACTCTTGTGTTGGTAGGGCAGGTAGTGGCCAGTGCGTCTCTGGGTCCCACTGGGATGTTTCTTTTTCATGATTAATCCCTGCCCCACACCATTCGCCACCCCCCCCCCCCCCCCCCCCCCCCCCCTCCCCTCCCCCCACCACCACCCCCCCTCCACCCCCCCGGCCCCCCCCACCACCACCCCCCCTCTTCCCCCCCCCCTCTTCCCCCCCCCCCCCCTCTTAATCCTCTTGGAAACTTCCAACGCAGCACCCTGATTTCAAGTTAATAAGGCTTCAGGCGATATCATCGCATAAAAGGAGACGATGCAGATTGCTGCTTGTTGTGACAACGTGAACTAGTAATTGGATAAACAAACTTTCAACCTGAATCTGCGATAATAATAATACACGTAGGAGGTTCTGCCAGAGAGAAAGTTCTCAGGTTCTGAGCGCAAAGGCACGTCGGCGCTATGACATTCTTTGGTTTTATTGACGAACTTTATACTTGAGCCAGAAAGAGGATTGGAACTGGGATTTAGTGAAAAAGAAAGAAAGGAGGAAGAAGAGGGGGAGGAGGAGAGAAGGAGAAAAGAGGAGGAGGAAGAGGAGAAGTAACGGAGCAAGGGGGGGGGGGGGGGGGGGGGGGGGGGGGGGGGTATGAAGGAAGAAAGAGAGACTTCAAACAGAAGAGGGAGGGGGAGGTAAGAGCTAGCTGATAAGAATGGAAACTTATCCAAGAACTTACCTTTACTGCAGTTCCGTTGCACCTGTTGCTTGTTTCATCTAGTCCACCCCTGTTCACACGCACCCGTCTTTCTTTCTTTTTCCAACTTTTTCCTATCTTCCTCCCTCTCCTTCTAACTTCCCCTAGCATTTCCCTCCCTCTCTTTTCTTTCCTTTTCTAGAGGGGGCAGAAGAGAGAGAGAGAGAGAGAGAGAGAGAGAGAGAGAGAGAGAGAGAGAGAGAGAGAGAGAGAGAGAGAGAGAGAGAGAGAGAGAGAGAGAGAGAGAGAGAGAGAGAGAGAGAGAGAGAGAGAGAGAGAGAGAGAGAGGAGGGAGAGATGGAGAGAGAAGAGAGAGAGAGAGAGAGAGAGAGAGAGGGGGGGGGGGAGAAGAGAGAGAGAGACAGACAGACAGACAGACAGACAGAGTTACTGTCAGATACAGAGAAACAAACACACGCAAAGAGAAGACAGAAAGACAGACACAGAACCTTGTTTTTAAAAGTTCGATTTTATTTGTGTAATACATAGTCTAATTGTGATGTAATACATAGTCTAATTGTGATGTAATACATAGTCTAATTGTGATGCATTCATGATGCATTAAGTCTCGAGCATATTTCGTCAACTATGATTTTGACACGTGACGTGGCGGGTCTTTAAAGACCCCCCACGTCACGTGTCACATTTCCTCTTATGCTAGGAAGATTTCTTAAGATTGCTTTACCAGCTATAAGAGGCAATAACCCGTGAAAACCGTGATTTGCTTTGTGTTTTCTTGTGATAGACCAAAACAATACGTAATTATTCTGGTGCTGGGACTGGACTTTCAGGAACCCCAACTCTGCTGACGCGCCAGATCAGTGGCCTCCCCTGAACAACGCCACCTACCCTTACGCCATCTTCCGGTCCCCGGGTGACGTCATCATTGATCGCGGTCTACGTCACAGGGAGTGTGTCTTCTGGAATGAGGTCTACCCACAGCTGGTCAACGACAAAGCGGACTCGTTTTCTGTGCGGGTCAGTTTTGGACTATCTTGCACTTTACACACTCCCCGGTCGAATACTTGTAGCGGTGCCATAGCCGATGAGGTTTAACCGAGGCGTGGTTACCGCTACACATATCTGTATTGTTAAAAAAATCGGGACTTTACTGGAGTTGCACTGCCTCCGGGCATTGCCTCCAGTATTGTTCCCACCATCTTTGTATCTACAAATGTCCCATATGTGTCTGTTCCAGACCGAGAGGACGTAAAACACCATTTTTCATTCATTCCTGTCGATTTTTTATTTTGCATTGAAAATCTTCACTGAGAAGTGAACATTCTGCCAATTAGCGGAAATGTGATAGGTAGGGTTAGGATCAGCCTGATTATTTATGAATAAAACTGAAAGAAGCAGACTTTGAGACTGAGGGTCGTAAACATGAGAAAGGGGGGCGGGGGGGGGGGGGGGGGGCTAAGGTACAAGTGTGGTGGTCACTTTGTATGACCCTTCACCTCTAGACACACAGGCGCAGAAATCTATAATCATAAAAAAATATTTTTAAAAACTTCGGGACTTTCCTGGGTATTGCGCAGTACCTCCAGGATCGTCACACTATCTTTATCGTTACAAATGTCCCGCGCGTGTACCCTATTCCAGGTCGGAGGACGTTAAACTGACTTTCATCAAGCGCGGGGGAAAAATTGACTGACAGACAGACAGACAGACTTCTGTCCAAGTCCGTTTCACGTTTTTATTTTATTTCTTTATTACAGCATTAACCCTTTCACCGCCACAGTCATTTAACACCTATGTCATTAAAAAGCATCAAATTGGGGTCTATTATCCAAAGACCCTAATTGTCTTAGTTTTGGGAAGTAAGGATAGACCTTTATTCAAACATATATGTTACAGAAGAATCCCCAATACTGCAGATGGATTATGTTTTCTACCCAGATAAATTCAAAGGAAAATGTTAGCTGAAATATGGCTGGCGGTGAAAGGGTTAAACCACGTGACGTAGTCAGCTAGATCTCTGGTTTGGAAACTTGACGCTTCTTTTCACCTGCGAATGACTATAATAAGTATGCTCCAGTTTCTATTGCTCTGGCAATGTTAGACAAAGGACGTATGTATAGTACGTCGTCATTATTGTGCACTATAGCGCAAGAAGGCCGAATGCTTGTCTTGTGTTTTTGTTCGCGCTCCTTGGCCTTTTCTCTTTAACAGTAAAAACAAAAAAGGTATTTTTGAATGGATACAGGTAGACAATAAGACAGGTAATCGTACCTGAACATATTTTTAGAGGCTTGCCTTTCTCTCCTCTACACACATGCACACACATACACACACACGCACGCGCGCGCACACACATATTCACGTGCACACACACGCACGCACACACACAAACACACACGCACATACGCAAGCACGCGCGCGCGCACAGAGAGAGAGAGAGAGACAGAGACAGACAGACAGACAGACAGAAGACAGACAGAGAAAGAAAAAGAGAGAGAGAGTTTATTACTGACGATCATGTTTCAGGAGCATGAAGAACTGTAGTAATGAATTGGACCCGCCAGCCAACCAACCAGCCAACCAGTCAACAACGAGCCAGTCAGCTAACCAACCAACCAACCAACCAGCAAACCAATCAAGCAAGCCAACCAACCACCAACCTTGTAGCCAACCACCAACAACCAACCAACCATCCAGCCAACAATCAACCAACTAGCCAACCTACCAGCCAGCCAACAACCAACCAATCAGCCAGCCAACCAATCAATCAACTAGCCAGCCAACCAGCCAACCAAACAGCCAGCCAGTCAACCAACTAGCCAACCAACCATCCAGCCAGTCAACCAAGTAGCCAGTCAACCAGCCAGTCAGCCAACCAACCAGTCAACCAACCAACCAGCCAGCCAGTCCTTATCAATCAATCAACAATCAACATGTATTGCCATTAGCTTACAGAGCCCTTGTGGCAAGAGGTAGGGAGGGAGGGGGGTGGGTGTTACAGTACTAGTTTGCAACAACAAAAAAGTTGCAGCCGGTAGGCTTTTGCGATGGGTGAGTACACATGTGCAGTTCAGCGTTTTGTGCAAAATGGATGATGAAAATCCGTTTAATGTCCTCCGGTCTGAAACAGACACATATGGGACATTAGTAGATATAAAGATGGTGGGAACGATCCTGGAGGCAATGCCCGGAGGCAGTGCAACTCCAGGAAAGTCCCGATTTTGTAACGATACAGATAGCTATTTGTAGCTATAGCTACAGTTAAAGTAATATTATGGAAAACGGAAAGTTTTGCAGTTTCACTTGTCTGTCATGGCGAGGATTATACCGCCAAAATTATTATAATGACTTATAATGTGTTTCTTTAAAAAATAAAAAATGGGTAAAGGTAAAGATGTGCCCCCCCCACCCCCACCCCCCCCCCCCCCCCCCCCCCCCCCCTCCCCCCCCCCCCCCCCCCCCCCCCCCCCCCCCCCCCCCCCCCCCCCCCCCCCCCCCCCCCCTGCATTTCTCGGTTAATTGTATTTTTCCGTTTTTGCCTTTCTTACCATACATAAAGCTGTATTTTAGGAACATCTTCAGCTAGTAACCTTTTTGGAATACTAACCCTATCCCTAACCCTAGCCCTAAACCTAACCCTACCCCCCACTATGTACTGCAGTACACCGCGATTTGTCACAGTTGTGGTTCGTTGCGTTTTCCCGTCTTATAGGGTGGG
>CM065688.1:15912501-15920001 GCA_017654935.2 Phymorhynchus buccinoides | reverse complement strand
GTTTCAGCAACCAGAATGGTTATTAAGATGCTTTTGAGTCCAAAGCATTCAGCTTAAACTTTCACACCCTGTCTTTGCCTTGGCTGTGTCAGACCAATTGACGTGGCCGGGCTAGAACACCAAGGCTACATCAAAATGTTATGCACTGCACATTTGTGCGGGGATTGTTTTTATCCATGACAAGCTTCTAGCAGAACATCGTTAGTCTCCGAAATCCCCCGAAGTTGGAGTGTGGCAGGGTAATAAAAAACGGTCACACACGTAATGCTCTCATCCCTAGCTGGTGCATTTGTACCATAGTGTTCAAGTGCTTCGGCTATTGGGATGATCCCTGGAGTCTTTTAGCTAGGGTACGACGACGACCACAACACCAACACATCCTGTCTGACAGCTTGCTTGTCTGTTTGTCAATCGGTGGGTTAGTTTATTTGTCTGTCTTTCTGTCTCTTTGTCTCTCTGTGAGCATTTGTTTTTTCTCCAAAACGCTATGAACTGATTCTGATGAAATTCGTAGAAAATGAGTAAGACCTTTGGCAAAGTCGTACCCCCTCCCCCCCCTCCCCCCACCCCCTCCATTAAAATTTTGCATTGAAAATGTTAACTGACTGTGAGTCGTAACGATGTGGAGTGTCATTCAGAGAGAGGGATTTATATAATGTATATATATTTTAATTTTTTTTAAATGGGGGGGGGGGGTCGTTTTTTCATGTAATTCAGGGTGGGTGGGGGGTTTTTTTTTTTGGGGGTGTCGTTTTTTCATATAACAGGATTCCTGGAAAATAAATAACGGATTCACACACAAAAATGACCATGCCTTTAAAATCATTAATTTGAACACTTTTTTTTTTCATCTTGCCCCCCAAACCCTTTTCACGAAAGTAAAATAACCAGTTAATTTTTTTTTAAAGCAAAAGACGGTACTACTACTACTACTAACCCAGTCTTGGCGAAGTTGGCCCAGGCCTTCATGATAGTCGTGCTGAGCTGCCTCTCCTGCTGGCTGAACACGTGGCTGTGGTCGCGGTCCAGCGGTCGGCCGAAGACGAAGTCGATCTCGGAGGCGTGCACCACCCCCATCCACCGCGGGAAGGGACTGGCGGAGGACCGGTGGTCAAAGGAGTACATGTACACCCCGTGGAGGCCCAGCAGGGGACCCACCGTGCTGTACATGGGGCACACGAAGTTCAGGTCGGAGAGCATCTTCTCGAGCGCGCTGTGGTAGTCGTCTCTCTCCCCGGGCAAAGCGGAGCTGACGTAGACGTGCTCCAACAATTTGCTCAGCAGCTCGTCGCGTCGCCTCGGGTGAGGCATCGGAGGGAAAACGACGTTCTTCAGAGCGGATTCAAAAGCGGCTCGGTCCAGGCGTGGTCTTGAGGCCTGGCTCAGTTTATCGCCTTTAAAAAAGGGGAGAATGAAGGACCCGTCATTCGCCGTGACGCCAATCATGACGTCCACTTTCTTGAAGTCGTTGGAAAGGTAGGATTCGGTTAAGGGTACCGTCAGGAAGTAGTCGTCCACGACAGCGCCGAAAGCGGGGAATGGAAAGATTTTCGAGTCTGACAGCACCTCGCTCATTTTGACGGCGTCGACTGTGGACAAACACGCGATCATGGCGTTTTCGTCGTCAGCGGGACATCCCATAACTCCGGCCAGCTTCCTCGCCGTGGCAGCATTCTTCGTGATGGTGGTTTTCCCAAACGGTGCGGTGGGCGGACCGCTCTGGATGATGGCTCTGGAGATGAGGTGTCTTGACACGGGAGAGGCCATATGAGCTCCGGCGCTGGCTCCCCCGGCGCTCTCCCCGAAGAGGGTGATTCTATGCGGAGAGCCCCCGAAGCGGGCCGCGTTCTGGTGGATCCACTGCAGCGCCAGGGCTTGGTCCACCAGCCCCACGTTCCCCGGAGCGAGGTCCGTGCCCAGGGACAGGAAGCCCAGAGCCCCCAGGCGGTAGTTCATGGAGGCCACCAGCACGCATTGGGTGGCCGCCAGCACCTGGCCCTGGTAGGTGGGCACGGTGGAGGAGCCCCACTGCAGCGCCCCGCCGTGGATCCAAACCATCACCGCCAGCCCTCCCTGCTCGGCCTGGTCCGCCCTGGAACAGCCCTGGGGGACCCACAGGTTGAGGCGGAGACAGTCCTCCTCGGGGAGGGTGGAGGGAGGGGGAATGAGTGGCAGGTCGCCGGTCCAGGGCACTTCGGGGCAGGAGGGAGGGGGGGAGGTGGCCTCCAGGACCCCCTCCCACCCCTCGGCCTGCTGAGGACGCTGGAAGCGGGCGGGGACCCGGGCGTAGGGAATGCCCCAGTACACCTTGACCTGACGACCCTGCACTGACGTCACCAGGCCTCTGACCTCACCGTGGGTGGTGCGTACGGTGACGTCATCCAAGGATCCGGAAATGACGTTTGCAAAGGCTGTGACCAATAGCACCTGGAACAGTGTTGGCTGCTTCATGGCTGGGGGGCGCTGAAACGAGACAAAAGTCTCACCATTCAGTCAAGCCTTCCATCATAGTCTTTGAAACAAAATAACACCAATCCCAATGGATTATAAGAACGGCATTTAGATATTTGTTGATAACATTTCTTATCTATTGGCCACAGCTGTAAGTATAGTCATTAACGCCCTTGACGGCAAGAGTTAAAGCCCTTGTTGATCAGTATCCAAAAGGGCATTCACTATCGCAAAAGGCAGCCATTAAGTGGCCACAAATAGGGTTACTGGCGAGAGTTATTCCCTTGTTTGGTCAGTACTCAACCATCTTCGCCCACCCACCAAGGGCATTCACTCTTGCAAAAGATGTTCTTTGCAATGGCCAATACACATGTAAAGGCCACACAGTTACGTGGATGTTCAACGCTAGTATCAGGGATGGGAATTGTCCGCCAAACAGCAAATTTCCGACGAAATCACATTGCTAATTTGAGCGATTCTATTGCTGTTTTGGGGCTTCAGATACCAAAACAGCTTCAGCATTACCCCCTGGACCCCTACTAGGGGCCTTCTGCGGCCCCTAGACCCTCGCTTTTCAGCTTTTTTCTTTACTTTTCCAATTCCCGTGCCTGTAGTGTAGAAGACGCATGCCTCAGCATCAAGACAGCCTAGTAGTTCATGGCAGCTATCCTTTCTCATTCTTGCACGTCTTTATCCGTATAATATATTCTACACGTATTTCCACAATAAAGGCTTTTTGGCTCACTCGTATTAACGAAGTTAACACGAAGTGAGTCTATAGTATCATAGTTGTTCGGGGGGGTGGGGGGGTGTGCGGTGCGTCGTGTGCGTGCGTGCGTACGTGCGTGCGTGCGTGCGTGTGTGCTTGCTTACCCCCTAGTCTAATCTCCAAACTTTAACATTGCCATTTTCTCGGGAAATAGAAGGCATACATTGTTCAAACTTTCAATACACATAGATGTTTATGCAAGCTTTCAAACAATAATGATTTCAACAAATAAATATTTAAAGCAACACTGTAAACAGATAAAAAACAATAACATTTTAGATTAGTGGGTTAGAGAGCATTCAACAGGCAACATGAGTTAAGAGAGTCATCAACAGTGAAAGCCTCGATAGCTCATTGGTAGAGTGTCTGTCTGTCATGCCAATGGTTCCGGGTTCGATTCTCGGCAAAGGCACTTTTTTTTCTTTCTTTCGTTTGGCATTTTTTAAGTTGTATCCATTAACAATAGTTTCATTTGTACTTTAAACACCCCCCCTAATGTTTACGACCCTCCATCTCAAAGTCTTTATTTTGTGGCAATCTTGTACTTAAACACCCCCACCCCCCACCCCAACACCCCGAGTGAGCCTTGAAGGCTTTGCCTCTTGTTTTTCAATTCACTGACAAAAGGACATTCCACATTTCACGCAGCATAATTATGTTTAATTTCGCAGAACTTAATGCGTCTGATGTTGATATTTTCGGACTGTGTTTTTTGTGTTTTGTGATTTCGGGGGGGAGGGGGGGGGGGGGAGTTTATGCGAAGCTGCCAGCACTTACGGTAACCGGAAGTTCTCAGACACCACCATACGTTAATGGTTGACGTGTGACTCTCTCCCGAGCTTGCTCACTGCTTTACAAACCATATGTACATCAATAAAGAAAGAAAAGTGCTCAACAACTGCTCACCCTTGCCCTCACACCCCCACCCGCACCCTCACACTCCTGCCCCTTTCCAATCACACTTAATTTCCTGATAATTTTGTGTTCATCCATTCCTCCCCTGAACTATTAATACTCAGTCAGTGAAGACAGACTGCCAACAACACACCACTGCAAATTCAGTCTGACGAAGAGCTATGCTCGAAACTGTTGAGTAACTCAACAAATGACCTAGGATTCTTCTTCCTCCCACCCAGGTCATATCAGTGCATAGGTACATCATAAACGCCAACTGTGTGTGTGTGTGTGTGTGTGTGTGTGTGTGTGTGTGTGTCCGTGTGTGTGTGTGGAAACACAGAACGGGCCTTATAACTCCGCCGTTTTTCGACCGAATCGCTTCAAATTTGCTATCAGCCCTAACGTGGCGATGGCAACGGCAACCAAGGCGGCCGTGTCATTTGCGCGGTTTGGCAAATGCGCGAAACGCGTATCCACCGGCCTCTCGGCGCCCGTATCTCCGGTATTTCTGGACGGATTGCCTTCAAATTTGGAAGGCAGATGACCGGGGAGAGTGACTATCTGTGTGCCAAACTGGAAGCGAATCGATTCATAAACGCGCGCGGGGGGTGGTTGGGGTGGGGTGGGGGGTGCGGTGGGGGGTAGAACGGGATGAGACAAGAAGATGGAAGGAGGGAGAGAGACAAAAGTAATAATATAATATTTTGCGAACCCGACGAAACCAGTACTCAGCATTACCGGTACTTGGCGTTACCGGTACTAGGCGTTACCGGTACTCGGGGTTGCGCTAGTCTATATAATTCTAGTCATGTTGGTACATGTAGGACGTTTTACTTTTGACTTACCACCTGGTGAGGGGGGGGGGAGGGGTCCGCCAGGGAGCTGTATAGGTTCCGGGTTAAGGGGTTTTGAGGGGTGGGGGTGTTTTTTAAACATGGTTAAACGAGTCAGACGACAACAGCAATAACATCTCGCCCTACATTCTAAATGTGGGCTACCTTTTGTTATCACCATCTGCTCAAGTGATTCGAGACACACTTGTACAATGCTTTTGTTGTCAGTGTTCCACAAGAAACTGATAGTAGGAGTACTTTTCGACCAAAAGAAATAATAGTGGGGGGTTTTTGGGGGGTCAGTTCTCTCTCTCTCTCTCTCTCTCTCTCTCTCTCTCTCTCTCTCTCTCTCTCTCTCTCTCTCTCTCTCTCTCTCTTACCAAAATAAAAATAAATTTCAGGTGTTTTTGTCTGGCTGATTGCTTCTCTCTCTCTCTCTCTCTTTCTCTCTCTCTCTCTCTCTCGTAAATATTATTTAAACATTGAAACTATTTTTCAGTTGCTACGGTTTTAAACGTTCGACTGATCATGACGAAATTTGACACTTTCTAATTTCGATTTATGTTTCGAGGGACTGTGTGTGTTGATCAGATGGGGATATATATACCTGGAAAGTCCCGAAGTTTTTCAATTATTAAGATAATGGGACGATCCTGGGTGTACTGCAATACCAGGAAAGTCCCGAAGTTTTTCAGTTATCAAGATAGTGGGACGATCCTGGGGGTACTGCAATACCAGGAAAGTCCCGAAGTTTTTCAGTTATCAAGATAGTGGGACGATCCTGGGGGTACTGCAATACCAAGAAAGTCCCGAAGTTTTTCAATTATTAAGATAGTGGGACGATCCTGGGGGTACTGCAATACCAGGAAAGTCCCGAAGTTTTGTTCAGTTATTAAGATAGTGGGACGATCCTGGGGGTACTGCAATACCAAGAAAGTCCCGAAGTTTTTCAGTTATTAAGATAGTGGGACGATCCTGGGGGTACTGCAATACCAGGAAAGTCCCGAAGTTTTTCAATTATTAAGATAGTGGGACGATCCTGGGGGTACTGCAATACCAGGAAAGTCCCGAAGTTTTTCAATTATTAAGATAGTGGGACGATCCTGGGGGTACTGCAATACCAGGAAAGTCCCGAAGTTTTTCAATTATTATGATAGTGGGACGATCCTGGGGGTACTGCAATACCAGGAAAGTCCCGAAGTTTTTCAACTATCAAGATAGTGGGACGATCCTGGGGGTACTGCAATACCAGGAAAGTCCCGAAGTTTTTCAATTATTAAGATAGTGGGACGATCCTGGGGGTACTGCAATACCAGGAAAGTCCCGAAGTTTTTCAATTATTAAGATAGTGGGACGATCCTGGGGGTACTGCAATACCTGGAAAGTCCCGAAGTTTTTCAATTATTAAGATAGTGGGACGATCCTGGGGGTACTGCAATACCTGGAAAGTCCCGAAGTTTTTAAGTTATCAAGATAGTGGGACGATCCTGGGGGTACTGCAATACCAGGAAAGTCCCGAAGTTTTTCAATTATTAAGATAGTGGGGACGATCCTGGGGGTATTGCAATACCAGGAAAGTCCCGAAGTTTTTCAATTATTAAGATAGTGGGACGATCCTGGGGGTACTGCAATACCAGGAAAGTCCCGAAGTTTTTGAATTATTAAGATAGTGGGACGATCCTGGGGGTACTGCAATACCAGGAAAGTCCCGAAGTTTTTCAATTATCAAGATAGTGGGACGATCCTGGGGGTACTGCAATACCAGGAAAGTCCCGAAGTTTTTCAATTATTAAGATAGTGGGACGATCCTGGGGGTACTGCAATACCAGGAAAGTCCCGAAGTTTTTCAATTATTAAGATAGTGGGACGATCCTGGGGGTACTGCAATACCAGGAAAGTCCTGAAGTTTTTCAGTTATTAAGATAGTGGGACGATCCTGGGGGTACTGCAATACCAGGAAAGTCCCGAAATTTTTCAATTATTAAGATAGTGGGGACGATCCTGGGGGTACTGCAATACCAGGAAAGTCCCGAAGTTTTTCAGTTATTAAGATAGTGGGACGATCCTGGGGGTACTACAATACCAGGAAAGTCCCGAAGTTTTTCAATTATTAAGATAGTGGGACGATCCTGGGGGTACTGCAATACCAGGAAAGTCCCGAAGTTTTTCAATTATTAAGATAGTGGGACGATCCTGGGGGTACTGCAATACCAAGAAAGTCCCGAAGTTTTTCAACTATCAAGATAGTGGGACGATCCTGGGGGTACTGCAATACCAGGAAAGTCCCGAAGTTTTTCAACTATCAAGATAGTGGGACGATCCTGGGGGTACTGCAATACCAGGAAAGTCCCGAAGTCTTTCAATTATTAAGATAGTGGGACGATCCTGGGGGTACTGCAATACCAGGAAAGTCCCGAAGTTTTTCAATTATTAAGATAGTGGGACGATCCTGGGGGTACTGCAATACCAGGAAAGTCCCGAAGTTTTTCAATTATTAAGATAGTGGGACGATCCTGGGGGTACTGCAATACCAAGAAAGTCCCGAAGTTT
>CM065688.1:15900001-15902501 GCA_017654935.2 Phymorhynchus buccinoides | reverse complement strand
TTTAAACGAAGGAAAGATGTTGCACGCGCGCACACACCCTGTTTTCCTTCTTTAAAAACACTTACCTCATTTTTCATCCTTCCCCTTGTTAAAAGTCACCAAATGACGGTAATAATAATAATAATAAACTCAACACGAAACTACTAAATCTCCATGTTTTGCTACATGCAAATGCAAAACGTATGCTCTTTTTTTTTAGCACACGAAAAAGTTGTCATTTGGTCAAATTTTAACACACCACCACCACCCTTTTCCTTCTTCACCAGTCACACAAAATTTGCCTGCAAATTTAAAAACAAATGTTTTAAAATGGGCCTCTGGTGCGACGCCCTCTCTCTCCGGGTGGGAGTAACCCGAATTTCACATAGACTGCCTCCTCTGCGACTATGAAGTATCAAATACCAAAATGACAAATACCTTTGAACGGCAGGCACAGTTAAAGACAAACGCACACAGCAATGCTATAATATATTCAATTATTTTACCTACTCTTGAATGTGATCTTGAAGTGTATCCTTGCTGCTTTCAGATTTCAGATTCGCGATCTACACTGCTGCTCTGCAAATCGGCTCACTAGAATGAGCTCGGTCGATCTTTCCCAAGTCCTGCGAGAACTAGGGCCTAACCATACCACCTGGGGGCCGTTTCACAAGGGCTAACGTTACGTAGCGTGAGCGCAAATCAGCAAAAACGGTACTAAGAAACAACTCTTTCGCTGACGTTTGCCAAAAACGTTTTGTGGCTACTCCCCAAAGTATCTGGTTTAAACGATTTATTGTTCAGTTACATTCGCATAGACATAAAACACAACAGACTGAAGCAACAACAAGCGAAGCTTATAGCGTGCTCAGTTAGAAAATTTACACAGCAATATTGGCGGAATTTTCAATGATTGAATTAAACGTGGAAAACAAATGTACGAAACAGAACAAAAAAATAATGAAAATGAAAGACTGGGTGGATGCAAACTTGAATCAACACAGCTATACAGCTATTATTTTTATCATTAGGAAAAGATGCAATACACAAACATGAACATAAATAATATTACACACACCACAAAGAGAGTTGTTGTTGATTGGTCCATTAAAGTTTTGGTTAAAATAATTTTTAAAAATGTTACCAATCAGACGAGAGCTTGTAATATTCTACCGCAAACACTTTCTAAAGTGTTTCTTAGGCGCCCCGTTGGGCGTAAGCGTTATTCGACGCGGCGACCGTTATCTAGAGAGAAACTCAATCCCTGCTTCTTCAAAGTTCTCGTGTCGTGAATCTCGTGTCGGTTGGCCCTGCTACACCCTACAGACGGTTCGCTTGGCCTGTCAATGCGATGCGATTGTGACGATGCGAGTGTCATGATTCGCGTGAAATACTTCCCGTCTAAAAAATAATGATGACTTTGAAATTCTGCTTAACGTCCTCCTGTCCGGAACGGAAACATACAATGGGACATTAGTATAATAATATAAAGATGGTGGGAACGATCCTGGACTGGCAATGCCCGGAGGCGGCTGAAACACAAGGAAAGTCCCGAATTTATTAACAATAGGGAAAGACGGTGTGAAAAGCCCATGTGCGGGGTAAGAAAGCCATTCCAATTATATCATGAAATGAAGCAAAATCCAGTCACACTTTTGCCCAAGAGACGAGTGTTTAATTTTTAGCATTCATCTCATGGGCAAATTGTGACTTAAATTTTATTTATTTAATTAAACAACTCGCATGGGCCTTCTTACCCGCCGTGGGGCCTTTTTACCCCGTCTTACCCTACATAATCCAGGACCAGCCATGAAGACCCGTATGCAAAATGGTGTTGGCGAAGTTTCTCACTTGATTTGAGTCAATGGGTACCTAGACATGAAAAATCACCGAGGTGCTTGCCCGGCACACTGGCACGAATGACGCAATAGCCAATTCAATATGGCTGCCGTTCGGCCATGATGAAAATGTATTTGTGTATTTTTTTGAGAGTATATACACTTGCAATATCTCTAATTATAATGATTTGGGGGTGTAGATTTCATTTCTGATGTTGTTTTGTCCATTCTGGGTCATCTTGACCTTGAAAGGACAAGGTCAATGTCATTTCTTACATAAACAACCTTTCATAGCTTTTAACAACAGAAATGGGTGTAATACACCTAATTCAACTACTTATGATAGACATATTTAATTTATGATAGTTTTGGCGATTGCAGGACATATGGACCATTATTTTGTTTAACATTAACATTTTAAGTAACACTCAAGTTTAGTGTCTTGTATTTTTCAGGCGTTTGTTCCTTTGCTTGGGTCCTTTCCACCGGGCCCGTGTTCTGCTGAGGTGCCAGGGCAAACTCCTCAGTGGTTCTGGTCTGGATGACGCACTGATCGAGTGTGCAGTGTTTGGACCAGGCGTGATGAAATCGGTGTTGAACGGCAGTCATTATGTCCGGGGGCTCTCACTGTATGCTGATTGTGCGGACATGATCCTTCCACTTCATGGCAGATGTTCTGCATC
>CM065688.1:15873829-15899501 GCA_017654935.2 Phymorhynchus buccinoides | reverse complement strand
TCCCTGGAAGAATCGTCATTAAAAAAAAACAACCACTGACAACACAGGGGCTCTCCCAGTTTTTTTGCGGCAGTAGTCTCAGAGGGCCCGCCACCTGCCAGCCTCCATCTGGAGTTTTCGTAGTCGGGGTGGGAGAAGGAGAAGCCACGAAACCACTCATGGTTGATGGCCTTTGACCACGCGACCTTCTATAGGGGTCAAGGTCGGACCCCTCCTCAGGAGAAAAAAACTTCTCGATTATCAAAAAAAACACTTTTAACAACTAAAGAGCAAGAATGATTGAACAAGCCTCAGTTTTTGTGGATCTCGCCTTAGAGAACGCATCAAGAACAAAAAAAAAGAACAAAAATGTACCAAACGGAGAGGAAGAATCATGGATATAAACGCTTGTTTTGCAGCGGACTAGCTCAAAGGGACGCACATTAAAAAAACACACCAAAAACCCCCCCAACCAAACCTTTTAAACAACTAAAGAGCAAGAATGATGGAGAACAAGCTCAGTTTTTTGTGGATGGCTTAGAGAACGCACAACCCCCCACCACCCCCAAAAACAAACCACCACAAAAAAAACTACCAAACAACCGGAGAGAGAAGAATCATAGAATAAATCGCTCTGTTTTGCAACTAGCTCAAAGGACGCAAAAAAAAAAACCCACACAAACCCCACCCCCCAAAAACCCACCCCAAGCACTAAAAAGCTAGAAAGGAAGAATCGTCATGAAAAAAACACGACAACAACAGGAGGCTTCTCCCAGTTTTTTGGGCGGAGGGAGTAGCTCAGAGGGCGCCACCTGCAGCCCTTCCATCTGGAGTTTCCGTAGTCGGGGTTGACGAAGGAGAAGCCACGCGAACCTCCTCCTGGTTTGATGGCTCTGACTAACGCGCACCTCTATAGAGGGCAAGGTCGCGCCTCTCTGATGTGAAGTCGACGTACAAAGTTGTTGGCGTCCACCCTAGATTTCTGAGACAGATGAGCGAAAGGAAGTTGAAGTTGAAGTTGACTCAAAGGGCGTCTATGAAGCGCCTCAAATTCTAAAGGACCCTCTAAAAGCACTGTAGCAGAGGGGTCCCAGGCGATGCCTATAGAAAAATTGCTTTTTTAGCATTCGCAATGCCACTGGGACTCTATCCGAATCCAGGACCCTTATACTATAAGACTAAGGAAGGAGTGGGGTGGGGGAAGTGGGGTACCCTGGCACCCCTTGTTTTGAGCAGGACGATTGGGAGCCCTGCTGTCACATATCAACAAGGCCTGCACAAGAAGAACGCGTTACAGTTCGCCAAGCTTCCTCCAATGTCTCCTAACAAACAGCGTAAGAACTTCCTTCTCATCTTGTAGACCTTTCATCATACAGCCCCCCCTCCTCCCCAAAAAAGGGGATATGAATGACATCTAGTCATACACGGACTTAATTGCGTCCCTTTGAGTAAGTCACCCTAGAACCCAATAACTAAGAAACAATTTCAAAGAAATATTTAGATGTTTGTCATTTTTTGTAAAATTGTGCCTTTTGCAACGTTATGAAGTACTCTTACTTAAATTGCCTGATATACTTTACGCGTGCGTGTCGGCCTATGATTTTGTGCCAGCGGACAAGCGAGGGGGGGTTTATCTTTTATGATATCTTTTTAATAAAATATTATAAGAAAACTTACTTTATGAATATATCACTTTTGTAATGTTTGTAAATTGTGATTGCTTAAGGATTATGAATTATTGTTTTATACTAAAATTGCGTTATGTGTGTGTGTGCTGTGCTGTGTGTGTGTGTGATGTGCGCGTGTGCGTGTGCAGTGTGTCACTGTGCGGTGTTTTACATACGTTGTTATGTCCATGGTGCTATAAGTTCTTGTTTTAATCTTTTGTGTGTGTTTGCGATTCAATAATGAGAGGGGTGGAGCGGGGGTGGGGAAACGTTTGTACATGTATGTTTTTAAATCATATACCTTAAGCAAAATTGCTAAAGTGCTCTAGATACTTGATGCCATAATACGCGCCCCATATAAATTGTTCACTTAAATAAATTGAACTTACTCTTGAGAAAACTAGGGAAATGCAAAGAACAATAAACTGAGGACCGGTTGCGTCTGAATCCCAAAGCACATGTCAGTTTCAGCGTGCGTCTCACACTGAACAGTAGGTTAAAGTCCTACAGTTGATATATGGCTGTACAGAGCCGGCATGGGGAATTTTTTTTAAAATACCACCATAACAAAAACCTGCCGACTATAAGACGCCACATGTATATAAGACCGCATCCCTTAAATTGACAAAATTAAAATTCTGCATTCGACCTTCTCCGCATTTTGGCCGAAGACCAGGAGTCAGGAACATCAAATTTTTGTTTAACCCTGGTTGGTTTGCCTTAAGCCCGTCGTAATGGCGAAAGCCGCCTGCATTTACGCCAACGTTAAACGGTGAATGAACTTCCATTGACAAAATATTAGGTATGTATTCACATATAAGCCGCAAAGAGAAAATTGACTATGTGCACAAACCAACACAAATCTATAGAAATTCTCAATATGAACATAGGTATTTAAGTTGTTCTCATGACACCTTAACCCTTTCACGCCAATGTCGCCATTTTAGCCACCACACATGGGTTAACACCCAGGACTAAAAGCATAAATCAGGCCGTATATCAATAATACCTGTTTTCTGAATTTCGCCCGGATCGGTTAAGCGAAGGCCTAATGGTATATATGCTCCCAGAGCCGAATTAGCAACATTGCAGATTGTTTTTTTTCTCGTACCCAGTCTAAGTTTAATGGTATTATTGGCTGAAAAATGGCTGGCGGCCAGAAAGCGGTGTAAACATGAGATTGGAACCTATTGAATTACCAAAACCAGTTTTGAGTCTAAAGAAGCCTCAAAATAGGCCTGAAGAATGTGGACCCAGAAACAGATTTAATTCATACGATAAATGATAGAATTGAAAAAAATTATCCACAGATAAGCCCCCTGGGCAGCTCTATAAGCCCGCATGCGGCCAAAAGTTTTGGGGAAAATTAGAACGGCTATAGACATTTTACACCCCCCCCCCCCTGGGTACTTTGTGAGTTTCAGTCTGAGTCTCATATTTTTCTAACTATAAGGAGATTTTTTATTTATTTGATTTTTTTTTGCTGTCCCATCTTCTGGATGTACACTGGCCGCTGCCTCCCCACGCCGCCGCTTAGAGCTTTTGAGATATTTTCTAGCCTCGTCTAACAACCCATCCTTTCATATTCATAAAGGACCAATCTTGTTATGGTCTATAAATACTCAAAAAAAAGCAGCTTAAAAATGAATTAGGTCACTGCATTTTCTTCAGCTAGGCTAACCTTCAGACTTGTGCATTTCTCAAAATAGCCTGACAGCCACCCTACCAATTTAATTGCCATAACTCTAAAACGCGCAAAAAGTATATACGCAAGGTTCTTATGTCATGTGGAAGAGAACTAGCTCTGAAGCTTTTAGTAGTAGTAGTAGTAGTAGTAATTATGGGCTAGAAGTGGGCCTGCGGCCCTTTTACACCATTTCTAGTTTGTGACTTTGAATTTGTTTAAAGGGGCCCTTGCTTTATACAGCCCCTTAACAAATAAATATGGAATGACCCCGACTTTTTTTCCTTTTTTTTTAATAAATTATTTAACGTGCCGCAGTACAATAGCCGATGAGGCTTAGACGAGGAGTGCGTTACCGCTAAACCTATATGCTTAAAAGCTCAGGGACTTTACTGATGCCTGCACTGCCTCAGGCCATTGCTAGCAGCATTGTTCCCACCATCTTTGTATTTACAAATGTCCAATATGTGTTCGATGACGAGAGGATGCCAAACATCCTATTTTCACTGAATGGACTTTTTTCTTCTATTCTTTTTTAATTCATCGAAAGTTTTATAAAAATTTGACATCATTGTCTCTGTCCAGAAGATTTTGAATATATTTATGCATAGCGGCAGACCTAATGTTAGTTGACAAAGTATTTGAACAATTGGTTAGAAAAGTCAAAACTTTCGCGACTGTTAGTAAACTGATCGTCTTTTAAAAATAACTTCTCTGTAATATTTCGTGTCATGTTGCTGATACTTTTAATAAAAAAGGTTATAAAGTCTATGTCATCAATATTATTCATTATTTCATATAATTGCCTATAAGGTCTCCCCTGAACTATTCTGCCCTCAGAGAAGGTAATCCCAGGAATTTTAATCTTTCCTGTCACTTATAATCGTAATGAATAATGATAATAATGAAGCCAAAACTTATATAGCCGGCACATTCCAGAGCTAGCCCTGCCCTCATGGCGCCTTTACAAAACAATACATTTAACCAAATCACAAATATACCCATACCCGCCACTGCCCACACAAGCCATCACACACTGACGATACATCAGCATAATCATTTTACACAAGCGCATGCCAAACATACATACAGCTACATACCCATACAATACATTACGTATAGTACGTTCGTACATACACACAGACACAAACACACACACATCTCCTACACACGTGCATAAGCACATGCCAGCGCGCGCATGCCACACAAAACACTTTTGTCTCCCAACTTTCCCATGCACATTCATCATCCACACACGCCTTTCAATTCATCACAATCCGATCATGGGATGCGACAGTAGTGTTCAGAGAATAGAGGGTTTTTTAAGGTTGGTTTTGAAAACTGTACAGGGAGTTGGAATGTCTGAGAGGACAGAGGAGAGCGTTGTTCCAAGTAGTGGAGGCCCTGCCTCCCTCCCCCCCCCCCCAAAGAAAGGATCTCTAGCCATAAGTTTTCGTTTTTAATTGAGGTGAAGGCCTGTAGAATACGAGATCAATAGAAGAAGAACGAAGCTGACGAGATGCCAGAAGATAAAGTATGAAGTAGATCAGAACAGCGTAAGTAGAGAGCAGAGTCAGACATGAAAGCTAAAGGTAAGAGCAGAAAGCTTGTAGTGAATCTGCCTGGAGATTTGGACAACCAGTGCAGAGACGTGCAGAACGAGGGAGAAACATGTTCAAACTTGAGAGCGCTGAAGGATTAGTCGTGCCAGCATTAGTTTTGATTCTTTGGAGTTTGTTGAGAAGGTATTTTGGAAGGCCAGCAAGAAGAGAGCTTGCAATAATCATTCTCGGGAGAGGACGAATGCCACAGACCAAGGTTTTTGTACGGCATCAGTGGAGAGATAGTGACGAACAGATAACTAATTTAAGAAGCTCAAAATAGGCAGATCTGCCAGATATTAGACACATGCTGCTGAAGGGCAGATGAGACTTGATCCAAAGTGACACCAAGACTGCGGACAGAAAGAGGAGAAGGAGATAGTGGTGTTGTTGATTGTGACAGAGCCTGGAAGTGGTAAGAAAGATTTGAGCATTTTCCTTTGGCTCCATGCTAACATAATTTCAGTTTTTTTTAATTTAAGTTGCAGCCCTTGTTGTGGGTCATCCAGATTTTAAGGTAAAAGCATGCACTCCTGTGTCCGCGATACCAGCCCATCGACTTCAGCAAGATTGGTGACGACTGAATACTTCTGTATCGTCCGCCAAAACTCTAATGAGACCAAGGCACATGTGACTGATAACACGGACACAAGGAGCCAGCCATAGAGCCCACAAAAAAGAATGGCGTCCCAGAACAGAACCCTGTGAGGACCACCATACAAAAGGGGGGACGGCTCAGAGTACTGCCACTAACCACAAACTGTTGATTATGATTAGCCAAGTAGCTATCAAACCAGGACAAGAGCCTAAGATCATGATTGCGTTTTTTTTTTCTTTTTTCTTCTTTTTGGGTTTTTTGTGTGGTATGCCAAAAGAATGTTTGAGTCGGCGAATAAGAATGGTATGATCAATAGATGTCGAAGCTGCACTGAGGCAAGCAAAGCTAAGGACGAGAAACTTTGTTGTCATCACAACCTAAAAGAAGGTCGTGTTAACAATTTTAAGAAGGGTCTGTCTCCTGCTATGGCATTTCCGCATAAGCCGGATTGGGTTATTAGGTGGGGCCGTTCAGAAGGTGATTTTGTTCTAGGTGTGCAAGCTAATTGACAAAGTACAACCCGTTTTCTGGAATCGGTCATCTTGACACTGAATGTCCCTTTCACGGCTGCTAGGTCACATATAGTTGAAGAAAAAAAACGGGTAGGTTTTATCCTAAAGATCCTGAGGTCACACAAAAGGAAGCTTGTTAAAGCGCAGTGCAGACAATGTCTCCTCTGTTGCGTTGCCTCCTGCACGTTCCTAACATAGATTCGCCTCCCCTTGAACTGCCTGCGTCACGGATTTGCGACCTGAACAAGCGGGGGGGTGGCTGCCGAATTGGGTCTCAGGAATTCGGATAACGAGCGGCGTGGAGCCCTAACGCCAATGTAGGAACAGAAGATTGGACAGCCAAAAAAAACAATACAAAAAAGTTTTGGAGTATAATTTTTTCTGGCAAAAAAAAAGCGTTCACTTAACAATTTTTGGTTATGAAGGGGGAATTGAATCTGCACCGCTGCTCCAGGGAACCTCCAATTCGAATATTTCTGGTGGAAGAAGGAGCATTCGTGCGAAGAAGATGGCTTATAAGCCGCCCGGCTCTCACGAAGCCAGCAGCTTGGCGGGTTCTTCGTCATGAACTGCGCCTTGCCAGCTGAAGACAATACCAGACGCGTTTACAGACCTGACTTTTACCCTACACAAGTCTTGAGTAGTCTGGCCCTTAGCATGAAAATGAGTACGTTTTGCGCGCAACATGGCTAGTTTTATTCATCTAAACCATAAACAATGCCTTCACTGAAAATAGTGTACATGGGAACTCCCTTTATAAGACCTTCAAAAATCATCCAAAATGAGGTCCTATAAGGGATGGTAATTTAATATTACAAAGAAGGGCAATGTCTCAGAGAAGTAGATCTTATATGGGTGGGAGTCTTATAATAGGAGAGGACTATTATAAGGGAAGTGGTTTTAAATACTTACAAAGAAAGGGCAATGCTCTCAGAGATAGTAGTGTTCTCACGTGGGAGAGGGGTCTTATAATAGGATGCCCGTCTTATAAGGGAGGTTTACCGTGCCTACCAGCACCTGTTTACCCCCCTACACAAGTCCTGAGTAGTCTGGCTAGCTGAAATGAGTAGTTTTGGGTGCAAAAAGCTGAAGTTTTATTCATTAAAGACCCCACACGTCACGTGTAACATTGCCCTCTATAGCCAGCGAAGATAAGATTTTTAAGGATTATCTTACTAGCTCTAATGAGCCGAAAACACGTGAAAACCTATGATTTTGACACGGTGACGTGTGGCGGTCTTTAACCCGTTCACCGCACAAGTCGCATGTTTTAGCACACAGTGACTATTATAACACCTATGTACACCTAGAAAGGCCATCAAATTGGGGTATATTATCCAAAAGACCCCTATTGTCTTAGTTTTGGCAGAAGTCAAGAGGTCAGACCGCTATTTTAATTTATGTCACAGAAGTTAATCCCCAATAAGGCCAAGACGGATTTGGTTCTCTACCCAGGTACATTTAACGGAAAGTTTTTGGCTGAATATGGCCATTAGCGGGTGATTGGAAATGGCTTAAACCATCAAATTAATGTTCACTGAAAATGAGTGCGCTAATCAAAGAATTAAAGAGCAAATATTTTTCGGTTTCGAAAGACGCTAGTAGAAGCATACAAATTGAGTGGAATACTACCGTACTCTAAAAGAGTAGAGTAAACAGGTCTGAAATACACAGTGGTGTGTTGTTGTTGTTCACAGCGGTTTACATGATTTTAATTTTTGTGTGAGTCCGCGCACGAACTTCGTGCTGCCTCGCGCCCATGTGTGTGTCTTTTGTGTTAGACCAGCGGAATGAGGGTGAGTCGTGCGCATGCGTGTGAACGTGCAGGATACGCTGCACTGTTGTGCGTGCGTGCCCGTTACGTGTGTCTGTGTGTGTAGGCCATGCCCATGTGTGTGTGTCTGTGTTTGTGTGGTGTTGTCATTGCTGTTGCTTTTGTTGAATACACATGTCCCGCTTCATGTAAGTAATCTATTTTTGTGAAGCGCCTAGAGCCCCCACGAGGAGATTAGGCGCACTATAGAAATGCATATTTATTATAATTATTATTATTATATTCATTATTATAGTGGAAAGAAATCTCTGTTTTTGACCAGGTCATCACTACATAGCAAATGCCTCCAAATTCAAAGCCCGCGAGATGGGGGAAACATCGTTTAAAGAGCAGCCTCAATCTGAACATGGGCCGGGAGGACATTTGCTATATGAGGAAACAGCTAACCAGAAAAAAACCCAAGGGACTTAAACGCTTGGCACGTCAACTGTATCTTTAAAGACTCCAGGATCATCCAAAGGCGAAGCACTTGAACGCTTGTGGTAACAAATGCCCCACAAGCTTAGGGATGAGAAACATTAAGTGTGGGACCCGTTTTTGATCGTACCCCAGCCACACTCGAGATTCAGAGGATTTCTGTCGCGAGTGATGATGTTATGCTAGGAGCTGCCATCGGCAAAAGACAACCCCGCATAATTACGCAAAAAAAAAATAAAACATTTTGATGTAGCCTTGGTGTTCTAGCTTATGTGAATTGCCGTCTGACACAGCCCTTATGACAAAGGAGGAACAGCGTTGTGTAGAATGGACTCAAACAGATAATCCCTTTGTTGTTGTTCTTCTTCCTCCAATTTGGGCGGATGTTTATCCGCCCCACTGCCCCAAAGTCTTCGTTTAGACCCTTGCCCCTATTGACGCCAAGGAGCATGTATGCGAGTTCGCCTGTCATCCATTCGCTGGCACAACGAGACCTACTACTCACTGGAATATGGAATGCGGCTTTAACATTGCACGCCAAAAAAAATTATTCTAAGTCTCGATCTTCTGCTATTTGGTATGCGTATTTTGGTATTTGGTATATTATAGTACAGAGACTTATCTGCGAAATTCGGGCCTGCTCTCCCCGGAGCATGACTCGCCGCAAGCAGCAGCGCTCTACACAATTTGTTAAAAAAATATTTTCTTGGGGCGGGCTAAATTGCAATCAGTGGTAAAATTGCATTCACATATGGAGAAAGTAGAAGATATGCAAAACTGCATAGTTTAGCTAATTAGTTACATTCGAATCCTCTGCTAAATGACAATGAAATTAAAACAGAAATCTTTAAGAAGAATTTTAAATTAATTCAGATTTGCAGAATTTCGCCGATTTGAATAAGCACCATTTTTACTTACAGGGAACATAATGACATAACTTATTATGTAAATGTTGTCAAAATGCCCATTGAAGATGAGATTCACGTGTATTCATTATGTTCATATATAAGATACAAGAAAAAAGTTATTCCCGCCAATATTCGCTTCGCTAATCCTTGCCTGTGCTAAAAAAGTTATTCAGATACCCATCACTTGCGAGAAATGAAAATGTTGTTAGGCCCAATTTTCTTGTTTTTCTATACAGCATTAAACAGATACACGACGCACCACGATTAAGTGCCCTTGGGTTTTTTCTGGGCGAGCCTGTGACCCACCATACAGATGTCCCCCAACTTCAAATTGACGGCCTGCTTCTTTAAAATGTTCCGGTTTTGAATTTGGGGGCAAACCATTTGTCATGGGAGAGTGAGACCTGCCGTCAAAACAAAGAATTTCTTACACAGATATAAGAGGGAAAAACACGTGAAAACCAGTGCATTTTGAACACGTGATCTGGGGGTCTTTAAGCTCCGAGATAAGACTTTTAAGTTAGTCATCGTAATGTACGCATGCCTAAGTGTGATATTTCCACACCTTCCAAATGTGGCCCCCAAGGCATTTTGACAATAAAAAGGCATGGGAATGGACAAGTTCTTTCTTTAAAAAAAAACAAGCCTGGAAAAAGGGCGGAGGTCGGCGATTCAGAAGGACACCCCTAGTAGGGGTCACAGGGAGGGCTGGGTAACGCTGAAGCTTTTTTTTTTGGATAATTGACAGCCCTAAAAACAGCCAGTAGAAGAATAGTAAAGTTAGCTTACTTTTTTTGATTTTTTATTTTTTTGGCGGACTTGACTTTGTTTTTTTTTGGAGCGAAAAGCAATGTACATTTCGGCGGAAAAATTTGCTGTTTGGCGGACAATTCCCATCCCTGAATAAACCCATTCGACCTATTATCTCTCTCATCTCTACCCCTTTCAGTTATCGAGACAGCTCTTTGCTCAGCCAAACGCGGGTAAAGCACGTCGTCGTGCCCAAAATGGACTCAAACAGGTGGGCGTCCTGTTGTCAGCCTCGAAGGGCGGCCTGCTCCGCCAGCATCTCGCTAAATCAGCACGCCCCAGGTGCCCCCACCAATCCACCGAGTGCATGTACTCCAGCCCCTCTGTAGGATCTTGCAAAAAGGCCAAGGCGAATGCCATGGTTTACTCGTTCCCTGATGATATGAGGCGGAGGCTGGCTGGCACACAATCCACAGAGGCATTTTTGTACTCCAACTACTGCAGGATCTGAAAAAAGGCAGGGAACATGTATGTTCACTGACCGATACGAGGGTGAGGCTGGCACCACCAGAGGCCATTGCTACTCATAGTTCTTGTGGGATCTGAAAAAGCAGGGAAAGGATGGGTTAGTGTATCACATGACGATAGAGGGGAGGCTGGCACACCAGAGGCATTGCTACTCTAAGGTCTCGTGGGATCTTGAAAAAGGAAGCGCAGTAAAGGATGCGTTAGTGTTCACGAAGCTAGAGGGAGGCCTGGCACACAGAGCGCATTGTACTCTAGTTCTTGCGGGATCTGAAAAAAGGCAGGGAGGAAAGGATGCGTTAGTGCTTCAATGACGATAGAGGAGGAGGATGGCCACACCAGAGGCCATTGTACTCTAGTTCTTGTGGCGATCTGCAAAAAGAAGGGGAAGGATGAAAAAGTTAGTCGCTCACTGAGGATAGAGGGGAGGCCGGCCTCACCAGACCAGGAATTGTACTTCTAGTTATTGTGGCGATCTGACAAAAGGCAGGGAAAGAGTATGGTTAGTGCCAGTGTTCACTGTTGATGATGATAGAGAGGAGGCTGGCATCACCAGAGGCATGCTACTTAGTTCTTGTGGGCATCTGAAAAAGGCAGGAGAAAGAGATGGTAGTGTTCACTGATGATAGAGGGGAGCCGCGCTCACAAGATGGCATTGCCTACTCTAGTTTTTGTGGGATCTGAAAAAGGCAGGGCGACAAAGGAATGCGTTAGTGTTCACGATGATAGAGGGGAGGCTGGACACACCAGAGCATTCGTACTTAGTCCTTGTGGGATCTGAAATAAAGGCAGCGGAAAGACGATGGTTAGTGTTCACTCGATGATAGAGGGGAGGACTGGCACACCAGAGGCATTGTACTCCAGTTCTTGTGGGATCTGAAAAAGGCCAGCGAAAGGCCATGGATTATGCTTCAACTGATGTAGAGGGCGGAGGCTGCGCTCACCAGAGGCCCATTGCTACTACTAGTTCTTGTGGGGACTGAAGAAAAAGCAGGGAAAGGTATGGTTAGTGCTTTTCTTGCACTGAATGATAGAGGGGAGGCTGGCACACAAGAGGCCATTCAGTACTCCAACTATTGATAGGATCTGAAAAAGCAGAGAAATGTTCATGATGATAGAGGGTGAGGCTGGCCACACCAAGAGGCCATTTCACTCTAGTTCTTGTGGATCTGCAAAAAAGGCCCCAGGGCAAAGCGTGGTTAGTGTTAACTGATGATAGAGGGGAGGAGGCTGGCTCACCAGAGGCATCGTACTCCAACTCTTGTAGGATCTGAAAAAAGGCAGGGAAAAATCGCCCGGAAATTGTTCACTGATGATAGAGCGGGGAGCTGGCAACACCAGAGGGCATTGTACTCTAGTTCCGTGCGGATCTGAAAAAGGAGGGAAAGGATGGTAGTGCTTCACTGATGATAGAGGGGCGCCTCGTCACAGAGGCATCATACTCCAACTCTTGGAGGATCTGAAAAAGGCAGGGAAATTGTCACTGATGATAGAGGACGGTTGGCCTCACCAATCCAAAGAGGCATTGTACTCCAACTCTTGCTAGGAATCTGAAAAAGGCACCCAGGCCGAAATTGCTTCACTGATGATAGAGCGAGGTGACTCACCAATCCAACAGAGGCCAGTGTACTCCAACTCTTGTAGCTTCTGAAAAAGGCAAGGACAGACGATGCGTTATTGTTTCACTTATGATAGAGGGGCAGGGCCTGGCCTCACCAATCACAGAGGCCATCGTACATCAGCTTCTTGTAGGCAACACGACTCAAACTCGCAACAAGCAAACGACTCAAAACTCTCAACAGGCCCACAGGCCGCATGACGACTCAAAACTTTCAAACAGGCAACCATGAACTCAAACACTTAAACAGTGCACCCCCCCCACCACTCAAAAATCTAACCAGGCCAACCATGACTCAAAACTCTCAACAGGCAAAGACTCAAAACTCCTCAACAGGCCCCAACAACGGACCCTCAAACTCTCAACAGGCAGCCGCGATAACAAAAACGCGACTCAAAACTATCAACACGGCAACAACGAAGTCAAACTCTCAACAAGCCAACGACTCAAACTCTCAACTCAGGCATCCAGCCAACTCAAACTCTCAACAGGCCAAGCCGCCCGACCAAAACCTCAACAGGCACAACCACGACTCAAAACTTCCAACAGGGCCAAACCATGACTCAAAACTATCAACAGGCAACCACGAACCAAAACTCTCAACAGGCAACCATGACTCACAAACTATCAACAGGCACGCCATGACTCAAAACTCTCAACAGGCAACATGACGCAAAAGCTCTCACAGGCCAGCCGCGACTCAAAAACTATCAACAGCGCCCAACCCACTGACTCAATAACAGGCAACACACGTACTCAAAACTCTCAACAGGCAACAACGACTCAAAACTCTCAAACAGGCAACAATGGACTCAAAACTCTCAAACAGGCAACCAAGCACCAAAACTCAACAGGCCAACCACGACTCAAAACTCTCAAAAGGAACAACCATGACTAAAACTCTCAACAGGCAACCTACGAACTCAAAACTTCAAACAGGCAACCACGACTCAAACACTTCTCAACAGGCAGCGCTTCTACTCACACTACGGCGCGATGTTAGTCGGGAGTGCCGCAGAACGTACGTGGAGTCAGATTGCCCTCGAACATGCCCCTCCTTGCACATGCCAAAGTCCGCGATTTGCAGTGCCCCTCCGCTCCAGCGAATGTTGTCCAGCTTCAGAGCTCTGTGTGTGGGGGATGGGGGGTGGGGGGGGGAGGGGGGGGGGGGGGGGGGGGGAGGGGGAGGAGAGAAAACGATAAAAATGTTATGCTTCTTCATACAGTGGGAACCTCGTAGTTGCCTACCACCCTACAGACTGGTGTGGGGTGGGAAGATGGGTGTAAGACGTAGCACAAAAAAATATAAAATGAAGAGAACTACAGTGACTGAAACTCAGTAGACGCGACCACCCCACAGACCGGTCAAATCTGTCCCATTAATGTGAGGTGCCCGCTATACCGAATCACTCCATCAAGGCTACACAAAGGACGATGACATGCATAATGTAAAGAATGAATTTTATTTTTAACACTGTTGTATAAACATGCAACAATCGTATTTCCTTTGATTTCACTGAACTTTTCTTGACCTTGGTTTTTTTTTTTTAAAATTTTCTTTCGCCGTGATTAGCAAAACGAATCTTTTTTGTTTTGTTTGTTTTGGACTATGCTGTAAAAGTCCGTGCTCATCGGTGGTCGGCAGACTGATGGTAAATCACACTGAGTTATATGTATTCCGACCGAGATCACTGTCCCACTGTCCTGAATAGCGGGGTGGGTCGCTATACCACCGCGACACCCTAGTCATAAATCCATGAAAAATGTTTACAGCTTGACAAAAAACTGTCCCGGTATACTGAGGTTTCCCCCTCAATACTGAGGTGTGTCGCTAAGTGCATGGTGCTCCTGGGAAAGTTTCAAATATCATCATACAGGGTCCAGTGCCTGCCAGGCCCCGGCGGAGTGCATCTTTTTTTGGCCCCCTGGAAGCTGAAGGGAAACAACAGTTTCCAATGTATTGACGGGAGCTCTCGTTGCACTTTCACTTCGGTTCAACTTCATGACTCTATAACCAGCACAATGCATCTCTCAAAATTCTCTTAATCCAGTGACGCCAGCTCCAAGCAAAAAAAAAAGGAGTGGACAAAAATCCTGAACTTCAGGACATCCGGGAGTGGAGAACAAAAATCCTGAACTTCAGGACATCCAGGCGTGGAGTCTAAAAAAATCCTGAATTTCAGGACATCCTGAAGGGCAGGAGCTCCATGTAAGTGAGGTTTCGACGTCATAGCATTTTGGTCCAAACTATTTCCACATCACACATGCACCCTAGAGCCAAAAAAACGTTCCCTACCTATGGGGTTCAAGAATTGATAAAATACCAGTTCACCTACTTAACTGGTACTTTATCATTTTTGAGCCCCATACCTACCTGTATATAATGCCGTGCCTGTGCAGAAACATCAGGGCCAGGGTCACCTCTGCAGCGTAGAATCGAGCCCGCGGCTCGTCAAACTTGCGAGCCCGCTGAATTTGGAACATGAGGTCCCCCCCGTTCACGTACTCCATCACGAAGAACAGCCTCTCCTGCAACCGACATGAGTGAGAGAAAAAGGTGAACAGGCTTCCCCACTGAGAACAAGAAAACATCCCTTTGGAAAGGTGGAGGTCCTCCCTGTGGGGGCTACCGGGTGGGTGGGGGGGGAGGGGTGGGTGTCTTTCGTAGCAAATAGCTCCTCCACCTTCTGGAAATTCGTGCGCTTGTAACCTCCTCTAATCCGTCACCGTCTTTGACTCTGCCTTTTCCTTGCTTTGTGTCATCGACTATCTTCATGGAAGTTCTGGACCATTCTCCTGCTTCCCCTAAAAATCTTCCATATAGTTTCTCTGACTTGAGCTCCTCCGAAATTCAGAACGTTGTAGTCTATATCATAACCTTAGCATGGGAAGTCTTGAAAATTTGAAAACGGACTCTACGTACCATTGTCTACAAATGTGTGCGAGTTTCTAGAACAAAGGCTTAGAAATGACCAGTAAGTCAAAAAGATAGTAGATCTACTATCTTTCTGACTTTTTAGCCCATTCTCCTGCCTTTTTTTCACCAAAAACTATCTTCCATATAGTGCATCTCCTTTGAGCTCCTCCGAAACAGGAATTGGGTCGGCTGAATGCAGCGAGGACACCAGTGAAACTGGAGAAAAACGGACAAATACGTACCCATTGTGGCATTCCAAGGCAAATAGTCGTGCGAGTTTCTAGAACCAAGGCAGGAGAATGGTATCAGTAAGGCAGTTTTTTGATAGTAGGTGATAGTAATCAAAGGGAAAAGGCAGAGTTGTCAAAGACAAGAATTTCCAGAGGAAGGGATGCACCCATTATTTGCACAAGGGATGCCCCAGTATCCCCACGGGGGCTAGGATACATAATTATATTTATTGAAATACTGTAATATCTATCCTATTGCTACAGTATATGCATAAACTCAAATCGTGGGGTTTCAGTGGAATCCTTGTTTAACTCAAAACCGGGTAACTCAAAAAAACTGGATAACTCACAATAATGTTTGGTCCCAGTTTGATAATCTTTATGCTGAAAAGCCTTTTAACTCAAAAATATCTGAAAATAAGATTTTGGGTCCTCCAATTCCGACTTACACCGATTTCCACTGTATCTTCTTTTCCCCCACTGCTACCGGTCCCATCCAATTTCGACTTCACACTGATTTCCACTGTATCTTATTTTCCCACTGTGGGTCCCCCAATTTCGACTTAGCTGATTTCCACTGTATCTTATTTTCCCACTGCTGGTCCCTCCAATTTCGACTTAGCCGATTTCCACTGTATCTTATTTTCCCACTGCTGGTCCCTCCAATTTCGACTTAGCCGATTTCCACTGTATCTTATTTTCCCACTGCTGGTCCCTCCAATTTCGACTTAGCCGATTCCCACTGTATCTTCTTTTCCCACTGCTGGTCCCTCCAATTTCGACTTAGCCGATTTCCACTGTATCTTCTTTTCCCACTGCTGGTCCCTCCAATTTCGACTTAGCCGATTCCCACTGTATCTTCTTTTCCCACTGCTGGTCCCTCCAATTTCGACTTAGCCGATTTCCACTGTATCTTCTTTTCCCACTGCTGGTCCCTCCAATTTCGACTTAGCCGATTTCCACTGTATCTTATTTTCCCCATTGCTTGGTTTGAAATGTGAAATAGATGGCTGTAAGGAAATGGGCGTATGACAAAAGTAAGTTAGGATTCTGTGTTTGTGTGTTAAGTCAAGTCAAGTCAAGTTCAAGTCAAAAATGATCTTTATTGAGGGTTAAAGAATAAGTTAACAAAGCTTATTTTCATCCTGCCCTCAAAAAAAAAAATACACATCAATAAAAAATAAATGAACTTAAACATATTTACAGGAACACAAAAACAGAAAACATTATGATCAGTATAATGAAAGAAAACAACAACAACAAAGAACCAAACAGAAGAGAGAGGAAGGGAATAGGGAGGAAGAGAGGAGGAAGAGAAAGCTGGGGGAGGAAACACACACACACACACACATATGCGCGCGTTTGCGCATATACACCACACCCACATACGCTCACTCACACACACACGCTCACTCAACTCCACAGCAGATACACACACACACACACACACCACACACACACCACACACACACAAACCACTCACACACACCAACACACACACATTGGTAAACAAAAACCAAAAACAGAAGGAAAGGGAAGATAGAAGGAAGAAAAGAATATTTTCAGACATAAGAACAATCAATGCATATATAGCATCTCAATAATGCCAGATTACAATTTATCAAACCAGGTGATTCTTTAAAGTTTTTTTAAAAGCTGGTTAAGATGGACTTGATTTCAAGAATGATGGCAAGTTGTTCCATGTGTTTCCTCCACAGCATGTCTAGCTGGATTTGAACAGATCGTTATGGGGCTAAGGAAATGAAAGCTTATGAGTATGTCGATTTTCATTTAAATTAAAGGAACTTATTATTTTATTTGGGACTGTTCCTTTTACGATGTTGTACATACATAGGCATTTGTTTAAGAAAAGTCTTTCTTTAAAAGGAAGGAGGTTTAGTTGTTTATAGTCAATTATTGTCAAACTAGTTGACTTAAGTAGGACAAGCTTTAAAGCTATTCTGTGTAAGCGAGTTATGTATTTTAAGTTATTTTCACTAGCACTATCCCATAACATGGATGCGTAATTTATAAGAGGTAAGATATGTGCATGAAAAAAGAGTTTTCTTGAATGAAGGTATAAGAAATTCTTTATTTTTGATAACTGGTAAATTCTTTTAGAGACACGCTTACCGAGGTCATTAATGTGATAACTCCACGATACGTCCTTATCAATGATAACACCTAACACTTTATGGGAGGAAACTTCTTCAATTATCTTATCTTTGACATACAATGGAGGAAACAGAGAGTTCATCTTCTTTCGCTTTTGACATGTGGTTATATACATACATTTTGTTTTTTGTGCATTAAGAGACATGTGGTTCAATACTGTCCACTCAGTTAGCTTATTAACATTGGTCTGCAGATTGTTCCTACTAATTTCAAAAGACCGGCACGTTAATTGCACTGAAGTGTCCATCAGAAACAGTTCACAACAGCATTTAAATGGACAAAGGCAGTCGTTATGTAGATTGAAAATAGAAGTTGCCCCAAGACTGATCCCTGGGGACACCAAACTTCTCGGGATAACTTGACCTTACAGAATTGATTTCCACCAGCCTGTTGTCGATTCAGGTAAGCACGACGCAATGAACACCAAGCACTGCTAGATATTTGTAATGAAGTAAGTTTTTATTAAAGTGAATGGTTGATAACATCAAACGTCTTTAGCAAATCTATGAATAAGCACTGTAAATTCGGTTTGTTATTGATATTTGAAAACATCTATCTACTAGTTGTATAAGAGCAGTATGTCAGGAGTGATTTGTCTAAAACACACCGATTTTCATTTATTAAATCGTTGATCAAATGAAATTCAATTTTTGGGATGTGCTTTTCAATTGGTTTAGACAATTACTTATATTGATATAGGTCCTGTAGTTAGCTGTCGTTGATCGTCACCGCTTTTATGTAATGGTTTAACTTTTGCTTGCGTGGATTTTAAGGAAACTGTTTTTTATCACTGCATAAGTTATGAATAATGTAGTGAGAGTGTCTCTATAGCAATGAAGCGGTTTTTCAGTATTTCTCCTCCATTCCATCTAAAAAGTTGTGGTGTGTGTGTGTGTGTTTGCTTTGTATTGCATTTTTGTTTGAATGCGTTGTGTTGAATGCGTTATGATGCTAACGTGTCCTGTGCGACCTGATTTTATTTCTTCAAGATTCAGCGACGAATAATACTGCATGCTGTTGTTGTTGTTGTGTGCGTGGGTGTGTATTTGTACACATTGGTATTTTTTTGTATTTGATACTTTATAGAACCAAAGTGTGTGGTGTGTGTGTGTTGTGTGTGTGTGTGTGTGTGTGTGTGTATATGCATTATACTTGTCCTGAAATGAACATAGATGGCGGTGAGAACGGGTGTTTGGTATTTGGCACTTTATAGTACCAAAGTGTGTGTTGACTCTCTCGGTATGTGTGTGTGGGTTTGTGTGTGTTGTATGTGTGTGTGTGTGTGTGCGTGTGCGGTTGTGTGTTTGTTGTGACATGTGGCGTGCTATTAACCTTGGTCTGCGAATGAGCAGTAGAGGGTGGGAGCGAAGGAAACGGGTGTTTGGCGGACAGGGCCAGGATAGAGTTTCTCTGTCATGGTACAGTGCGTGTGTGTGCTGTTTATGTGTGCATGCTCGCGCGCGCGTGTGTGTGTGTGTGTGTGTGTGTGTGCTAATGCATGCTAGCATGTGTGCATGTGTTATACATTGGTCTGAAATGAGCAGTAGAGGGCGGTGAGGAACGGGTGCTTGGCAGACAGGGCCAGGATGCGCTTCTCTGTCATGGTGCAATCGACGTCGTCGTCCTGTATAATGACATCCTTCTTCAGCACCTTCACCGCAAACACCTCCTCCGTCCCTTTCCTCTCTGCCAACATCACCTGACACACACACAATTCACAAATCTTTTATTGTCTTTGAGAAAATTAAAGAGATTCTTTGTTCAGCATGCACATCAGAGCTGATTCTAGGATTTTGAAAAAGTGGGGGCGTTCCCCCCCTAAGAATGAAAAAAGGGGGGCAGGTCCAATGGATACGAGGGGAAGGGGGTGGGGGGAGGCGGCCGATTCAATCTTCGCTAGCCATGGCCACTTCTTCAGCCACTCGTCTTGGAACCGGTGTTCCCTCGCACTAGTGCCGTTATCTTCGGGCTGCTTCTCCGAGACTGTTGATGCAGTAGCTGTTTCTGCAACATCTTCTGCACACTCGTTTGGCAGAGGATTTCTTTTTGATTTTTTACTTTGCCGCCACAAAAACTAAAGTCGAAGAGCGTCGTTGTCCGCTTCATTTTGAAGAAAATTCAACATGGCGGGTAGGACTCTCGCAACTTCTTGTCGGTAAAACGAGATGAACGCGATTGGTTGATTTACACAAACATTGTAAAAGAACCAATGAAATGTCAAGAAATCATTCATTCCTGCTCGATGCTTTCAGCTTGTGCAGACGACGGATTTAGCAGATGACGAAGGAATTCCTGCAGCGATCGGCAAAAAGTGCTGGCAGTTTTGCAAATATGCGGGCAGTCGGCGTCTGCCCGCAATTAGACCCGATTATTGCGTTAAGGAACAGATTTTTTGGGGATTGTACCAATCCCGCGCCCTGGAATCAGCTCTGCACATGGATTGACAAGAAATGAATGAATAACACAGGCAAAGACATTTGCTACATTTATAAGTTAACAATGAAAAAAGCAAACAAACTGTCACACACACACACATCACATGCACACACAGACACATTGTGCATTCCCTCAGTCTCAAATACTCACCCCCAACATTCTGAAGTTGAAGACATGCTCTCTCTCTCTCTCCCTCACCTTGCCAAAGCTTTCCTTGCCCAGCACTTTGACGAAATTGAAGACATGCTCTCTCTCTCTCTCTGTGTGTCTCTCTCTCTCTCATGTCTCACATCTGTCTGTCTCTCTCTCTCTCTCCCTCACCTTGCCAAAGCTTTCCTTGCCCAGCACTTTGACGAAGAAATTGAAGACATGCTCGCTCTCTCTAATCTCTCTGTGTCTCTGTCCTCTAGTTGTATGTCTCGACTATCATGTTGCACCTTGCCAAAGCTTTCCTTGACAGACATGGACAAAATTGAAGACAGCCTAAATCTCTTATCTCTTGCAAAATCTCTCTCTCTGAAGTTTGCTGTCTGAACTCTCTCTCTCTCTCTCTCACCTTGCCAAAGCTTCCCATGCCCAGCACTTTGAGGAAGTTGAAGACATGCTCTCTCTCTCTCTCTCTCAATGTTCGTTGCCAAAGCATTAGTTATGTATTGCACTTTGACGAACCAAAGACAGAATGAAAGAAGTAGGCCCACAGCCTAAATCTCTCACCTTGCCAAAGCTTCCCTTGCCCAGCACTTTGAGGAAGTTGAAGGCATGCTCTCTCTCTCCTCTCTGTCTCTCTCTCTCCTCCTGAAAGTTGTGAAGACATGAAGTCTCTCTCTCTCTCACAGTGTCTCTCTCTCTGTGTCTCTATCTTGAAGCATCGCTCTCTCTCTCACCTGTGCCGAAAACTTCCCTGGAAGTTGAAGACATGATTTCTCTCTCTCTCTCTCTCTCACTCTCTCACCTTGCCAAAGCTTCCCTTGAAGTTGAAGACATGCTTTCTCTCTCTCTCCTCTCACTCTCTCACCTTGCCAAAGCTTCCCTTGAAGTTGAAGACATGCTCTCTCTCTCTCTCCTCTCACTCTCTCACCTTGCCAAAGCTTCCCTTGAAGTTGAAGACATGCTCTCTCTCTCTCTCTCTCTCTCTCTCTCTCCTCTATCTCTCACCTTGCCAAAGCTTCCCTTGCCCAGCACTTTGAGGAAGTTGAAGTCGTGCAGGTGGAAGCGATCAGAGGTGCGGTGGGCTCGGTCAGAGGAGGAGGACCTCATTCGCCCCCCGCCACCATTGTCGTTGGGGCCCAGCCGCCCCCCCTCGCCCCCCATCATGTAGTCCTTATCGCTGGGGAGGCTGAAGTCCTGTCGGCCCCCCTCGCAGTCCTCCAGATCTGAGAGGAGAGCAGAGACCTCGGTGTGAATCACTTCACTGGATTCGCCTCCGATTGATCGTCGCAAAGCTTCCCTCCCAAACAAAACTTGATAAATGTGATGGCGCGTATTGGCCACTGCAACAACCGTGTTTTGCTAGAGTGAATGCCCTTGGTAGATGCTTGAGTACTGACCAAACAAGGGCATAACTCTCGCCAATAACCCTATTTGAGGCCACTAAATGGCTGCCTTTTCGCAAGAGTGAATGCCCTTTTCAGATACTGACCAACAAGGGCTTCACTCTCACCGTCAAGGGCGTTGTCAATAACCCTAGTTGCAGTGGCCAATAGGAAAAAACAGACGTAAGTTGCTCGGAATGTTTTTGAGCAAAATCCCCAATACTGTCAACAGCCCCCCCCCCCCACCCTAAAAAAAAAAGACCAATTTTCTATTTAGGGCATATTTATATCTATTTAAATAATGTATTCTTCCTGTACCTGCGACACGAAACACTATTTTGAACGATTTCTTTGTTTATTTGGATGGTTTTTTTAATGAAGTAAATGGAAAAAATTCTGGCAATATTCTGTCTTTTATGTCTGCAATTTCTGCAAAATATGATCTATTTTGTATGTCAAACTTCAAACGGCTATAAAATCAAACGTAAAGAAGACAACTCAATTCTGTTTTTAGCGTATTGACTGGGAATCTTCGCTTCATCTTGCAAAAAACCCACATAATCTCAGTTTTACGCCAAAGCTGCCATTATGTCGGGGGGGGGGGGGGGGGGGGGGGGGGGGAGGGGGGGGGGTGGGGGTGGGGCGGGGGGGGTTGGGGGGGTGTTCCCATGCACTGTCACAAATATCGTTAATAACAGCGTGCAAGAAACAACACTCTTTGTGGACACTGGTAGAATCTTTTATTAATCTTACCATCTTATTCTAACTTAACCCTTTCACCGCCAATGTCGCATTTATGCACCACAAAGGTTCACACCCATGCTACTAAAAGGCATCAAATCAGGTCCTGTTATTTGAATACCCTATTTTCTTCATTTTGGGAGAGTAATGGTAGGCCTATTGTTATGCATGTCACAGAGGAATTCCAAGTATTGCTGCAGATTTTGTTTTTCTCAACCCAGTTAAGTTTTATGGCATTTTTTTGGCTGAAAAATGGCTGGCGGTGAAAGGGTTAATTTTCCAGGGTTTTTTTCAGCTACCCCCAAGTAAGGACCTTGTAAGGAACTGTAGGCCTAAGGATAATGTTCATCTTTTAGCCAACGATCTTGAAAGGAACACTTTCCCATCATTGTGAACAATGTCTAAGCAGATACCAAAACTATGGCTTGACACAGATATACGAGACGTTCTATCCAAAGGTATACCGCTTTTTGTGACATAACAAGTGGAAAATGAAATTGGCGTTTTTTAAGTAAAAAACTATACTGCATGAAAGATAAACATCTCCAGCACACATAATCATGAAAATTTGAACAAGCTAAACCCCAGGAGTTGAGGAATTCATTTAGGGGTAGACCTACCGAAAATACAGCAAAAATAAAGTTTTTTCCTTTTTGATGTTATATTGATTTGTTTTGGTACTAAAATGCTTATAATGTCATATATTCTTTTGATATTTCATATGCTATTCTTTCTATCGTGGAGTTTATGCCATTTTGCATTGAGGGAGGAGAAATTTACACCAAAACCGTTTGCGTAAAAAAGTTAGCAAAAATTGAGTATTTTTTCGCCAGTTTAACCAGATAATTGAAAAGCTATTAAAGATATTTTCTTAAAATTGTGTGCACATTTGTAAAACCTAATTACCTGGAAGTGTTTGCGGCTGTTTTGAAAATAATTGATTGCTTTTTTTATTTTTTGACATAATTATTGTATTTTTATTTTAATAAATTTTGCGTATATATGCATTAAGTCATAAAACGTGAAATTTGCAACATATGCCTTATTTTCTATGACAATATTATCCAGACATGAGAACCATTTACGTGTGTACCAAAATTCAAAACAATCAGAAAACTTTTTTTTATTCACGATAGGGGGAAAAGTGATATATGCTATTTTTAGTAACTCTAGCAGGTACTTTTTCATTCAATTTTTATGTTGTGGTGACTAATATAATTTTCAACCTTATAAAAGATTTTGTATGTTTTTTAGTCTGTATTTGACTTTCAGGCTTAATTTGTGATAATTTAAAGTGATAGATATATCTTTATCATAAAGTTTATGACCCCTGATAAAGTAGGCCTTACCCCTTACCGCTAACGTCATACACCAAAAGCTAACAAATGAGTTGATTTGCTGCGAACCTGACCTGTATACTTGAAAACGGATTTTTTAGTTGTAGCTAATTAGCAGTATTAATTAATAACAATATAATAATAATAATAATAATGGTATTTTTCATAGTGAGTTGATGTGGCTGCAAAAACTTATACTTGAAAACGTGATTGTAGTTGTAACTAATTACCAGTATAATTAGTAATAGTAATAATAATAATAATAAAAAAATTAAAAAATATAATAATAATAGGGTATTTTCATAGCGAGTTGATTTGCTGCAAACCTGAAAAGAGAAAGCGGATTTTAGTTGTAACTAATTACAATAACTTTAATAATAATAATAATAAGAAAAATAATAATAATAATAATGGTATTTTCAAATCGTGAGTTGATTTGCTGCAAACCTGACCTTATACTTGAAAACGGATTTTAGGTGTAACTAATTACAGTATAATTAATAATAATAATAATAATAATGATGATAATAATAATAATAATAATGGTTATTTTTATAAGCGTGTTGATACCCCGTACTAGGCTCATCACGCTTTACACAACAACAAAAAAGAAGCAAATCACACAGGCGTAACATGCCCTGTAAAAGTGGTCGGTGGTCAGGCTGCCGCTCTGTTTCCCACTAAACCTACACCCCCCTCTCCCCCCTGCTTTTTTTGTAAATTTAAATTTTTTTTGGGGGGGGTGGGGGGGGGGTAATTCTCCGTCCTCTCGGCCTGGGAGGGCACATATAGGACATTTGTATTCATGCAGGTAGTGTTTGTTATTACATATGTTTATTATTTTGTATGCTTTTTAAAATACATCATTTTAAAGAGCAACCAGAACTGTAGCCTAGTTTTTGAAGTGCGACAATTTTGTCAAAATGTACGACAATTTTGGAACGACAGACCGACAGATACACAAAGTGAGCTATAGGTTTGTGGCTTAAGCCACAAACAATAAACATACGGAATACAGACACTACAACAGACACGACAAGTATGCGGTGCTTCTTTTGATGAGTATAAGTAGGATACATATTTTTAAATGTTTTCCAAAAGAATATAAAAAGTTACGAAATGGTGCATGAGATAACATTCTGGTTTACAGATTAAAATTATTGAAAAGCCAGGGGAGGTGACTCATGATTGGAGTGGTAAATAGACCGCGTGCCACAAACTATTGCAATTTTCGCGCTTGTTTAATGAAAAGTGGTCTGAATGCTTGCGCCGCGCGCAGCTCTCTCTCTCTCTCTCTGTAATGTTGGTACATGTATTGATTGTCCACTAAGCAAAGGTTCGCCTGAAACGGAAATACATTTTGTAATAATTTGCCCTAAATATTTAGTAAGCCTACTTAGAGAACAATGGATCCCTAAAAAATATTACAATCATCCTTCTACTTTTAGGCTAGTTTTGCTAATGTGTAACTGATGCACTTAGAATTCGTAATGAAACAACGTGATATTTTGTGATATTAACTTGATACTGTTTGTTATGTTTATCTCTTTGAATTGTGAAAGTTTCTCATTGTTTTACCCTTTCCCCCACTACTTCCCCATGACTGGAACAGATGGCCCATTACCCATTTCATTAAACTCTGTCTGTCTCTCTCTGGCTCTGTCTCTGTCTCTCTCTCCATTATATGGATTAATGAATAGGCCTACCCGCCATCCAATTTGTGATGATATTATATTAATGTTTACAACAAAATATTGTGTGCATGCGTTAAACCCTCACCATTTTCCCCCAGTTTGGAATGAACTGTGAGGCCCTTGGCATAAACATTCAGACTTCAGCCCTCTCTCTCTTTTTGTCTTATCTCTCACTCACTCATACATACACCACGCGCGTGCGCATTTACACACACACGCGCGCGCGCGCGCTGCGCGCACGTACACACACGCACACACGCGCGTGTTCGCACAAGTTCATCCTCATGCGATGCGGCACACGCACAACAAACACATACACAGAGTGACACACACACACACAAACACACACACACACATGCGTGCGCGCCACACACACTTGCACGCACACACATTCACACACCACACACACACAACACACAACACGCCCGCGCGCGTGTTCGCACACGTTCACCCTCATGCGAGCGTCACACGCACACAAACACACACATAGAGTGACACACACATGCGTGCGCGCACA
>CM065688.1:15870911-15873329 GCA_017654935.2 Phymorhynchus buccinoides | reverse complement strand
TCCGTTTTTGCCTCTCTTACCATACATAAAGCTGTATTTTAGGAAAACAAATTATAGCTAATAACCTTTTTGGAATAATAACCCTAACCCAAACCCTAACCCTACCCCTACCCCTACCCCCCACTATGTACGGCAGTACACCGCGATTGTCACAGTTGTGGTTCGTTGCGGTTTTCCGTCTTATAGGGTGGGGGTAGGGTTTAGGGTTAGCTAAAATACAGCTTATGTATGGTAAGAAAGGCAAAAACGGAAAAATACAATTACCGAGAAATGCATGGGAGGTTGGCACATCTTGACCTTTACCAAAAAATGTTATAACAAAATATAAAAACAACGAATATCTACCAACAAAATAAATAAAATAATAAAAGGCCAAATTTCGATATAAGTTTAAACCTTTCGCCGCCAGCCATTTTCCAGCCCAAAAAAATACCATAAACCTTAACTGGCTAGAAAAAAAAATATGTCTGCAATATTGAGAATTCCTCTGTGGCATAAGGCCCATCCTTTACCTCCAAAAATTAAGAAAATATAGGGTCTTCTTATAACAGGCCCTGAGTTGATGCCTGTTAGTAACATGGGTGTTAAAACATTGTGGTGCTAAAATGCAACATTGGCGGTGAAAGGGTTAAACAGAAATCAAAAAATACAACAAACAATGACTCTCTCTCTCTCTCCCCCCCCCCCCCAGCTCTCTCTCTCTCTCATCTCTCTCTCTCTCTCCTCTCGCTCTATCTCTCTCTCTCTCAATAAATAAATAAATAAATAAATAAAACTACTAATAGATCCAAATAAAACCGACGCACACAAAAATATATGAAAATATATAAAACAAATTTAGTAAAACAAATACGGTAATAATGAAACTAGGATACTAAACCAGATTCTTCCCGTATCTTACAAAAGCTTCTAATTTATCATCATGATCAGAGAAAAAAAAAAGTTCAACTTTCAGTGCTTTCCACTTTCTAGCTGCATCAAGATGATAGTGAAGCCATGGATTTCGAGAAGAAGAAAAATTGTACACAATGCATCCTTCGTCCAAAAGAATCCTGTGTCAGAATGTGACATCATTCTTTTTTTTTTTAGGGAATTGATTAATGTGTTGTTAAGTTTTGGGAAAAGGCGTACAGTTAATTTCTTGTTTGTAAGCATAGGGTAGGGAAAAACGGGGTAAAAAGCCCCATGGGCATTTTGCCCATAAGACGGTATGGTGCATTTCGTCTTATGGGCAAAATGTCATGAGATAATTGGCAAAATGGAAATTTTCTTCATTTCTTACCCATGGGCTTCTTACCCCTCAATGGGCTTTTTACCCCGTCTTTACCCTAAAAACAAGAAAGCAAGATGAAAAAAAAACCAAATCGACAAGTACACAAAACATGTTTCAGATAATTATGCTCATATTCTTTAGTAAACTTATTTATTATCGACTTGTCAATCACTATCTTGTCAGGGAAATAGCGCATCCGGGGGGCCGTTTCACAAGGGCTAACGCCGTTTCGTCGCGCTCGCTCAAATCGGCAAAACGGTCTAAGAAACACACGCCTTCGTTTGCCGATAGTTTCGCGTGACGTTTTGTTCTTGTCAAACACCGAGCAAGCGGCGAAACTATCCGGAAGTAGCGGGGGGGGGGGGGGGGAATATATTCCTGTTGTTGATTGGTCCATTAAAGTTTGGTTAAAATTAATACATTTTTGGTTAACCAATCAGACAAGAGCTTGGTAATATTCTTCCGCAAACGTTTCCTAAAGTGTTTCTTAGACCCCTTTTGGGCGACCGTCGTCTAGAGAAACTCGACCCTGAGAAAGACGTAGGGCCTAGCCGTATAAACAACATAAAGGCAGAACAGGAACTGTAGATATTTCTAAAATAAGGAACGACTGCTGTACCTTGTCACAGCTTACAAATACAAGGGTAGGAAAGGGTACCTGAGGAGCGGAGACACAACGTTTCGATTCATAGAATCTTCATCACACACCCGGGTCGAGTTTCTCTAGATAACGGTCGCTGCGCGAATAACGCTTACGCCAAACGGGGCCTAAGAAACACTTTAGAAAACGTTTGCGGGGAAGAATATTACAAGCTTTTGTCTGATTGGTCCCCCAAAAAAATATTTTAAGCAAACTTTAATTGACCAATCAACAACAACAAAAGTATTCACCCCCTACTAGTTCCGGATAGTTCGCCGCTTGCTCAGGTTTTTGGCAAGAACAAAACGCCACGCGAACTATCGGCAAACGAAGGGTGTTTCTTAGACCGGTTTTTGCCGATTTGAGCGAGCGCAAACGTAACGTTAGCCCTTGTGAAACGGACCCCCGATGAAAGATTTTATGAATCGAAACGTCGTGTCTCCCCTCCTCAGGTGCCTTTTTCTACCCTTATATTTGTAAGCTGTAAATATTTCTGTTTCTACGG
>CM065688.1:15860911-15865911 GCA_017654935.2 Phymorhynchus buccinoides | reverse complement strand
ACCCCTCGGCCTGCTGAGGACGCTGGAAGCGGGCGGGGACCCGGGCGTAGGGAATGCCCCAGTACACCTTGACCTGACGACCCTGCACTGACGTCACCAGGCCTCTGACCTCACCGTGGGTGGTGCGTACGGTGACGTCATCCAAGGATCCGGAAATGACGTTTGCAAAGGCTGTGACCAATAGCACCTGGAACAGTGTTGGCTGCTTCATGGCTGGGGGGCGCTGAAACGAGACAAAAGTCTCACCATTCAGTCAAGCCTTCCACCATAGTCTTTGAAACAAAATAACACCAATCCCAATGGATTATAAGAACGGCATTTAGATATTTGTTGATAACATTTCTTATCTATTGGCCACAGCTGTAAGTATAGTCATTAACGCCCTTGACGGCAAGAGTTAAGCCCTTGTTGATCAGTATCCAAAAGGGCATTCACTATCGCAAAAGGCAGCCATTAAGTGGCCACAAATAGGGTTACTGGCGAGAGTTATTCCCTTGTTTGGTCAGTACTCAACCATCTTCCCCCACCCACCAAGGGCATTCACTCTTGCAAAAGATGTTCTTTGCAATGGCCAATACACATGTAAAGGCCACACAGTTACGTGGATGTTCAACGCTAGTATCAGGGATGGGAATTGTCCGCCAAACAGCAGATTTCCGACGAAATCACATTGCTAATTTGAGCTTCTATTGCTGTTTTGGGGCTTCAGATACCAAAACAGCTTCAGCATTACCCCCTGGACCCCTACTAGGGGCCTTCTGCGGCCCCTAGACCCTCGCTTTTCAGCTTTTTTCTTTACTTTTCCAATTCCCGTGCCTGTAGTGTAGAAGACGCATGCCTCAGCATCAAGACAGCCTAGTAGTTCATGGCAGCTATCCTTTCTCATTCTTGCACGTCTTTATCCGTATAATATATTCTACACGTATTTCCACAATAAAGGCTTTTTGGCTCACTCGTATTAACGAAGTTAACACGAAGTGAGTCTATAGTATAATAGTTGTTCGGGGGGGTGGGGGGGTGCGTGCGTGTGTGCGTGCGTGCGTGCGTACGTGCGTGCGTGCGTGCGTGTGTGTTGCTTCCCTAGTCCAATCTCCAAACTTTAACATTGCCATTTTCTCGGGAAATAGAAGGCATACATTGTTCAAACTTTCAATACACATAGATGTTTATGCAAGCTTTCAAACAATAATGATTTCAACAAATAAATATTTAAAGCAACACTGTAAACAGATAACAAACAAAACATTTTAGATTAGTGGGTTAGAGAGTATTCAACAGGCAACATGAGCTAAGAGAGTCATCAACAGTGAAAGCCTCGATAGCTCATTGGTAGAGTGTCTGTCTGTCATGTCAATGGTTCCGGGTTCGATTCTCGGCAAAGGCACTTTTTTTTCTTTCTTTTTTAAGTTGTATCCATTAACAATAGTTTCATTTGTACTTTAAACACCCCCCCTAATGTTTACGACCCTCCATCTCAAAGTCATTATTTTGTTGGCAATCTTGTACTTAAACACCCCCCCCCCCCCACCCCAACCCCCGAGTGAGCCTTGAAGGCTTTGCCTCTTGTTTTTCAATTCACTGACAAAAGGACATTCCACATTTCACGCAGCATAATTATGTTTAATTTCGCAGAACTTAATGCGTCTGATGTTGATATTTTCGGACTGTGTTTTTTGTGTTTTGTGATTTCGGGGGGGAGGGGGGGGGGGAGTTTATGCGAAGCTGCCAGCACTTACGGTAACCGGAAGTTCTCAGACACCACCATACGTTAATGGTTGACGTGTGACTCTCTCCCGAGCTTGCTCACTGCTTTACAAACCATATGTACATCAATAAAGAAAGAAAAGTGCTCAACAACTGCTCACCCTTGCCCTCACACCCCCACCCGCACCCTCACACTCCTGCCCCTTTCCAATCACACTTAATTTCCTGATAATTTTGTGTTCATCCATTCCTCCCCTGAACTATTAATACTCAGTCAGTGAAGACAGACTGTCCACAAACACACCACTGCAAATTCAGTCCGACGAAGAGCTATGCTCGAAACTGTTGAGTAACTCAACAAATGACCTAGGATTCTTCTTCCTCCCACCCAGGTCATATCAGTGCATAGGTACATCATAAACGCCAACTGTGTGTGTGTGTGTGTGTGTGTGTGTGTGTGTGTGTGTGTCCGTGTGTGTGTGTGTGAAACACAGAAACGGGCCTTATAACTCCGCCGTTTTTCGACCGAATCGCTTCAAATTTGCTATGAGCCCTAACGTGGCCATGGCAACGGCAACCAAGGCGGCCGTGTCATTTGCGCGGTTTGGCAAATGCGCGAAACGCGTATCCACCGGCCTCTCGGCGCCCGTATCTCCGGTATTTCTGGACGGGTTGCCTTCAAATTTGGAAGGCAGATGACCGGGGAGAGTGACTATCTGTGTGCCAAACTGGAAGCGAATCGATTCATAAACGCGCGCGGGGGGTGGTTGGGGTGGGGGTGGGGGGGTGCGGTGGGGGTTAGAACGGGATGAGTGAAGAAGATGGAAGGAGGGAGAGAGACAAAAGTAATAATATAATGATTTTGCGAACCCGACGAAACCAGTACTCGACATTACCGGTACTTGGCGTTACCGGTACTAGGCGTTACCGGTACTCGGGGTTGCGCTAGTCTATATAATTCTAGTCATGTTGGTACATGTAGGACGTTTTACTTTTGACTTACCACCTGGTGAGGGGGGGGGGGGGAGGGGTCCGCCAGGGAGCTGTATAGGTTCCGGGTTAAGGGTTTTGAGGGGTGGGGGTGTTTTTTAAACATGGTTAAACGAGTCAGACGACAACAGCAATAACATCTCGCCCTACATTCTAAATGTGGGCTACCTTTTGTTATCACCATCTGCTCAAGTGATTCGAGACACACTTGTACAATGCTTTTGTTGTCAGTGTTCCACAAGAAACTGATAGTAGGAGTACTTTTCGGCCAAAAGAAATAATAGTGGGGGGTTTTTTGGGGGGTCAGTTTCTCTCTCTCTCTCTCTCTCTCTCTCTCTCTCTCTCTCTCTCTCTCTCTCTCTCTCTCTCTCTCTCTCTCTTACCAAAATAAAAATAAATTTCAGGTGTTTTTGTCTGGCTGATTGCTTCTCTCTCTCTCTCTCTCTCTTTCTCTCTCTCTCTCTCTCTCGTAAATATTATTTAAACATTGAAACTATTTTTCAGTTGCTACGGTTTTAAACGTTCGACTGATCATGACGAAATTTGACACTTTCTAATTTCGATTTATGTTTCGAGGGACTGTGTGTGTTGATCAGATGGGGATATATATACCTGGAAAGTCCCGAAGTTTTTCAATTATTAAGATAATGGGACGATCCTGGGGGTACTGCAATACCTGGAAAGTCCCGAAGTTTTTCAGTTATCAAGATAGTGGGACGATCCTGGGGGTACTGCAATACCAGGAAAGTCCCGAAGTTTTTCAGTTATCAAGATAGTGGGACGATCCTGGGGGTACTGCAATACCAAGAAAGTCCCGAAGTTTTTCAATTATTAAGATAGTGGGACGATCCTGGGGGTACTGCAATACCAGGAAAGTCCCGAAGTTTTTCAGTTATTAAGATAGTGGGACGATCCTGGGGGTACTGCAATACCAGGAAAGTCCCGAAGTTTTTCAGTTATTAAGATAGTGGGACGATCCTGGGGGTACTGCAATACCAGGAAAGTCCCGAAGTTTTTCAATTATTAAGATAGTGGGACGATCCTGGGGGTACTGCAATACCAGGAAAGTCCCGAAGTTTTTCAATTATTAAGATAGTGGGACGATCCTGGGGGTACTGCAATACCAGGAAAGTCCCGAAGTTTTTCAATTATTATGATAGTGGGACGATCCTGGGGGTACTGCAATACCAGGAAAGTCCCGAAGTTTTTCAACTATCAAGATAGTGGGACGATCCTGGGGGTACTGCAATACCAGGAAAGTCCCGAAGTTTTTCAATTATTAAGATAGTGGGACGATCCTGGGGGTACTGCAATACCAGGAAAGTCCCGAAGTTTTTCAATTATTAAGATAGTGGGACGATCCTGGGGGTACTGCAATACCTGGAAAGTCCCGAAGTTTTTCAATTATTAAGATAGTGGGACGATCCTGGGGGTACTGCAATACCTGGAAAGTCCCGAAGTTTTTAAGTTATCAAGATAGTGGGACGATCCTGGGGGTACTGCAATACCAGGAAAGTCCCGAAGTTTTTCAATTATTAAGATAGTGGGACGATCCTGGGGGTATTGCAATACCAGGAAAGTCCCGAAGTTTTTCAATTATTAAGATAGTGGGACGATCCTGGGGGTACTGCAATACCAGGAAAGTCCCGAAGTTTTTGAATTATTAAGATAGTGGGACGATCCTGGGGGTACTGCAATACCAGGAAAGTCCCGAAGTTTTTTCAATTATCAAGATAGTGGGACGATCCTGGAGGTACTGCAATACCAGGAAAGTCCCGAAGTTTTTCAATTATTAAGATAGTGGGACGATCCTGGGGGTACTGCAATACCAGGAAAGTCCCGAAGTTTTTCAATTATTAAGATAGTGGGACGATCCTGGGGGTACTGCAATACCAGGAAAGTCCTGAAGTTTTTTCAGTTATTAAGATAGTGGGACGATCCTGGGGGTACTGCAATACCAGGAAAGTCCCGAAATTTTTCAATTATTAAGATAGTGGGACGATCCTGGGGGTACTGCAATACCAGGAAAGTCCCGAAGTTTTTCAGTTATTAAGATAGTGGGACGATCCTGGGGGTACTACAATACCAGGAAAGTCCCGAAGTTTTTCAATTATTAAGATAGTGGGACGATCCTGGGGGTACTGCAATACCAGGAAAGTCCCGAAGTTTTTCAATTATTAAGATAGTGGGACGATCCTGGGGGTACTGCAATACCAAGAAAGTCCCGAAGTTTTTCAACTATCAAGATAGTGGGACGATCCTGGGGGTACTGCAATACCAGGAAAGTCCCGAAGTTTTTCAACTAT
>CM065688.1:15843411-15850911 GCA_017654935.2 Phymorhynchus buccinoides | reverse complement strand
TGTGTGCGACAACGTAAATGCGCGTGTGTGTGTGTGTGTGTGTGTAGGCTAGACCTATTTAGGCTATCTGTTTGTCACCTATATTGTGTGTGTGTGCGCGTGTGTGTATGTGCGCGAGAGTGCGCGAGCGTGCTAAAACATTGTGTGTGCATGCAAAACAAACACATTGCAGGCTTATTAGCTACTATTTCTTTTTTTTCTTTTTCTTTATTTAAACGAAGGAAAGATGTTGCACGCGCGCACACACCCTGTTTTCCTTCTTTAAAAACACTTACCTCATTTTTCATCCTTCCCCTTGTTAAAAGTCACCAAATGACGGTAATAATAATAATAATAAACTCAACACGAAACTACTAAATCTCCATGTTTTGCTACATGCAAATGCAAAACGTATGCTCTTTTTTTTTAGCAACACGAAAAAGTTGTCATTTGGTCAAATTTTACCACCACCACCACCCCCTTTCCTTCTTCACCAGTCACACAAAATTTGCCTGCAAATTTAAAAACAAATGTTTTAAAATGGGCCTCTGGTGCGACGCCCTCTCTCTCCGGGTGGGAGTAACCCGAATTTCACATAGACTGCCTCCTCTGCGACTATGAAGTATCAAATACCAAAATGACAAATACCTTTGAACGGCAGGCACAGTTAAAGACAAACGCACACAGCAATGCTATAATATATTCAATTATTTTACCTACTCTTGAATGTGATCTTGAAGTGTATCCTTGCTGCTTTCAGATTTCAGATTCGCGATCTACACTGCTGCTCTGCAAATCGGCTCACTAGAATGAGCTCGGTCGATCTTTCCCAAGTCCTGCGAGAACTAGGGCCTAACCATACCACCTGGGGGCCGTTTCACAAGGGCTAACGTTACGTAGCGTGAGCGGAAATCGGCAAAAACGGTACTAAGAAACACCTCTTTCGACGACGTTTGCCAAAAACGTTTTGTGGCTACTCCCAAAGTATCTGGTTTAAACGATTTATTGTTCAGTTACATTCGCATAGACATAAAACACAACAGACTGAAGCAACAACAAGCGAAGCTTATAGCGTGCTCAGTTAGAAAATGTACACAGCAATATTGGCGGAATTTGCAATGATTGAATTAAACATGAAAAACAAATGTACGAAACAGAACAAAAGAGAATGAAGATGAAAGACTGGGTGGATGCAAACTTGAATCGACACAGCTATTCAAGCTATTATTTTTTATCATTAGGAAAAGATGCAATACACAAACATGAACATAAATAATATTACACACACCACAAAGAGAGTTGTTGTTGATTGGTCCATTCAAGTTTTGGTTAAAATAATTTTTAAAAATGTTACCAATCAGACGAGAGCTTGTAATATTCTTCCGCAAACGTTTTCTAAAACTGTTTCTTAGGCCCCCGTTTGGCGTAAGCGTTATTCGCGCGGCGACCGTTATCTAGAGAAACTCAATCCCTGCTTCTTCAAAGTTCTCGTGTCGTGAATCTCGTGTCGTGGCCTGCTACACTACAGACGGTTCGCTGCATGTCAAATGCGATGCGATTGTGACGATGCGAGTCGTGATTCACGTGAAATACTTCCCGTCTAAAAAATAATGATGACTTTGAAATTCTGCTTAACGTCCTCCGGTCTGGAAGAGACACATACAATGGGACGTTAGTATAATAATATAAAGATGGTGGGAACGATCCTGGAGGCAATGCCCGGAGGCGGTGCAACACCAGGAAAGTCCCGAGTTTTTAACAATAGGGCAAGACGGGGTAAAAAGCCCATGGGCGGGTAAGAAGCCCATGCCAATTATCTCATGAAATGAAGCAAATTTCAGTCACATTTTGCCCATGAGACGAGTGTTTAATGTATAGCATTCGTCTCATGGGCAAATTTGACTGAAATTTGCTTTATTTCATGAGACAACTGGCATGGGCTTCTTACCCGCCCGTGGGCTTTTTACCCCGTCTTCCCCTACATAATCCAGGACCAGGCATGAAGACCCGTATGCAAAATGGTGTTGGCGAAGTTTCTCACTTGATTTGAGTCAATGGGTACCTAGACATGAAAAATCACCGAGGTGCTTGCCCGGCACACTGGCACGAATGACGCAATAGCCAATCCAATATGGCTGCTGTCCGGCCATGATGAAAATGTATTTTTTGTGTTTTTGAGAGCATATACACTTGCAATATCTCTAATTAGAATGATTTGGGGGTGTAGATTTCATTTCTGATATTGTTTTGTCCATTCTGGGTCATCTTGACCTTGAAAGGACAAGGTCAAGGTCATTTCTTACATAAACGACCTTTCATAGCTTTTAACAACAGAAATGGGTGTGATATACCTAATTCAACTACTTATGATAGACATATTTAATTTATGATAGTTTTGGCGATTGCAGGTCATATAGACCATTGTTTTGTTTAACATTAACATTTTACGTAACACTCAAGTTTAGTGTCTTGTATTTTTTAGGCGTTTGTTCCTTTGCTTGGGTCCTTTCCACTGGGCCCGTGTTCTGCTGAGGTGCCAGGGCAAACTCCTCAGTGGTTCTGGTCTGGATGACGCACTGATCGAGTGTGCAGTGTTTGGACCAGGCGTGATGGAATCGGTGTTGAACGGCAGTCATTATGTCCGGGCTCTCACTGGTATGCTGATTGTGGAGGACATGATCCATTCACTTCAATGGCAGATGTTCTGGCATCACAAGAACAAAACTGCATATCCAGTGCTGGAGCAGGTGAAAGAACTGCAAACTACACTGGCTTCAAACAAACATTGTCCTGAGGAGTTTGAGGCCCTGAGTGGACAAGTCGAGAAGCTGCATCAGGACTTTGAAGAGTTTGAAAAGGAGTGTGAGGCCAAGTCTGAACTCTGCCAGTTCTTTGGAGTTTGGCTGCGGTTGGTTGCCGTCATCAAGAACGCCATAGTCTCTGAGAGAGAAGGAAACTGGAACCTACACGCAGCTACTATCGAGGATTCCATGCCAATCTTCGCAGAATGTGACTGCATCAACTACCTGCGTCATGGCTCCTGGTATCTTGAACAAATCAAGGTACTGGAGTTCACACATCCTGAGCTCTACTGGCGTTTCTCCATGGGCCAGTGGGTTGTTCGGGATCGTCCAGGCTGGTTTTGTGCTGTTGGAGGTGACATGAAGGTCGAGCAGACCATACAGCGAGTGTCAAAGGGTCCTGGACGTCACTATGTGCAGTGGCAGAGTTTGAACTCTTGTTCCACGAGATTGGGTCTATCACCAATCTCCTCAACGTTCTTATTTTTTATTTATTAAGACAACTTTTATAGCGCCTAATCTTTAAGCTCTAAGCGCTTTACAGAAATCACTAAAATGAATAGTAAACACAATGAACAAAAAGTATACATCAAACATTGACCAACACCCCCCTTCCCTGATCCCTCAGTCAATTTCTCAATCACGCCCAAATAATGAATTACATAATCTACAGTACACTTTCGCAACCAACTTGAAACACTCACACTGATGGACACTTAAAGACGCCCAGGCCACACTATTAACAAATCACACTCACACTTATAACGATAGAGAGAGAAAGAGAACGAGAGAGAGAAAGAGAAAGAGACAGACACACAGACAGACAGACAGAGAAAGACAGAGACGGAGACACAGAGAGTCAGACAGAGGGACAGACAGAGAAAGAGAGAAGAGAGAGACACACAAACAGAGACAGAGATATATTATAGGACTGAAATACAGTTGCATGCATCATAAAATAACAACTTACTATCATTTGTACATACAATAGTCACAAAAAGGCACATTATATTCAATATTAATAAACATTCACACACACACACACACACACACACACACACACACACACACACACACACACACACACACACACACACACACACACACACTGACACACACACCTACACACACACACACACACACACACACACACACACACACACACACACACACACACACACACACACACACACACACACACACCGACACGCACACACGCACACACACACACGCACACACACACAAACACACACAGACACACACGATTAGTGGAAAAACATTAAATGAATGACACTCACACACATACTAATAAAATAGCATTTTAAAACACTTATAATGTAAAATCATTTTAAAACAGTGAGACAAAATGGATAAATAAATAAAAATACACAAGTACATAAAATGTTCACAACATTAAAATACACCCATCCAGCCCATCCTTTCACACACACACACACACACACACACACACACACACACACACACACACACACGCGCGCGCGCACACGCACGCACGCACGCACGCACACACACACGCACACACACACGCACGCACGCACGCACACACACACACGCACGCGCTCACATGCACTCATCCATTGTGCATCATTGACCGTAGCGGCAGAGAGCAGAAGCAGAAAGAAGAAAATGGACAAAATGGAAGGTAATGCAGAAAAGCAGAAGAGGGAGCGTAAAAGAAGGAAGGAGTTGGGGATAGAGACGGGGATAGAGAGGAGCAGAGAGTAAGACAGATAGAAAACGGAGAGACAAAGAGTGAGAGACGAGTAGACAAAGTGGGGAGGGGGGGGGGGGGGGGGAGAAGTTAAGAAAAAGAGCAAGGGGGTGGAGAGGGGGGACAGATGGACAGGCATACAGAGTGACAGACACGTTGACACAGAGAGAGAGAGAGAGAGAGAGAGAGAGAGAGAGAGAGAGAGAGAGAGAGAGAGAGAGAGAGAGAGAGAGAGAGAGAGGGGGGGGGACAGACAAACAGACCAACAGACGGAAAGACATAAGGGAGACAGCAGACAGATTTTAATCGAGGTTGTGGGACTGGCGGAAATAGTGGGTTTTTAGAGCGGTTTTGAAGCGTGGAAGTGTTTCTGAGTTGCGAGTGGTGAATGGGAGCTGATTCCATGTTTTCGGTGCGGTGAAAGAGAAAGTGCGGTTGCCATAGGTCTTTGTTTTGGGTCGAGGAAGAGTGAAAGTTCGATTGTCTGAAGAGGAGCGGAGTAGTCTGGTAGGAGAGTAGATGTGCAGAAGATCAGAGAGATAGGCAGGAAAGTAGGGATCGGTGACAGATTTGAAACAGAGTGTAGATATTTTGTGATCGACTCGAGCAGAAATGGGAAGCCAGTGAAGGTTCTGTAGGAGAGGCTGGGCGTGTTCATGTTTTTTAACCTTGAATACTAGTCGGGCTGCAGAGTTTTGGACCTTTTGGAGTTTGTCAAGAAGATAGTGTGGGATGCCAGAGAGGAGGGAGTTGCAATAATCGAACTTGGACAGAACCAGAGAACAGACAAGCGTTTTGGCTGCATCGAAGGTAAGAAGGTGGCGAATGCTGCTGATTTTCCTGAGTTCGTGGTATGCAGAGCGACAGATGTTTGAGACGTGTGTGTCCATGGAAAGAGTGTTGGAGAATGTGACCCCTAGGTTTCTTGCTGTGGAGGAGAACTGTATGTTGGTGTTGCCGACTAAAATAGAAGAAGGAGCGGAGTCTGACAATGGTTTATGCTGGGAACGGACAAGGAGGGCCTCAGTTTTATCATCATTGAGTTTGAGTTTGTTTGTGGTCATCCAGTGTTTGATGTCTGTGATGCAGTCCTGAGTCTGATTGATTGTATCTTGAATCTGATCTGGTGGTGAAGAGGCATGTAGTTGTTGGTCGTCAGCAAAGGACTGACTGGGGATGTCATGCTGGGCAGTGATAGAAGTGAGAGGCTTTGAGTACAGAGTGAAAAGAGCGGGGCCCAAGACTGACCCTTGTGGGACACCAAACTCCAAGAGAGAAGGCGGGGACTGGTGATTATGGGTTGACACAGTTTGTGTTCTGTTGGAGAGATAGGATGAGATCCACGTCAGTGCAGTACCAGAGATGCCATAGGAATAGGAGAGACGATCAGTGAGAATGGAGTGGTCTATTGTGTCAAATGCTGCAGAGAGATCTAATAGGGTAAGAACAGAGAGTTTTCCAGAGTCAGCAGAGTGAAGGAGGTCGTTCATGACTTTGAGCAGAGCTGTTTCAGTGCTGTGGGAAGGGCGATAGGCAGACTGAGAGACAGGGAAGAGGTTGTTGCTGTGCAGGTATTCAGAGAGCTGCAGGAGAACGATCTTTTCTGTGATTTTTGACATGAAAGAGAGGTTGCTGACAGGGCGGTAGTTTTTTAGGTTGTTTGCTTCTAGAGTTGGTTTTTTGAGGAGTGGTGTTACTATTGCTTGTTTGTAGAGATCTGGGAAAGTGCCAGACTGCAAGGATCTGTTGATGATGGAGGTCAGAGCAGGAAGGAGCACATCGACACATTCAACCAAAAGGGGTGTGGGGATGGGGTCCAGAGCACACGTTTTGGGCTTGGCCTTTTTGATGATCACTCTCACCTCGTCCTCTGAGATAGTCCGAAAGTCACAAAAAGAGGACGAGATGAAAGGTTCATCAGCATAGAGAGGACTGGTGGTGGACAGGCTTGACTTATCGAGTTCTTCTCTAATTAACTTAATTTTGTTGGTGAAATACTCGGCGAAGGCATCAGGAAGGTCACTGGAAGAAATGTCCGTTGGAAGGGTGAAGTCTCTGCTCCTGCCAAGCAAACGATCACTGTTCAGGAACAGAGACCTCGAGGTCGTGCTGCCCTCGATCAAAGAGCTCCAGTACTCCTCCTTGGCATGCTGGACAATCTCGGTCACTGCGTCCTTTGCCATCAGGAAGATCTGATGGTGCACCGTCAGGCCAGTTTTTAACCACATCCTCTCAGCACGGCGACGCACTCGTTTTGCCTCACGCAAAGTGTCACTGACGGCCGAATACCAGGGCGATGTGCGGCCAGAGGGCACACGTCGCTCCGTGGCAGGGGCGTGCTTGTCCAGCAGTCCCCTCAGGCCGTCGTCCAGCTGCTGGGCGCTGATGTCGGGTCCGCCGTCTTCCAGGATGGACTGGATGTCGGCCATGAAGGCGACCCTGTCGATGGCCTTGATGTCCCGGACGGTGCGGAGCACAGGCTGCCTCTTGGGGCGGGACACCCGCAGACTGCAGAGGACAGCAGCGTGGTCCGAGGACACCATGTGGCTGACGGAGCAAGACCGGACGATGTGGTCAGCCTCACGGTACAGCACCCAGTCGATGGTGTGGCCGCTCCTGTAGTAGGTGGGCTCCTGCACACCCTGCACCAGGTCAAACCTGGACAGAGTGTCCAGCACCTTGGAGGTCAGCGGGTCGGTGGGCACGTCATAGTGCACGTTGAAATCGCCGACCACCATCGACTTGCCCCGGAGCACGTTACCACCAACCACTCCATGAACCACACAGAATGTCATCTCCAGCATCCGCTGAGCACCACACGCCGTCTCACATTCAATCAAAACGTGGGGAAGCTGTTGGACTTTGTTCTAGAGCGGCATAATCCATACTCTGTGATGATGAATGTGCCTGCACCACTGCACAACTTGCTCACTAAGCTGGCCATTGATCGAGAGGTGACTGTGCGTCTGCTCAAGTGTCTCGAGAATG
>CM065688.1:15798669-15830411 GCA_017654935.2 Phymorhynchus buccinoides | reverse complement strand
TGGTAAAAAGAAATTAATTAGGTAGTCTGGAACACATCATTATTTACCATTTTATAGTACAGTACTCCAGTTATATCGTAAATTCGGTATAGAAATTTCGGTTACAGTAAAGAAAGCATGGTTCCCGGGCAAAGGTTCTACTTTTGATTACTAAATAGACATCGGATAGTAGCAAACTCGGTTATAATTTTAAAAAACTGCTATAGTAAGTTACTTTGGTCCCACCAGGATGCGCTCTCGGTTACAATCAAAAAAAATTGTCCTCTTCGTGACCTTTGTAAATCACGTCACCAATGTATGCATCACCAGTCTCCCACTCCCCCCACCACCATAAATAACAACTGGGTTTAAAAATTATTTAAAATGAAAAAAAACTCCTATAGTAAAGTCATTTATGGTTCCTCTTTTTTTTTTGTTTTTTAAAAAAACCCCCAAAACCTTTTTAAAAAAAAAAGGTCCTCTTCCTGACCCTTTGTAAATACGTTCATCAAATGTATACGTCACAAGTCTCACTACTCACTCTACCCACCTTCAACATGAAAGGCACCAAAAACTATGTTCTTCCCCTAATTGCTTAGTGTGAAAAAATGATAATAAAAAAATATATATATACAGCCCGATCCGCTTATAGAAACTTGCTATATGAAAACTCGCTTACAATGAAGCAAAAATTTCCCTGCCGAATTCTTTTTTCTTATCATGCTCAAAACTGATATAAGAAAACTTGGTTATAAGCAAGCCAATTTTTTCTACCATCCGCAATGGAAACTTGGAATATAAGAAAATTATGTCATACAAGAGAGTTGGTTTGCAGTCATTTTTTATAAGCGAGTTCTATTTACTTCATAAGCGAATTAACATGACCAACAGTTTCTTAAAGACACGAGTCAAAAATCATGGGTTCCCACCTGTTTTCCTTCTTATAGCTGTACAAAATCTTGTTGTGACAGGTTTGACTCCATAAAATGCCCCAAATTGAAAATGGAACCATTTTAAAGAGCAGCCTCAATTTTGAAGTTGGGGAATTTGTATGGCGTCACAGCTACCCACGAAAAAAACAAGGGATTATCGTGTTGGTCAGTGGTCTTTTTAAAGTGGTTGAGACTGAACTGAAAGGTTATGTGTCCGAGAAAAAAAGCGGAAAGTTTACATCAACAGTTGTGTCACAGACATTCATAAACATTACAGGCACTAGATTTACAAGACTAATTGAGTTGTTTTGTTCCTTTATTCCATACTTTCCTTCAGTATTCTGTCCCCCCCACCATAAATGTTGAGCAGAAGAAAAAAATATGAGTAACTTTTTTGTGTTGGTCGGTAGAGAGACAAAGGGAAAACTTCAAAATAGTTTTCTTATATTTGAGTTTCGGATATAAGAAAAAATTGGATAAACAAACATCATCTCCCTTCGGTTTCTTATAACGAGTGTTTGTTATTTGAGTGATGATGGGTTTATATTTAGTATGTACGTTAGCTTTGACTTGAAAAACGTCATCGGATAAGATAAAAATACCATCAAAACTTTACATATCCAACACATCGTGTATAAGAAAAACCTGTATCGTAAAGGAAAAATCCTTGCTCCCCCTGACCAACTTTACTATAAGCGGGGGCACTGTAGTGTGTTATTTAGTGTCTTTTCCTCTTTCCTTAGGGTAGGTAAAATCATCCAGATTCTTTGCATAATTTTCGTGGCTAATTCCAAGGACAGCTCCAACAATAGGAATTGTTCGATCTATTACGGGGATAATTCATGGATGTTGTGGGAGTTATCTTGCCTATTCAACGGTCAAAAAGGGGAAGTTACTCTATCTTTAGGTAGATCCCCAGCTTCGTCGTGTTTGAGTGACATACAGCACTTAGAACACCGTTATCATTCTAAAATGATGGTTTCTATATTCTTACGTCACATTTGCAAGAAATTCTATCAGTTTGTGGCAGTGGCACCCCTAATTTGTCTAAAAAAAGTTTGCACGTCGCTGACTAGCTCATGCGGCTTTTCAAGCTTAGACACGAGGTTGCTATGGTTGTCCCGCCTTGTTCAAGGTTAAGCAACTCTAATTTCACGAAATGCTCTCCCTCGTGTTTTTCGAAATCGTCTATTGTACGTACAGCTTCCAAGTTCTTCCTGTTTTCCAGAGACTAGATAAGTGTTTCTGTGCAGTTGTTCCAAAAGGATATCTTAATAATATAATAATAATATGCAGGGTGTTTCTGGTTGAATCCTTAACGCGCCAATGGAATCATTTCAATGAAAGAGCTTATGCGTCAATCAGTGTTTGTGAGTAGTGTATATATCTGTTGCAAGTTTAATTTAAAAGAATAATTTTATTAATAATGGATTTTGATCCATAAAAATATTGGGTTGAAAGTTAGAATACCTCAAGAACATTCCACGCTATGCTATGTCCTCTCGATCTCCTCTCCTTCTATTCTATTCTTATGCCTTTGCTGTATTGATTGTGTCCGCCACCACAGATGTTCAGTTCGATTCAATGCGAGGCCAAAGGTTGCTAAAGAAGAATTGCCTTATGAGATCAGTGGAAATCCGTATTTATGATGCAAATATATATATGTTATTAAATATTAATATAGCGGCTCGTTGCGGTCTAGGGTATGATACTCGCTTTGGGTGCGAATGGTCCGGGTTCGAATCCGGACGAAGCACTACATTATTGTTTTCATTAATGTTGTTTGAATGGTATATCGTGATGTTACACAGATCAGGCCACATATCAATACCCTGGCATGCAAGGCATAGAATGTACAGATCTTTTCTCTATTTGTCCTTTGAACTTTCTCAGAATGTCGGAAGACCACGAATTTCCATTGAGATCATTACTACTAGATACATTTTACCAAAGCTTTTATTATGTCCATAAGTTGTTTTCAACTTTATTCTTTTACAGGACAACGAAAGATGACCATGTTTCAAAACCTATAAAGTTAGGCTACTTGTGAAAATAGTCTACAGTGTATGTCAACAGTATTATCTGTATGTTTTTTTTTACATTTTCTGTCTTTCTTTGCTATACGCCCTGTTTCCATGCAGATTTCACAATGCTGCTGCATTGATTTTGTCCTCCAGATGCTCACTTCTTGCTCAATGTAAGCCAGCAGGAAGCTGTCAAATGGAAAGTTGCATTTGGGATCAAGAATCTACCTATATATTTAATGTTAGAAGCTTCTATTAGCGGCTTCGTTGGTCTAGTGGTAGATCTCGCTTGGGTGGGAGGTCCCGGGTTCGAATCCCGGGCGAGCCCTTTCATTTTGGTTTTCTTTTTCAGTCATGTCAGGTGCTTTTTGCCATGATCCTCAGAGGACTGAAACATGAATCGCAAGTCACATCCAAAACCAATGTGTTCAGATTTGTTCTGGGTTTTTGGGTCATCCTTGCAAAATCACGCTGTCAACAAAATATAGTGACATTTTGTTGGTATTTAAGTGTGATTACGAATTAGCGGAATTTGTGTCACACACTCATCATTGCGCATTGTTCACTGTACTGACTTCTCATTTGTCGCTGAAGTGGCAGCAAGCTGGACAAAAACTGCCAATAAACGGCCGGCCTGAGCGTCGCCCAATAAGATGCTGTCACCCTCACATCCTTGTCCCCTGTAATGCCATGTTGCTTGTGATAAAAGCCGCCTGAACCTGTGCGTGACAACTTGATTTTCATGAAAAGAGAACCAAATTGCTGTGGGCTTATCACCAGTGGAATTTGTGGTAACATACACAATGAACTACTCCTGTGAAGAACGTAGATGGATGAGTATTGAAAATGTGTGTGTGGTGTGCTGTGGTGTGTGTGTGGGTGGTGTGTGTGTGTGGTAATGTGTGGTGTTGTGTGTGCACTTGTGCGGTGTGTGGTAGTTTTTCTCCCTTTTCTTTGGTGCGCTTTCCCTGTCGACTCGGCTCCTCTTGTTTGTAGGGAGTTCGTGCCCGGGTTTGGGTCCCACTGGATGTTTTGGTTAAGATAACCCGGCCCACACATCGCCACTCCCCACCTCTCTCCCACCCCCCTCCCCCCCCCCCACCCCCCCGCGTTCCTTCTCTTCTCTCTTGGAAACTTCCAAAGCCGCCCCTGCTTTCCGTTATATCCGGTCGCGATATCCTGCATAAAAGGCGCCGATGCAGCTTGGCTTGTTGTGACAACGTGAAACTAGTAATGGGATAACCAAATCCTGACTCCTGCGAAATAATAAATCTACAGTAGGAGGTTCTGCCGCGCGCAAAGTTTCAGGTTCTGCGCGCCACGAGTGGCCGCATGCACATTCTTTGGTTTATATGACGAACATACGTTGAGCCAGAAAGCGAGATGGAAATGGGAGTGTGTAGTGCCAAGAAGAAAGGAGGAAGGAAGAGGGGAGGAGGCACAAGAGATCAGAGAAAAGAGCGCGAGGAAGAGGAGAAGTAACGGAGCACTGGGCGCGGGGGGTGGGGGGGGGGGGGTATGCAGGAAAGAAAGAGAGATTCAAAACAGAAGAGGGAGGGGAGTAAGAGCGAGTGATATAAGAGATGCCAGACACCAATCCAGCACACAACCAGCAATACCTTAGAGTCCGCGCACCGCTTGCTGTTCATTAGTCACCCGTCACACGCAAGCTTTCTCTTTCTACTTTCCTATTTCCTCCCTCCTCTTCTAAACTCCCTAGCATTCCCCTCCTTTCTTCCTTTCCAGACACGAGACCGCAGTGCATAACGAGCGATGAAGAGCGAGAGGCGCGAGAGCGAGCTATGAGAGAGAGAGCGAGAGAGAGAGAGAGAGAGAGCGAGAGGAGAGAGAGAGATAGAGAGAGAGACGAGAGAGAGAGGAGCGCGAGATGTAGCGAGAGGGAGGAGGGGGGGGAAGCTGCGCGCGCGAGCGGCGCGTCGCGCGTGGTGGGTGCGAGAGAGAGCGCTCTCCCGCCCGCCGCCAGACAGAACATAGTCCTGTCCTCTCCTCTCCAACCCCCCCCCCGCCCCGCTCTCATACCTGTACCTGCCCCGCCTTTTTTAAAGTCGCTTATTCTTTTTGAAACCTAGTCTAATTGGATGTGCATCTATCGCACACATTTCACACACACCATTATGTATCTCCTTGTGATGACACCTGCTGCCTTCCGTCTCCAGATCTTCGTTCCTACTTTGCATTTCGTGGTGTTTTTACACGCCTGTTCACGTGTCTTTCCTTGTAGGACGCTTATTCCGCGCAGATCCCGCTTCGCTGCCCCCCTCTGTCCACCCGTTATTTTGATGTGTTTTTTCTGAGACAAAACCTCTTCCTTTATTTGGTCTTGACTTTCTTCACCCCACCCGTGCGTCGCAGAGGCGATGTGAGCCTCTCTAACCCCTCGCACCCCACTTCCGCCTCGAGTTTGGGTTCCTTCTCTATGCTTCCTTCTACGCCCACAGATGTAGTTTTTCTTTTGTGTGGTCCCCACTTGTTCCCGTTTCCCCAGTTCCCGTTTCTTTCTTTCTTTTTGTCTCTCACTTTCCTCTTGCCAAGCGTTGCCCTCTGCCCAGTCTCTTTTTAAGTATAGTAGGGGTGTTCCCCTACCATATCTTTTATTTTTTTAACAAAACACGCGGGACTTTATTGGAGTTGCCCTGCAGCCGGCTTCGCCTCCACGCGCGCTTCCCCCATCCTTTTACACTACAACATGTCCCATGATGGTCTGTTCCCGACCGAGAGGTTACGTAAACAACACTCATATTTTATCCATCCCATTCCTGCATCGATTTTATTTGCATTGCCACTCACTGAGACCGTGACCATTCGGCACTTCTCGGCACATATTGATCGTTGTGTGTTTCTACCAGCCTGATTATTTTATGAATCCAGATGACAGGCAGCAGCTTTGAGACTGAGGGTCTACAACATGATGAGTAGGGGTTGGGGGGGGGGTGGGGCTTCAAGGTACAGTGTGGTGGTCACTATTTGTAGCACCCTTCAACTATGACAACACAGCCTCAGAAATCTATACTCATAAAAAAAAAAATATTCTACCAACCTTCGCGACATTTCCTGAGTTTATTGCGACAGTACACTCCAGGGATCGCACACTATCTTTATCGTAAGAAATGTCCCACGGCGTGTACTGGTGTGTACAACGTCGTCGGACGTTTTTTACACTGGACTTTCAGTGGTACCGCCGCAGGTGTAAAAATGAACTGCAGATCAGGACAGACAGACAGACTTCTGTCCAAGTCCGTTTCACGTTTTTATTTTATTTCTTGATTAAAGACTATGTAACCCTGTCACCGCCACGATTAATTAACAGCTATGTCATTAAAAAGCCTATACAATGTGTGTCTATTATCCAAAGACCTAATTGTCTTAGTTTTAGTACGCAAGGACATACCTTTAATTCAAAACAAATATGTCTACACGCACACGTAGATCCCACAATACGGCAGATGGATTGTATGTGTTGTCTCACTAGATAAGTTCAACCAGTAAAATTGTTAGCTGAAATATGGCTGGCGGTGAAAGGGTTAAAATCAAGTGAAGTATGTCACGCAGACACGATCTCTTGGTTGGAAACTTGAGGATGTTTGATTACTATAAGCAATATGATGAATACATCCATTAAGTATGCTCCAGTTTCTATTGCTCTGGCAATGTTAGACAAAGGACGTATGTATAGTACGTCGTCATTATTGTGCACTATAGCGCAAGAAGGCCGAATGCTTGTCTTGTGTTTTTGTTCGCGCTCCTTGGCCTTTTCTCTTTAACAGTAAAAACAAAAAAGGTATTTTTGAATGGATACAGGTAGACAATAAGACAGGTAATCGTACCTGAACATATTTTTAGAGGCTTGCCTTTCTCTCCTCTACATACATGCACGCACATACACACAAACGCACACACACAAGCACACACACACAAACACACACGTGCAAACACACGCACGCACACACACACAAACCACACACGCACATACGCAAGCCACGCGCATGCGCGCACAGAGACTGAGAGAGAGGAATAGAGACGACACAGACAGACAGAAGGACAGACAGATGATAAGAAAAAGAGGAGAGATGATGTTTATTACTGGACGATCATGTTTCAGGAGCATGAAGAACTGTAAGTAATGAATTCGACCCGCCAGCCAACCAACCAGCCCAACCAGTCAACAACGAGCCAGTTCAGCTAACCAACCAACCAACCAACCAGCAAACCAATCAAGCAAGCCAACCAACCACCAACTCTTGTAGCCAACCACCAACAACCAACCAACCATCCAGGCAACATATGCAACCAAACTAGACAACCTACCAGCCAGCCAACAACCAACCAATCAGCCAGCCAACCAATCAATCAACTAGCCAGCCAACCAGCCAACCAAACAGCCAGCCAACCAACCAACTAGCCAACCAAACCATCCAGCCAGTCAACCAAGTAGCCAGTCAACCAGCCAGTCAGCCAACCAACCAAACCAGTCAACCAACCAACCAGCCAGCCAGTCCTTATCAATCAATCAACAATCAACATGTATTGCCATTAGCTTACAGAGCCATTGTTGGCAAGAGGTAGGGAGGGAGGGGGGTGGGTGTTACAGTACTAGTTTGCAACAACAAAAAAGTTGCAGCCGGTAGGCTTTTGCGATGGTTGGGTTTCCGTGAGTTACAACATGTGCAGTTTCACGCGTTTTGTGGCAACATGGATGTGTGAAAATCTGTTTAACGTCCTCCGGTCTGAAGCAGACACATATGGGACACATTAGTAGATATAAAGATGGTGGGAAACGACCCTGGAAGGCAATGCCCGGAGGCCAGTGCAACACCAGCAAAGTCCCGAAAATTTTAACAATACAGATATATTATTATGTATAATACAGTTAAAAGTTTTTTTAAAATATTATGGAAAACGGAAAGTTTTGCAGTTTCACTTGTCTGTCATGGCGAGGATTATACCGCCAAAATTATTATAATGACTTATAATGTGTTTCTTTAAAAAATAAAAAATGGGTAAAGGTAAAGATGTACCACCCCCACCCCTGCATTTCTCGGTTAATTACATTTTCCCGTGTTTGCCTTTATTACCAAAAATAAAGCTGTATTTTATGAACCTTTTTAGCTAATAAACTTTTTTTTGGAATACTAACCCTATCCCTACACCTAACCCTAAACCTAACCCTAACCCCACTATGTACTGCAGCTACACAGCGATTTGTCACAAGTTCGTGAGTTCGGTGCGTTTTCCCGTCTTTTATTCTAGGTGGGGGGGGTAGGGTTTAGGTTAGCTAAAAAGTACAGCTTTAGTGTTATGGTAAGAAAGGCAAAAAAATAAGAAAGGCAATAACGGAAAAATACAATTACCCGAGATATGGAGGTGGCAGGTGGCACATCTTGACCTTTACCAAAGAATGTTAGTCAGCATAAGGAACAACGAATATCTACCAACAAAATAAATAAAATAATAAAAGCCACATTTCGATATAATGTTAACCCTTTCGCCGCCAGCCTTTTTTTCAGCCCAAAACTACCCCCCAAGCTTAACTGGCTCTAAAGAAAAAAAAATCATGTCTGTCAATCTTGGGAATTCATCTGTGACATAATTATTATAAAAATTAGGCCTATCCTTACCTCCCAAATGTATTAAGAAAATAGGGTCTTTGGATAACAGGACCTGATGTGATGCATTTTAGTGACATAGGTGTTCAATCAACTGTGGTGCTAAAAATGTCACTTTGGTGGTGAAAGGGTATAAAACAGAAAGCCTACAAACAATGGATCACTCACACTCTCTCTCTCGCTCTCTCTCTCTCTCTACTCTTCTACTATAAAAAAATAAATACTAAATAAATAAATACTACAAAGAATCGGATAAAGGCGACGCACCACAAATAAATGAAAATATATTTATTTAAAACAGATGCTTTAGTATTAGCCAGGGACGTTATTCACGTTGAGATAGCATGAGACTATAGCCTGATGCTAACTTAGAAGCTCTTCCAATGTCCTATAGTTTTTAATAGGACTTTTTGAAGAGATTTCTAATTTAGCATCATGCTAAGTCTCATGCTATCTCGACATGAATACCGTCCCAGGATACAAACATGATTCTTCCCCGTACTTACATAAATTGATCAGAGAGAAAAAAAAGTTCAACTTTCAGCTTTCCACTTTCTAATGCATCAAGATATAGTGAAGCCATGGATTTCGAGAAGAAGAAAAATTGTACACAATGCATCCTTCGTCCAAAAGAATCCTGTGTCAGAATGTGACATCATTCTTTTCCTTTTTTTACAGGGAATTGATTAATTTGTTGTTAAGTTTTGGCAAAAGGCGTACAGTTAATTTTCTTGTTTGGTAGCATAGGGTAAGGACGGGGCAAAAAGCACATTGGGCGGGTAAGCAGCCCAATGCCAAAAAGCTCATGAAATAAAGAGAAAGTTCAGTCAAATTTTGCCCATGAGACGAGCGTTAATGTGCATTCGTCTTATGGGCAAAATGTGACTGAAAATATTCTTTATTTCATGAGAAACTCGTTTTTCGTCCCTTCCCCATGGGCAAAATGTTACTGAAATTTGCTTTATTTCATGAGAATAATTGGCATTGGGCTTCTTACCCTCCCACAGGCTTTTTACCCCGTCTTCCCCTACAAAAAAGCAGCAAGATGAAAAAAAAAACCAAAACCGACAAGTACACAAAACATGTTTCAGATAATTATGCTCACTATTCTTTAGTGAACTTATTTATTATCGACTTGAAAATCACTATCTTGGTCGGGGAAATAGCGCATCTCGGGGCCGTTTCACAAGGGCTAACGTTCCGTTGCTCTCGCTTCAAATCGGCAAAAAAGGTCAAAGAAACACCCTTCGTTTGCCGATAGTTTCGCGTGACGTTTTGTTCTTGCCAAACAACGAGCAAAAAGCGGCGAACTATCCGGAACTAGTAGGTTAGGGGGTGAATACTTTTCTTGTTGTTGATTGGTCCATTAAAGTTTGGTTAAAAAAAATAATACTTTTTTGGTTTAACCAATCAGACAGTAGAGGAGCTTGTAATATTCTTCCGCAAACGTTTCCTATACCTTGTTTTTTCTTAGGCCCCTGTGTGGCGAACCGTCGTCTAGGAGAGGAAACTGCGGGAGACCCTGAGAAAGACGTAGGGCCTATTGCCGTATAAATCAACGATAAATGTGCAGAACAGGAACTGTAGATACTTTTCTAAATATACAAGAACGACTGGCTGTACCTTGTCACAGCTTACAAACTACAATTGGTTAGGGCGGATTGTACCTGGAGGAGCTGAGACACAACGTTTCGATTCATCTGAATCTTCATCACACGACCCCGGGTCGAGTTTCTCTAGACGAACGGTCTCCACGCGCATAACTGTTACGCCAAAATAGGGGGTCTAAGAAACACTTTAGAACACGTTTGCGGAAGAATATTACAAGCTTTTGTCTGATTGGTCCCCCAAAAATATTTTAAGCAAACTTTAATTAACCAATCAACAACAAACAAAAGTATTCACCCCCTACTAGTTCCGGATAGTTCGCTGCTTGCTCGGTGTTTGGCAAGAACAAAACGCCACGCGAACTATCGGCAAACGAAGGGTGTTTCTTAGACCCGTTTTTTTTTTTTGACGATTTGAGCGAGCGCAACGTAACGTAACGTTAGCCCTTGTGAAACAGACCCGATGAAGATTCTATGAATCGAAACGTTGTGTCCTCCCCTCCTCAGGTGCCTTTTTCTACCCTTATATTTGTAAGCTGTAAATATTTCTGTTTCTACGGTTGAATACAGTGCTCAAAAGGTCAAAGGTAACAGCTAATGCAAGGATCGTTATTCGAAGCATAACTGTTATTGGTGTAAACAACTTTTTTGATGAACACAATTTCATGCAGATACAAATATATCTCAGCGCAAGAGTACAACAAGCTAAAAGCTTATGGGCGTACTGAACAATAATAACTATTATTGGTGAATACATCGCCACAATTACACGCACGCACGCACGCACGCATGCACACACACGCGCGCACAGGCGCCACACACATACCCAACGCAGGCACGGAGCGCACGCACGCACGCACACACACACACACATCATTTATTTCCTTCCCTTTCCCTTTGTTTTATTATTTTTAAATTAGTGTGGGGGGGGGGAGGGGTGATTGTGGGGAAGGGATTGGGGGTGGAGTAGTAGTGATTTGTATGTGTTGTGTTCTTTCCTACCCCGGCTTTCTCTCCCTCTCCACACCCACACCCTCTCTCTCTCTCTCTCCCTCTCTCTCTCTCTCTCTCTCTCTCCCTCCCACCTCTCTTTATCGTCTTATGTTTTCTGTTTGGTTCTTTGTTTGTTTTTGTTTTTCTTTCATTATACTGATCATTCTCAATGTTTTGTGTTCCTGTAACGTTATTTTTTTCATCATATATTTTTATTTTTTTCTTTCCTTCTCCTTTTTGATTTCTGTGTGTTGTTATTTTTTATGAGGGCAGGATGGAAAAAAAAAGCTTTGTCAGCTTATTATTTAACCCTCAATAAATGATGATTTTTGACTTGAATTGACATCAACACGGGGACATGTAGGCTGGAGGAACGGTGCCAGCAGTGGGAAACAGAAGAAGGTGGAAGAGGGAGCTGATTAATATAATGCCAACACCTTTGTAAAATGTCAAGGGAAAGAGCTCGTCGCAAGCATATAATATAACAAGTTTGTACTTCGCAATTCTGGACTTGCCTAAAGGGGGATCCACGGTCTGCTCTTTTTTCTATATGAGCTTGTTTTTCGTTTGTCCAGCCAAGCAGCACATGTTGGCGAGTGGGAGGAAAACGGTGCTGGCTAACAGAATCTGAACTGGGAGATGTCGGAAGAGGGAGGCTATGTACGTAATACCACACCCTTTGTGTGAGTGTCACATTTGAAAAAAATGAGCTGGAAAGAGAATAAAGATGAGAAAGATTAATGCCCTGGCCTAGGACTCTGGGAGACATACAGAGGAGATCGAATATAATGTCGAAACGTTTGTAAGGTGAGTTGTCTACGTTAGTACATAGAGAGACACACCATATTCAGAGGAGATGCCTATCTAGGGTCCTCTCTAGTAAGGATGTCTTGGACTATCTATATTCTCGCATATGGACCATCGTCTCCTCCCGTCTTTTGGAGTGGAGAGAGAGCGTTTTCCCCTGGTATCTACTGATTTCAGATGGATCTATGTCATAGATCGAAGTGGGAAAGTTATGAGGATCTCTGTAATGAAGGAAAGAAAGAGGTTATAACCCCTCTTATCTTACATGTCATATCGGTCCTTCTGTATCTATAATAAGAAGGGTCCCTCTCCTCTAATTTTTTGGTCTATCCCGTTACAAATAATTTTGGTCACTCGTTAAATAGAGTTCCCTCGTCTCCCCTTATGAATGGTCTCTTTAAGTTAAGTTCTATCTCTATTCTTCTGTCTCTCCCCACCCCTCCTGTATCTATCTACGACGAGTTCTCGGTCAACTTATCTCTATCTCCCCTCTTCCACTCTCTCTCCCCTCTCTCCTCACCCCACCACAACCAACCACCTCCCTCCCCCCACCTCATCCTTGTCTCTCCTTATGTCTCTGTCTCTCTCTCTTTATCTGTCTCTTCTTTTCCTGTCTATCCCTCTTGTCTACTCTCCTCTTTCTCTCTCTCTCTTCTCTCTCTGTCTCTTCTTTTCTCACTTTCTCTCTGTTTTCTATCTTGTTCTGTTTCTCTCCATCCATATCTTTCTCGTTTCTCTCTACTCTCTCTCTGTTTGTCTCTTTCTCTCCCTCCTCTCTCTGTTCTCCCTGTCCTCCCCTCTTAAAATCTCCCTACCCCCTCTTTCCCTCCCTCTCTCTCTCTTTCTTCTCACCTCCCTCTCTCCCTCCATCCCCTGCTCTCCTGGGCTGTCTCTCTGCTACACATTTTTTTTTACCTCTTGTTTTTTAGGGCGTGCGCCTCTTTATAGCAGCTCTTTATGTTGGCTCGCATTCATATAACCAACTAATTTCTAAAATGTCTACAGTTCTCTGCCATGTCTTTAGTTTTAGAAATTTTTGCATCTCTAACTCTAGGGGAAGACGGGGTAAAAAGCCGCATGGGAGGGTAAGAAGCCCACCCCAAGTATCTCCATGAAATGAAGCAAAATTCAGTCTTCATTTTGCCCATGAGACGAGCTGTTAATGTCTAGCAATTCGTCTCATGGGCAAACATTTGACTCTGCTCCTGAAATTTTTCTTTATTTCATGAGATAATTAGGGTGGGCTCCTTACCCGCCCATGCGTTTTTTTTTTTACCCCGTCTTCCCCTTATACGCTTTATATAAGTCAAAAGCAGATTTCAAGACAGTGTTCCTCGCAAACATAATTCTAAACGTACAGTCTTGCCAGTCTTAGTTGGCTTCTAATTCAGAGTATAAGCACAGAAGGAGGGGAAGACGGGGTATAAATCGCATGGGCGGTTAAGAAGCCCACCCCAATTATCTCATGAAATAAAGAAAATTTCAGTCAATTTTGCCCATGAGACGAATGCTAGACATTAACGCTCGTCTCATGGGCAAAATGAGACTGAAATTTGCTTCATTTCATGAGATAATTGGGGTGGGCTTCTTACCCGCCCATGCGCTTTTTTACCCCGTCTTCCCCCTAACTCAAAGTAAAGTTTCTTGTTGGCAGGTTTTACATGGTTCCTGCCGCGTGCACATTATTATAGAATAACAAAGAAAGAGAACAGCCATGATGCTCTTGAATACGGTAGGATATATAGGTGTTTCGGTCATGAGAACACATCGTCTTCGTTCTGCCCAGCCTTTCAGTTTCAGCGTCCTTGCTCCTTCGTCTTTTTTACAATTCGTCATGATTCTGAAATATAGACCAACACCATAGTCAGCAACATAGTCAACAACATAGTCAACAGAACATGGCAATGCTCTATCTCTGTTACGCTCGCTCTCTCTCTATCTCTCTCTTCTCTCTCTCTCTCTCTATTCGACTCTCTGATTATGTTTCTGAAATATAGTCAACATAGTCAACACACATGGCAATTCTCTCTCTCTACCTCTCTCTCTCTCTCTATCTCTGAATATCTAATCTATTTATCTATTCTCTCCGCGATCTATTTCAATAATATGCATTGAATTTCTATTATTTTAAAATTTTGTATGTTATTGAAATGATGTACCTGCAACTAAGAGAGACAGAGATAGAGAGAAGAGAAAAAAAGTGTGTGTGTATGTCTTGGTGTGTGTGTGGGTGTGTGTGTGTGTGTGTGTGTGACACGACACTGACACGACACGACACACAACACACACACACACACACACAAACCACACAACAAACACACCCACACACAAACACACACACACACACACCCCCACACGCCTTTAATTCTTAAATTTAACTCAAGGCCCCAAAATCAAAACACACATCGCTTGCTTAAACGATTTGTGGATGTGTGGGGGTCTGCGTCGTGGACCTAGATGCGCATCAAAACTCCAGGCAACTCACATTAGGGGGTGGGTCCCCAGTGTTGTCAACCAGCTGCGGGTAAACCTCATTCCAGAAGACACACTCCCTGTGACGTAGACCACGATCAACGATGACGTCACCCGGTGACCGGAAGATGGCGTAAGGGTAGGTGGCGTTGTTTAAGGGAGGCCACTGGTCGGGTTTGTCGTCAGAGTTAGGGTTCCTGCGTTTCAGCAACCAGAATGGTTATTAAGATGCTTTTGAGTCCAAAGCATTCAGCTTAAACTTTCACACCCTGTCTTTGCCTTGGCTGTGTCAGACCAATTGACGTGGCCGGGCTAGAACACCAAGGCTACATCAAAAATGTTATGCTCTGCATAGTTATGCAAGGATTGTCTTTAGCCAAGACAAGCTCCTAGCATAACAATCGTTAGTCTCCGAAATCCCCCGAAGTTTGGAGTGTCGCCAGGTTTAATAAAAAAAACGGTCATACACGTAATGATCTCATCCCTAGCTGGGGTTATTTGTACCATAGTAGTATTCATAAGTGCTTCGGTTGATGGGGTGATCCCTGGGAGTCTTTTAGTCAAGGTACGACGACGACCACAACACCAACACATCCTGTCTGACAGCTTGCTTGTCTGTTTGTCAATCGGTGGGTTAGTTTATTTGTCTGTCTTTCTGTCTCTTTGTCTCTCTGTGAGCATTTGTTTTTTCTCCAAAACGCTATGAACTGATTCTGATGAAATTCGTAGAAAATGAGTAAGACCTTTGGCAAATGGTCGTACCCCCTCCCCCCCACTCCCTCCCCCACCCCCTCCATTAAAATTTTGCATTGAAAAATGTTAAAAACTGACTGACTGAGTCGTACGATTTGTGGAGTGTCATTCATGAGAGAAGGGATTTAGATAATGTAATATATTTAATTTTTTTTAAATGGGGGGGGCTCGTTTTTTCATGAATTCAGGCGTGGGTGGGGCTGTGTTTTTTTTTGGGGGGTTGTCGTTTTTTCATTATAACAGGATTCCTGGAAAACTAAATAACGGATTCACACACAAAAATGACCATGCCTTTAAAATCATTAATTTGAACACTTTTTTTTTTCATCTTGCCCCCCAAACCCTTTTCACGAAAGTAAAATAACCTACGAGTTAGTATTTTGAGAGAATAAGTTTACATTTTCTTCATTATGTAAAACAAGCCGTTAATAAATGAAAAGCAAAAGACGGTACTACTACTACTAACCCAGTCTTGGCGAAGTTGGCCCAGGCCTTCATGATAGTCGTGCTGAGCTGCCTCTCCTGCTGGCTGAACAGGTGGCCGTGGTGGTCACGGTCCAGCGGTCGGCCGAAGACGAAGTCGAGCTCGGAGGCGTGCACCACCCCCATCCACCGCGGGAAGGGACTGGCGGAGGACCGGTGGTCAAAGGAGTACATGTACACCCCGTGGAGGCCCAGCAGGGGACCCACCGTGCTGTACATGGGGCACACGAAGTTCAGGTCGGAGAGCATCTTCTCGAGCGCGCTGTGGTAGTCGTCTCTTCTCTGGGGCAAAGCGGAGCTGACGTAGACGTGCTCCAACAATTTGCTCAGCAGCTCGTCGTGTCGCCTCGGGTTTTCAGCATCGGAGGGAAACACGACGTTCTTCAGAGCGGATTCAAAAGCGGCTCGGTCCAGGACGTGGTCTTGAGGCCTGGCTCATGTTTATTTGCCTGGTATAAAAGGGGAGAGTGAAGGACCCGTCATTTGCCGTGACGCCAATCATGACGTCCACTTTCTTGAAGTCGTTGGAAAGGTAGGATTCGGTTACCGAGGCTCCCTTCAGGAAGTAGTCGTCCACGACAGCGCCGAAAGCGGGGAATGAGAAAGATTTTCGAGTCTGACAGCAACCTCGCTCATTTTGACGGCGTCGACTGTGGACAAACACGCGATCATGGCGTCTTTATCGTCGTCAGCGGGACATCCCATAAGCTCCGGCCAGCTTCCTCGCCGTGGCAGCATTCTTCGCGATGGTAGTTTTCCCAAACGGTGCGGTGGGACGGACCCGCTCTGGAGGATGGCTCTGGAGAAGAGGTGTCTTGACACGGGAGACGCCATGTGAGCTCTAACACAGGCTCCCCCGGCGCTCTCCCCGAAGAGGGTGATTCTATGCGGAGAGCCCCCGAAGCGGGCCGCGTTCTGGTGGATCCACTGCAGCGCCAGGGCTTGGTCCAGCAGCCCCACGTTCCCCGGAGCGAGGTCCGTGCCCAGGGACAGGAAGCCCAGGGCCCCCAGGCGGTAGTTCATGGAGGCCACCAGCACGCACTGGGTGGCGGCCAGCACCTGGCCCTGGTAGGTGGGCACGGTGGAGGAGCCGAACTGCAGCGCCCCGCCGTGGATCCAAACCATCACCGCCAGCCCTCCCTGCTCGGCCTGGTCCGCCCTGGAACAGCCCTGGGGGACCCACAGGTTGAGGCGGAGACAGTCCTCCTCGGGGAGGGTGGAGGGAGGGGGGATGAGTGGCAGGTCGCCGGTCCAGGGCACTTCGGGGCAGGAGGGAGGGGGGGAGGTGGCCTCCAGAACCCCCTCCCACCCCTCGGCCTGCTGAGGACGCTGGAAGCGGGCGGGGACCCGGGCGTAGGGAATGCCCCAGTACACCTTGACCTGACGACCCTGCACTGACGTCACCAGGCCTCTGACCTCACCGTGGGTGGTGCGTACGGTGACGTCATCCAAGGATCCGGAAATGACGTTTGCAAAGGCTGTGACCAATAGCACCTGGAACAGTGTTGGCTGCTTCATGGCTGGGGGGCGCTGAAACGAGACAAAAGTCTCACCATTCAGTCAAGCCTTCCACCATAGTCTTTGAAACAAAATAACACCAATCCCAATGGATTATAAGAACGGCATTTAGATATTTGTTGATAACATTTCTTATCTATTGGCCACAGCTGTAAGTATAGTCATTAACGCCCTTGACGGCAAGAGTTAAGCCCTTGTTGATCAGTATCCAAAAGGTCATTCACTCTTGCAAAAGGCAGCCATTAAGTGGCCATCAAATAGGGTTATTGGCGAGAGTTATTCCCTTGTTTGGTCAGTACTCAACCATCTTCCCCCACCCACCAAGGGCATTCACTCTTGCAAAAGATGTTCTTTGCAATGGCCAATACACATGCAAAGGCCACACCGTTACGTGGATGTTCAACGCTAGTATCAGGGATGGAAATTGTCCGCCAAACAGCAAATTTCCGCCGAAATCACATTGCTTTTCTGAAGAAAAACAACAACTAATTTGAGCGATTCTACTGCTGTTTTGGGGCTTCAGATACCAAAACAGCTTCAGCATTACCCCCTGGAACCCTACTAGAGGCCTTCTGCGGCCCCTAGACCCTCGCTTTTCAGATTTTTTCTTTAATTTGAGCGATTCTACTGCTGTTTTGGGGCTTCAGATACCAAAACAGCTTCAGCATTACCCCCTGGAACCCTACTAGAGGCCTTCTGCGGCCCCTAGACCCTCGCTTTTCAGATTTTTTCTTTAATTTGAGCGATTCTACTGCTGTTTTGGGGCTTCAGATACCAAAACAGCTTCAGCATTACCCCCTGGAACCCTACTAGGGGCCTTCTGCGGCCCCTAGACCCTCGCTTTTCAGATTTTTTTTTCTTTAATTTGAGCGATTCTACTGCTGTTTTGGGGCTTCAGATTACCAAAAACAGCTTCAGCATTACCCCCTGGAACCCTACTAGAGGGCCTTCTGCGGCCCCTCTAGACCCTCGGCTTTTCAGATTTTTTCTTTAATTTGAGCGATTCTACTGCTGTTTTGGGGCTTCACATACCAAAAAAAACAGCTTCAGCATTACCCCCTGGAACCCTAACTAGAGGCCTTCTGCGGCCCCTAGACCCTCGCTTTTCAGATGTTTTTTTAATTTGAGCGATTCTACTGCTGTTTTTGGGGCTTCAGATACCAAAACAGCTTCAGCATTACCCCCTGGACCCCTAATAGGGGCCTTCTGCGGCCCCTAGACCCTCGCTTTTCAGATTTTTTCTTTAATTTGAGCGATTCTACTGCTGTTTTGGGGCTTCAGATACCAAAACAGCTTCAGCATTACCCCCTGGAACCCTACTAGAGGCCTTCTGCGGCCCCTAGACCCTCGCTTTTCAGCTTTTTTCTTTAATTTTCCAATTATCGTGCCTGTAGTGTAGGAGACGCATGCCTCAGCATCAAGACAGCCTAGAAGTTCTTGGCAGCTATCCTTTCTCATTCTTGCACGTCTTTATCCGCATAATACATTCTACACCGTATTTCCACAGTAAAGGCTTTTTTGGCTCACTCGTATTAACGAAGTTAACACGAAGTGAGCCTATAGTATCCATGCGTTGTTCCGGAGGGGGGTGGGGGGGGGGGCGTGCGCGTGTGGTGTGGCGTGCGTGCGTACGTGCGTGCGTGCGGTGCGGTGTGTTGTTCCTAGTCCAATCTCCAAACTTTAACATTGCCATTTTCTCGGGAAATAGAAGGCATAAACTGTTCAAACTTTGCACACATATAGACATAGACATAGATGTCTATGCAAGCTTTCAAACAATAATAATTTCAACAAATAAATATTTAAAGCAACACTGTAAACAGATAAACACAAAACATTTTAGATTAGTGGGTTAGAGAGCGTTCAACAGGCAACAAGAAACTCACCTAAAGATAAAACATCACAGGACACATGAGGACAGAACGTGGACGAACATATAGTGGTGGGGGGGGGGGGGGGGAATTCTCCTAGCGATCAAGTTTAAGATGTTTATTTAAGATGATTGTGAACCGAAGTTCGGGTTTAAAATTATTTTGGAACCGAAGTTCGTGTTAAATGAAAATGTAAAAATAGTAGGGTGTTATATAAAATTCAAAATTCTTGTCTTGGCCGACCGAAACAACCGATATAGTATAAAATTCAGGGCTACGGGGTTTAAAAAGCTTCAATAGCTTTGTTTTATTGTTAAAAGACAACACTGTCCTTTATTTATGTTTTTTAAAAAATTGTATTTACATGTATTTATAAGATTTATGTACAAAAAATTTGTGATCTATAATATAGATCACGGGGCAAAGGCCCTATTTTATAAAAAATTTTAAAATTATCCACCGAGGGAGAGAACTCTCTCCCCTGGGACTTCCCTGGGGAGTAGAGCAGGGGAAGGTATTTACATTTGTGGATAGTTCATCATTTTATTAAAAGAGTAAAGTTATATTTTAGGTTTATTATTTACATTATGTTCCGGGAACAACAAAAGAATAGGGGGAGGGGGACTCGGAGGGTCTCAGCACACAATGAGGGGGCAAGACAAGCGAGGGGAGCGATACGCAGGCCATCCCTGCGTCAGCACCCCCCCGCAGGCCCACCCCAACAAGGGGGAGATCAACTCGACGAAAGGAAGGGTAGAAAATAAAAGAAAGAAAAAGGTTCCCGGAACGTGAGGTGGGGCAAAATGCCTAATTACTAATTTATTCATTCATACGATCATTCTTTCTATACTATCTCTGTTTTGCGATAAAATCGCAGCTGGAAGGGGAGACCACCCCATCATTCTGTGAGCTAGTTAAAATGTATGATGGGAAGGGTAGGTTGGTAGGTAAAATAGTGGATGGGATATAAAATGTGTAATGATTGGGATAAGTTCTTTGGGATATCAGGGGGTATTGGATAAGAAATTTTTCAAAGATAAAACTTATGCTGTAATAAAAGTTATTTGTTTTCATAGAGACCTGGCGGCAATCGGCAGCCATGGTACGTTGGTGAGTGTAGAGTGAATTGGGTTGTGTAGGTGAAAAGGATGATAGAATTATGTTCGAAGATAATAATGTGCGAATATACGCTTGTACAGAGGTCTCTACCACACCGCTGGAATTTCTCTGTTGGGTTTGCCAGGGCCAATGAATTGCATGGGAGTTCCCTGTGCGGTGCTGTATGGTATGTCAGTTAATAGGCAAATCAAAAATTACTGTTTAGCAGAACCCAAATGTAGAGTCCCGAGGGGGGGGGGCCACAAAATCTCCCCCGCCCTCGATGTCATGCAGATGGGCCTGTTTATATTGGTTTGTTTTTAACTTAGCATGGGAGTCCGAGTCCAAGTTTAGAGTGGGATAGGTTGGTGAGGGAGGTTAACGATTCTCCCATGACTGGGGCGGGGGGAGGGAGGGAGAGGGACCCCTCCTCCCCACCCCAGACAGAGGAAAGGCGCCATGTTACCGGGGTCCTGCACGGATGCGGAGGGACCCCGGGCACCAGGCACAAGGACCTGGCGCAACGTTGTGACGTGACGGCTACAAAGGAGGCCTCCGGAGTTCGGGCCGCGCACCCATCCACGGGGGGGAAGTGAGTAAAAAGATGTGCTCAAAAGAGCCAGCACTAATAGTTGTGGTTCGTGCTGTATATTAAAAGAGGGAAGTGGGGGGTATAAAGGAGATGGAGGGTGGTCAGGTGTGCGGACCGCCCGGAGGGACCCCTCCCTCACCGGTGTAAAGAGTGGAGTAAAGTTGAATTAATAAATTGTTTTGTGTATCTTAGTTATAATTAAAATAGGTGGCCGAAGGAGGCGTTCTTAATTGCCTCCCCGAACCATACCAGGGGGGACCATTCCTGTGGGCCTCTAGATAGAATGGAGTCTTGTGTAAAGGGGATATTTAACGATTTTAATCTGTCTAAGAAGGTTGATAGTTGTTTTTGGATGTAGTCACAGGGTGTGAAGAGGTGTTCAAGGTTTATAGTGTTGTTACAGATGCAGGGCAGTTCTTTATATTTACAGAAATAAGACCTAGTCCTTAACCGAAGAATTAAGGATTGTATTTTACGTGGAATTGACAAGAACAGTCCCCCCTGGACAATTTTAGGGTCCCAGGAGTGGGCTTTGGCGTATGATTCTAATTCTTTTGCCCACTCCTGGGCAGTTACTTTTTTTAACATGTTCTTAGTTTCTCCAACGGAGAGTTTAATCGAAATAATGTTACCGGAATGACCCAGGGCGGCCGACTTGGCATCTTTGTCCACTAGGTCATTACCGGTTAAACCGCAGTGGGACGGGATCCACACTATAAGAACCTGAGTACCTTTGAGGTGTAAGAGATGTGTGAGATATAAGATTTCGTTTTTAATTTCTGCACGGTTGTGATTGTTGCCTTGTAAAGCTTTAATAGAAGAAAGAGAGTCAGTAAAAATGACAATCTGGAATGGGGATATTGGTAGATTATTAATGAAGGCCAGTGCTTCTAGGATGGCCCAGAGTTCAGCCGAAAAGATAGAAATATTGTTGTTGAGTTGGAAGGATTTAGATATTTTGAGGCTTGGAATATTAAAGGCACATCCTATTTTGTTGTAACTTATTAGGGAGCCGTCTGTGTAAATTGATAGATATTGTTTGAGATCGTATATTTTTTGTTTGGCTGCTGCTGTAAGACGATTTGAATCAAGTTCTTTGTTATAGAGAAGATGAAGACTAATATCTAGGTCGGGTGGATCCCAGTCCCACTGTGGGGGTCTATGCTGTGGAAAAGCTGCGATGTTACTAAAAGAAATGTCTGCTTTATCCCTTAGATCTTGTGTGAAATCACAAATGTTACTATATTTTTTGTATTTTTTGGACGTGGCAAAGTATGGATCGGAAAATGAAGTCATAAATTCATCTTCTGTAAAGGTTTTAGTGGCGTAAAGACGGGTTAGGAGTAAGGCACAGTTTAGTTTAATTAGGTGAGAGAGTGGGGTCCAATCGATGTCCCTATAAATCAGCGATGTTACTGCGAATCTTGGGAGGCCCAGGGCAGTCTTTAGGGCCTTAATTTCAAAGCGTTGAAGGGTTGTAAGGTTAGTTTGTGACAGGGAGTAAAAGGCTTCCATGCCATATGTTAGTCTACTTCTTATAAGTGTTCTTACTAAATATACTAGGAATTTGGGGTCCTTAGCCCATGGTTGTCTGGCTATTACTTTTATAAAATTTAGTGCTTTGTGTGCTTTCTGGGTCAGATAGTTGATGTGGCTGTTCCAAGATAGATTGTGTGTTAGAAGGACCCCAAGAAATTTGACTGATTGCACGGGTAGTTTGGGGGTATTGTCAATATTCATAGTGAGGTCAGTGACCTTAGTAGTTGAAAAGATGATAAAGTCACATTTTTGGGGGGCTACTGTAAAACCATTGCTGTGTAGATAGTCAGTTATTTTGTTTGTGTTGGTTTGGTGGGTAATAAGGTGGGGGTCTAAACTGTGGTATTTTCCGGGGGGGGTGTTGATAGACCAAATCGCGATGTCATCAGCGTACATTGAAATCTTGCAGTTGTGTAATTTTAGTTTGTAGATGTCGTGGACCATAATGTTAAATAGGGTGGGGGCTATGATGCTGCCCTGGGGCACTCCCATGTCAAGGTGGTGGGACATCGATAGGGATTGACCCACCCTCACTCTCAAGCTCCGGTTATATAGAAATGAAAGTATAAAGTTAAATGTGTTGCCCTCAATACCGAGGCTGCTGAGTTTATCAAGGAGTTTCCCATGCCAGACTGAGTCATAGGCCCCTTTTATATCAAAAAAGGTGGCCATGACTTTTCTGCGACGTGCAAATGAGCGTCTGACATGGGAGACAAGTCTGACGACTTGTTCCATACAGTTTCTGTGACGGCGAAAGCCTGCCTGAAAGTTGGGGATGATGTTATTTTTATCTAGGAAATATTCCAGTCTATGTTTTACGATACGCTCGTAAATCTTGCCCAAGTGAGGGGTGAGGGAGATGGGGCGGTAGCTTTTGGGATCCCTTGCCGGTTTTCCTGGCTTCAGGATCCCTACTACCTGTGCCTCCTTCCATGCCTGAGGCACGGTTCCCCCTTCCCAACACTTGGAATAAAAATCGTGTAAGATCGTATGAAACGATTGTGGGAGTTCTTTTATTTGTTTGTAGGAGATAGGGTCTTCTCCTGTGGCTTTACTAGTTTTTTTGATTAAGTTAATGGATGCAGCAACCTCGGTAATTTTCAGAGGGGCGTTAATGAAATGTGAGTTATCGTCAGATTTAGTATGGTGGGGGTGGCTTTGTCGTTTGATTTTATCTTTAGTAGGAAGAAATCTGGTTTGACTGGCTTGAGCGAAGGTTTCAGCTAAGGTGTTGGCTGTATCATAATTATTAGTAGTGAGTATGTTATTTCTAAGGACTCTGGGCTCCCATACTTTATCTTTGGCGTTCATTTTTCTTAATTTTTTCCAGGCTTTAGCAAGGTCTTTATAGTCGGTTATGTCTTGGTCTTTAAAGTGTTCCCTTTTAGCTTCATTAATAGTATCATCACAGTAAGTCTCTGCCTCGAGCTTTAGTATGTGATTGGGGAGAGAGGGGTGCAGGTCAAAACGATTGCAGGCCTTCTTCTTGGCCTGCACTGCCTGTCTTACCCTCTCATTCCACCATGGCTTTGCTCTAGGCCTACTGTTATCGTACAGGGGAAGAGCAGGAATTGCCCTATTACTGGCTTGTATGATGGTTTTTCTAATATTATCGTAATAAGTCTCTAAGTTATTGTGTGAAATATTATTAACTGTATCTTTGTTTAAAAGTGATCGAAAAAGATGCCAATTGGCTTTATCAAAGTTGTATTTATGGTGTTGTTTTTGTGTATTTTTGGTTTCTTCGTGTGGGACATTAAACTCAATGGAAATCGGTTTATGATCGGAAAATAATGTATCAGAAAAGGGATACCACTCGTGACTGGTTAAGAGGTTGGGAGATACTAGGGACAAATCAATGGCGGAGGGTTTTTGTTTAGTACTGTCAGGGAATCTAGTGGAAGAACCATCGTTTATGAGTACTAATTCGGAATTATTGATTTCATTAAATAATCTGGTACCTCCAGGATCGGGTTTAGAGTTGAAGGCCTCCCAGGCGGGGTGGTGGGCATTAAAGTCCCCCACCACGACCCAGGAGGCGGAATTATGAAGAGTAGAGAGCCAGTCACAAGTGGCACTGGCATGATAGCCTTTTGGAAAATAAATATTTAAAAAGTTTGTTGTTGTGCCGTTGATTCTGGCTTGAATAGTATTGGAGTAAACAGTATCGTTGTCAGTGACTATGGGGGATAGAACTGGGGTGTATTTTATGTGTTGACTTATGTATGTTGCTGTGTACACCCTACCTATTTCATTACTGACATGAGGGGGGTATTGGTAGCCATAAATTTTTGGAAGATCGGAAAATTTTGAACTCAAGGATTGTAAACATAATAGTTGGTACTTAGTAGTGTTAGTCTGGAGAAAGTATAATAAATGATCAATGGTTCTTGCAATGGAACGACAGTTCCACTGCAAGACACTAAATTTTTGGACCGCGCCGGTTACTATAAAAAGGGGGGTTACTGCTATACTGATACTATTTTTAGAATGGGGTTTATGGTTTTTGGTACTGTGATTTGCGGGATGACTGTGAAGACATCCTGCCCTTCCCCTCATGGCCTACTGACCCGGGAATTCCACAGGCCAGTTCGGCTAGCCTCATAAGTTTGCTGTCGGGTCCCATATTAATTGTGGTAGGGTTACTAGAGGGTGGTAGGAGGGAGACTAGTCCCTCCAAAAGTAGTTTCGGTTTGTTGGTCGTTCTGGCCCTGGCAAAGTGTTTCAATACTTCTATCATAAATGTTTCAGCGGTAGATTTGTCAGAGATTGATGGTGTGGAGGGGACGAGGAAGATGGGGCATTGGGGGGGGGTGGGGGGGGGGGGTGGGGGGGTTTGGGTGTGTCGGTGGTGGGGTCTGTTTTGTGTGAGTTTTGAATAGTTTGTCCATGTGGGTCGTCAGTTTGTCCATCATGGTAGCTGTTTGTAAGTTGATTTTTTCGGTTATGAGGTCTTCAATGTTGTTTTTGTTTGCTTCTTGTGCAGCGTGAAGTTTTGCTCTGTTTGCTTTTTTTCGGAGAGATCTTGTTACTGTGCTGGAAAGTCTGGTGCGAACTATGAAACGAGCTGAGGGGGGTGTGGGGACAAGGGGGGGGAGGGGGGGGGGGAGGGGCGGGGATTTGGTTGGGGTGCGGGGTGGGGATGTTGTTCTGTACTGTTGGTTGGGTTTGTAAAACAGTAGGGGTGTTTTTTTGTTGGGGGGGTTTCCTTGACACAGCGTGTGCGTAGGTGTTCGTTGTCAGTTGTTGTTGTTGTTGTTGTGGGGGTAGTCGCCACGAAGGGTCTACGTCAGGGGGGGGGGAGGGGGGAGCTTGATGCAGTTGTTTGTGTTGTCTGTTTGCTTCGAGGGCCAATTTGGCCCTACGGATCGCTTCGGCGTAGGTGATGAAGACCTCTGCACGAATTTTGTTCGCCTGTAATCTTAGTTGATATTGAGGGCAGCCATTGTAGGCTGCCGAGTGTGGGCCCCCGCAGTTCACGCACTTGGCCACAGCGGCCTCGCAGTCTTTGGCTGCGTGACCGGGCCCGGCGCACTTGGTGCAGATGTGCTTTGGTGCACGGCATTGGTCCATGTTATGGCCAAGCCGTGCGCACTTCCTGCACCTCCTGACAGGGGCCACAAAGGGGGACACGATGTACTCTGTGATGGATATGTTTGTGATTTTAGGCAAGATGGGCTTATCAAAGGTGATCTTGAGAGCTTTGGAGTCTGTGCCGTCCCTGTTTTTGAGCCTCATGATTGATTTGGCATCAGGGATGTACGGCAACAGCTCTTGAATGTTTTCGCCGAGGGGTATGGGCTTGATAACCCCCTCGGTGGTTGCGGATGGGATGGTGCACTTGATTGGGATTTGTGAAACTGACTGTAATTTTGCTAGCTTGTTTTGTTGTTCGGTGGACTGGCACCCAATTAGCCACCGATTGCCTGCCAAGGGTCTCTGGCTTAAGATGGTGCCGATCGCGTTGGACCAGAGCTTCATTTGAGAAAGAGGGCCGAGGCCACTAATGGTGGCCGGGCCCGTACCCAGATCCTGGACGATGACTGGGTGTTTGACGAAGGTGGGGGGGGGCTGGGGTTGTGTTTGATTTCTGAAGGTTCTGTTTGATGATTTTTTGTTTGTTGGCTGTGAGGTTTGGTTGTTGTTGTTGTTGGATTTTAGTGAGTCCAAATCAGTAGTGTCTGTTTGCATGTTGCTTGCACTGTGAACAGTGTCTATGGAATCGGATCTCCTGACAGGGGTCGTGACCGGAGACACGGCCTTACTGCCAGGGTCCCCTGGTTGATCTGAATGTGTTTCGTGGCCAGTGGGGGGGAGAGAGCAAGCGCCCTCACCCTCCATGGTCCCGAGCTCTTCTCTTGTCTTTTTTGGATCTGGGAACGTTTTTTGGGGACTGAGCTCGAATTCGGCTTCAGAACCTGTTCTCCTAAGGCGCTTTCTAGAAGGGGTGAAGAGTAAAAACACATCTTCGGTGTTGGATTTTGTTGGTGTCACATCAATGTAGATTTCTGGGTTTGTGGTTGGGTGATCTTTCGTTGGGCTGGGTGACTGGGGGGTCTCCCTGACTATTTGGGGGTCGGGGGGGTCGCCCCCCCCTTTTGTCTTTCCGCTTTTACTCATTTATGCTTCACTAATCTATGTAAAACAGAAAATGAAAAACACAGAAGAAAATCATAAAGGGGAAAAAATTTGTTAGTGAAAATATAAATCAAGAGAGGTGGAAGGGTGCCAACCCGGAACAAGAGGAACTACACTTAATCTAAGTAAGGCTGTTATGAAAGATGAGGCCTAAGAGTGAACTTAGGACTCGGTCTGAACCGAGATTTCTATTTACTCACACGAGTATTACTAATACAGGAGGCGAGGGCCCAGGATCGAGGAGGAGCCTCGCGAATTGTAGGCGTGGCGTTGTTGTGGTGCCGTTCGCTCTTTCCAGTAGTGGTGGCACCTTTTGATTTGAGGCGAAGAGAAGTGGGCGCAGATAGGCCTAGGCCTAGTGGTAGCTGCGTGGAGTGAAGTTGTCCTTCCCTTTAGTGGGGTGTAGAGTGGGCGCTGTAGTAGTAGCGCGTCTTCTTCTTTTGTAGTTCGTTCGTCTGTTCTTTTCTCAGCGTCGCTTAATTCGGGAGCTCAGGTGTGCTCGCTTCGGCGGCTAGGCAGTGAGTGATTTGTGCTCATCCATTCCTCCCCTGAACTATTAATACTCAGTCAGTGAAGACAGACTGTCCACAAACACACCACTGCAAATTCAGTCCGACGAAGAGCTATGCTCGAAACTGTTGAGTAACTCAACAAATGACCTAGGATTCTTCTTCCTCCCACCCAGGTCATATCAGTGCATAGGTACATCATAAACGCCAACTGTGTGTGTGTGTGTGGAACACAGAACGGGCCTTATAACTCCGCCGTTTTTCGACCGAATCGCTTCAAATTTGCTATCAGCCCTAACGTGGCCATGGCAACGGCAACCAAGGCGGCCGTTTGGCAAATGCGCGAAACGCGTATCCACCGGCCTCTCGGCGCCCGTATCTCCGGTATTTCTGGACGGGTTGCCTGGGGGGGGTGCGGTGGGGGGTAGAACGGGATGAGACAAGAAGATGGAAGGAGGGAGAGAGACAAAAGTAATAATATAATGATTTTGCGAACCCGGCGAAACCAGTACTCGGCATTACCGGTACTTGGCGTTACCGGTACTAGGCGTTACCGGTACTCGGAGTTGCGCTAGTCTATATAACTCTAGTCATGTTGGTACATGTAGGACGTTTTACTTTTGACTTACCACCTGATAAGCAAAATGGTCACCATTAACTAGGTCAAAGTGAATTTTCCTGGAAGGGTGAAGAGTGTGTTGCATCCGTCACGCACGCACGCACGCACGCACACGCACACACACAACACACACACACACACACACACACACACACACACACACCAGGGCCGGACCAAGTGATTCGCAAGGGGCAGGGGGGGGGGGGGGGCGGGGGGGGGGGGGTCCGCCAGGGAGCTGCATAGGTTCCGGGTTAAGGGTTTTGGGGGGTGGGGGTGTTTTTTTAAACATGGTTAAACATCTGTTAATCGAGTCAGACGACAACAGCAATGACATCTTGCCCTACATTCTAAATGTGGGCTACCTTTTGTTATCACCATCTGCTCAAGTGATTCGAGACACACTTGTTGTGCAATGCTTTCCCTGTCAGTGTTCCACAAGAAACTGATAGTAGGAGTACTTTTCGACCAAAAGAAATAATGGTATGGTGTGTGGGGTTTTTGGGGGGGTCAGGTCTCTCTCTCTCTCTCTCTCTCTCTCTCTCTCTCTCTCTCTCTCTCTCTCTCTCTCTACCAAAATAAAAATAAAATTTCAGGTGTGTCTGGCTGATTGCTTCTCTCTCTCTCTCTCTCTCTCTATCTATCTCTCTCTCTCTCTCTCTCTCTCTCTCTCTCTCTCTCTCTCTCTCTACCAAAATAAAAATAGATTTCAGGGCGTGTCTGGCTGATTGCTTCTTCTCTCTCTCTCTCTCTCTCTCTCTCTCTCTCTCTCTCTCTCTCTCTCTCTTACCAAAATAAAAATAGATTTCAGGTGTGTCTGGCTGATTGCTTTTCTCTCTCTCTCTCTCTCTCTCTCTCTCTCTCTCTCTCTCTCTCTCTCTCTCTCTCTCTCTCTCTCTCTCTCTCTCTCTCTCTTACCAAAATAAAAATAGATTTCAGGTGTGTCTGGCTGATTGCCTCTCTCGCTCTCTCTCTCTCTCTCTCTCTCTCTCTCTCTCTCTCTCTCTCTCTCTCTTACCAAAATAAAAATAGATTTCAGGTGTGTCTCGGATGATTGCTTCTCTCTCTCTCTCTCTCTCTCTCTCTCTCTCTCTCGCTCTCGCTCTCGCTCTCTCTCTCTCTCTACCAAAATAAAAATAAATTTCAGGTGTTTTTGTCTGGCTGATTGCTTCTCTCTCTCTCTCTCTCTCTCTCTCCATCTCTCTCTCTCTCTCTCTCTCTAACGTCTCTCTCTCTCTCTCTCTCTCTCTCTCTCTCTCTCTCTCTCTCTCTCTCTCTCTCTCTCTCTCTCTCGTAAATATTATTTAAACATTGAAACTATTTTTCAGTTGCTACGGTTTTAAACGTTCGACTGATCATGACGAAATTTGACACTTTCTAATTTCGATTTCTGTTTCGAGGGACTGTGTGTGTTGATCAGATGGGGATGGTAGGGGTGTCCTTTCAGTTTCAGTCCGTTTGTTTAAATGAAAGTTCGTTTAAAAACTCATTAGCATCGCAACAATTTTGAATTATTTTTTAAAAAAATCACAAATCACTCCAGCCAAACACACAAACAAAACATACATAAACGAAAGGAGAAATGAAAGAAGATTACGGTTTTTACTTCAGGTTTAGACATAAGAAGTGTAGATCAGACTCTTTTTTATAATTACTTTATATAGAAAAACTCTCCACACCGATTGGTTTCCCCACTACAAAAGCAAAGCCAGGGGCAAAATTGTGGTCCAAGGGAACGAAGCGAGTTTAGAAGTGACCAAGTGTGCACACAGATTTACTTCCCTTGAAGCAAATGCATCAAATGGACAGCTATCTTGAATGAGTCGCCCTCCGGCCTAGAACAGGCACATACGGGACATTAATAACTATCAAGATAGTGGGACGATCCTGGGGGTACTGCAATACCAGGAAAGTCCCGAAGTTTTTCAATTATTAAGATAGTGGGACGATCCTGGGGGTACTGCAATACCAGGAAAGTCCCGAAGTTTTTCAATTATTAAGATAGTGGGACGATCCTGGGGGTACTGCAATACCAGGAAAGTCCCGAAGTTTTTCAGTTATCAAGATAGTGGGACGATCCTGGGGGTACTGCAATACCTGGAAAGTCCCGAAGTTTTTCAATTATTAACATAGGGGGGGGGGAAGACGATTGTAGTCAGTCTGTTTTTTGGCAATATCCACAGTTATCTGGGTAAAACTAACTCGTTGACGGACAGATCAAGAAGCGCAAACATTCAATGCTTCTTCAATCAACAAATCATGTCCTCTTATGTTGGTAAATGTGGATATTGCCAGAACAAAGAAGAAAATCATGAAATAATGTCATGTAGGCAATGTTCACATTTAACCCTTTAAGACTTGTACTTTTTTCTTTCACGGATTTAGCCTTGGCTGCTCCTCTTTCCGTTTACGGATTATTTTCTCTAGCGTAAGCTAAGTGTGGATGTTTAAGTTCAAGTAAACTTTATTGTCTCAATACTGAGAAATTTGACGATGGGTGCAAACACTGAATAAATTACAACACTAAAACATGTGATATGTTGAATTAAGGGTTCAATAAAAAATAAAAATAAATGATTTTTTTTAAAGAAATTGTTGAAACAAACACTCCAACCGTATATTGCACACACTAAATTAACAAATTAATCCTGGCTACAAGAATCGCCTTACTGAAAACAAATACGCCAGCCAATATTGCACACACTCATAAAGTTAAAGGTGGACTCGGACGGATGAGTTTTTGCAAGAAACACGTCGAGATCACCAGAAAGACAGCCTTTTCAAGGATCGCAACACTCACTTTGCTCTGGTTTCTTAGAAATTAAACCGTCAAAACGGCGATTCCTCCTTGGCGGAGATGCCGGAGAGAGTAGCCATTTTGGATGGGGTGGGTGGAGGTCACTCATTGTGGTTGAAGCGTTTTCTTTTTTTGTAGTGCAGTAAAAAAAAAAAGGAGCTATTTCCTTTGTTGTGAGCGAAACTCCTTTAGATAAACTGTATAAAATTAAAATAAAATAAAATAAAAAGGCTTGTATTGCAAAAAGTTCGTGCAAACGATTTGGTCTAAACACAGGCGGCCATTCAAAAAGAGACGGCAAACGCCATCTGTTTGGGTGAAATAATTTGACTTCCAGCACCTCCGCCAAGGAGGAATCGCCGATTTGACGGTTTGATTTCTGGGAAACCAGAGCAAAGTGAGTGTTGCAATCTCTGTAAAGGGTGTTTTCCTGCTGATCTGGACATGTTTCTTGCAAAAGCTCATCCGTCAGGGTGCCCCTTTAACAAATTCATGCACTAGTTAAGAATTCATACATCTTCAAAAACGTTATAATTCTGATAACGGAGTACTTTATTTGACTTTAAAAACAACATTTTAAAAAATGTTACTGTTAGACCAATTAACGTTATACGCCATTGGTGTGGTACCAACTTCCTAAATGAGCAAAGCAAAAAAAAAAAAGTAAGACATTTTAGATTCGAGCTACTGCCTCGCAAGAGTGTCTGTCTGTCTTTCATTCCATCTTATTGGTCTTAGCCTAGCAGTTAGTGTTACGTGGGCGTAATTTGTGGTTAAAAAACAAAAACTAAAAAACTTCAGTGTTTGTGTGTGCCTGTAGTGGGCTAATAGGTCTACACTAATGCGCTTGCCGCCTTCTTTCTTCGCTTGGAATATAGATTTTAAGGGCC
>CM065688.1:15788669-15791169 GCA_017654935.2 Phymorhynchus buccinoides | reverse complement strand
TTTCATGACATGGTCAAGCAACTGATTCATGACGACCTTTTCTAACAACTTAGAGAGGAAATAGAGATTTGAAACAGGCCTGTAATGTTTTAGATCATTTGGATCGAGAGTGGGTTTTTTCAATAGGGGTTTGACAAGGGCTTCTTTAAAGATCTGAGGAAAAGTACCAGAAAGAAGATATTCATTTATCATACAGGTTATGGCAGGAACAATATCATCAATGCAATTCAAGAGCAGTGGGGAAGGGATTGGGTCAAGGTCATTATGAGCCTAATCATAATTATTAATATTTAGGCCCAGCATTTCTCTCTTCGGCTGGAGAACATCTTTGTAACAGTTTCAACAACAAAAACCAAAGGCAGGAGAATGGTCCAGTAAGGCAGAAAGATAGTAGATGACAGTTAAAGACCCACCAGGTCACTTGTCAAAATCACGGGTTTTCACGTGTTGTTTTCCCTCTTATAGCTGGTAAGAAATTATGTTGTTTTGACCAGATTTGACTCCCATACAAATATCCCCCAAATTGAAAACGAAACATAATTTTAAAGAGCAGCCTCAATTTGAAGTTGGGGACATTTGTATGTGGATCACAGCTACCTAAAAAGGGAGGGGAGGTGGGGGGGCTACAAATATACTGAACGAAACTATAGTAGGGATTCACCAGATTCACTTAGGTCTAGCTAGTATTTCATAAGAATCATGCCTCACAAATGTCACTGTTGGATAGCTAGCTGCACCTGACGACTTGCTGTTGGATGAAAACCCGTTTAACGTCCTCTGACCTGGAACAGGTACATAATATATATGTGGGACTTTTTTTTTTTTTTTTTTAATGTAGCAGATGGTGGAACGATCCTGGAGGTACTGCAATACCAGGAAAGTCCCGGTGTTCTTTGAATAATCTAGATTATAAAAATAAAAACTGTTGTTGGATGCATGAGTCAGCCCTTTTATTAGGCCAAAAGCTATGGGGAAGACGGGGTAAAAAGCCCATGGGCGGGTAAGAAGCCCATGCCAATTATCTCATAAAATGAAGCAAATTTCAGTCAAATTTTGCCCATGAGACGAATGCTAGACATTAACACTCGTCTCATGAGGCAAAATGTGACTGAAATTTGGCTTCATTTCATGAGATAATTGGCATGGGCTTCTTACCCGCCCATGGGCTTTTTACCCCGTTTTACCCTACTGACGACAGTATCGTGTGAGTATACATACATAGTGTAAAGGGCCAGCCACACGCATACGATTCGGATCTGAATGCGATGCGACTTTGACGATGTGAGTCATGATTCACGTGAAGTTCATGTCATGTGAGCAAAAATGGCAGAATTATTTTTTTTAGGCGGAAGTATCTCACGTGAATCATGACTCACGTGACCCGGATGATTGGGTCACTACACATACGATACGATTTTACGCGTGTCGTACGTATACGATTTTACGCGTGTGTGAGCCGGCTTTAAAAGGTGTGTGTTGGGTGATGTTCGGAACGTCTTAATCTACAAACGTATTAAATATATACATCTGTATCGTTAAAAAAATTCGGGACTTTATTGGAGTTGCACTGCCTCCGGGCATTGCCTCCAGTATTGTTCCCACCATCTTTGTATCTACAAATGTCCCATATGTGTCTGTTCCAGACCGAGAGGACGTAAAACACCATTTTTCATTCATGTTCGGATGTTTGGCATTATGGCATGTATGATCATGGAACGGTCGCCTTAAGGTTGACATTTAGCATCATTGATCACATATACGTGAGGTTAGAATAGATCTTAGGCTTTTTTTGGATAAAACTCTTGTCGCCGGTGAACTTAGCCTAAACTCACACTCAGATGCACATGGTGTAGGCGCCCGCTTATCAATCAACGCAGAAGCAAACGCATTCATACACAAACGCGTGTGTTTGTACACACATACGCGCGCGCGCGCGCATGCACATGCACTACTCTCTCTCTCTCTCTCTCTCTCTCTCTCTCTCTCTCTCTCTCTCTCTCTCTCTCTCTCTCTCTCTCTCTCTCTCTCTCGGCCTAGCCTAAATTCTCATCCTTGTAAAATAAATTATCTAAAGTCTGAACTCTCTCTCTCTCTCTCTCTCTCTCTCTCTCTCTCTCTCTCTCTCTCTCTCTCTCTCTCTCTCTCTCTCACACACACACACACACACACACACACACACACACACACACACACACACACACACACACACACACACACACACACACACACACACACACACACACATACACACACATACACACACACACACACACACACACACACACACACACACACACACACACACACACACACACACACACACACACACACACACACACACACACACACACACACACACAAAGTGAATAAAAGCCTGTACAGGTCCCCCCCAAAAAAAAAAACCCCAAAAAAACCCATCAGAATATACTGGAAGACAGTAGGGGAAGACGGTGTAAAATGCGCATGGGCGGGTAAGAAGCCCACCCCAATTATCTCATGA
>CM065688.1:15733669-15783669 GCA_017654935.2 Phymorhynchus buccinoides | reverse complement strand
GCAGAAACCTTTTTTCAAGTGAATTTACATTCACATATTGTTTGGGAATTTGTGAGCTCGTATTTCTTCTTTTTTTCTCATATTGTTTTGTAATAATGTTGTTGCTGTTTTTGTTTTTTTTCTTTTTTCTTCTCAATTGTTTTCTCTCATAATATTTGTAAGGCGCTCTGAGGATGATTTTTTATCATCGAAGAGCGCTATAGAAGCTTTATTTATTATTTTATTATTAATCTTCAGTATGATGAAGGTGGAAGATCAAACGAAGAAGGGTACACTGATATACTGAAAACATACTTTTTTTAACATCTTCTTCAAAGAAGTTCAAAAACAAAAAAGAACAAGAAGATTTCTCATCTGCCATCTAAACGTTTGTCTTCTTTTTCTTCCAGGTACTGGGCTGGGCCTTCTTTCCGACGTTTTTAAGTCCAACAACTGACAGTCGGCTTAATTAATCAATTAAAGCAGCGCTGTTAAAATATAAAAAACGCCCGCGTTTCTCTTCAATCTCTCCCTCTCTGCCACTAAAAAGAACGCGCTCCACCAGCACACCACACAAGAACCACCTCGATGCAAAGAACGGTCACCATGCTGCGCCACAACCCCAACGCCTCCCTGAGAGAGAAGCTGAAGGAGCACTACCAGAGCCGAAGCATCACCCCCAACGCCACGCAGGCTGCCCAGACCCGAGGCGGGCTCACCGTGGTCGCCTGCGGCATTTTCTCCCTCTTCCTGGAATGCCTGGTGATCCTTCTGCCGGGAATCTACTCCCGGAGAAACGCCGACGATGCTGATGGGAGCGAGAGTGGTTTGGTTGTGGGGTGCGTATGGCATTCCATCTGTGAAAAAAATATTTGCATTACTTTTAGGGATAAAATGAGGTATTTTCCTCCTAGAATAAATTCAATGCACATAAAATAAATGTTATGCCCATAAAATCCATTGTTTACCAATGAAATTCATTCTGTATGCATAGAATAGGTTGTGTGTTTATAGAATTGATTTCTTCTTCTTCTTCTCGTACGTCATAGAATTGATTTTACACAAAGAATACTTTATTACTGCATAGAATGCATTTTAAGCTACAGAATTTATTCTGTTGTGTGCCACAGAATTAATTCTGTGCACAACATATATTCTGTGGTACACACAAATAATTATGTGCATATATACTATATTCTGTGGGTCACATAATTCATTCTGTGCACAGAATAAATTCTGTGGTGCGCACACATAATTAATTGTGTGTCATGCACTACGGAACGAATGTTGTGCACACAATTATGAAAATGCCTCAGTAAGTTTACCACCAAAAATCATGCAAAATAACTGGCACCAACGCTACAACTGAGCGGCTTGTCTTCTGGCGCCAAACTGCAATACTCACTCAATGTACTTACCACATAAGCTGTTACTGAGTAATAATATTTTGACAAATGAAATGCCATATGTATGGCATTCCATCTGTGAACAAATATTTGCAATACTTTTAGGGATACAATGAGGTATTTTCCTCCTAGAGTAAATTCTATGCACATAAAATAAATTGTTGACAAATGAAATGCCATAGGTGGTTGGGCGAGCAGTGGTGGATGGCGCTGGTGGTGGTGGTGTACAGCTGGGTGCAGGTGACCTGGAACTGGTGGAGGGCCTACTACGACGTGCCCAACTGGGTCACCAAGGAGATGAAGGTGCAGCAGTTTGGTCAGATGCTGGACACCCCTGAAGGTCAGTGGGAAAAGCTGTTGTTGTTGTTGTTGTTGAGTGGAGGTTTTACGTCCTCATAGCGGAAAGCCCTTAGAAACAAATTTTAGAAAAGTTGTTGGGTGGTTGTTGTTTTTAATGATGAGGATATCGATGTTGATGATGATGATGATGATATGGTGGTAATCACAAAGAGGAGAAGAGAGGGTGGATAGGTGATGACATGACAGAGAAGAGGAGGAGGAGGAGGACAATGATGATGATGAAGGAAGATGATGATGATGATGACGTTGATGATGATAATACAGATCATTGCCTCCATTTTGAAATCATTCTTGTCATTTTTCTTTGTCTTTTTTGTTTTGGGTGGTGGTGGTGGTGTTGGTGTTAGGGGGGTTAAGAATTATCTTTTTTTTTGTTGCGGCACAGAATTAGGTACTTCAGATTGTATGTGGAGTTACGATTCCTGAACTGATGTCTTATAGAGCATGTGTGTGTGTGTGTGAATGTGCGGGTAGTCTGCATGTGTGTGTGTGTATATATATTTGTGTATATAACTTATAAGTAGTCTGTGTGTGTGTGTCTGTGTGTGTACTTGTGTATGTAAGTAGTCTCTGTGTGTGTATCACTGTATGTGCGTGTGTGTCTGTGTGTGCGTATACATCTACATGCATGCACACGTTCACAGGCTAGAAGCAAATATGGGACACATATGTGTTTTTGTGTGTATATCACAATCAAATTCACAATATTTATTCATCCAATAAAATAGAAATGTGTGTGTGGTGGCACGTAAAAAGTTAAACAGTATGTAATAAAAAATCACAGTTCCAATATTAAAATATCAGATTCACACAAAACTCAAAGCACACGCAGACAGCAAGCACCCCCGCTACACTCTCCCCCCTCCCCTCTCATACACATAGAGACAGACAGACAGACAAACAGGCAAAGACTGAGGGAGAGTGGGAGAGAGAGAGGGGGGGTGGGGAGAAAGAGAGAGAGTGAAAGAGACAGAAATAACAAGAGAGAGAGTGAGAGAGAAATAAAGAACAAGAGAGAGAGAGAGAGAGAGAGAGAGAGAGAGAGAGAGAGAGAGAGAGAGAGAGAGAGAGAGTTCACACATGTATGCATGTTTCAAATATGCACCATCCATTATTCTACAGGCTGGCATCACTGCCTGGCATGTCAACTGGACGCGCTCCCTCACTCCCACCACATGTGTGTGCATGGATGCGTATGTGTATGTGGGCGCATGTACGTTTCTCTCTTTATCTCTATGTTTGCTGAACATTGTGTGTCCATTTTTGCCTTGTTGTATTATATTACTTTGTATATTTTTGTCACTATTGTTGCCAGTTTTTTCTTGCGGTTTTTTTTTCTGTTAATAATTTTCTTCATTAATTGTTATTTCCTTGTGGGCAATGGTGTAAAAAAGCTACCCAGCTTATCTGTTTTACCCTCCATAAAAACATTCGTATTCGTATTCGTATGTTACAATATTTCTTAAACTTTCTTTTACCAATGTCGGCAGGCTGGCATCACTGTCCAACCTGTCAGCTAGACGCGCTCTCCATCGCTCCCACCACATGTGTGTGCATGGATCTGTATGTGTATGCGTGCGCATGTGCGTTTCTCTCTTTATCTCTATGTTACAATATTTCTAAACTTTGTTACTTACCAATGTCGGCAGGCTGGCATCACTGTCCGACCTGTCAGCTGGACGCCCCTCCTCGCTCCCACCACTGCAGCCACTGCGGCCACTGCATCCTGAAGCGCGACCACCACTGCTTCTTCACCGGCTCCTGCGTCGGCTTCTACAACCAGCGGCACTTCGTCGTCTTCAGCCTCTACGCCATCTGGGGATGCGCCTTGGGCATCTACCTCCAGCTCTCCTACCTCCACCTCTACATCCCCCTCCCCGACAGCTACATCGCCTACATTCCTCCCGTTCCCATCGTCCAGCTTTTCAAAGGCGAAATGGCGCTGTTGAGTTTCATCGTCCTCGCACATGCGTACGTCAACGTGGTGTTTATCAGTATGGCGGCCGCGTTTTTGGTCTGGCAGGTCTTCGTTGTACTGAGGGGGCAGACCTCGTACGAAGCTTGGCGTAACATCAAGGTGTATGATGCTGGTCTGTGGAGTAACTTTACTGCCGTTTTCGGGTCTCCCATGTACGTGTTAGCGCTGTTTTTCGCTCCGCTGATGTTTCCTCTCAACGGGGACGGCGTCAAGTGGACCGTGAAGCAGAAATCTGGGAAGAATTTTTAGTTAGGCTTGAACGAACGGATTATTAGGAGTTTCGGAGGTTGAAAGATCTGCATAAAAAGTTTTTTTTTAAATGATGTGGGTGTTATTTTAAAGACTTGGTTGTTGAATAAAATGGTAGATGCGGATGTTAGTTTAAAGACCCCCAACGTCACGTGTCACATTCTCTCTTATACTTGGAAGATTTCTTACGATTTCTTACCAGCCATAAGAGGGAAAACACGTGAAAACCATGATTTTGACACGTGACGTGGTGGGTCTTTAAAGACTTGGTTGTTGAGTAAAATGGTAGATAGAAGTTAGATTGTAGTTAGAAATGCAAGAGCGAAGTACAGCAACGACTCGCTCATCATGTGTATGTGTGTGTGTGTCATATTATAATGCACAATGTCAGCCTAGTTGATTCATTCACTGAATTTTCTTCACTAAGCTTATGTTATTTCTTACTATAATCAGAGCAAGGTTTAAAATATTTTTATATATTAAAAATGACATCATTTCTTTATGACGTCCTAAATAGAACCTATACTGTACGCAGAGAGGAATTCATAAATTATATCCCTTAAAAAAAAGTAGTAACCTGTTGAACTCAGAGATTTAAATACAACATTCTTTAAGCAAATTAATATCAGATTTGCATCCAATTTGTTCTGGTGACTTTTTCATAAAAGCAGTCACAATGGTAATATCTATCATCGTGCAAAGTTTGAGTCTGCTATTATTTGTAGTTTCTGAGGAAACTGCTAAGTTAAAAGTTACACACAGACAGACACACACACACACACACACACACACACACACATACACACACACACACACACACCAAAACCATCACTGCATAGATTTCACTTCACTCGTCAAATAATGATGAATGACAAGTTTTCTTACACATACAGTTAACTCATTCGCTTAACAATGAATTTGAATTATTCAAAAAACTCACAAATCACTCCAGCCATACACACAAACAAAGCACACACAAACAAAAGGAGAAACGAAAGAAGATTACGGGTTTTTACTTCAGGTTTAGACATGGGGAAGTGGTAGATCAGACTTTTTTATATAGAGACTTTATATAGAAAAACTCTACACTGATAGGTTTCCCCACAACAAACCACTACAGCAGCAAAGTCGGAGGCCAAATTGTGGTCTGAGAGAGCGAAGCGAGTTTAGAAGTGACCAACGTATTGTGTGCACACCGATTTATTTCCCTTGAAGCAAATGCGTCAAATTGACAGTTATCTATTAATTCCGGACATACATGGCCAGAACGACTTGAATGAGTTAAGGGCCTGTTACACGTCAGCTAATATCATACGACTGTACGATACGATTCGTTCACATGGTCTTGAAGCGCGAATCAAATTCGTTCTTCGAGACCTCGCGATCGAATCGCATTGTACAGTATTAGTTGACAAGTAGCAGGCCCTTTAGAGGGCTGAAGGGAAACAACAGTTTCCAATGTAAATGAAGTGATGGATGACGCTGTACAAGTCTTTCTGCTCAGTAGTTTACTTCTGCAGGACAAGTGCTGAATAAACCTCTGCTGATAAAAAAATATATGCATAAAACATTTTTTGCATGTTAACAAACAAATCATCTTGACATCAGGCATCTTAAAGGTTTAAGCAAAGTCATATTTTAACCCTTTCGCCGCCAACCATTTTTCAGCCAAAACATTATTAAACTACGTAGGTAGAGAAGAAAAATATCTGTAATCTTGCGAATTCCTCAAAAATTACAAAAATAGTGTCTTCAGATAACAGGCCTTGATTTGATGCTTTTTAGTGACATGGGTGTTAAACGATTGTGGTGCATAAATGCTTTGGCGATGAAAGGGTTAACAAGGCACTGATGAGTTAAATGTTAGCTTTTACAAATAAATACAAATGTTTATGCATAATTTTATTTTATGTACAATCCTCTGCAGCTCATCTGGATTTTGATTGATTGTAGTTGCTTTGGCAAATAATATGATCAGAAACACAATGTACAAATCTATTGGCAATGTTCAAATTTGCATTGAATATAGACAAATGGGAAACATTTCAATGACTGAAAGTTTATTCGTTAGATAAAACTTAGTGCATATTGGCAATTGCATGGGTACTCCTGGAAATTTCAAAGCAAGGCAGGGGTCCAGGGGCTGCCTAGGCCCCGGCGGAGTGCAGGGACAGCGCCCCTCCTGGGGGTTCTGGGGGGCAATGCCCCCTGGAAGCTGAAAGGAAATAACAGTTTCCAATGTAATTGACAGGCTCTCGTTGCACTTTCACTTCTGGTTAAAGTTCATGACCTCTATAACCAGCAAAATGCATCTTCTCAAATTCTCATAATCCAGCGACGCCGGCTCCAGGTAATTTAAAAAAATCCTGAACTTCAGGACATCCTGGACAAAAAAATCCTGAACTTCAGGACATCCTGAAAGCAGGAGCATCCCTGCCATTGTGGAATTTTGATAACTCTTCCTTGTAAAGCAGAGGACATGCCATCTGCAATTTGCATTGTTCATGTTTTGTCGATTATTTTAAGCGTACATGTCCTCCCCTGAAGTTGGAGTATGGCCGCCCATGTGGCGGGGACCTTTAAAAGCAGCCATACATGTAATCTTCCCACCCAAGGGCATGAGAAATGTTCACATGGCACTGGGTGTGCCCCCAGAGCAATTAAGCTGGGGAACGAAAGCAACAAACAAGTGTGCATGTCCGAAGCGGTCTCAGAAAAAATGTGCGTGTTGCTATTTTTCTTTCCTTCTTATTTTCTACCAGTGTTACATGTGCATGTATTTAATTTATGAAGGACTGAAGCAAAATATCCACTGACATGGGATTGGGAGGGGTGTGTGGGGGTGGGTTTTTGTTGTTGTTGTTGTTTTTACTTCGAGTTGTATTTGTATACAGAACATTTTGATCTTTTTAACATTGATGTTGTTTGTCATTATTCTTCACTTTCAATACTATTCTAATCATGTATCATTTTTCACATTGGATACTGCCTTTGTGAGAACAAAACTGTTTCTTGGATGATTTTGTGTGTGTTGAAACGTCGTTACCACTGTGCATTTAAACTTCATTTTTCACCATGTTTATATTTGCTTATATTTGCGAGTGTGCTTTTACAATAGGAATTGTTCGGAAATGACGAAGGGGAGTAATTTCATGGTGTGTGGGAGTGATCTTGCCTAATTCAGTCGGTCAAATAGGGGAAGTTACTCTACCATCAGGTGTCTTTTGCGTAAATAGTTCCCCCACCTTCTGGAAGTTCTGTGCTTGTAGCTGCCTCTAATCTGTCACTCTCTTTGACTCTGCCTTTTCCCTTTGCTTACTGTCATCTACTATATTTCTGACTTACCGGTCCATTCTCCTGCCTTTTTTTTCACAAAACGCTTTCAAAAACATTTCCTCCAGCCGAAGTCGGACTTGCTGGGCCTATTTCTTAGTTAGGCGCATAACGGCAGCATGACGTATCTGTGCTCATAATTGACAGGAAACTGTCTGAGCGATCGAAGAAGAAGAAGAAACAATTATTACTGTTTTATGTGCGTATCCAAAAGTTTTGATGCGTTGTAAAAATGCTCAATATATTGTTGCAAAATTGTTTTATTATTTGTAATTTCATATGGTTAAAATTCAAGCATTTTTGCTCATGATCTACACTCACTCTTATGAGAAAACTTGAGACCATTTCAAAAATATGTGCGTGTCCACAAGTTTTGATGCGTTGTAAAAATGTTAAAATATATTTATGCAAAAGGGTTTTATTATTTCATATGGTTAAAATTCAAGCAAAAACACTGTTCGACGATGTGCCCGTTGTTAAACTAACTCAAAAGTAGAGAACTCTATGAGAAGTCGAAAGAATCTCAAACAGTTTGCTCAATCACCGTTTGACCTATATAGATTCAGAAGCACGTCCAATAACATTTCTTTCTCAAACAAAATTATAAATAGAAAGTCAATGGAAAACATACGCACAGACACACCCTCACTCTCTCTCTCTTTCTCTCTCCACGCACGTGACCCACGAGACACGCACACGCACTTTCCAGGAATGTTATTGAATTACGAGAATGTTATTGAATTACGAGAATGAGTGATCCGCCGTCTCCCTTCACGATCTTATAGAGTCCGTTATTTTTGTGTTATTTTAACAAGGGAAACAACGCGGAACAGCGTGTGTCATCCTCTAAATTAAAAGGACATTTCACACACAAAAAACTACAAATTTTCAGAACATCGTACCAAAAGGGAAGTATGACTGCGTATTCGCTGTACACTGTGTGCAGTTGAAAGGAAACTGTGCTTTCTTTATTACTAAGTAACCAAAATCAAAACTATCGGCATTCTTCTTCTTCTTCTTCTGCGTTTCCAGGCCATATGGCCATAATGGGTAAGGTACATATGTGTCCGGTTTTCAGTTTTCACTGGTCTCCCTGCTGCGTACAGCCAACACATTCCGATTTCGGAGGAGCTCAAAGGAGAAAAATTATTTGGAAGATTTTTTTTTTTTAAAGGCAGGAGAATGGGGCCAATAAGTCAGAAAGATAGTAGATGATAGAAAGCAAAGGGAAAAGGCAGAGTCAAAGAGAGTGGCAGATTAGAGGAAGTTACAAGCACAGAACTTCCAGAAGGTGGGGGAACTATTGTTACGAAAGACCCCACCCCCCCGGTATCCCCATGGGGAGTATCAGCATTCAATCATCCAGGGGTGTTTGCCTGAGGAACTGATCTCTCATGGACGGATTGAACGGTCTGTACCTGCACTCTCGTCAATATGTATCGTGTGTGACTGTTTTTGTTTAATTTGACATTTGATTGTGCAACCTTCCGTGTCAAAATGGTGTTTAGACCTTCAGAGGTCCAGCCACACCACCGTATTTTTCGGACTATAAGGCGATACTTTTTTTCCCCCAAGACTCGAACCCCTGCGCCTTATAATGTGACTGATGAAATAGTAAGAAAATATGGCAAATGTTAAGATCAGCTCCCTCCGCTGTTCCATGGTGAAGTTGGCCAATCAGCTTAACGGAAAAGGTAAATCGGAGGGAGCTGATTGGCCAACTTCACCATGGAACAGCGGAGGGAGCTGATCTTAACATTAGCCTAAAATATAGTAACAAAATCTGAAATTTGGGTAAAATGTGGGGGTGCGCCTTATACAAAGGTGCGCCTTACAGTCAGAAAAATACAGTACTTACGATGCAATGCGATTGCGATCCGATTATGACGATGTCTGCGAGTCATGAATCACGTGAAATACTTCCGTCTAAAAATAATTCTAGTATTTTCGCTCACTTGACCCCAACAGATGAATGAAATACAATGTCTGATACAAAAATATTGATATTTCATCAGATTCGTGTACGGGGGACTAGAAATATAGTGGTAAAGGTCAAGATGTGCCCCCCCCCCCCCCCCCCCCCCCCCCCCTACCTACCAACATGGCAACAATAAAACCACACATACACACACTTACTGTAACACACATACAACACATGCACAAGTACCTACCAACAATAAAACCACACATACACACACACACACACATACGCACACACTTATTGTAACACACATACAACACACGCACAACTACATACCAACAATAAAACCAAACATACACACACATACACTTATTGTAACACACAACACATGCACAAGTACCTACCAACAATAAAACCACACATACACACTTATTGTAACACACATACAACACACGCACAACTACATACCAACAATAAAACCAAACATACACACACATACACTTATTGTAACACACAACACATGCACAAGTACCTACCAACAATAAAACCACACATACACACACACACACACTTATTGTAACACACATACAACACACGCACATAAACTTAACAGATCTAACACCCGCAAAAACTTTTTTACTAACCGTGTTGTTCATATGTGGAATGATCTACCAATTAACATAAAGAATGCACCTAGCATTAATGAATTCAAAAATCTTTTGGACGAAAACCCAAATTTGATAACAAAATTAAAATGTTTTGATGAATAAAAAAAAATATATAAAAAAGCCATTCTCTTAAAGATTTATCTTTTTATTAGTTTTTGATTTAAGAGACGCAAACCACTAAATAAATTTTGTCAAGTCAAATTCATCGAGAAGGGGCGTAATAAGGGCCGAGAGGCCTATGCATAGCCCTACATCACCTACCTACCTACATACCAACAATAAAACCACACACACACACACACATACACATACACACACACACAGAGCATCTCTTGGCATATCTATGTTCTGTTTTAAGTCATTAAAATGATGATGTATCAAGTATGCTTGAAGTTATAAACGTTTGTTCTTTCCATTTTCAATATGCATGTTTGAACCGATAATAAAGTGTAAATTTATTTCATATCTTGTTTTTTTGTGATTTTTCTTTTCTTTCTCGTGAGCATGTTCATACACTTGAACAGAATCTGTTTTGGGTTATTGTTCAAAGAATTAATTTCATTTCAGTTTTGAAATAAAGTGAAAGAAAAACACTAAAATTTGTCGGACTCTTTCATATTATAATTGTAAAACAACAGGGTTATGCATTCATCTGCATTCAACACATGCGCACGTGCACGCTCTCTCTCTCTCCCTCTTTCCTTCCATCCCATCCTCTTTTTCACACGAGTCCTGGCAAAGATAAAAAGATAAACACAATCCAATTTCCATACAAGCCACATCTGTATTATTCCGCTTAATCATGTTTAAGTGCATTCACAGTTTGAATGAATTTGCTTCAATACCAACTCAAACATCTTAATTCCATTCATACCTTCATTTCGCTTAACTCGACAAAGCCAAAGCTGGAAATAAAAAAACCTGAAAGTACTCAACTGAAAATAGAAAAGGGTGAAATTGTAAAAAAATTGTCGCAGTTATTTCAGATGCAGATATCATATGTGACAGTGCATGGGGAAACCAGACATAATGGAATTTTAGCATAAATTGAGATTGTAATTTGTCATGGTTGAGCAAAGATTCCTTGTGAATACACAAAAGACCGAATTGAGTTATCTTGTCTAGATTTTATTTCATAATTATTTGAAGTGTGGCATTCAAAATAGATCATTTGCAGAAATCGGGCATTGAAGATACAACTTTGCCTCTTTGTTTCTATTGACTTGATTTAGAAAACAATCAAATCAACAAAGAAATCATTCAAAATTGCCTTTCATGTTGTGGATACTGGTAGAACACATCAAAATAGACATAAATATGCCCTAAATAGAAAATTGATATTTTGGGGGTTGTTGACTATTTTTGGATTTTGCTCAAAACATTATGAGCGACTTATGTAGGTTTTTCCCATGCACCATCACATATGGTAACGATGTTTCTACTTGTTCAAAAACAACATCAAATTGTTAAACCTTTCCACAACTTTTCCGTTAATTTTCAACTAATTAAAACACCTTTCCATAGGATTTTGATCGCCATAAATAAAAACTCCCAGGATGTGGGTGTACTATTAGAAAAATGAAAGCATGAGCATCACATTTGTTAAAAACCAAACATTTGAAAACGAAGAAATAAAATCAATATATAAAAACTTCAGTTTTGAACGTATTTTTTAAGCACTTAAAACTGCAGTTTTTTTACGAAACCTTTGCATGGCAAAGAAAGATAAATGAGAGAAACAGAGAAAGAACAATCTGGGACGGTATTCATGTCGAGATAGCATGAGACTTAGCATGATGCTAACTTAGAAGCTCTTCCAAAAGTCCTATTAAATCCTATAGGACATTGGAAGAGCTTCTAAGTTAGCATCATGCTTAAGTCTCATGCTATCTCGACATGAATACCGTCCCTGAGCATCTAATAACAGGCATGGTAGTGGGGGCAAAGTGAGTTTCGCGGAAGAATATCCAACTGATGCATTTCATTTGAAAGATGTCGACTCAAACTAAAATGATGAAGTTTGGCGTCAAAATAAAAAAGAAGAAGTAGAAAAAGAAGCACTAGGATCACAAATCTGGAAACATGTGGCGTGAGCTAGGCGGGAAGTTGCTTGTTCAGTCATTCACATCCGGTTCCGCGAAGCGATTGCATAGGTTTTCAACGCACGTAATTTTTAGGCACCCGAGCAAATTTTTACCCCAGCTTTTTTTTTGGGGGGTGGTGGTCAAATTTTCACTTTCGCGGGTTTTCCGCGATTCGCGGAGGTCTACCATGCCTGTAATAATCAAACATTACTTCTATCAATTTGTATCTTACAAAAATGACACAAAAATTAATCTCTCCTGTGCTTTCATTTGATTTATTCAATAATAATGATAATAATTGGCACTTATATAGCGCACATATCTAGAAACTTCCATTCACGGCGCTTTACAAAGTAATAAAACTACAAACATTCCCGTTCACACACACACACAACTTCAAGAAAGATTGCTCCCACATAGAAATAGGTTAAATAGGTTAGTAGCAAGAAAGAGTTCAAACTAAAACAAAGTTTTGCTTTTCACCCATACCAAAAACACATACATAGAAAAGCAACAAGAAATGAGTTCAACACAAAGAATCTGTTGCATTTTAGATTAGCTTTTGTTTCGTTTTCTTAGCAATTGGAATGAAATTATACAAAATCAGTTTTCAACCATTAAAAAGTTGGTAAAGGTAAAGATTGCCACCCCCCCCCTGCATTTCTCGGTTAATTGTATTTTTCCGTTTTTGCCTTTATTACCAAACATAAAGCTGTATTTTAGGAACATTTTCAGCTAATTCTCTCTTTGGAATACTAACCCTAACCCTAACCCTACCCCCCCCCCCCCCCCCCCCCCCCCACTATGTACTGCAGTACACAGCAATTTGTCACAGTTGTGGTTCGTTGCGTTTTTCCGTCTTATAGGGGGGGGGGGGGGTAGGGTTAGGGTTAGGGTTAGGGTTAGTATTCCAAAAAGGTTATTAGCTAAAAATGTTCCTAAAATACAGCTTTATGTATGGTAAGAAAGGCAAAAACGGAAAAATACAATTAACCGAGAAATGTAGGGGGGGGGTGGCACATCTTGACCTTTACCAAAAAGTAAATTGTGGAGTTAAATTTAGGTATTTGGTACTTTATAGTCACAGAGGCGTCTCTGTGAAATTCGGGTTGCTCCCACCTGGAGAGCACGTCGTAGCCAGAGGCGCGCCACCCAATGTTTTCTGCTTGCGATTTTTATGACTGATGAGGAAGGAAAGGGGGCGTGTGTAAATTTTGACCAAATGACAACCTTTTCGTTGCCACAGGGATTAACGTGTGCTGAGTGCATGGGCACACCGGACCTCGGTTTATCGTCTCACCCGTTAGACTCCACGTTCAGACCATAAGGCCTAGTGCAAAGTGAGAGAAAAAATCCCCTTGTACCCAGGTTCGAACTCGGGGTTTACTTGACACAAGGCAAACGCGTTACCTCTGTGCCACTCCACACCTACAAATTTCATTGAACCCACTCTTGCATTCTGACATTAACCAAACAATTCAAAACTACAAATGCTTTCTTAATGGATAGGTTGCACCGCACTGCACATGCTAGCGCAAACAGCTTTTATTTTCAACATACACAGCCTCTTCATTGACAGGACCCGCTTTGGCTTAAGGCTGTGTCAGACCAACTGATATAAGCTAGAACACCAAGGCTACATCAAAATGTTGCTGTGCTATGCATAGTTATGCGGGGATTGTCTTAACTGTCACACACGTAATGTTCTCATCCCTAGCCGATGCATTTGTACTACAGTGTTCAAAATACTTTGGCTGCTGGGATGATCCCTGGAGTCTTTTAGCCAGGGTATGTCAATCAATCAGGTCAGAGAATGAGGACAACTAGGCCTTGCGGCCTCTTAATGTGTCCTTTCTGATTATTTGTATTCCTTTTCATGATTGGCACGACTAGGACGCTTTTAGATGTGTTAATCATACACACTTTTCAATTGTTGAATCTTGGGGTCTTTATCAAGGAGGTTTTTGAACTGATTAAGGTTAGGTGCCAATCTGATATGTGTGAATCAAACTCATTGACAGGGCAAGGGAAAAATGGTGGAGGAGGGGGGGGTGGGGACTTAACAGCCTGTAGATATACATGCATCGGCAGCATTACATAGGTCATCTTGAATTAAAAAAATGAAGCTTAATCTTAACCCTTTCACCGCCAACCATATTTCAACCAAAAATTTCCATTAAATTTACCTGGGTAGAGAACAAAATCCATCTGCAGTATTGTGAATTCTTCTTTGACATTTATAAAATAAGGTCTATCCTTACTTCCCAAAAGTAAGACAATAGGGTCTTTGGATAATAGACCCCATTTTGATGCCTTTTTAGTGACATAGGTGTTAGATCACTGTGGTGCTAAAATGCGACTTTGGTGGTGAAATGGTTAATGTGGTGTGTGTAAGTGTAAGTATGTATGTGTGTGTGTGTGCGCGTGTGCGTGTGTGTGAGTGATTGTTTCCTATATCAAAAACAATTCATACGCCATTCGGTCCGTGGGTACAATTTTTCACTGGGACTTGGTCACGATCAGCACAGCAGAAGGCACCAGACCTGTCCAAACAAAAGCGAAAAAATGGTCCTGTCAGAAATAACGGCTTTTTTTTCCACTAATGTTCACCACCTACTCTTTCCCACCATCCTTCCCAACTCCACCACCCCCTCCCCCCTACAATATCACCACACCGATTCCTATCTCTTCTCTCCCCAGCCCTTTCTGATATCATATCCTCTCTCTCTCTCTCCTCTCTCTCTCTCCTCTCTCTCTCTCTCTCATTGTCTGTCAGTCATTCTCTCTCTCTCTAAATGTGCACATTTGTAAGCTGATGTAATGAATTTTAATGATTATTTGGTTGGTATAATTTAGTTTCACACGTTTGATTAACTCACTCCGGGCGAATGAGCCGAATCCGGCTCATGGCTCGCACAACCGTTTCGGACGTAGAGGGGGGTCAAAGATCGGAATGTGAAATTTTCCTTCTTTCTATGTGTTAGCTGTTTTCGTCAATAGGAGACAAATGACGAAGGTAAGGAATCTGATATTTTACGATCGCTTAGTGCATGGTGTTGCTAATCTTTTCTGAAAATATTGATGCCTAACTCTTCAAAACTTGGTTTGGGTGATCATTTTACAAACCTAGTCGAATGCCCAGTCCCCACAAAACAAGGGGAAATAATTTGGCCAGTCCCGAGTGAGATAATGATCTTACAGTTATGTTGCATTTCTGTCATGTTGTTGCGCCTAACCTGAATTTCACTTTGAGAGATATTAAAGTATACTTGAACTTGAACTTGATAAATGTCCTCTCCCGACCCTCTTCACCTATCAATCTTTCTTTGTGCGTTAGCACATGTACAAAAAAGGGTCTTGCTTAGTTGGCTGAAGAAAAGAGATCTATAGTTGCCCTTCGTCTGTCGTCTTTATTCGCTTCCAAAAATGAACAGACCATTAACTCATTCAAGTCATATACGTCCACAATTAATAGATAACTGTCAGTTGATGCATTTTCTTCAAGGGAAGTAAATCTGTGTGCACACCATACCTTGGTCACTTCTAAACTCGCTTCGCTCACTTTTGCCTCTGACTTTGATGTGGTTTGTTCCGGGGAAACCAATCGGTGTAGAGTTTTTCTATATAAAGTCTATATATAAAAAAAAGTCTAAACCTGAAGTAAAAACCCGTAATCTTCTTTCATTTCTCCTTTTGTTTATGTATGTTTTGTTTGTGTGCATGGCGGGAGTGATTTGTGAGTTTTTTTAATAATTCAAAATCGTTGCGATGCGAATGAGTTAACCCCTTCCCTGTCCCTGGTCCGTGTCTACTACGGGACGTGTGACGTCATTGACGATGTCACAACTTTTGACGTCTCATAGTCCTGGAAGACTAGTTTTTGTTTTAGACAAATCAGGAAAGATTACATTTCCAGACCATTTATTTTCTCAGGTTGAGTCTAACACGTCTCTTTTTTTCAATTTTAAAGTTAGATAAAAAGATAATTTCTCAATATTTCTCCGGCACTGAAGGCTCCCCTTTCAAATAATCGAACTTCTGTTTGTGCTGCTTCCGGTTGTTGTGTTTGGACAATTCTTCTCGAAAACTGATAGAATTATGGCATTTTAAGCTCTACAACGATGCTTTTTACATCCAATGAAGGGTTGTGGCATCTGTTGGACGGTATCTCGGATGATAATAGGGATTTTGAAGCATTTTAACGTGAGTATTCATCGTATCGGCGACTCGTTACCACTTTCGATGTCTGACTCACAGTAGACTGTACTGAATACGTTGCCTCTCTTCTCATGATTTTGTTCATTAATAGGGCGCCCTCGTTTATTAGGCGCATAGGTCGAAATTGGAAGAAGAAAAAAATCGCCTTATAACCCGAAAATTACGGTAATCGCTTGTGGGAGAGATTTCCTTACCAGGCAGACCATGGCCAGAGAACCTACACCAAATCGGTTTGGATATTAGGACTGCGATAGTCTCCACTCACCGAGCTCATAGAGGGGTTTGTCCATGTCTTCCTCGGAGAACAGTTTGCAGGGGAAGGAGGTCATGAGGCATAATGGCCTGGGGGGGTTTTCTGCGTAGCAGTGACCCACATACAAATGCCCCCAACTTCAAGATTTCTTACCAGCTATAAGAGGGAAACCCCGTGATTTTGACACGTGATCTGGTGGTAGACCATAGCCAGAACCTACACCAAATTGGTTTGGATATCAGGACTGCGATACAAGTCTCCACTCACCGAGCTCATAGAGGGGTTTGTCCATGTCCTCCTCAGAGAACAGTTTGCGGGGGAAGGAGGTCATGAGGCAGAAGGGCCCGTTGCCGTCGGTGCGGTTCAGCGACACGTACACCCTCACCGCCGCCAGGGGCTCCTTGGCCTTGAAGTTCTGGGTCAGCGCCTTGCCGTCCGTCAGTCGAATCTGAAACCACCCGGCAGACCGAATGAACTTGCCGCGCCATCAAGGGAAACTTCCCTTCTCATTTTTGTTGTAATGAAACTGTTTTAGCTGCCCTGCTGCTTTGCCCGTCGAAGGTTGAAAAAATAAACCGAAATATCGCGCTATTTTATCAGTGTTTTTTTTTATTTTATATTGATCACTACCCCCAACTAAGAATATCATGCGCTAAGCCCCTACAGGTTTGATTGCCCTTCTCCCTCTCTCTCTCTCACTACCCCGTAACTATCTCTCCCCTCTCACTACCCCCTAAGAATATCACGCACTAAGCCCCTACTGGTTTGATTGCCCTTCTCCCTCTCTCTCTCTCTCACTACCCCCTAACTATCTCTCTCTCTCACTACCCCCAACTAAGAATATCATGCGCTAAGCCCCTACAGGTTTGATTGCCCTTCTCCCTCTCTCTCTCTCTCTCTCACTACCCCCGTAACTATCTCTCCCCTATCACTACCCCCTAAGAATATCACGCGCTAAGCCCCTACTGGTTTGATTGCCCTTCTCCCTCTCTCTCTCTCTCTCACTACCCCCTAACTATCTCTCTCTCTCACTACCCCCTAACTATCTCTCTCTCTCACTACTACCCCTAAGAATATCACGCGCTAAGCCCCTACTGGTTTGATTGCCCTTCTCCCTCTCTCTCTCTCTCTCACTACCCCCTAACTATCTCTCTCTCTCACTACCCCCTAAGAATATCACGCACTAAGCCCCTACTGGTTTGATTGCCCTTCTCCCTCTCTCTCTCTCTCACTACCCCCTAACTATCTCTCTCTCTCACTACCCCCAACTAAGAATATCATGCGCTAAGCCCCTACAGGTTTGATTGCCCTTCTCCCTCTCTCTCTCTCTCTCTCACTACCCCGTAACTATCTCTCCCCTATCACTACCCCCTAAGAATATCACGCGCTAAGCCCCTACTGGTTTGATTGCCCTTCTCCCTCTCTCTCTCTCTCTCACTACCCCCTAACTATCTCTCTCTCTCACTACCCCCTAACTATCTCTCTCTCTCACTACCCCCTAAGAATATCACGCGCTAAGCCCCTACTGGTTTGATTGCCCTTCTCCCTCTCTCTCTCTCTCTCACTACCCCCTAACTATCTCTCTCTCTCACTACCCCCTAAGAATATCACGCACTAAGCCCCTACTGGTTTGATTGCCCTTCTCCCTCTCTCTCTCTCTCTCACTACCCCCTAACTATCTCTCTCTCTCACTACCCCCTAAGAATATCACGCACTAAGCCCCTACTGGTTTGATTGCCCTTCTCCCTCTCTCTCTCACTACCCCCAACTAAGAATATCACACGCTAAGCCCCTACTGGTTTGATTGCCTCCCCCCCTGGCGGTAAAATGCGCGCCCTAAGTTGCTCATTGAATAGAATACTACACTGGAACCGCCCTTATAAGACCTTCAAAAATCATCCAAAATGAGGTCTTATAAGGGCGGGGTCTTATAAGGGAGGGGATTTTAATACTTACCAAGAAGGGCAATGTCTCAGAGAAGTAGGTCTTATATGGGAGGGAGTCTCATAATGGGAGGTCTTATAATGGAGGTTCCACCGTATTAAAATTACCTCCCTTATAAGACCCCTCCCTTATAAGACCTTATTTGGGATGATTTTTGAAGGTCTTATACGGGAGGTTCCACTGTATTTTCAGTTTCGAAGAGTAGGAGAGGTCCAAATTGAGTAGAATACTACTCGAAAAGAGCAGAGTGAACAGGTGTGCAAGTTTCACCTGCAGCCTGGTCTCGTCGTAGTCTTTCTTGGCTGCAGGGGCGGCAGGGGAGGCGGCCGGAGCCGGGGCTCCTTGAGACGTGGCAGCTGCTGCTGCTGGTCCTCCTCCTGGCTGGGACCCCGCCTTGGCAAACTGGGGAAAAGGAGAGAATGATCATAGGTCATAAGGTTTTGGGTTTTTTTAATTGTCCATTGTACAAACGCGCAGGGCTGCCTACCCCCTGTTGCAGTTTCCAGAGACAAAGTGCTTAAAAACCAGGGACACCGACTCATTTCCAGGGACAAACACTCACGATTTCATGCATCATGGAATGTATTTCGTGATCTAGCAAAATTTCTGCGACTGGATATTTTGGGTACCGTAATTTTCAGACTATAATGCAATATTTTTTCCACCAATTTCAACCTATGCGCATAATAAACGAGGGCGCCCTATTAGTGAACAAAATCATGAGAAGAGAGGCAACGATTGTCGTGCTCAGTACAGTCTGCTGTGAGTCACAACATCAAAAGTGGTAACGAGTCGCCGATGCAACGAATACTCACGTTAAAATGCTTCAAAATCCCTATTATCATCCGAGATACCGTACAACAGATGCCACAACCCTTCATTTGATGTAAAAAGCATCGTTGTAGAGCTTAAAAGCCACAATTCTACCAGTTTTCGCGAAGAAAAGTCCAAACACAACAACCGGAAGTCGCAAAAACGGAAGCTCAATTATTTGAGAAGGGAGCCAACTCTTGTTTATGACAGCAGTAATGGCGGTCGGTAAGCGTTTACAGGACGTGTATGGGCTTCAAACTTCGACTTTCTTTTATAAACAAGGGCACCTTTTACTTTAATTTTTTCAATCTTTTCTTGAAAATTGCCCTATTCGCCTTATACACAGCAGCGCCTAATGAGCCGAAAAACACGGTAGTCTTTTTGTTGCTTTTTGATGCCAACAAGCTTCTAATTCAAGATCTTTTGGGTGTTCAGTAACCTAACAGAAAGAAAGTTTCAACAGTGCTTGTTGCTCTGGGTGTTCCTGTGTTTAATATGAAGGTTAGCCAACAAGACAATTCAATTCAATTCAATTCAATACAACTTTATTCATCCTTGTGTGGAAATTAAATTGTGCGATCACAGGCTCGATAGACAATACTAAAAACATTCAGATTACATAAATCGAAACACCACAGTTAAGACAATAAAATGCATATAACATCATCAAGGAATTAAATAAAAGAGGGAGAGAATTTGATTAGAATTATGTGAAAAACGTGAAGAACGTACACTCATAAAAACTACTAATATTTACCTAAAATAGATTAACCAATTAAGATTAATATTAAGATTACAAGGCCATGCCAGGGCTGTCACCACGTTAAACTTCACCACAAATTAATAAACAATATAAATCAATTAATATAATATATACATAAGTATCACAAATTAAAAACAACAGCAGCAACAAAGCATAGCACCGAAGTCGGTTTATACCAACACACACACACACGCGCGCGCGCGCGCACACACCCCCCCAATGACACGCTAAGACAGCTGGCCTACATTCGAATTATACAGACGGATGGCAGAGGGAATGAAAGAGTTTAAGTGCCTTGATGTTCTTGCACGTGGGGCTCGCAGTCTGTCGCTTCTGTCCGATCGTCTGCTGTCAATGTCGTCATGTAAGGGGTGTGTCTCGTCGGTCATGATCGTCCTCAGTTTGTCAGTCAGTGTTCTGTTGTACATGTCGTCAAAGGGTTTTTGTTTTTTGCCCACCACCCCACCCGCTTTCTTTATAACTTTATCTAGTCGACCTTTGTCTTGTTTTGAAATGTTCCCTCCCCAACACACAGCACCAAAGGATAAAACACTACAGATCACAGAAGAATAAAACATTTGAAAGGATTTCAGTACGGACGTTAAAAGATCTCATTTTACGAAGACAGTACATACGACTGTTGAGTTTTCTTAAAAGAGCGCTAGAATGTTCACACCAAGAGAGGTTTTTATCTATAGTCACACCAAGATATTTGTAGGTATCAACCTGTTCAACAATTTCATTTTTTATCGTGATCCGACTTAGTACTGGGGACTTTTTCCTGAAATCAATAACAAGTTCTTTCGTTTTCTTTACATTAAGCGACTGCTCTACAAAATTTTGATTCTATTCTGTTTCCAGAAAAGTGGATTCCAGGGACAGGGTGCCCATTTTAACTGTTTCCAGGGACAAATACCCCTTAGGGGGGGACGGAAGGCAGTCCTGAACGCACATGGAAAATCGTCTTCCACAGTGTACAACTCACATAAAATACATCAAAATACAAATCGGAATTATTCTTTTCCGCTCTCTCTCTCATCATCCTTTTATAACAAACTAAGATGGACATTTCCAAGAGCGTTTAGTGTTGTTGCTTTGATACAAAAATGTCTGGATTTCTGTGTGATCTGGTGTATTGACACATTCATACCATGTGACGCTAGAGTGAGACTGTGTGTGTGTGTGTATGCACGCATGTGTGCAGACATGTGGTGCAAGTGGATCAATGTGCTCATTGAAACAGTTTAGTAGACAATCACTATAACATCAACAACAGCAATAATAATGATGATGATAGATAACTGAATAAAATTTTAAAATATAATGTACATATGTACATGCATGTAAATATGTGTGGGACATGCAAATGTGCAGTTATTTTAGATCCCCGTAAGAAATTTTGAAGTTGTTCCTGTTCGAGTCTTTGTGGGTCACATCGTTGAAGGGAAATTGTTCTCTATACCGAGGAACAAACTTCGGTAAACTTGACGCAACTTCGCTGTTTTGTTTGACACCATTGTTTGATCAGCAGAGAAGCTTACCGCACATGCGCAGATTATGGTTTCCGGGATAATAAATGTTGGATTGGCATTTGGAATGGCTGTGGAAACAGCATGCATGTGGACTTCCACGTGGATTTGACTTCTTTTTTTCCCGTGCGATTTCGGAATGCAGAATTTTATTTGTCATAATCGTGGAATCGCGGCTGGTAAACGGAAAAATCCCGGAAAATTTTGAATGGTTGGCAGCTATGTACTGTATTTTTTTGACTATAAGGCTCATCCCCCAAATTTACACAAAATTCAGATTCTGTTATTATATTTTCTTACTATTTTAGTAGTCATATTATAAGGCGCAGGGGTCTCAGTCTGGGAAAAGAATATCGCCTTATACAGATAAACATCTATTTTAAGACTTCCAAAATGTCCGGAAAAATCGGTCATAAATTGGAGGGGTCGTATGACGGAGGTTTTCACTGGCAGCCGTAGAAAGAAAAAGTTCAGCACAGTTCATACTCTCTTCTTCATGCACACATACAATGACATATTAAAACTGGATTTGGGTCTTTCCAACTCCATAGGATTGTGCAATCGATATTTTACAGTTTCACTTTGCCGACTTCTTTTAATCACCTCCACTCTCGTCCAAAGTCAGTGGTTTTCTTTTTCAAAGTCAGTGGTTTTCGTGCTTTTCCTACGCTCTCCGCCATCTTTTCTACAACAAGGGAAGCGACTCCGCTTTCAGGCCCTTGACCGTGGTTGTTTCCCTTTGCTCAAAGTCTATGCAGACGACAGCAACGATCGTAAAAACCAACAAAATGGCGGTCATAAGTCGCGTTTTAGAGGAAGTCGTTTAAGAGAGGTCGTTTACATAGTAAAATGCATCTGTGCCAACAAATCCGGTCTCAAATGAGAGGTGGTCGCTTAACAGAGGGTCGTAAAATAGGGGTTTGTCTGTAGTCCGAAAAATATGGTATATGTATAGGCAAGATTAAGTGTGGATGCTCAATTGCATACACATGCGCGTGCGCACACACATGTACACACACATACATATACGCATGCACACACATACATGCAACCCCACATACACACACACACTCATTGTTTACCTTGGCAGCTCGTTCAGCTTTGTCTCTCTCAATCTCCTCCTTAACTCTCTGTCTACAGATCACAAAACAAACCAATTAGGTGACAAATGAAATGCGTACAGCTTTAAAAAGTTCATAGAAAAAAATAACATTCAACAAACCACGACTGATTTGATCAAAAGAATGTCAAAACAATGAGGCTTTATACTATTTCTTTATACAATGGTACCTCCCTTATAAGACCTCCCATTATAAGACTCTCTCCCACATAAGACCTACTTCTCCGAGACATTTTCCTTCTTTGTAAGTATTAAAATTACCTCCCTTATAAGACCTCCCATTATAAGACTCCCTCCCACATAAGACCTACTTCTCTGAGACATTTTCCTTCTTTGTAAGTATTAAAATTACCTCCCTTATAAGACCTCCCATTATAAGACTCCCTCCACATAAGACCTACTTCTCTGAGACATTTCCCTTTTTTGTAAGTATTAAAATTACCTCCCTTATAAGACCTCATTTGGGATGATTTTTGGAGGTCTTATAAGGGAGGTTCCACTGTACTACGAAAGACCAAAAACTTTTTAGGACTGAATCGACCATGCTACCTCGTGACGAGTCAGGGGCAGATAATTTTTCCGTGGCTATGTACTACTACTTTGTGACAGGCAAGGGCGATAATCTTATGTAGGCGGCGCACGCATTTCAGTGCACGAGACAGGGGCAGAGATTGTTCAGTATAAAGCCTCATTAACTCTTCTAGCACCATGGGCAGTACATCACTCTTCACTCCCACCAAATGCAGTCATTCACTGCCAAGCGGCCTGCCTTGTGTTTGTCTATTTTCAGAGCTTATGTCAATGATTTTTTTTTGGGGGGTACCAATTTAAAGCAAAGCGTGCGCACTCGAAAAAATAGTTACCCCAACACCACCACCACCCCTTCTTATCGGTTGAGATGCAACGGACAACCAAGAACGTCAAAAAAATACATGGCGCTAGAAGAGTTAAAAATGAAACATCCTTTTCATTGATAAAATGTCAACCAAGTAAGTTCATCAAAATTTCATAACACTGCTGATGAGGTTAGGAAATGATCAAAACAGTAAATTAACTGGTTTAAAAGAACACACAAAAACATTACAACTGAAATAAATGACATTTGATCAAAATAATGTCAAAACAAAGGAATTTTAACCCTTTCACTGCCAGCCATTTTTCAGACAAAAAATTTCCATTAAATATACCTGGGTAGAGAACAAAATCTGTCTGTAATATTGGGTATTCCTCTGTGACATATTTAAAGTAAGGCCTATCCTTACCTCCCAAAAGTAAGAGAACAGGGTCTTTGGATAACAGACCCTGATTTGATGCCTTTTAGTGACATGGGTGTTAAATCATTGTGGTGCAAAAATGCGACGTTGGCGGTGAAAGGGCTAAATGCCATGAAATTGCAGTATCATCTCCAAATGGGAGTTAACAGGCTTCAACTTTCCTTCTTAAAAAAAAATAAAAAATAGACTTACCTCGCCATCTTTTCTTCATTTTTTTCTCTCCTGCGTTCTTCCGCAAGCTTCCTCATCTCAGCCTCCTCCAGCCTGGGCAACAAAAGCAATTCTTCTTCTTCTTCTTCTTCTTCTTCTTCTTCTTCTTCGTTCGCTCAGACAGTTTCCTGTCAATTATGAGTGTAGACGCGTCATGCTGCCGTCATGCGCCCAACAAAGAAATAGTTAGGCCCAGCATGTCCGACTTCGGCTGACGAAATCTTTGTAAGAATTTATATAGAAAAACGAGGTGGGAGAATGGACCAGTAAGATAGAAAGTTTATAGCAGACGACAGTAAGCAAAGCGAAAAGGCAGAGTCAAAGAGAGGAAGTTACAAGCACAGTACAGAAAGATCTCCTCCGAAATCGGAATGTGTCGGCTGTACGCAGCGGGGAGACCAGTGAAAACTGAAACCCGGACACATACATACCTTACCCATTATGGCCGCATGGCCTGGGAACGCAGAAGAAGAAAAAGAAGAAGAAAAAGTATGAAAGACACCCCCCACCCACCCCCCCCCCCCCGGTATCCCCACGGGGGAACCAATCAATAAGATCCAGTCACTTTCTCTATATCAACGAAATGTTTGTGAACTGAACTGTCCAACACCACCAACCTCTGAGTGCTGGGGTTTTTTTTGGGGGGGATGTTTTTTCCATCTTCAAATGCAGGCAGACACGCAGTTTAAGTCACCCTCCTCAGATTTACGACGGACCGACCCTCAATCTCAAAATCTGCTTTTACATGTATCAGTTTTATGAAAATAATCCTAGGCTGATCTTAACCCAGATCTTATTACAGGAGGTACTCATTCTTTCCCAGGGCTGTGAGTGAGTGGAACTCTCTTCCACCTGAGGCAATATCACCAGCCTCGGTGGAGGAATTCAAATCCCAGATCTGAACCTCCTCAGCTCAAACTACAAAGCCTTTTCACAAAGTACAAGCCTCTGACAGAGTTAAGGTGGAGGCAGCTTAAATCATACTGCCTTTGTTGGTTGGTTGGTTTCTGTCTGTGAACAGCTTCATAACAAAAAAAGTATGACCCAATTTTGATTTTAAAAAATTAATTGTAATGATATCCCATACTGTTACCCCAAACCTATCTTTAAATCATTCAAGTCGTTCCACCCATATTATGTCCGGAATTAATACAAAGCTCTCAATTTGATGAATTTGTTTTAAGGGAAGTAAATCTGTGTGCACACCACACTTTGGTCACTTCTAAACTCGCTTCGCTCCCTTATACCACACTTTTGCCTCTGACTTTGCGTTTGTAGTGGTTTGAAGTGGGGTAAAACTAATTGCTGTAGAGAGCTTTTTCTATATAAAGTCTATATAAAAATTAAAAAAGATCTACCACTTCCCTACGTCTAAACCTGAAGTAAAAACCCGTAATCTTCCTTCATTTCTCCTTTTGTTTATTGTACGTTTTGTTTGTGTGTGTGTATGGCTGGAGTGATTTGTGTTTTTTTTTAATAATTCAAAATCATTGCGATGCGAATGAGTTAACCCTCTCTAGGACACAGACGCCAAATTCGACCGAATTTTGTCAACTCATGCAGCCCGTATGCGCCGATTGCGCCCGCTGAACGCCAGGTCTAGTACGTTCACTTTCACTTTCTCCCTACCCACAATGCAATATACTAAGTTAGTTCTTCCTTTACCTCAGTCTCGCTGGTCCGTTTTTGGTTCTTACAGCAAGGGAAAGCACCCACTAGTCTTTTTGAACGGATTTTTCGAAAAGACCCCAAATGTTTTTCCTTCTTTCCACGTGACGTGCGCAGTATTGACTCGGCGCGATGCTCGGAGCGCCATTACGGATTTTTGTATTCCAATTCATGGTTTGTTGTGTGACAGTGTGTTAGCTTTGGAATAATAATATCAACATTGCCATTCAATATGCATCTTTCAGAAATGAAATGTGAGTTAGACTTTATTCTGGGTGATTTTTTTAATGAAAAGATTTGGTGTGACGTTCAGAGTTAATTCCCATCTCTCGGGAACTGGGATCGATTCCCGGTTCGAATGGTTGGGAGTCATTGGGTTAAGCACTTACTTTTGCTTGACGCCGGTGAGGTCTTTGCCGGTGGAGCGGCGCATTCTCTCTCGCTCTATCTGCTCCTTCTTCTCTTGCTCTTCTTTCTCCAGCCGCTTCTGTTTCATCTTCTCTATCAGCCTGCCACCACCACCAAAAAAACCCACAACAACGTTACTCACGGAAACCCATAAGTAAAAGAAAGAATGGGGGGGGGGGGGGGGGGATATACACAGACGCAGGGAAATACACACAAGTGCATGGGTGCATGCAGTGACCAAAATGTTCGCCTGAACTTTCTTGCCGAAACCCAATGTACAAAAGAATGATATTGTGTTAAAGACCCACGAGATCACGTGTCAAAATCATGGGTTTTCCCTCTTACAGCTGGTAAGAAATCTAGTTTTGACTAGGTCTGACTCCCATACAAATGCCCCCCAAATTGAAAACGAAACATCATTTTAAAGAGCAGCCTCAATTTCAAGTTAGGGGCATTTCTATACGGGTCACAGCTACCCAGAAAAAACACCAAGCGATTTAATCGTGGTGGGTCAGTTTATCTTTAAAGAGAGCCCTTTCTTCAGGCACTCAGCTGCCTGAAGCAGCATCAAATTGCCTGAATTCAGGCTTCAGGCATACCCACATGCACCCCTGCTGAAGTGCGTTTTATCATTTTACCTACTTCTTTTTACTTATTTGCGGATTGCGCGTGGGATTTCTGCATGTACCGTGTACCGTGTACGCAGGCCTATAAGGGGGCCTGGCCGCACCCAGGTCATGACTCTGGGTGCCCCTCTGCTGTCACCAATTGCCCCCCCCCCCCCCGAAAAAACGCTCAAGCCAGGATTTGAACCCATACCGGTCAACCATCCAAGTACTGACCAAGGTCGATGTTGTGTGTATGTGTGTGTGTGTGAATGTGTGTGTCTGTGTTTAGCGCGTGCGTGTGTCTGTCTTTAGTGCATGCGTGCATCTGTCTTTAGTGCGTGCGTGTGTGTGTGTGTATATAATACATTTTTGTCGATTATTTGTTTATATTGCTTGCTGGTTTATTCATTTATTATTGTAAGCGCTTAGGGCTTTTTTTAAGATTAGGCACTATAAATGCTAATTATTATTATTATTATTACAGTGGAACCTCCCTTATAAGACCTCCCATTATAAGACTCCCTCCCATATAAGACCTACTTCTCTGAAACATTGCCCTTCTTTGTAAGTATTAAAATGACCTCTCTTATAAGACCCCTCGCTTATAACACCTCATTTTGGATTATTTTTTAAGGTCTTATAAGGGAGGTTCCACTGTATTTACACTAGTGTGCTCGCTATCTACATGCATATTACAAGATATGATGACTGTACCTTTCCTTCTGTGCCGCCTTCTCTTCCTCGGTGAGAGGCTTGATCTCCTCCACGCTCTCAGAGAAGCTGGCGTGTTGCGTGCGAGCAGCGTGCGCCTGTGCATCCAACTCGCTCTTCAACAGCTTGCCGCACCTGTCATAGGCACGGGACAGAAACCAACGTGATACGTCAGCACTGTCATTCTAAGGCCGTGTACACACATAAGCGGATATTCCATGCGCAATCCATAAATAAGTGAAACAAAGGGAAAAGATATGCGCATGTGTCCGAATTTCCCCTATATGCGTAAACTGTTATCCTTCTTTCTTCCACTTATTTAGGGTTTTCCATACAGAACTTACGCGTCTAATGTCAACCCGGCCTTAGGCACTCAAAAACTGTGCTGCCTTAAATGCTTTGACCATACGTAGCTAAAAGAAAGTGTGATTTAGTTAGCAAAAGAGTTGATGTGATTGTCTTTGGTTGAGTTGTGGCGTGTGTGTGTGCGTGCATGCGTGCATGTGTGGTTGTGGGTGTGTGATATGTTTTGACCATACGTTGTTAAAAAAAAAGAGTGATTTAGCAAAAAGTTGATGCGATTGTCTTTTGTTGAGTTGTGGCGTGTGTGTGCATGCATGCAATTGCATGCATGTGTGGTTGTGGGTGTGCGTGCATGTGTTTTTGAAACTTTCATTTGGTGTTTAGTCATCAAAATTATAACAAACTGACAAGAGAAAAATATCAGAAGAGTAGAAGTTTCCTTGGCTTAAGGTTGGGTCAGACCAACTGACATAGGCTAGAACACCAAGGCTACATCAAAATGTTGTTACGCTCTGCATAGTTAAGTGGGGATTGTCTTTAGCCATGGCAAGCTCCTAGCATAACAAAATCCTCCAAAGTCGGAGTGTGGCTGCCCACGTGGTGGGGCAATCAAAAATGGTCACACACATAATGTTCTCATCCCTAGCTGGTGCATTTGTACCAGAGTGTTCAAGTGCTTCGGCTGTTGGGATGATCCCTGGAGTCTTCAAGCCAGGGTACGACAACAACAGCAACAACAGAGAGTAGAAGTACCTCAAGTTCTTTTTCAAGCACCACACAATTTAACCCTTTCGCCGCCAGCCATTTTCCAAGCAAAAAATACCATTTAACTTTAAAAAATATATCTGCAATATTGCGGATTCCTCTGTGACATGCATAACATAAGGCCTATCCTTACCTCCCAAAATTACGAAAATAGGGTCTTCAGATAACAGGCCCTGATTTTAGTGACATGGGTGTTAAACTATTGTGGTACAAAAAGGCGACATTGGCGGTGAAATTGAAAGGGTTAAGCCGAATCAAATCAAAAAGAATTTCCTTCAAGGTTCAAACCCCAACAGAAGCAGTAGGCAGGTGAGATCTTCAGATCTCTCCAAGCAGAAACGCACTCACTCGTCACATTTGAGAGACTTGGCCTGGGGAGGAGGAGCCTCTCCACTGGCTGCCGCCTCCGTTCCCTCCGCCTGTTCCTCCACTTGGCCTGCAGGGGAGGGGGGAGAGAGAGAAACAAATCAGTATAGCCCCGTCGACAACAAAGGCCATGTCAGGGCTGTCAGTCACCATGTTAAATCTTACCACATATTAAACAAGAGGCAAAGCCTGAAAGGCTCACGTCTGATTTTTATTACTATAGCAGGCATGGGAATTCCCATGCCTGTATAGAGAGAATACTGTTATGTAGACACTTGTGCATCTGAAAACAGAATTAATTTTTATTTTACTGTGTAAATTAAAATTATTTCTATGCACCCCTACCCCTTTCTTTAAAATTTAATTATATGTATGCGCATGTAACATAGTGGAGCCCTATTTTTATTTTTGGCAAACAAGTAAAATTGAAAAGCATATTGACCAAGCTTTCAGAAAAAAAAAAACATAGTGACCAATCCCCCCCCCCCCCCCCCCCCGCCGGGGTAAGGGGGGTCTACGGACACCTGTAGTAGGCCTAGTCTTTGCCTGTGCCTCTTACTCTTAGAAAATTAATAATTGAAGTTGCGTGATCTGTTACTGTTTTAAACTGATTGTTCATGCGATGAAAACTTGTTCCACATCATCTACATTTCTGTAAGATATTTTATATTAGTCCTAATATTTTATTTTCGTTTCGTTAATTCCCCCCCCCCCCCCTCTGCCACAAAGCAAAGGTCAAGGTCACAGCCAGCAAGCTCATCCATGTTTATATTCTCCTGTACAGTCTTTGCTCATGGTGATCAATCGTCTAGGCCTAACAAAGGATTCGTACGTCGAAGGCAGTGAAATCGACGAACCCTGGATTTTCCGTATATTTTTTTTCAAGACTGAAATGAATGTGGGCTAAATGTTAAGTACGTCGTCTTGATTATGAGGTAAGGCATGGACTCTAGGCCTAGGCCTTGTTGCCGGAAGTGCAGTAGGCTAAGTTATGCGCAGAGATGATGTGCAGATGAACACGAACAACTGTTACTCAAAGGCGCAAATAAAGCTAAACAACCGGGCCGTCAACACACACACTCGGTACATCCATTTGTTACAGAAAATATAAGTTGACGACGTTAAAATGTACCTATTTGTACACACCTGCAGTCTTGTGTTTCTTTTTAAAGAGCATTTTTGTATATCTAATGGAGATTCCTCTTTCCAGTATGTATCTCCTACTCGGTACAACACAACAGTTACAGTAATCTCTGCAACAAATGATTTTCTTTCTTTTGTTCCTTACCGATGTATCTGACTGCTTTGATCGCCATGACTTGAAGGCTCACGTCAAAATCAAGTATCCTGCTAACTTGAACCCTCTAACATCTTATGTTTTTTTGAGAAAATGACAACGTTAAAGTTTCAGTGGAGAGTGAGAGTCTTCTTTAGTTTGAAGAGTGTGAGTGAGTCAAGGTTAAAGGTTGCACAACAGTAATCTCTGCAACAAATGATTATCTTTATTTTGTTCTTTATCAATGTATCCGACTGCTTTGATCGTCGTGACTTGAAGGCTCACGTCAAAATCAAGTATCCTGCTAACTTTAACCCTCTAACGCCTTATATGTTTAGAGAAAATGACAACGTTAAGGTTTGAGTTAAGGTTAAAGGTCGGGGCCACGGACGCAACACACACACACATACACACACACATACACACACAACCGAACATGTACAATACTATAGACTCGCGTCGTTTTTTATGGAGAGTCTTCTTTCCAGTATGTATCTCCTACTCGGTACAACACAACAGTTACAGTAATTTCTGCAACAAATGATTTTCTTTCTTTTGTTCCTTACCGATGTATCCGACTGCTTTGATCGCCATGACTTGAAGGCTCACGTCAAAATCAAGTATCCTGCTAACTTTAACCCTCTAACATCTTATGTTTTTTTGAGAAAATGACAACGTTAAAGTTTCAGTGGAGAGTGAGAGTCTTCTTTAGTTTGAAGAGTGTGACTGAGTCAAGGTTAAAGGTTGCACAACAGTAATCTCTGCAACAAATGATTATCTTTATTTTGTTCTTTATCAATGTATCTGACTGCTTTGATCGTCGTGACTTGAAGGCTCACGTCAAAATCAAGTATCCTGCTAACTTTAACCCTCTAACGAGAAAATGACAACGTTAAGGTTTGAGTTAAGGTTAAAGGTCGGGGCCACAGACGCAACACACACACACATACACACACACACATACACACAGACACACAACCGAACATGTACGATACTATAGACTCACTTTGTTTTAAAAAACGACATGAGCCAAAAATGGATAAAAACACATGGTAAAACAAGTTTTTTTGTTATGTTAAAAAACCCATTAATAAATCAAAAACTTAGCAAGTATATGACACGTCTAGAATATTAAAAACATCACAGTAGCTTACATCAAGTGAAATATATTAATTTATTTCAAGAAATTAAAGATCGTGTCAGGCGGAACGTCACGGAACAAAATTTTCATTGACTCCGCAGTGTGGTGTTTCCTTCTAATGTCGTATAAATCCCAGCAGTCCAGTCTGAAGAAAGTACCACACAAACAAGTACACAACAAGTGCAGAGTGACGTTATTTTATTGATGAAAACAAAACAGAACGTGCAATATTTCAACAAAATGTCTTTTTCAAACAACATGGACAACACAACAATACTTCCCCTCTTCACAGACGAGCAGTCTCCAAATGAGAGTGAAGAAAGCTTACACCTCACAATAACGCATTTGCGCAGCATTCTCTTTGCGCTTCCAACCATGACTGCCAGAGAGCAGGGGGGAGGGAGATGCTCATGGCAAATGCCCTATTCCACACTGTTCAGCGCTGCTCTTACCCAACACATTGCCCTCTGGGTTCTTTACAGCCATCGGCTCATCAATGTCTGGATCATCCTCGTGCGCCATTATCCTGCAACATCCCCTAGCAAATTAGTCATCCAGACTCCATCTTTTCCAATTAGAAACAAGCTACTTTCCATGAGCAGCTTAGGATGCACATTTTACAAACCAGTACGGGCTTTAGCGCATGATATTCTTAGTTGGGGGTAGTGAGAGAGAGAGAGGAGATGATGAGTTGAGAGAGGGAGGGACTCATCTCCCTCTCTCTCTCTCACTACCCCCAACTAAGAATATCACGCACTAAGCCCGTACTGGCTTGATTGCCCCCTGGCGGTGAAATCAGCATTCTAAGTTGACCATTGCAAGTGACAACACCTTCATTTGAAGCCGAAGGCTGTGTGCAGATGCACAAGCAAGTTCCGCGCAGAAACCCATGCGCAATCCGCAAAAATAAACCTGGAAGTAAGATTATGAAAGCAGGGCTCCCAGGGACCCCCATTTGGGGGTCTATGAAGTACTAAAATTCTAAAGGACCCTCTAAAAGAATGTGCAAGGGATCCCAGGGATGCACTATAAAAATTCTTTTTAGCATTAGCAATGCCACTGGGACCCTCTATCTCGCCTCTATGACCCTCGATACTGTAAATGAAGGAGTCTCTAGGACCCCTTGTTTTGCGGGGCGATTGGGAGCCCTCGAAAGAGTGTGCCCATTACACGCGCAGGGCTCCCAATCGTCCCGCTGAAGAAGGGGTCCCAGGGACCCCTTCACTTACAGCACAGAGGGGTCCTAGAGGAGGGATAGAGGGTCCCAACGACATTGTGAATGCTAAAAATAATTTTTATAGTGCATCCCTGGGACCCCCTGCACATTCTTTTAGAGGGTCCCTTAGAATTCTAGTACTTCATAGACCCACAAATGGGGGTCCCTGGGAGCCCTGACGCGGAAACCCATCCGCTTATTTATTATATAAAGTGTATGGGGTTTCCGTACGGAACTTGGGGATCTAATGGGCACTAGGCCTTACACCATAGCACAGCAAAACAGTAAGAAAATGTTTTAACCCTTTCATCGCCATTGTCACCTCTTGGCACCACAATTATTTAACACACATGTCACTGAAAGGCATCAAATGAGGGTCTGGTATCCAGTGACCTTATGTTTTTAATTTTGGGAGGTAAGGATAGGCCCTATTTTATGCATGCCACAAAGGAATCCTCAATATTGCAGACAAAATCTTTTCTCTACCCAGGTAAGTTTAATGGTAAATTTTGGCTGAGGAATGGCTAGCGTTGAAAGGGTTAAATAATGAATAAATAGAATTATTTGAACATGTAAACCGTGACAGAGTCTTTACTATTTCACACCACTATACGTGATATTATCTGAAAAATACACATTAATTCTGTCCGTCTGTTGAAAATTTTGTTTTGCTTGTAAGTTACATGATTTAACAGGCCAAAAGCAAAACGCATCATGAAGTACTAAATTTTACGGACTATAAGGCACAACTTTTTTTCTCAGAATGAAAGCCCTTAAGATTAAAAGAATGAGATTAAAATTAAAATAATAGCCCCGTCGACAACAAAGGCCATGTCAGGGCTGGGCTGTCACCACGTGGTGTGCCTTAGAATGTGACTATGAGTAAAATAGCAAGAAACTATAATAACAAAATCAGAATTTTGTGTGAAAATCAGGTGCGCCTTATAGTCCGTAAAATATGATAAAACAAATGATTTATCTATACTCCTACTATAAAACTGGCTGTACCGGTATATAGATCTGTGAGTACGTCTCTGTGTGTGCAGGGCTCCCAAACGTCCCGCAAATCAAGGGGTCCCAGGGACTCCTTCACTTACAGCATAGAGGGTCCTAGAGACAGGATAGAGGGTCCCAGTGACATTGTGAATGCTAAAAATAAGTTTTATAGTGCATCCCTGGGACCCCCTGCACATTCTTTTAGAGGGTCCTTTAGAATTCTAGTGCCTCATAGACCCCCAAATGGGGGTCCCTGGGAGCCCTGGTGTGTGTCTGTGTTCGCTCTGCGAGCCAGCCAGCTGAATACGGGGCGATGATGCGAGGGAAAGGATGAATGCAGTGGAGGTAGAAGTCAGTGTTAATTGTTACGCTTCCTCCGAAGTCGGAGTGTGGCTGCCCAAGTGGAGGGGTAACCAAAAACGGTAACACACGTAATGTTTTCATCCCTAGCTTGTGCATTTGTACCATAGTGTTCAAGTGCTTCCTCCGGCTGTTGGGATGATTCCTGGAGTCTTTAAGCCAGGGAATGACAACAACAAAAAATGTTACGCATAGAACAGGTGTGAAGCTCAAATCACTCCACCTGATGCTCTGGATTTTACGCCAGTGCATCACAAAAAGTAGCAAATGTACACCAGACACGCCTTGGAGACCAATTGACATAAGCTAGAACATCATGGCTACATCAAAATGTTGTTATGTTCTGCATAGTTATGCGGGGATTGTCGTTAGCCATGGCAAGCTCCTAGCATAACATCATCAGTCCAAAATCCTCCAGGAGTGTGGCTGTCCGCCCGTGTGACGGGGGTAATCAAAAACGGTCACACACGTAATGTTCTCATCCTAAGCTGGTGCATTTGTAGTAATTGTACCATAGTGTTCAAGACAAGTGCTTCGGCTTTTGGGATGATCCCTGGATTCTTTAAGCCAGGGTACAACGACAACAACACCCGACGTACAATTTTTCAAAACAAACCAAAAAAACTGAATACTTTGGAAAGGAAATAAAAAAAACAAAAGATTTTACTAGAGATAAAAAAAAAGTTTGTCCAGTTAATCACTTAATGACACTGTAACAAAAAAACGAGTACAGAATTGTTTTGTTCAGTGCTCAACAAAATTCTTTTCATGCACTGCATTTAAAGTAATAAAACCAAACTTACCAGTCCATCGCAAGTTGTACACCTTTATATCCCGTTTTAGCCAAAGCTTTTTCACTGAAAATGAAAATAAAAAAAGTACAAAATGTAAGTGAAGTAAACATTTTACAAATTTTTCTTTCACCATTTCATACTATGTGAAGCTTCAAGCTTCGGTATTTGAAGACCTCGGACACCAGAATAACGCTCGATTCCTGGAGGAGTTCAAAATTCTACACATGTTTTTACTCTAGTCTACACCGCAAAAGATATCGGCAGGGTAGAGAAGGACAAGGTACAGTGACAGGCTGCCCGCTGGGTGGTGGTGCATGCAGCATAGGCCAGTGTTTCCCACAAGGGTGAAATGTGAGAGTCCCAGGGACTCCTTGTGTAAAATTGTAAGAGTCCCCTAAAATATTACATGAAAAGACTTAGAGTTAAAGCTTAAACTTAAAGTTAAACTGCTCAAAATTTACTACAGATTCTTTTTTTAATCTTGATTACTAAGAGGTGGTGTAATTGTAATCAATAAATATTTGCATGATCAGAAAGAGCAATCATCCGTGAACACAAGTTCACTCAAACTTGTTTTAACCAACTTCCTGAACATTCACGTGCATTGTGTGAATTTCGAGCACCACCTTCAAAAGTGTCATTTCGCTGAAATGGAGCAAAAACATAAAACAAAAGTGAGTAAACATGTCTTGCTCACATCGTAAATGCCGTACAAGAGATAAACTCATCATAAAGTTTCATGGCCGAAGTGAGATAATGACATCATTTGACACGCAAAGAGTTGTCTTTATTGGCATGCTGGAGAATAGTTGTATACAGACTCGTGAATTGTGTCATTACTGAATTTACTCATTAGCGTTTAGAATATCGCAATGCTTTTCTTTCAGAGCTTGGACTTGCTGCCATGAGCTTGGTACTGCTGATACCACTTTACCAGGAGTCGCGCTAGTGTTTTTGAAAACGCACTTTGCTTAGGCGGTGTCGGCAAAGAAATTTGTAAGGGAAGCAAAAAATCGCGTCAAAGAACAAAATGATAAATCTAAGCTAAAAACAATGAAAACAAGACTAGCAACTAAAACATGCATTTTTATTCACTAACCACACTGCACTGCGCCTACGTCACAGCAGTACTGAAAGCAGTCGAGTGGCACTTTTCAATAGTCTGTTCCAATGTTTGGTGTAGCAGAACCACTATACGTGTAGGGACCGTAGGACTTCTAAAGTCTGATTCACCATCTAGACTCAGATGCGATTTTGTGTACAGACGTCATTTTGTGTACGGATTGTGCGTAAATGCCGTAAAAATGCATCAGCGATTTTTTAAACGCGTCAAATACGCAAGAAACATGCGCTAGCGCGACCCCTGTGATACACATCGTGAAGGTGGCAGAAACTGGGCGATGGGTAGTAAAAATTGCTGTTTTCCGCCTTTTTCAGGCCTGCCAAAATCGTTTCACACACGCTCTCTGGCAGTATTTTGATTGGCTGTATGCCTCAGTGCAGAACATTTCCACCCGAACAGTGAGTAACGGATTCTGTGATACTGCCTTCACTCCCCCTCAAGGGCAAGTTTGGGCATCGTGCTCATTCCAGCTGATAAGCAGCGCTGTCTTTTGAGAGCCCAGAACCACATCATCTGGACATTAATATGAGACTAGACATGAATTCTCTTTAAAACACCGAGTTCAGGATCTGATTTTATTTCACTGTTGGTCTTGTCAGGGTGTGGACGTTCTCAAGAAAGCTTTACCTTGAAACGCGAGTCAGAGAGCATGACAGATCTTGGGGTGGACCTTTGACGGTTTGGTCCTGTACCAGCACTATCGGGATAGCTTATCCCCCCCATCAGTGTCACAAATTCTTCAAAAGGAATCTCTGACAGCTGTTTACTACAGGGATGAGTTCCTCAATGTCCACGCCAAACATTCCGCTGGTATGATCCGAATTAACCTCATCTTCATGGATTCATGATAATGCATCTTTTCGTTGTGCGAGGATTGTTTACACATAGCTGTAGCAAGGGACCATCGCCCATAGGCCTATGAGATAACTTGCCTGATCCAGAGACCTGTCTGATAGAACAATGTTGGAACATGCTCCAGGCAGCTGTTAGTGTTAGCAGTCGCTCACAGCAGCTCAGAAGTCTACAGGACCTGGAACTGTGCCTGGTAGAGGAGTGGAACGCCCTGGATCAGCAGGAACTTCAAAAGCTCCTCTAGAACACAAAATGGCGCTTCCAAGCTGGGACTGCATTGAGGGGGTCTCGCACATACTTATCCATGACTTTTCTTGCCACAAAAATCAAAATGTGAAAATCAAAATTTCACCCCATTCGTTTGTTTTAAATGCATTTTGAAGGGGTATCACAAGCTTTCCTTGAGGTAAGCAAATCAAATAATTCTCGGACCTCGTTTCTGATTTTCTTAAATGTGAAGCCGAAATGTTGATTAAACTAAATAAGAAAAAAATGAATGAATCTTTGATAATTTTGCATGTTTATATAACATCCTTAGCAAATTTTGAACGGTGCATTTAAAATTGAGTGACTCTTGGCAACACCAAACACTGGATACTACTAGTAGTACTACTACCACTAGGTACGTTGTGTCAAGCACATAGCCCTATCGGGCTTTTGAATATAATCCCATCATTTTGTTAAAATATATGGTCATAAAAGGTCAATGATGATCGCTCAGTCTTTGACGTTCTCTTCTTCTTCTTCTTCTCTTGAGGGCCCACGGTCAATGAGCTGGCCATTCTGGCTCCCTTTGAAGAAAAAAAAGACTGAAAAAGAGGGGTTCCGGTGGTCAAATTTCAGTTGGCAGTGGTGGTGTAACAACAAAAAGGTAAAGGTAAAGATGTGCCACCCCCCTGCATTTCTCGGTTAATTGTATTTTTCCGTTTTTGCCTTTCTTACCATACATAAAGCTGTATTTTAGGAACATTTTTAGCTAATAACCTTTTTGGAATACTAACCCTATCCCTAAACCTAACCCTACCCCCCACTATGTACTGCAGTACACCACAATATGTCACAGTTGTGGTTCGTTGTGTTTTTCCGTCTTATAGGGTGGGGGGTAGGGTTAGGGTTAGGGCTAGGGTTAGGGATAGGGTTAGTATTCCAAAAAGGTATTAGCTAAAAATGTTCCTAAAATACAGCTTTATGCATGGTAAGAAAGGCAAAAACGGAAAAATACAATTAACCGAGAAATGTAGGGGGGGTGGCACATCTTGACCTTTACCAACAAAAAAATAGGGATTGGAGTGGAGAAGCAAATAAGAAAATATGACTTATTCGTCAGTCATATTTTATGTCATTGAAATATTGGCTCCAGAGTCCCTATCCCAAACTGAAGCATCTTCTTCTCTTCTTCTAGTTGGGGATGTTTATCATGCCCCGCGCTCACCAGTCTTCATTCAGACCATGACCATATCATATGAATTTTGTGTCATCCATCCCACCGGCACACAACGTCTCAACTCTCATACAAATACACATACGCTCTGTTCCGAGGAAACCCCATTTCGACAAGAATTTCCACGTCTGTTGGCATGGCTGAAAAGTTGGTTTCAAACGACGTTAACTGAAGTTCAAGTACTTGGAGAAGACCTAGGATACTTTCAGTGTCGCAGAAAGAGAAATTCTTTTCACGCTACTGTGGAGCAACGTGATTTCTGACCGTAGAAACTTTCAAGGGAGATCAATCCACCTAACACAGAGTGTCATTTTTGGTTACACGCCTTTCTTAATGCGGCCAAACAGCTCAAATTATTTCAACAAACTTGCATTCACAACTAAACCAGCTACTGTGGCGCAGCAGTAGTGTTGCAGGTTGCAAGAAGACCTCCACTGCCTTGCGGAATGGGAGAAGAGCTGGAGTTTCATCCTGCCAAATGCCAGGCCATTCAAGTCACCAGGAGCAAGAACACCTTTCAGTCCTCATATGTTCTGCACGGACATACCCTTGAGGACGTGAGGGAGGTCAAGTATCTCGGCATCAGTGCCAAGGCCAACAAGACCCTCGGATTCCTAAGACGAAATCTGAAGATCAGCAGCACCAGTATCAAGGATCGAACGGGCTTACAAAGCCTTTGTTCGTCCCTTGCTCGAATATGCATGGGATCCGTACACAGAGGAGAGCATTGGCAAGCTGGAAGCAGTCCAGCGCAGGGCAGCTCGCTTTGTGCTGAATCAGTTTAGGCCAACGGCTAGTGTGAGCAGCATGCTGGATAAGCTAGGCTGGGAATCACTGGAGAACACACGGCCGCTCTCTCAAATCTTCTGTCGAACTCAGTATAACCAACAAGCCAGCTTCTTCCTACGCACCATCCGGGACTGGAACGAGCTGCCCCAGGAAGATGTGCAGGCCAAGACATCGGCACCTTTGTGTCGATGGTCTCCAAATAAATATCCAGCATCCATGAACCCTCCACCTCCTCGCTCCCCCTTCTTCCCCAGAAACGATCCCCCCCCCCCCCCCCCCCCCCCCCCCCCCCCCCCCCCCCCTGTATTAAGGCGCTCTTCCGCACATCTTCAATTTCTACAGTGACAGAATACTGAGTCAAGTGTGACTGTGGTCAAGGAAGGAAGAAACCACACAGCACATACTCATTCTTATCATACTCAATGGGGGGGAAGGAAGGCGGGACGGGGACAGAAAAAAAGCGAAAATGAACCCCCCCAAAAAAATAATACAATAATAAGAAAGACCAGACAGAGAAGGCGAAGGAGATAGTCAGTTAAAAATAAGGATATGAAGTCACAAAGAGAAGAGACTCGGAAGGGGTTTTTTAAAGAGGGAAATGGGGTTGAAGAGGGGGTATATGTCAATAATTGCCGATAAACGGCAGGTGGACATTACTGGAAAAAGAAGAAGAAAAGAGGTGACACGAAGAAAAGTAAAAGAAAAATGAATCGGAGAAGACTGACAAGGAAGGGATAAGAATGGTTTGATGAAGAAGAGGAGAACATTAACCTCGAACAAATAAAACATAAACAAAACAAGAAGAACATGAATAGAAGAAGGCCCGGAAGACAAAACGGAAAAAAGGAGAAGACGACAAAGAAAATCAACAACACAAGAGAGAAAAGAAGAATAAGAACAACAAATAGGAAGGTAGGTATGGCTATTTATCGGCCTCTCGGCCCTTTTATGCCCCCTTCTCAATGAATTTTATTTCTGACATATTGTTTAGTGGTTTGCGTCTCCTTAATTTAAACTAAAAATAATCCCCAAAAAAATCTTTAAGAGAATGGCTTTATTGATTCATTCATCAAATTTTTTATTTTTGTTTTCAAATTTGGGGTTTCCTCCAAAATATTTTTGAATTCATTAATGTTAGGTGCTTTCTTTAGATTATTCCACATCTGAACAATACGGTTAGTAAGACAAAACCCACCCTTCATTCTTATTGCCCCTTCCCCATTTCTTTTTCTCCCCCATCACCCATATTAACAAATGTCCCATATATGTGCCTTAAAGCAGGTCGAAGGACGTAACATTGATTTCTGATTCTCAGGCTGATTCTGTAGCAAAAAACAGTTTGCGGGTGTTAGTATTGGATCTGTTTAAGAAACAACTTACCATCACTATTTCTTGTTTTATATATTGTACTTGTGTGGGTCAAGGCGTAGGCGTAGGTCAAGAATACACAGGGGGGGAAATCAACATAAACTTATAGAAAATAACCGAACAATCGAGGGAGAGAGAGAGAGAACGCGAATGTACCACACAATGACACAAAAAGAAGACCAAAAAATTGCAAATAAGCTCACACACACACACACACACACACACACACACACACACACACACACACACACACACACACACAACACAACATATCAACTACTTCATAGTGTTACCTTGGTAAGATAAAAACATTCATACACTTTAGTTTGTCCTCTATGCATACGAAACTTTTTTTTAGTTTGGTGTCACTTCAGAACAAACATGAAACAACATTATAAGAATGCATTCATATAATATATTACAAGCATTTCTTTAGTTTGCCCTCTATACATACGAAACTGTTTTTTAGTTTGGTGTCACTTCAGAATAAGCGCGAAATCGCAATAGTTTGTGGCACGCGGTCTATTTTTACCACTCCAATCATGAGTCACCTCCCCTGGCTTTTCAATAATTTTAATCTGTAAACCAGAATGTTATCTCTGCACCATTTCGTAACTTTTTATATCTTTTGGAAAACATTTAAAACTATGTATCCTACTTATACTCATCAAAAGAAGCACCGCATACTCGTCGTGTCTGTTGTAGTGTCTGTATTACGTATGTTTATTATTTTGTACGCTTTTAAAATACACATCATTTTAAAGAGCGGCCTCAATTAATTTGAAGTGTAGCCTCGATTTGAAGTGCGACAATTTTGTCAAAATGTGCGACAATTTTGGACAGACAGACAGACAGACAGACAGACCGACAAAGTGAGTTATAGGTTTGTGGCTTGAGCCACAAACAACAAACATGAAACAGCATTATAAGAATGCATTCATATAATATATTACAAGCATTTGTCCATGAAAACTAAACTTTCAATAATTCTTTCAGCTGCGGTGCACCCTCCAGACCACCAACTATTGCAGTATTTCTTATATAGTCGTGTGTCCATTTATGACTTTGTCCTTTTCTAAGAACCGGTGGCCTAGTCAATTAAACTTATTTTTGTTTGTGGCTCAAGCCACAAACCTATAACTCACTTTGTCGGTCGGTAGGTCTAAAATTGTCGTACATTTTGACAAAATTGTCGCACTTCAAATCGAGGCAAATGAATGAATGAAAAATGGTGCTTTACGTCCTCTCGGTCTGGAACAGACACATATGGGACATTTGTAGATACAAAGATGGTGGGAACGATCCTGGAGGCAATGCCCGGAGGCAGTGCAACACCAGTAAAGTCCTGATCTTTTATCAATACAGATAGGTTGTGAGAATATTTTCTTCAAATCGAGGCTACGCTTCAAATTGAGGCCGCTCTTTAAAATGATGTATTTTAAAAGCGTACAAAATAATAAACATACGTAATACAGACACTACAACAGACACGACGAGTATGCGGTGCTTCTTTTGATGAGCATAAGTAGGATACATAGGGGTCACAAAATTCAGTAACCACGGATTGCATTGACAACCAAAAACCGAAACCAAAGGTGTTAATCAAACTCATATATTAGTTGTTGAAGCTTGGGGTCTTTATCGAGGAGGTTTTCGAACTGATTAAGGTTAGGTGCCAACTTGATATGTGCTGAAAGAGAATTCCAGTATTTATAGTGACTCCAGGTAAAGACATCCCTTCTAATGTTAGTTCTGCTGTATTGGGTTAGTATTTTTAAACCGTTATTCTTAGTTTTTGAGTAGTTAGAAAGTTGAAACAAATGTTTGTTACATAGTGTCAGAACTGTGAACATTTGCATAAACATTATTAAATCACCGCGTAGTCACCTATATTTTTGGGATAGTAAATTCAGTTTATGAAACCTGTCCCTATGATCTCATTTAAGCAATAATTGTAACATAGTGTCAGAACTGTGAACATTTGTATAAACATTTATTAAATCACCGCGTAGTCACCTATATTTTTGGGATAGTAAATTCAGTTTATGAAACCTGTCGCTATGATCTCATTTAAGCAATAATATACTATCTGTATCGTTAAAAATTCGGGACTTTCCTGGAGTTGCACTGCCTCCGGACATTGCCTCCAGGATCGTTCCCACCATCTTTATATCTACTAATGTCCCATATGTGTCTGTTTCAGACTGGAGGACGTTAAACGGAGTGTGACCAATCTAATTTCCGTAATGCTACTACTCTCCTTTGAACTCTCTTCCCACCAAAAAAAATAAAAGAAATGAAAAGAAAAAAACGGACACATGTAATTCCATGCCATAGTTTTCTCCCAGGAGAGGCCTTCATTGCGTCATCTTTTCCATTCAAGTTAGTGTTTGTTCTTCCCTGAAGCCCTACCGACCAGTCCCCCAACCGACCACGTGACTTCAGTGACCCCCCCCCCCCCCTTAATGTCTCACTGATCCGCCCGCGGGGCCTGTGGCTTCTCTGCCTAAGCCTTGCGGCTTCTAAAAATGTCCTAACCAAGTGTTTCTTTAATTGGATTGCATTTGATTGCAAAACAAAAAGACAGTGATTGCAAATTTAATTGTCATAATCAAATAATCATATTCCATGCTAGAGTTTTAGCGTAGAACTATGGCTCGTGAATTCGTATCTCAAATGAGAGGTCTCCAATGCAGGTGAGCAGGTGATACGTTGCATGACCATCCTTCCAGATAGACAAGAAAGAAGAAGAGAGCTTTTTTTTTATAGAGAGATACGTAACACCCCCTCAAAATGAAAGTAGACCTTTCGGCGCAACCAATGAATTTTGTAAAAAGGTGATGGGGGTCGCAGCGAAAGACACACTAATGCGCATGCGCAGCGCATATGCATTTCTGACAGGCTTGCAGATTATTCACATTACAACTTCCGTGACATTTTTCTCCCTACACTTTCTGTGTTCTCCTGTAATTTGTGCTTTGCTTCACGGATGGTTCAGATTCTTGATGTCTTGGAGACGCTCGGATACCATTCGACTGGACCCTTAGCCATCTGTCCGTGTTGATCGCGCAGCGGCTGCAGGAGAAAATGGTGTTTTTCAACGGGTCTATGAAGCTGAAGTTATGCGAAGCGGTGGATCTGAAGCCCACCGACTTCTCTCTTCGATTTGTGCAGATGGGTCCTAGCAAAACGCCGACCAATCTGGACCCCTACATAAACATTGACATTGATGAGGTGTTTATGGCCAGGTCTACAACCAAACCAAAGACCACGAAACCCATTTGGAATGAGGATTTTACGTCGGAAGTTCACAATGGACAAAATGTTAATTTGACTGTGTTCCATGATTCCACCATTCCACCAGACGAGTTTGTTGCCATCTGCACAATTCCTTTTGATGATTTGAGGGATAATCCAGATATTTGGGTACGTGTGATTTATTTCAGATATGTTCACTATAATTTAAGTCATTAAGGTTGTTGCATGCACTGAATCAAACATGAAAGAATCTGATTATGAAGATAAATGATAATGCCAGACACATCATGTGAGCCACCTTAGGCTTCTAAAGACATTATCTGGACCGTTTTACTACTAAGCTAAGTACATATATCTAGAACTAGTCATATGCATTGCATTACATAAACTGGACATTTTCTAAATCAACTGAAAACATTGTTTGTGCTAAAGTGCAGCAGAATCTTCAACGTGATGAAGTTGGCTGCCTGAGGCGAAGAAGAATAAGAAGAAGAAGACATGGAGAGTGAGCAAGTGTTTGCCATTAGAGTTAACATTATTTGTTGTATGCCATATGAATGTAGCCTAGGGAATGTTGCAATCTTAACCCTTTGAACTGATTCATGACTTTCAGGTTGACTTGGAACCAAATGGCAAAGTGCATCTCATGGTTGAACTAAATGGATCTACATCAGAAGGTAAATTGAAAACATACATGTGTACACACACACACACACACACACACACACACACACACAACACACATACACACACACACACACACACACACATGCATGCACACACACACACACACACTCACATTCATATATAATTTATTATTGGTTATGCATTACACTACAGCTAAAACATACTTGGCGTCTGCAGTGTTTCCCGTTACGCACATTTGTGCATCTCTGAAGCACTAAAATCCCAAAGGGACTCTTTAATTTCTGTGCCATGCATCCCACTCCCAGGGATGCACACGTTTTTGACAGCTCAAGTTTAATTTCTCACTCAGTTGATCGACACCGAAAGTTGTTGATAACCAGAGACTAGATATATCGTCTCTGTGATAACGACGTTTTGTGTCAGCCGAGCCATCATCACTGACTTCGAGCGAAAGATCATACAATAGGCTTATTTTTTGGACACTTCCGGTTTGGGCTATTCCGTGAACACAAATTTACCTGCAGTTTCCCAGCCAGAGCACTTCCGGTTCAGAAATATACCGGAAGTGTTGGAAATTAACTTCTAATGAATACTGAAAATATGAATGCATTCGGTCCAGCCGTTTTCGAGATATTCAAGGTTGAAATTTCACATTTTTCCGGCAATATTTTAAAACATTTAATATTGCAAAATTCGCAATTCATTCGTGCCCCACAACTTTCCTGAAAATTTCAGCCCAATCGGATAAGAAAAAGGGGAAGAAGACCACAACAAAAACAAAAACTTACAAATTATGCAATAGTTATGGAGAATCCTAATATCATTTTAAATTTTGTGTAAAATGTGGGGGTGCGCCGTATAATAATGTGTGCTTATTTTATAATTATAGTCCGAAATATACGGTAGGTGAGGATTATTGTAAAAATTTTATAATATAAAGAAAATGGAACACAAGGATTGCTTGTATCAGTGGTGTACCGAGGATCAAAAAGTGATAGGACAAACTGTCCTGAGACAAGAGAAATCAATAGGACAATGTCCTGGCTCTTGCAGAAATCAATAAGACAAAGCGTGCCTGTGTTAAATATTGAATCAAACATCTATCCTGACAGGGGAGATCTAAGTATTCTAACACAATAGGACATTTTCAATTTTATTTTTAATAGGTCAGTGGCCTATGACCGGGGCCTCGGGACATCACTGTGGTATTGAAATCAAACTTGACCATTGTCAGGTTATATATAAAAAATATTTTAAAAGCTTGTTCCTTAACCCCTTGAGTGCTGCATAACGTATCACATACTGAGGTGATAACATCACTGATGACATCATCAAATGAAGAGGAATAACAGTCTGATATGCTGGCTTTTTCTCTAACACAGTCAAGAGAGTTATATCCCCAGACCATTTTGCCAGATTGGCTCTATCAGTTGTCTTTTTTATGGCATGATTTGTATAAAAAAAAAATTCTTTAATAATAATATTCTCTGGCAGTTAAGGGGTTAATTGATAGTGACTGTAATTAACCATTTCATGTATTGGTTTTTGTTTGTTGCAGAACTGATTGATGCTGGTGGAGGGTCAAGTGTCCCAGCCAAACAAAAACATGGTAAGTTTGTCATAGTACTTGTTGATGTGTACAGTGGAACCTCCCTTATAAGACCTTCAAAAATCATCCAAAGTGAGGTCTTATAAGGGAGGGGTCTTATAAGAGAGGTAATTTTAATACTTACAAAGAAGGGCAATGTCTCAGAGAAGTAGGTCTTATGTGGGAGGGAGTCTTATAATGGGAGGTCTTAAGGAGGTTCCACTGTAGTACTTAGTATTTAAAAAAAAAAAAAATTATTTGGTATATTCTACTTCTAGCCACAGAGACTTATTTCTCATTTTCTGTGATATTCAGGCTGCTCTCCCCCGGAGAGCGCGTCGCCGCAAGTGCAGCACCTACCCAATTATTATTATTTTTTAAATTTGGGGTGTGTGCAGGGTGAGGAGGGGGTGTGGACACACTTGGAAAACCTAGCTATCAATTTGGCCATACCAGGCAGCGGGATTTCTCCCTGCTCTTACCGACTTTCAACTGCCGTGGGATTTTTACGTGCGTAAAGCGCACGGGTCAGACTAGCTTTAAGTCCCCATCCGAAGGGCTGGACGTTGAATTTGATTTTCCTGTCAAAGTAGAAAGAAAGGGCGAGGCCGGGATTCGAACCCGGGATTCGAACCCGGGTCACTCACGTTGCAGTCACGCATTACATTTGGCAGGCGAACGTCTTAACCACTCTGCCACCTTTGTCCCCTAGTAGTAGTAGTAGTAGTACAGACAAACCTCTATTTTAAGACTTCTAAAATGTCCGGAAAAAATCGGTCGTAAATTGGAGGGGTCGTATGACGGAGGTTTTCACTGGCAGCCGTAGAAAGAAAAAGTTCAGCACACTTCATACTCTCTTCTTCATGCACACATACAATGACATATTAAAACTGGATTTGGGTCTTTCCAACTCCATGGGATTGTGCAATCGATATTACAGTTTCACTTTGCCGACTTCTTTTAATCACCTCCACCCTCGTCCAAAGTCAGTGGTTTTCTTTTTCAAAGTCAGTGGTTTTCGTGCTTTTCCTACGCTCTCCGCCATCTTTTCTACAACAAGGGAAGCGACTCCGCTTTCAGGCCCTTGACCGTGGTTGTTTCCCTTTGCTCGAAGTCTATGCAGACGACAGCAACGGTCGTAAAAACCAACAAAATGGCGGTCGTAAGTCGCGTTTTAGAGGAAGTCGTTTACATAGTAAAATGCATCTGTGCCAACAAATCCGGTCTGAAATGAGAGGTGGTCGCTTAACAGAGGGTCGTAAAATAGGGGTTTGTCTGTAGTAATAAATATGGTACTGGCTTGTCTCTTTGTTTTAATGCATGAACATTATGCTGCAAATAAATGCAGTGAAGAAGATTGGAAATAACAGAATATGGAAAAGACGTGCAATAGGGATTAACTCCAAACAGATCTACAATTTAGTTTGCATTGATCATATATCTCATCTGGAATATATAGCAATTACGGTAGTAGAATACAGAAAAGACATCACATGTGATAGAGATTAATTCAAAGAGTCAACCCAGATAAGCAATTTACATGGGTGCTACTCTTTCAGTTTTTTACACTGATTTCAGTTTTTTTAAAATTTTACCAGAAACTGAACTTCAGGTGTTTTTTAATTCCCCCCTCAAATTATTTTTTTTTCTTCTTAAATTTGACCACAAGGCGATTTGTGGCGTTTTGAACTTGGTTGTTCTATCCTGGAAGTCTCTCTCATGGGAATCTTGAAAACAGCATGGTGATGCCATATTGTTTTCAAAGGCAATGTAATCATTTTTACAAGGCTTATCGGACTCAAACAAACTGTCTCTGTGCATCATTTTAATTGATGTTAAGTAACTTCGGCTTAAGTTTCGGAGCTAACGAAAATAAATGAAGGCAGGCCACCTCCCACCCCCCAACCCCCACATATACATACACACATGCAGAGTATCACTTCAGTCAGAATTATAACACTGATTTATATACAGTGAAACCTCCCTTATAACTTAATAAGACCTTCAAAAATCATCCAAAATGAGGTGTTATAAGGGAGGGGTCTTATAACGGGTCTTATAAGGGAGGTAATTTTAATAACAAAGAAGGGCAATGTCTCAAAGAAGTAGGTCTTAACTGGGAGTGAGTCTTATAATGGGAGGTCTTATAAGGGAGGTTCTACTGTATTTGTATTCTTAAATTCGTGTTCTGTGTGCTCAGAGCGCAAAGAGGTGGTGTTCAAGGAGAAGGAGGGAATGCTGAACCGGCGGCGCGGGGCCATGAAGCGCAGGGTTCACCAGGTCAACGGTCACAAGTTCATGGCCATGTTCTTCCCCCAGCCCACCTTCTGCTCTCTGTGTAAAGACTTCATGTGGTGAGTCGATCGTACGCGCGTGTGCATGCGCGCAAACACAGGCATGCACAAAGTCATGAATGCACACTCATGCACAGACTTAAGTTCTTGGCCGTGTTCTTTCCCCAGCCCACCTTCTGCTCTCTGTGTAAAGACTTCATGTGGTGAGTCGATCGTGTGCACGCGCGCAAACACATGCATGCGCAAACTCATGAATGCACAAACTCATGAATGCACACTCATGAATGCACAAACCTTAAAGGTGCACCCTGACGGATGAGTTTTTGCAAGAAAGATATCGAGATCACCATGAAAACACCAATTACAGAGATCGCAAAACACTCACTTAGATCTGGTTACCCTAGAAATTAAACAGTCAAAACGTCAATTCCTCCCTTGGCGGAAGAATGCGGAGAGAGAAGACCATTTTGGAGGGGGTTGATTGAAGGTCACTCATTGTGGGTCGAAGTTTTTTCTTTTGTTGTGATGCTAAACTTCCTTTAGATAAACTGCATAAAAAATAATAAAAAAGGCTGGATTGTCGGTGAAACATTGCGTGCAAGCGATTAGGTCTAAACTCGGGAGGCGGCCATTAGAAAAGAGAAGACCACATGCCTTCTCCTTTCACTCTGAAGAAATTTGACTTCGAGCACCTACGCCAAGGAGGAATCGCCGATTTGATGGATTGATTTCTAGAAAACCAAAGCAAAGTGAGTGTTGTGATCTATGTAAATGGTGTTTTCATGGTGATCTCAACATGTTTCTTGCAAAAAAACTCATCCATCAGAGTGCCCCTTTAAGATTTCATGTCCAGTGTTCTTTCCTCAGACCCACCTTCTGCTCTCTGTGATAAAGACTTCATGTGGTGAGTCGATCGTCAACGCGCGGTGTGCACGCGCGCCAAACACATGCATGCACAAACTCATGCCGCGCAAAACTCATGAATGCACGGACTTAAGTTCTTGGCCGTGTTCTTATCCTTCAGCCCACATTCTGCTCGTCTGTGTAAAGACTTCATGTGATGAAATTGAGCGTATGCGCATGTGTGTACCGCACTCACTGCGCTTGCATAACCAAACAACGCATGCATGACAACATATGACGCACGTCACACACACATGCACGCATGCACACATTATTGCCATGTTCTGCCCTCTATGTAATTTTAGACTTTGATGTGGTGAGTTGATATGAGCTTCCATTAACACAAATACATGCATGCATGTATACACACCAGATGCAATGGAAAAAAAAAAAAAAAACCCCCCATGGACACACACGCACCGGCACTTACACAACTTGTTCATGGTCATGTTCTTTACTCAGCCCATGTTCTGCTCTGTGTGTCAAGATTCATGTGGTGAGTGAGTTGATGTGTGCATGTTTGCACACAGTTTGCATGCACACACACATTCACATGCACGCACACACACAGAGAAACACAGGACAGAACACACATTTCGATTCACACAAAAACACACACACACACACACCACACACACGCACACACACACACGACACACCATCACACACACACCACACACACACACACACACCACACACACATACAGACACACGACACATCCTATGATGTATGTGTAGTATCACTTTTACCACACACACATAAACATTCAATTCACACAGACTACTACACCTTCAATTCGCACACAGACGCACTCGACACACACACATACACATTCAATTCACACACACACACACACATTCACACCCACAACACAAACACACACATTCATTCACACACACACATACCATCATTTTGCACACACCATACACACAGGCACACACACACAACACAACCACCACACAACACACACCACACACACACACACACACACACAACAACACAAACACACTCAGGCACACAC
>CM065688.1:15559320-15733169 GCA_017654935.2 Phymorhynchus buccinoides | reverse complement strand
ACCGGCTCCTGCGTCGGCTTCTACAACCAGCGGCACTTCGTCGTCTTCAGCCTCTACGCCATCTGGGGATGCGCCTTGGGCATCTACCTCCAGCTCTCCTACCTCCACCTCTACATCCCCCTCCCCGACAGCTACATCGCCTACATTCCTCCCGTTCCCATCGTCCAGCTTTTCAAAGGCGAAATGGCGCTGTTGAGTTTCATCGTCCTCGCACATGCGTACGTCAACGTGGTGTTTATCAGTATGGCGGCCGCGTTTTTGGTCTGGCAGGTCTTCGTTGTACTGAGGGGGCAGACCTCGTACGAAGCTTGGCGTAACATCAAGGTGTATGATGCTGGTCTGTGGAGTAACTTTACTGCCGTTTTCGGGTCTCCCATGTACGTGTTAGCGCTGTTTTTCGCTCCGCTGATGTTTCCTCTCAACGGGGACGGCGTCAAGTGGACCGTGAAGCAGAAATCTGGGAAGAATTTTTAGTTAGGCTTGAACGAACGGATTATTAGGAGTTTCGGAGGTTGAAAGATCTGCATAAAAAGTTTTTTTTTAAATGATGTGGGTGTTATTTTAAAGACTTGGTTGTTGAATAAAATGGTAGATGCGGATGTTAGTTTAAAGACCCCCCACGTCACGTGTCACATTCCCTCTTATGCTTGGAAGATTTCTTAAGATGATTTTCTTACCAGCCATAAGAGGGAAAACACGTGAAAACCATGATTTTGGACACATGACGTGGTGGGTCTTTAAAGACTTGGTTGTTGAGTAAAATGGTAGATAGAAGTTAGATTGTAGTTAGAAATGCAAGAGCGAAGTACAGCAACGACTCGCTCATCATGTGTATGTGTGTGTGTGTCATATTATAATGCACAATGTCAGCCTAGTTGATTCATTCACTGAATTTTCTTCACTAAGCTTATGTTATTTCTTACTATAATCAGAGCAAGGTTTAAAATATTTTTATATATTAAAAATGACATCATTTCTTTATGACGTCCTAAATAGAACCTATACTGTACGCAGAGAGGAATTCATAAATTATATCCCTTAAAAAAAGTAGTAACCTGTTGAACTCAGAGATTTAAATACAACATTCTTTAAGCAAATTAATATCAGATTTGCATCCAATTTGTTCTGGTGACTTTTTCATAAAAGCAGTCACAATGGTAATATCTATCATCGTGCAAAGTTTGAGTCTGCTATTTTTTGTAGTTTCTGAGGAAACTGCTAAGTTAAAAGTTACACACAGACAGACAGACACACACACACACACACACACGCACACATACACATACACATACACACACACACACCAAAACCATCACTGCATAGACTTCACTTCACTCGTCAAAAAATGATGAATGACAAGTTTTCTTACACATACAGTTAACTCATTCGCTTAACAATGAATTTGAATTATTCAAAAAACTCACAAATCACTCCAGCCATACACACAAACAAAGCACACACAAACAAAAGGAGAAACGAAAGAAGATTACGGGTTTTTACTTCAGGTTTAGACATAGGGAAGTGGTAGATCAGACTTTTTTCATAAAGACTTTATATAGAAAAGCTCTCTACACCGATTGGTTTCCCCACTACAAAAGCAAATTTAGAGTCAAAACTGTGGTCTAAGGGAGCGAAGAAAGTTTAGAAGTGGCCAAGGTATTGTGTGCACACAGATTTATTTCCTTTGAAGCAAATGCATCAAATTGACAGTCATATATGACCGGAACAACTTGAATGAGTTAAAAGGCCCTGTTACACGTCAACTATTACTAATATTGTATGACTGTACGATATGATTCAATCACATGGTCTCGAAGCACGAATCAAATTCGTTCTTCGAGACCTCTCAATCGAATCGAGTCGTACAATATTAGTTGACGTGTAACAGGGCCTTTAGAGATTGACTATAAATGAAGTGATGGATGATGCTGTACACATTTTGCTGCTCAGTTTACTTCTGCAGGACAAGTGCTGAATAAGCCTCCGCTGATAAAATTAAAAAAACATGCATAAAACATTTTTTGCATGTTAATAAAAGTCATTTTAACAAGGCACTGTCGAGTTAAATGTTAGCTTTTTTAAAATAAAAACAAATCTTTATGCGTAAGTTTATTCTATGTACAATCCTCTGCTGCTCATCTGGGCTTTGATTGATTGTAGTTGCTTTGGCAAATAATATGATCAGAAACACAAATCTATTGGCAATGTTCAAATTTGCATTATAGACAAACGGGAAACATTTCAATGACTGAAAGTTTATTCGTTAGATAAAACTTAGTGCATATTGGCAATTGCATGGGTGCTCCTGGGAAATTTCCAAAATCCTGCTGCAAGGCAGGGGTCCAGGGGCCACCCAGGCCCTGGCGGAGTGCAGGGACAGCGCCCCTCCTGGGGGTTCTGGGGGGCAATGCCCCCTGGAAGCTGAAAGGAAACAACAGTTTCCAATGTAACTGACAGGCTCTCGTTGCACTTTCACTTCTGGTTAAACTTCATGACCTCTATAACCAGCAAAATGCATCTTCTCAAATTCTCATAATCCAGCGACGCCGGCTCCAGGTAATTAAAAAAAATCCTGAACTTCAGAACATCCTGGACAAAAAAATCCTGAACTTCAGGACATCCTGAAAGCAGGAGCATCCCTGCCATTGTGGAATTTTGATAACTCTTCCTTGTAAAGCAGAGGACATGCCATCTGCAATTTGCATTGTTCATGTTTTGTCGATTATTTTTAGCGTACATGTTCTCCCCTGAAGTCGGAGTATGGCCGCCCATGTGGCGGGGACCTTTAAAAACAGCCATACACGTAATCTTCCCACCCAAGGGCATGAGAAATGTTCACATGGCACTGGGTGTGCCCCCAGAGCGTTTAAAAGTTGGGAACGAAAACAACAAACAAGTGTACATGTCCGAAGTGGTCTCAGAAAAATGTACGTGTTGCTCATTTTCTTTTCTCGACTTATCTTCTACCAGTGTTCCATGTGCATGTATTTAATTTATGAAGGACTGAAGCAAAATATCCACTAACATGGGATTGGGAGGGGTGTGTGGGTGTGCTTTTTTGTTGTTGTTGTTGTTTTTACTTCGAGTTGTATTTGTATACAGAACATTTTGATCTTTTTAACATTGATGTTGTTTGTCATTATTCTTCACTTTCAATACTATTCTAATCATGTATCATTTTTCACATTGGATACTGCCTTTGTGAGAACAAAACTGTTTCTTGGATGAATTTTACAGGTGTTAACTTATATGATTTTGTGTGTGTTGAAACGCCGTCACCACTGTGCATTTAAACTTCATTTTTTATATTTGCGAGTGTGCTTTTACAATAGGATTTTTTTAGAAATAATGAAGGGGAGTAATTTCATAGTGTGTGGGAGTGATCTTGCCTAATTCAGTTGGTCAAACAGGGGAAGTTACTCTACCATCAGGTAGATCCCCAGCTCTCGCCTCGTGTGTTTGAGTAAACATACAGCACTTAGAACACTGTGCTTCATTCTAAAATTGATGTCATTTATATTTCTACGTCACATTTTGCAAGTTCTATCAGTTTGTGGCCACTGGCCACCCCTCAATTTTCAAAAATGTTTGCAAGTCGCTGACCAGCATCCTGCGGTTTCAAGCTTTGACGCCATGGTTGATATCTGGATCTGGATCTATACGTCGCAGACGCCACTTCTGATGATAGATGCTACGGAACTAGGAGGGCGCGTTCCTTATTAGAATTAAAAGAAAAGGATAGAAAGGAAAAAGACCTACTGCTTACCCTGGGTTAAGACCATTAAAACCCCCAGTTCAGCCGGAAGGGCCCAGGCCCCACTTCCAGAAGCAAGCAAAAAACAAAAATAAAAAAACAAAACTAGTACCAAAACTAGGTCAAAAAAAATAAAAAACACACAGTGGTCAGTGGACGCAGGCTCAGATGGTGATCTGGTCAGCGCTGACGGAGCCTGCGGTGACAGTAGCCTCACTCAGTTGAACAGGCTCCACTCCATGGCAGTCCTGACGAAGGAGCTACGATACTGCTCCGTTCTCCCTTCTGCTATGGTTTGTCTGCCTTGGTCAAGGTAAACAACTCTAATTTTAACAAAATCCTCTCCCCTCGGTTTTTTTCTGAAAATAGTCTATTATAATTATAATCTCCATTGTTTTGGCAGCATTTGGCTAGTGTTTCTGCATTTCAAGGATGATTATTACAGTGGAACCTCCCTTATAAGACTCCCTCCCATATAAGACCAACTTCTCTGAGACATTGCCCTTCTTTGTAAGTATTAAAATCACCTCCCTTATAAGACCCCTCCCTTATAAGACCTATTTTTTGATGATTTTTGAAGGTCCGTTTTTCAGTTTTCACTGGTCTCCCCACTGTGTACAGCTGACACATTCCGATTTCGAAGGAATAAAACCATTATTACTGTTTAATGTGCGTGTCCAAAAGTTTTGACGCGTGGTAAAAATGTTCAATATATTGTTGCAACATTGTTTTATTATTTGTATAATATATGGTTAAAATTCAAGCATTTTTGCTCATGATCTACACTCACTCTTATGAGCAAACTTGAGACCATTTCAAAAATATGTACGTGTCCACAAGTTTTGATGCGTTGTAAAAATGTTAAAATATATTTATGCAAAATGGTTTTATTATTTCATATGGTTAAAATTCAAGCAAAAACACTGTTCGACGATGTGTCCGTTGGTAAACTAACTCAAAAGTAGAGAACTCTATGAGAAGTCGAAAGAATCTCAAACGGATTGCTCAATCACCTTTTGACCCATATATAGATTCAGAAGCACGTCCAATAAAATTTATTTCTCAAACAAAATTATAAATAGAAAGCCAATGGAAAACATACACATAGACACACCCTCTCTCTCTCTCTCTCCACGCACGTGACCCATGAGACACGCACGCGCACTTTCCAGGAATTTTATTGAATTACGAGAATGAGTGATCCGCCGTCTCCCTTCACAATCTATCTTATAGAGTCCATTATTTTTGTGTTATTTTAGCAAAGGAAACGGCATGGAACAGCGTGTGTCATCCTCTAAAATTAAGAGGACATTTCACAAAACATTCGCCTTCAAATTTTCAGAACATCGTACCAAAAGGGAAGTGTGACTGCGTATTCGCTGTACACTGTGTGCAGTTGAAAGAAAACTGTGCTTTCTTTATTACTAAGTAACCAAAATCAAAACTATTCGCATTCTTCTTCTTCTTCTTCTTCTGCGTTCCCAGGCCATATGGCCATAATGGGTAAGGTACATATGTGTCCGGTTGGCAGTTTTCACTGGTCTCCCTGCTGCGTACAGCCAACACATTCCGATTTCGGAGGAGCTCAAATGAAAAAAAATATTTGGAAGATTTTTTTTTTAAAGGCAGGAGAATGGGCCAACAAATCAGAAAGATAGTAGATGATAGAAAGCAAAGGGAAAAGGAAGAGTCAAAGAGAGTGGCAGATTAGAGGAAGTTACAAGCACAGAACTTCCAGAAGGTGGGGGAACTATTTTTACGAAAGACCCCCCCCCCCCCCCAGTATCCCCACGGGGGGTATCGGCATTCAATCATCCAGGGGTGTTTGCCTGAGGAACTGATCTCTCATGGACGGATTGAACAGTCTGTACCTGCACTCTCGTCAATATGTATCGTGAGTGACTGTTTTTGTTTAATTTGACATTTGATTGTGCAACCTTCCGTGTCAAAATGGTGTTTAGACCTTCAGAGGTCCAGCCACACCACCGTATTTTTCGGACTATAAGGCGATACTTTTTTTTCCCCCAAGACTCGAGACCCCTGCGCCTTATAATGTGACTGATGAAATAGTAAGAAAATAATGGCAAATGTTAAGATCAGCTCCCTCCGCTGTTCCATGGTGAAGTTGGCCAATCAGCTTAACGGAAAAGGTAAATCGGAGGGAGCTGATTGGCCAACTTCACCATGGAACAGCGGAGGGAGCTGATCTTAACATTAGCCTAAAATATAGTAACAAAATCTGAAATTTGGGTAAAATGTGGGGGTGCGCCTTATACAAAGGTGCGCCTTACAGTCAGAAAAATACAGTACTTACGATGCAATGCGATTGCGATCCGATTATGACGATGTCTGCGAGTCATGATTCATGTGAAATACTTCCGTCTAAAAATAATTCTAGTATTTTCGCTCACTTGACCCCAACAGATGAATGAAATACAATGTCTGATACAAAAATATTGATATTTCATCAGATTCGTGTACGGGGGACTAGAAATATAGTGGTAAAGGTTCATTGTGTTTTTCCGTCTTGCCTTTATCTTCTACTATTATTGAATGCATGTGTTTAATTATGTAAATGGATGAAAATTAACGTTAAATATAGGAAACGATAGAGGATGAAGTACTCAATCTGCAGTAAGAAAGGCAAGACTGAAAAAGTGGAAACAACCGAGAAAGGAGGAGGGGGGGGGGGGGGGGCGCATCTTTACCTATTCTAATGCAGTGAACAAAACTAGTAGGATTTCATCAGATTCATGTAGACAGTTGAATTTGACATGGATCATGCCTCACAAATGTCACATCGCATTGCAATCGCATCACATCGTATATAGTGTGGCTGCCCCTTAAAACACACACACACATACACACTTATTGTAACACACATAGAACACATGCACAAGTACCTACCAACAATAAAACCACACATACACACACACACACATTGCAACACGCATACAACACACGCATAAGTACCTTCCAACAATAAACCCACACACACACACACATTGCAACACACATACAACACATGCACAAGTACCTACCAACAATAAAACCACACATACACACATTGTTAACACGCATACAAACACACGCATAAGTACCTTCCAAACAATAAAACCACACACACACACACACACACACATTGTAACACGCATACAACACACGCACAAGTACTTACCAACAATAAAACCACACATACACACACATATATACACTTATTGTAACACGCATACAACACACGCATAAGTACCTACCAACAATAAACACACACACACACTTATTGCAACACACATACAACACATGCACAAGTACCTACCAACAATAAAACCACACATACACACACTTACTGCAACACACATACAACACACGCATAAGTACCTACCAACAATAAACACACATACACACACTTATTGTAACACACATACAACACATGCACAAGTACCTACCAACAATAAAACCACACATACACACACTTACTGCAACACACATACAACACATGCACAAGTACCTACCAACAATAAAACCACACATACACACACTTACTGCAACACACATACAACACATGCACAAGTACCTACCAACAATAAAACCACACATACACACACTTACTGCAACACACATACAACACATGCACAAGTACCTACCAACAATAAAACCACACATACACACACTTACTGCAACACACATACAACACATGCACAAGTACCTACCAACAATAAAACCACACATACACACACTTACTGCAACACACATACAACACATGCACAAGTACCTACCAACAATAAAACCACACATACACACACTTACTGTAACACACATACAACACATGCACAAGTACCTACCAACAATAAAACCACACATACACACACACACACATACATACACACACACTTATTGTAACACACATACAACACACGCACAACTACATACCAACAATAAAACCAAACATACACACACATACACTTATTGTAACACACAACACATGCACAAGTACCTACCAACAATAAAACCACACATACACACACACACACACTTATTGTAACACACATACAACACACGCACATACTACTTAACAGATCTAACACTAACACCCGCAAAAACTTTTTTACTAACCGTGTTGTTCATATGTGGAATGATCTACCAATTAACATAAAGAATGCACCTAGCATTAATGAATTCAAAAATCTTTTGGACGAAAACCCAAATTTGATAACAAAATTAAAATGTTTTGATGAATAAAAAAAAATATATAAAAAAGCCATTCTCTTAAAGATTTATCTTTTTATTAGTTTTTGATTTAAGAGACGCAAACCACTAAATAAATTTTGTCAAGTCAAATTCATCGAGAAGGGGCGTAATAAGGGCTATGCATAGCCCTACATCACCTACCTACCTACCTACCTACATACCAACAATAAAACCACACACACACACACATACACATACACACACACACAGAGAGAGCATCTCTTGGCATATCTATGTTCTGTTTTAAGTCATTAAAATGATGATGTATCAAGTATGCTTGAAGTTATAAACGTTTGTTCTTTCCATTTTCAATATGCAAGTTTGAACCGATAATAAAGTGTAAATTTATTTCATATCTTGTTTTTGTGTGATTTTTCTTTTCTTTCTCGTGAGCATGTTCATACACTTGAACAGAATCTGTTTTGGGTTATTGTTCAAAGAATTTATTTCATTTCAGTTTTGAAATAAAGTGAAAGAAAAACACTAAAATTTGTCGGACTCTTTCATATTATAATTGTAAAACAACAGGGTTATGCATTCATCTGCATTCAACACATGCGCACGTGCACGCTCTCTCTCTCTCCCTCTTTCCCTCCATCCCATCCTCTTTTTCACACGAGTCCTGGCAAAGATAAAAAGATAAACACAATCCAATTTCCATACAAGCCACATCTGTATTATTCCGCTTAATCATGTTTAAGTGCATTCACAGTTTGAATGAATTTGCTTCAATACCAACTCAAACATCTTAATTCCATTCATACCTTCATTTCGCTTAACTCGACAAAGCCAAAGCTGGAAATAAAAAACCCTGAAAGTACTCAACTGAAAATAGAAAAGGGTGAAATTGTAAAAAAATTGTCGCAGTTATTTCAGATGCAGATATCATATGTGACAGTGCATGGGAAAACCAGACATAATGGAATTTTAGCATAAATTGAGATTGTAATTTGTCATGGTTGAGCAAAGATTCCTTGTGAATACACAAAAGACCGAATTGAGTTATCTTGTCTAGATTTTATTTTATAATTATTTGAAGTTTGGCATTCAAAATAGATCATTTGCAGAAATTGGGCATAGAAGATACAACTTTGCCTCTTTGTTTCTATTGACTTGATTTAGAAAACAATTCAAATAAACAAAGAAATCATTCAAAATTGTCTTTCATGTTGTGGATACTGGTAGAATAAATAAAAATAGACATAAATATGCCCTAAATAGAAAATTGATATTTTTGGGGGTTGTTGACTATTTTTGGCTTTTGCTCAAAACATTATGAGCGACTTATGTAGGTTTTTTTCCCATGCACCATCACATATGGTAACGATGTTTCTACTTGTTCAAAAACAACATCAAATTGTTAAACCTTTCCACAACTTTTCCGTTAATTTTCAACTAATTAAAACACCTTTCCATAGGATTTTGATCGCCATAAACAAAAACTCCCAGGATGTGGGTGTAGTATTAGAAAAATGAAAGCATAGGCATCACATTTGTTAAAAACCAAACATTTGAAAACGAAGAAATAAAATCAATATATAAAAACTTCAGTTTTGAACGTATTTTTTAAGCACTTAAAACTGCAGTTTTTTTACGAAACCTTTGCATGGCAAAGAAAGATAAATGAGAGAAACAGAGAAAGAACAATCTGGGACGGTATTCATGTCGAGATAGCATGAGACTTAGCATGATGCTAACTTAGAAGCTCTTCCAAAAGTCCTATTAAATCCTATAGGACATTGGAAGAGCTTCTAAGTTAGCATCATGCTAAGTCTCATGCTATCTCGACATGAATACCGTCCCTGAGCATCTAATAACAGGCATGGTAGTGGGGGCAAAGTGAGTTTCGCGGAAGAATATCCAACTGATGCATTTCATTTGAAAGATGTCGACTCAAACTAAAATGATGAAGTTTGGCGTCAAAATAAAGAAGAAGAAGAAAAAGAAGCACTAGGATCACAAATCTGGAAACGTGTGGCGTGAGTTAGGCGGGAAGTTGCTTGTTCAGTCATTCACATCCGGTTCCGCCAAACGATTGCATAGGTTTTCAACGCACGTAATTTTTAGGAACCCGAGCAAATTTTTACCCCAGCTATTTTTTTTTTGGGGGGGTGGTCAAATTTTCACTTTCGCGGGTTTTCCGCGATTCGCGGAGGTCTACCATGCCTGTAATAATCAAACATTACTTCTATCAATTTGTATCTTACAAAAATGACACAAAAATTAATCTCTCCTGTGCTTTAATTTGATTTATTCAATAATAATGATAATAATTGGCACTTATATAGCGCACATACTAGAAAATTCTATTCATGGCGCTTTACAAAGAAATAAAACTACAAACATTCCCGTTCACACACACACACTGACACACACACACATAGAAATACGTAAGTAGCAAGAAAGAGTTCAAACTAAAACAATGTTTTGCTTTTCACCCATACCAAAAACACATACATAGAAAAGCAACAAGAAATGAGTTCAACACAAAGAATCTGTTGCATTTTAGATTAGCTTTTGTTTCGTTTTCTTAGCAATTGGAATGAAATTATACAAAATGAGTTTTCAACCATTAAAAAGTAGGTAAAGGTAAAGATGTGCCACACCCCCTGCATTTCTCGGTTAATTGTATTTTTCCATTTTTGCCTTTATTACCAAACATAAAGCTGTATTTTAGGAACATTTTCAGCTAATTCTCTTTTTGGAATACCCTAACCCTAACCCCTCCCCTACCCCCCCCCCCCCCCCCCCCCCCCCCCCCCCCCCACTATGTACTGCAGTACACAGCAATTTGTCACAGTTGTGGTTCGTTGCGTTTTTCCGTCTTATAGGGGGTGGGGGTTAGGGTTAGGGTTAGGGTTAATATTCCAAAAAGGTTATTAGCTAAAAAGGTTCCTAAAATACAGCTTTATGTATGGTAAGAAAGGCAAAACCGGAAAAACACAATTAACCGAGAAAAAAAAAGTAAATTGTGGAGTTAAATTTAGGTATTTGGTACTTTATAGTCACAGAGGCGTCTCTGTGAAATTCGGGTTGCTCCCACCTGGAGAGCGCGTCGCAGCCAGAGGCGCGCCACCCAATGTTTTCTGCTTGCGATTTTTATGACTGATGAGGAAGGAAAGGGGGCGTGTGTGTAAATTTTGACCAAATGACAACCTTTTCGTTGCCACAGGGATTAACGTGTGCTGAGTGCATGGGCACACCGGACCTCGGTTTATCGTCTCGCCAGTTAGACTCCACGTTCAGACCATAAGGCCTGGTGCAAAGTGAGAGAAAAAATCCCCTTGTACCCAGGTTCGAACTCGGGGTTTACTTGACACAAGGCAAACGCGTTACCTCTGTGCCACTCCACACCTACACATTTCATTGAACCCACTCTTGCATTCTGACATTAACCAAACAATTCAAAACTACAAATGCTTTCTTAATGGATAGGTTGCACCGCACTGCACATGCTAGCGCAAACAGCTTTTATTTTCAACATACACAGCCTCTTCATTGACAGGACCCGCTTTGGCTTAAGGCTGTGTCAGACCAACTGACATAAGCTAGAACACCAAGGCTACATCAAAATGTTGCTGTGCTATGCATAGCTATGCGGGGATTGTCTTAACTGTCACACACGTAATGTTTTTATCCCTAGCCGATGCATTTGTACTAGTGTTCAAAATACTTTGGCTGCTGGGATGATCCCTGGAGTCTTTTAGCCAGGGTATGTCAATCAATCACACCAAGGCTACATCAAAATGTTGCTGTGCTATGCATAGCTATGCGGGGATTGTCTTAACTGTCGCACACGTAATGTTCTCATCCCTAGCCGATGCATTTGTACCATAGTGTTCAAATGCTTCGGCTGCTGGGATGATCCCTGGAGTCTTTTAGCCAGGGTATGTCAATCAATCACACCAAGGCTACATCAAAATGTTGCTGTGCTATGCATAGCTATGCGGGGATTGTCTTAACTGTCACACACGTAATGTTCTCATCCCTAGCCGATGCATTTGTACATAGTGTTCAAATACTTTGGCTGCTGGGATGATCCCTGGAGTCTTTTAGCCAGGGTATGTCAATCAATCACACCAAGGCTACATCAAAATGTTGCTGTGCTATGCATAGCTATGCGGGGATTGTCTTAACTGTCGCACACGTAATGTTTTCATCCCTAGCCGATGCATTTGTACCTAGTGTTCAAATACTTTGGCTGCTGGGATGATCCCTGGAGTCTTTTAGCCAGGGTATGTCAATCAATCAGGTCAGAGAATGAGGACAACTAGGCCTCGCGGCCTCTTAATGTGTCCTTTCTGATTATTTGTAATCTTTTTCATGATTGGCATGACTAGGACGCTTTTAGATGTGTTAATCATATACACATTTCAATTGTTGAATCTTGGGGTCTTTATCGAGGAGGTTTTTGAACTGATTAAGGTTAGGTGCCAATCTGATATGTGTGAATCAAACTCATTGACAGGGCAAGGGGAAAATGGTGGGGGAGGGGGGGGTGACTTAACAGCCTGTAGATATACATGCATCGGCAGCATTACATAGGTCATCTTGAATAAAAATGAGGCTTAATCTTAACCCTTTCACCGCCAACCATATTTCAACAAAAAAATTCCATTAAATTTACCTGGGTAGAGAACAAAATCCATCTGCAGTATTGGGGATTCTTCTTTGACGTATATAACATAAGGTCTATCCTTACTTCCCCAAACTAAGACAATAGGGTCTTGGGATAATAGACCCCAATTTGATGCATTTTAGTGACATAGGTGTTAAATCACTGTGGTGCTAAAATGCGACTTTGGCGGTGTGTGTGCGCGTGTGCGTGTGTGTGAGTGATTGTTTCCTATATCAAAAACAATGCATACGCCATTCGGTCCGTGGGTACAATTTTTCACTGGGACTTGGTCACGATCAGCACAGCAGAAGGCACCAGACCTGTCCAAACAAAAGCGAAAAAATGGTCCTGTCAGAAATAACGGCTTTTTTTCTCCACTAATGTTCACCACCTACTCTTTCCCACCATCCTTCCCAACCCCACCACCCCCTCCCCCCTACATATCACCACACCGATTCCTATCTCTTCTCTCCCCAGCCCTTTCTGATATCATATCCTCCTCTCTCTCTCTCTCTCTCTCTCCCTCTCCTCTCTCTCTCGCTCTCTCTCTTTCTCTCTCCTCTCTCTCTCTCCCTCTCTCTCTCTCTCTCTCTTTCTCTCTCTCCTCTCCCTCTCTCTCCCCTCTCTCTCTCTCTCCCTCTCTCTCTCTCTCTCTCTCCTCTCTCTCTTTCTCTCTCTCTCCTCTCTCTCTCTCTCTCTCTCTCTCTCTCTCTCTCTCTCCTCTCTCTCTTTCTTTCTCTCTCTCTCTCTCTCTCTCTCTCTCTCTCTTCTCTCTCTCTCCTCTCTCTCTCTCTCTCTCTCCCTCTCCTCTCTCTCCCTCTCTCTCTCTTCCTCTCTCTCTCTCCTCTCTCTCTCCTCTCTCTCTCTCTCTCTTTCTCTCTCTCTCTCATTGTCTGTCAGTCATTCTCTCTCTCTCTCTCTCTCTAAATGTGCACATTTGTAAGTTGATGTAACGAATTTTAATGATGATTATTTGGTTGGTATAACTTCGTTTCACACGTTTGATTAATGTTCTTACAAAAAACTGAAACAGACTGCAACGTCACTGCAACGAAGCCCCCTCCCCCGGCGTGGACCCCTGAATTCCCAATTAATTTACAAACTTGATTGTAATCACTAGTGATCAATTTGATTCCTATCCATATCTACCGCCCAATACCCACCCACCCCCTCCTTCCCATAACCTCCTCCCCACCCCTCCCTTCCAAACACCCCAATGTATACCATTGCTTATTTTGCATTCCTCTAGTCCCAGTGTGTGGTTGTGTGTGAGAGAGGGAGAGAGAGAGAGTGTGTGTATTGTGTTTGTGTGTGCATGTGAGAGGGGTTTGTTGCACTTGTCTTTGACCACATGCGCAGGGTTTTTTTCTCCCAGAGAGTTGTTTTGTTTTTTCCCCTTAATCCTTTATTCCTTTAAATTTGTTTACATTTCTCATGTCTTAGACAAGTGTGTCTGACTAGGGGGGGTTTTCTCGGAGAACTTCCGTTTTCCCCCTCACCCCTCGGTGCCAGGGTGGGGCAACCCACTTTGGGGTCAGACTTGGGTTTGATGCGCTATTTCTATTTCCATCCCCCCCCCCCCCCCTTCTCTCTCTGTCTTTTTCATTTTTCAATTGAAATGTAATGTCAGCTTTTGCTACATGTGTTCACTTTAGCACGAGATTTGTTCTCTTCACCAAACCTCCCCCTCCCCACCCCTTAAACACAACTGACCTTTGTTTCCAACTTCTACCATCTATGATTGCGTACTCACTGTCCCCAACCTCTCTCACTTCAATCCCCCCCCCCCCCCCCCCTTGATTTGTGTTCACAGCCTTGCTCTTTGGTTTCAACTTTGTTGTATCATTTACACGTTGGACTGTAGAGGGGAAGTATTTTTTTTTATTTTGATCTTGATGGTTTTTTGCTCCTTTTGTTGCCTGCTTTTTGCTCCTTTTGCTATATTTTGCTGTTTAATTGTTTGTCTGTGTTGATAAAGGCGCATTCGCCGAAATATCCAGTAGTTTTGTTTTGTCTCTTGTGAATAAAATAACGTCACTTTGCACTTGTCGTGTAGGTGTTTGTTTGCATAATGTTCTTACAGTTATGTTGCATTTCTGTCATGTTGTTGCGCCTAACCTGAATTTCTCTTTGGGAGATATATAAAAAAAGTCTGATCTACGACTTCCCTATGTCTAAAACCTGAAGTAAAAACCCGTAATCTTCTTTAATTTCTCCTTTTGTTTGTGTACGTTTTGTTTGTGTGTATGGCTGGAGTGATTTGTGAGGTTTTTTAAATAATTCAAAATCGTTGCGATGCGAATGACTTAGCCCCTTCCCTGCCCCCGGTCCGCGTCTACTACGGGACGTGTGACGTCATTGACGATGTCACAACTTTTGACGTCTCTTAGTCCTGGAACCAGGAAAGCTAGTTTTTGCTTTAGACAAATCAGGAAAGATGACATTTCTAGACCATTTTCTCAGGTTGAGTCTAACGCGTCTCTTTTTTCCTCCATTTTATAGTTAGATAAAAAGATAATTTCTCAATATTTCTCCGGCAGTGAAGGGGTTAATCAAGAAAATGATTTGACCTCTGTTCAAAACAAATCATGGAAACTGGAATGGCAGCATGGGGTATACATACGATGACAGAAGCTTTTGCCCGAGTTTTTTTAATTTCCAGTCTAAATCAAGTGCACGTGATTTGTTCTCTTCCCCTAACAATCTAAACCCTTTTTTTTTTCTTCTTTTTTTCCCCCCTCTCCCCACCCCCTACTCCACACCCAACTGACCCTTGTTTCCAACTTCTGCCATTTGTGATTGCGTACTCACTGTCCCCAACCTCTCTCATCTCAAAACATGTTCTTTCTTTCTTTCTTTCTTCTCTTTTCTTCCCCCCCCCCCCCCTGATTTGTGTTCACAGATGCATGCCTTGCTCTTTGGTTTCAACTTGGTTGTATCATTTACGCATTGGACTGTAGAGGGGAAGTATTGTTTTTAGATTTTTATCTTGTTGGTTTTTTGTTGCCTGCTTTTTGCTCCTTTTGTTATATTTGCTGTTTGCTGTTTTCTTGTTTGTCTGTATCGATAAAGGCGCATTCGCCAAAATATCCAGTAGTTTTGTTTTGTCTCTTGTGAATAAAATAACGTCACTTTACACTTGTCGTGTAGTTGTTTGTTTGTTGTATGTTCCAGTGATGTTGCAGTCTGTTTCAGTTTGGTTTGGTGGTTTTTGGGGTGGTTTTTTTTCTAAATCAAGTGATTAGTTCAAGAGCATAATCGCTTGTGGGAGAGATTTCTTTCCAGGCAGACAGACCTACATCAAATTGGTTTGGGTATCAGGACTGCGATACAAGTCTCCACTCACCGAGCTCATAGAGGGGTTTGTCCATGTCTTCCTCGGAGAACAGTTTGCGAGGGAAGGAGGTCATAAGGCAGATTGGCCCGTTGTTGTTTTTCTGGGTAGCAATGACCCACATACAAATGCCCCCAACTTCAAATTGAGGCTGCTCTTTAAAATGATGTTCCATTTTCAATTTGGGGGCATTTGTATAGGAGTCAACAAGATTTCTTACCAGCTATAAGAGGGAAAACACGTGAAACCCGTGATTTTGAAATGTGATCTGGTGGTAGACCATAGCCAGAACCTACATCAAATTGGTTTGGATATCAGGATTGTGATAAAGTCTCCACTCACCGAGCTCATACAGGGGTTTGTCCATGTCTTCCTCGGAGAACAGTTTGCGGGGGAAGGAGGTCATAAGGCAGACCATAGCCAGAACCTACATCAAATTGGTTTGGATATCAGGATTGTGATAAAGTCTCCACTCACCGAGCTCATACAGGGGTTTGTCCATGTCTTCCTCGGAGAACAGTTTGCGGGGGAAGGAGGTCATAAGGCAGACCATGGCCAGAGAACCTACACCAAATTGGTTTGGATATCAGGATTGTGATAAAGTCTCCACTCACCGAGCTCATACAGGGGTTTGTCCATGTCCTCCTCGGAGAACAGTTTGCGGGGGAAGGAGGTCATGAGGCAGACCATGGCCAGAGAACCTACACCAAATTGGTTTGGATATCAGGACTGCAATACAAAGTCTCCACTCACCGAGCTCATAGAGGGGTTTGTCCATGTCTTCCTCAGAGAACAGTTTGCGAGGGAAGGAGGTCATGAGGCAGAAGGGCCCGTTGCCGTCGGTGCGGTTCAACGACACGTACACCCTCACCGCCGCCAGGGGCTCCTTGGCCTTGAAGTTCTGGGTCAGCGCCTTGCCGTCCGTCAGCCGAATCTGAAACCACCCGGCAGAACGAATGAACTCGCCGCGCCATCAAAGGGAAACTTCCCAGGGCTCCCAATCGTCTCGCAAAACAAGGGGTCCCAGGGACTCCTTCACTTACAGCATAGAGGGTCCTAGAGGGGGGGATAGAGGGTCCCAGTGGCATTGAGAATTCTGAAAATTCAATTGAGAATTCTAAAAAGAATTTTTCTAGTGCATCCCTGGGACCCCCTGCACATTCTTTTAGAGGGTCCTTTAGAATTTTAGTGCTTCATAGACCCCCAAATGGGGGTCCCTGGGAGGTCTGACACAGCCTGAAGCCAAGACGAACAACCTTATATTTCACATTCTTCTTCTTCCTCCATGATCTGAGAATCACCTGCAGACGAATCAACTCGAACCATCATTTTGTTTTAAATTTTGCATTTATTCTCAGTCTTTTATTTCACATTATTCTTTCTCCCTCCATCTCTGGCATACCAACCGATTCCATGTTGAAAAAATATTAACCCTTTTAATTACATTTACCCCAAGATGGATATTTCTGTCACACTTTCTTTTACCAAAAAACAATAACTAATTATCCCCATCTGAAATCAAAATGGCTGAAGATGAAAATGGGGCTTAACGTCCGTCCGCTCAGCTGCAAGCAGCACATGAGACGGACCCATCAACCAATCACCAAGTGAATAGGCTAGATAGACAAGCAAAGGGAAAAGGCAGAGTCAAAGAGAGTGACAGATCAGAGGAAGTTACAAGCACAGAACTTCCAGAAGGTGGGGGAACTATTTATACAAAAAGATCCCCCGGTATCCCCACGGGTGGGGTGGGGTGGGGGGGGTGGGGTGGGGGAAGCTTGAGGTTTCCGTGTGCAATGTGCACAGCCCCACAAGAAGGAAAATAAAGTTGCTACCATGCCCCCCTCTCTCTGCCCCCCCCCCCCCCCCACTACCTCCCCAGCCCCTCTCCCCATTCCCCTCCCTTCCCGTTTCTCTCACGCCCTTTCACCTGCAGCCTGGTCTCGTCGTAGTCTTTCTTGGCGGCAGGGGCGGCAGGGGAGGCGGCCGGAGCCGGGGCTCCTTGAGACGTGGCTGCTGCTGCTGCTGGTCCTCCTCCTGGCTGGGACCCCGCCTTGGCAAACTGGGCAAAAGGAGAGAGAGAATATCATCATGGGTGCAACTTTTTTCCTTTTCACAAGGATTTCGGTTGTTTGGTTTTTTTACCTGAAACCAAACTTCCTTTCTTTTTTTTAAATCGGTAACAACACATGAAATGAACCTTTGTATAAAGTGTGCTTTGATATAAAACTATAAACTTCATCTTGGAATTGCGAAAGAGTTATCTAAAGTACCATCATAATTTACCTTTTGCTTCAGCTTGGTGGGGGGGGGGGGGGGGGGGGGGGGGGGTGGGGGGGGGGGGGGGGGGGGGGGGGGGGGGGGGGGGGCGGAGAGGGGTAGGGGGAGGGGGGGGACAGGGGGGAGAGGGGAGGGGGCATTTCCTGGGCCCCTGAATACCTGCCTTTCAGGTTTTTGTCATTTGTGGGGAGTTGCATGCACCCATGTATCATGTATGTACATATGTGTGGCACATGCAGGTGCGCAGAAGCACACACATGCATGCATGTACACACACACACACACACATACACACACACCCACTGCTGTTCTGGGATCCCTGCTGCTTTTAGCAAACTGGGCAAGGGGAAAAAAACCCTGAGGGTTTAAAAGCCAGAGGGTGTTATGACTTATTTATTCTGCGTTCCCAGGCCATATGGCCATAATGGTTAAGGTACGTATGTGTCCGGTTTTCAATTTTCACTGGTCTCCCCGCCGTGTACAGCCGACACATTCCCATTTCGGAGGAGCTCAAAGGAGAAACATTATTTTGAAGATATGTTTTTGAAAAAAGGCAGGAGAATGGGCCAATAAGTCGGAAAGATAAGTAGATGATAGAAAGCAAAGGGAAAAGGCAGAGTCAAAGGGAGTGGCAGATTAGAGGAAGTTACAAGCACAGAACTTCCAGAAGGTGGGGGAACTATTTTTTATGAAAGACCCCACCCCGGTATCCCCACCATGGGGAGGGGTGTTATCACAAATGGAATGAAGAAAAGCTATAGTACCCTCTGGCTTTAACTCCATTAATTAAAACATCATCAGTGTTAATTCTGTTGCATATTGTCGGTGAAATTCACAAACCTCGAATCTCGATTTGGGGGGGGGGGTTGAGTTAGATACATAATCAGCTCTCTAATTTTTCCTGCCACATTTCACCAAAAGCTCGTATTTCTAACGACTTTCTATCTGGGGTAAATGAGGTTGTGTAAATAGAAAAAAACCTCAGATGAGTCCCAAATTCAGATGATACTTAAGGACAAAAATCTCGTATCTTCGTACTTTTCAAGTATGTCTAAAAACATTAAAAAGTAATCTCAACAAAATTCAGGACTAAACTTGCAATGTCTTGAACAACGTACTCATCATAGTTAATAAATTGTGGTAAACGCGGTTAATTTTTTAAAGTTAATTTTTTTCTCTCTCAAAACAACCAAAAATTGATATACAAGGTTTGTGAATTTCATCAACAACATAATATGAGCATCTCTGGGGCTCCAAACTGCCGCCAGACTGATGCGCTGGGTTTTATTTGACATCAAACGTAGCAAATGTTTATCTAGTAAAGAACAAGGTTGGGTTTTTTTCAATTAGTGATAAGAAAAATAGGAAGAAAGACCCCTTAAAATATCTAGGTGACCCCCTTAAAATCTGAAGAAAAAAAACACACACAAAAACTTTCCTGCGCACTGATTCTGACCTGATGATTTTGAAGATAGACCTAACGCTGATCATGTATATTTATATGCATAGCTGCCAACTTTCCACTCTCCAAAAAACCGAAACATGGGTGCAACTCCTGAAAATGGAACTGAAAGGCAGGGGTCCAGGGGCTGCTGAGGCCCCTTCCGGGTACAGGGGCAGAGCCCCATCAATAGTGTGTGTGTGTGTGTGTGTGTGTGTGTGTGTGTGTGTGTGTGTTAGGAAGTAAGAGAACGTTACGTGCAAGCATCGTGCTTATTTTACTTTCTAATGATTAATTATTTGTTTGCCTTTAATGTTCTTGTTATCAATGTAAAGTGCACTGAGCTCATGTGAGAAAGAGCGCTATATTTTAACTGAAATCTGTGTAAAACGGACATAGTTGCACCCATGTGGAAATATGCAGGGTGGGTTCGGGGGGGGGGGGAGTTACCCTCCCAAGAGAGCAGAGCTCAAAGGGCTCAGCCCCCTGAAGCTGAAGCATTTTCTTTAATATAAAGAAGCAAACTCTTCATCTCCTAACAAGAAAACATTATCTTACACAAGCCGAATTAAATGGCATGCTTACCTCTCCGCTGATTGCGCTACTTTAGCAGCAAAGCACTATATCAGGAATACGTCATCACGATCGTTTTCACAACCAAAGACTTCTGCTTTCAGGTTCACGGCACAAGCTTCTCGTGAACAGCGAAGTTATTTTAGATCACCGTAAGAAATTTCGAAGTTGCGTCGGCACACAGCGCAGAAAGCGTAACTATCCTGTTTGAGTCTTTGTGGGTCACATCGTTGAAGGGAAATTGTTCTCCATACCGAGGAACGAACTTCGGTAAACTTGACGCAACTTTGTGGTTTTGTTTGACGCCATAGTTTGATCAGCAGAGAAGCTTACCGCACATGCGCAGATTACGGTTTCCGGGATAATAAATGTTGGATTGGCATTTGGAAAGGCTGTGGACACATGCATTGTTGTTGTTTGTTGTTGTTGTTCCCTGGCTTAACGACTCCAGGGATCATCCCAACAGCCAGAGCACTTGAACAATTCAGTACAAATGCACCAGCTAGGGATGAGAACATTACGTGTGTGACCGTTTTTGATTACCCCGCCATGTGGGCAGCCACACTCCGTCTTCGGGGGAGACACATGCATTGACTTCCACATGGATTTGACATTGTTTTCTTTTTTTTCCTTGGATTTTGGAATCCAGAATTTTATTGTCATAATCGGACATGCGGAATCGCGGCTGGAAAATGGAAATTTAGAATGTATGTACTGTATTTTTCGGACTATAAGGCGCACCTGATTATAAGGCGCACCCCCCAAATTTTACACAAAATTCAGATTCTGTTATTATTTTTTCTTACTATTTTAGTAGTCATATTATAAGGCGCAGGGGTCTCAGTCTGGGAAAAGAATATCGCCTTAAAGTCCGAAAAATTTATATGTATAGGCAAGATTAAGTGTGGATGCTCAATTGCATTCACATGCGCGTGCGCACACACATGTACACACACACATACATATATGCATGCACACACATACATGCAACCCCACATACACACACACACTCATTGTTTACCTTGGCAGCTCGTTCAGCTTTGTCTCTCTCAATCTCCTCCTTAACTCTCTGTCTACAGATCACAAAACAAACCAATTAGGTGACAAATGAAATGCATACAGCTTTAATAAGTTAATAGAAAAAAATAACATTCAACAAACCACGACTGACTTGATCAAAAGAATGTCAAAACAATGAGGCTTTATACTATTTCTTTATACAGTAGAACCTCCCTTATAAGACTCCCTCCCACATAAGACCTACTTCTCTGAGACATTGCCCTTCTATGCAAGTATTGAAATTACCTCCCTTATAAGACCTCCCATTATAAGACTCCCTCCCACATAAGACCTACTTCTCAGAGACATTGCCCTTCTTTGCAAGTATTAAAATTACCTCCCTTATAAGACCTCCCATTATAAGACTCCCTCCACATAAGACCTACTTCTCCGAGACATTTTCCTTCTTTGTAAGTATTAAAATTACCTCCCTTATAAGACCTCCCATTATAAGACTCCCTCCACATAAGACCTACTTCTCTGAGACATTTTCCTTCTTTGTAAGTATTAAAATTACCTCCCTTATAAGACCTCCCATTATAAGACTCCCTCCCACATAAGACCTACTTCTCTGAGACATTTCCCTTTTTTGTAGGTATTAAAATTACCTCCCTTATAAGACCTCCCATTATAAGACTCCCTCCCACATAAGACCTACTTCTCTGAGACATTGCCCTTCTATGCAAGTATTAAAATTACCTCCCTTATAAGACCTCCCATTATAAGACTCCCTCCCACATAAGACCTACTTCTCTGAGACATTTTCCTTCTTTGTAGGTATTAAAATTACCTCCCTTATAAGACCTCCCATTATAAGACTCCCTCCCACATAAGACCTACTTCTCTGAGACATTTTCCTTCTTTGTAAGTATTAAAATTACCTCCCAAGTAAGACCTCATTTTGGATGATTTTGGGAGGTCTTATAAGGGAGGTTCCACTGTACTACGAAAGACCAAAAACTTTTTAGGACTGAATCGACCATGCCACCTCGTGACGAGTCAGGGGCAGATAATTTTTCCGTGGCTATGTACTACTACTTTGTGACAGGCAACGGCAATAATCTTATGTAGGCGGCGCACGCATTTCAGTGCATGAGACAGGGGCAGAGATTGTTCAGTATAAAGCCTCATTAACTCTTCTAGCACCATGGGCAGCACATCACTCTTCACTCCCACCAAATGCAAAGTCATTCACTGCCAAGCGGCCTGCCATGTGTTTGTCTATTTTCAGAACTTATGTCAGTGATTTTTGGGGGGGTACCAATTTAAAGCAAAGCGTGCGCACTCGAAAAAATAGCTACCCCAACACCACCACCACCCCTTCTTATCGGTTGAGATGCAACAGGCAACCAAGAACGTCAAAAATACATGGCGCTAGACGAGTAAAAAATGAAGCATCCTTTTCATTGATAAAATGTCAAACAAGTAAGTTCATCAAAATTTCATAACACTGCTGATGAGGTTAGGAAATGATCAAAACAGTAAATGAACTGGTTTAAAAGAACAAAAAAGAACACACAAAAACATTATAACTGAAATAAATGACAGAGTTGATCAAAATAATGTCAGAACAAAGGAATTCAACCCTTTCACTGCCAGCCATTTTTCAGACAAAAAATTTCCATTAAATTTACCTGGGTAGAGAACAAAATCTGTCTGTAATATTGGGTATTCCTCTGTGACAGATTTAAAGCAAGGCTTATCCTTACCTCCCAAAATGAAGAGAATAGGGTCTTTGGATAACAGACCCTGGTTTGATGCGTTTTAGTGACATGGGTGTTAAATCATTGTGGTGCGAAAATGCGACGTTGGCCGTGACAGGGCTAAATGCCATGAAATTGCAGTATCATCTCCAAATGGGAGTCAACAGGCTTCAACTTTCCTTCTTAACAAAAAATAAAAAAAAATAGACTTACCTCGCCATCTTTTCTTCATTTTTTTCTCTCCTGCGTTCTTCCGCAAGCTTCCTCATCTCAGCCTCCTCCAGCCTGGGCAACAAAAGCAATTCTTCTTCTTCTTCTTCTTCTTCTTCTTCGCTCGCTCAGACAGTTTCCTGTCAATTATGAGCGTAGACGCGTCATGCTGCCATCATGCGCCCAACAAAGAAATAGTTAGGCCCAGCATGTCCGACTTCGGCTGACGAAATCTTTGTAAGAATTTATATAGAAAAACGAGGTAGGAGAATGGACCAGTAAGATAGAAAGATTATAGCAGATGACAGTAAGCAAAGCGAAAAGGCAGAGTCAAAGAGAGTGACAGATTAGAGGAAGTTACAAGCACAGTACAGAAAGACCTCCGAAATCGTAATGCGTCGGCTGTACGCAGCGGGGAGACCATGAAAACCGAAAACCGGACACATACATACTTTACCCATTATGGCCTGGGAACGCAGAAGAAGAAATAGAAAAAAAAGTACTTCCATAATGGGTGAATTATTTAAAAAAACCTCACAAATCACTCCATCCATACACACAAACAAAACGTACATAAACAAAAGGAGACATGAAAGAAGATTACAGGTTTTTACCTCAGGTTTAGACATAGGGAAGTGGTAGATCAGACTATTTTATATATAGAATTTATAGAGAAAAACTCTACACCGATTGGTTTCCCTACAACAAACCACTACAAAAGCAAAGTCAGAGGCAAAATTGTGGTCTACGGGAGCGAAGCGAGTTTAGAACTGACCAATATATGGTGTGCACACAGATTTACTTCCCTTGAAGCAAATACATAAAATTCTTCTTTCTTCTTTGATCGTCAGACAGTTTCCTGTCAATTATGAGCGCAGATGCGTCATGCTGCCATTAGAAATAGTTAGGCCCAGCAAGTCCGACTTCAGCTGGAGAAAATGTTTTTGAAAGCGTTTCGTAAAAAAAGGCAGGAGAATGGACCGGTTAAGGCAGAAACATAGTAGATGGCAGCAAGCAAAGGGAAAAGGCAAAGAGAGTGACAGATAAGAAGTTACAAGTACAGAACTTCCAGAAGGTGGGGGAACTATTTATACAAAAGACCCCCCCTGTGTGTGAGTGCGTGTGTGTGTGTGGATGTGTGTGTGTGTACGTATGTGCCTGCGTGTATGTGGGGGGGGGGGGGGGGGGGGGGGGGGGGGGGCATATACATGCCTATTTTGCATGTGTGTGAGCGATTACTTGTTTTTGTTTTTGAATTTCTTGCTTTTAATTTTTGTTGTTGTTAAGCGCATAGAGCTCCACATTTGGTGGAGGAGTGCGCTATATAAATGATTCACTATTATTATTATTATCCCCACGGAGGGAATGCATCAAATTGACAGCTACCTATTAATTCCGGACATATAGATGGCACGACTGGAACGACTTGAATGAATTAAGCTCTTAATGGCTGGCGCACACACACCAACCATTGAGTCGTAGGGAAATACGTCGTTTCTGTCTTTTCATATAGTCAGTAGAAAATATAAATGTTAAAAATTTGGTCGGAAGAAACCCTACAACCAGGTCGTAGGGAATTGGTGAGTGTTCCATTTACCCCAAACACGATTCAGACAGTCGTGGGGGATAGGGAAAACTGGGACAGACACAAGTAGTAGAATAGAGATTATAGCTGAATTTTCCTACAACCAAAGTGGTCGCATAGTCTGAGGCGGCTCTAAGCACTTACTTTTGCTTGACGCCGGTGAGGTCTTTGCCGGTGGAGCGGCGCATTCTCTCTCGCTCTATCTGCTCCTTCTTCTCTTGCTCTTCTTTCTCCAGCCGCTTCTGTTTCATCTTCTCTATCAGCCTGCCACCACCACCAAAAAAACCCACAACAACGTTACTCACGGAAACCCATAAGTAAAAGAAAGGGGGGGGGGGGGGGGATACACAGACGCAGGGAAATACACACAAGTGCATGGGTGCATGCAGTGACCAAAATGTTCGCCTGAACTTTCTTGCCGAAACCCAATGTACAAAAGAATGATATTGTGTTAAAGACCCACCAGATCACGTGTCAAAATCATGGGTTTTCCCTCTTACAGCTGGTAAGAAATCTAGTTTTGACTAGGTCTGACTCCCATACAAATGCCCCCCAAATTGAAAACGAAACATCATTTTAAAGAGCAGCCTCAATTTCAAGTTAGGGGCATTTCTATACGGGTCACAGCTACCCAGAAAAAACACCAAGCGATTTAATCGTGGTGGGTCAGTTTATCTTTAAAGAGAGCCCTTTCTTCAGGCACTCAGCTGCCTGAAGCAGCATCAAATTGCCTGAATTCAGGCTTCAGGCATACCCACATGCACCCCTGCTGAAGTGCGTTTTATCATTTTACCTACTTCTTTTTACTTATTTGCGGATTGCGCGTGGGATTTCTGCATGTACCGTGTACCGTGTACGCAGGCCTATAAGGGGGCCTGGCCGCACCCAGGTCATGACTCTGGGTGCCCCTCTGCTGTCACCAATTGCCCCCAGCTGCCCCCACCCCCCCCCCGAAAAAACGCTCAAGCCAGGATTTGAACCCATACCGGTCAACCATCCAAGTACTGACCAAGGTCGATGTTGTGTGTATGTGTGTGTGTGTGAATGTGTGTGTCTGTGTTTAGCGCGTGCGTGTGTCTGTCTTTAGTGCGTGCGTGCATCTGTCTTTAGTGCGTGCGTGTGTGTGTGTGTGTGTGTGTATATAATACATTTTTGTCGATTATTTGTTTATATTGCTTGCTGGTTTATTCATTTATTATTGTAAGCGCTTAGGGCTTTTTTTTAAGATTAGGCACTATAAATGCTAATTATTATTATTATTATTACAGTGGAACCTCCCTTATAAGACCTCCCATTATAAGACTCCCTCCCATATAAGACCTACTTCTCTGAAACATTGCCCTTCTTTGTAAGTATTAAAATGACCTCTCTTATAAGACCCCTCGCTTATAAGACCTCATTTTGGATTATTTTTTAAGGTCTTATAAGGGAGGTTCCACTGTATTTACACTAGTGTGCTCGCTATCTACATGCATATTACAAGATATGACGACTGTACCTTTCCTTCTGTGCCGCCTTCTCTTCCTCGGTGAGAGGCTTGATCTCCTCCACGCTCTCAGAGAAGCTGGCGTGTTGCGTGCGAGCAGCGTGCGCCTGTGCATCCAACTCGCTCTTCAACAGCTTGCCGCACCTGTCATAGGCACGGGACAGAAACCAACGTGATACGTCAGCACTGTCATTCTAAGGCCGTGTACACACATAAGCGGATATTCCATGCGCAATCCATAAATAAGTGAAAAAAGAAGGGAAAAGATTTGCGCATGTGTCCGAATTTCCCCTATATGCGTAAACTGTTATCCTTCTTTCTTCCACTTATTTAGGGTTTTCCATACGGAACTTACGCGTCTAATGTCAACCCGGCCTTAGGCACTCAAAAACTGTGCTGCCTTAAATGCTTTGACCATACGTAGCTAAAAGAAAGTGTGATTTAGTTAGCAAAAGAGTTGATGTGATTGTCTTTGGTTGAGTTGTGGCGTGTGTGTGTGCGTGCATGCGTGCATGTGTGGTTGTGGGTGTGTGATATGTTTGGACCATACGTTGTTAAAAAAAAAGAGTGATTTAGCAAAAAGTTGATGCGATTGTCTTTTGTTGAGTTGTGGCGTGTGTGTGCATGCATGCAATTGCATGCATGTGTGGTTGTGGGTGTGCGTGCATGTGTTTTTGAAACTTTCATTTGGTGTTTAGTCATCAAAATTATAACAAACTGACAAGAGAAAAATATCAGAAGAGTAGAAGTTTCCTTGGCTTAAGGTTGGGTCAGACCAACTGACATAGGCTAGAACACCAAGGCTACATCAAAATGTTGTTACGCTCTGCATAGTTAAGTGGGGATTGTCTTTAGCCATGGCAAGCTCCTAGCATAACAAAATCCTCCAAAGTCGGAGTGTGGCTGCCCACGTGGTGGGGCAATCAAAAATGGTCACACACATAATGTTCTCATCCCTAGCTGGTGCATTTGTACCAGAGTGTTCAAGTGCTTCGGCTGTTGGGATGATCCCTGGAGTCTTTAAGCCAGGGTACGACAACAACAGCAACAACAGAGAGTAGAAGTACCTCAAGTTCTTTTTCAAGCACCACACAATTTAACCCTTTCGCCGCCAGCCATTTTCCAAGCAAAAAATACCATTTAACTTTAAAAAATATATCTGCAATATTGCGGATTCCTCTGTGACATGCATAACATAAGGCCTATCCTTACCTCCCAAAATTACGACGAAAATAGGGTCTTCAGATAACAGGCCCTGATTTTAGTGACATGGGTGTTAAACTATTGTGGTACAAAAAGGCGACATTGGCGGTGAAATTGAAAGGGTTAAGCCGAATCAAATCAAAAAGAATTTCCTTCAAGGTTCAAACCCCAACAGAAGCAGTAGGCAGGTGAGATCTTCAGATCTCTCCAAGCAGAAACGCACTCACTCGTCACATTTGAGAGACTTGGCCTGGGGAGGAGGAGCCTCTCCACTGGCTGCCGCCTCCGTTCCCTCCGCCTGTTCCTCCACTTGGCCTGCAGGGGAGGGGGGAGAGAGAGAAACAAATCAGTATAGCCCCGTCGACAACAAAGGCCATGTCAGGGCTGTCAGTCACCATGTTAAATCTTACCACATATTAAACAAGAGGCAAAGCCTGAAAGGCTCACGTCTGATTTTTATTACTATAGCAGGCATGGGAATTCCCATGCCTGTATAGAGAGAATACTGTTATGTAGACACTTGTGCATCTGAAAACAGAATTAATTTTTATTTTACTGTGTAAATTAAAATTATTTCTATGCACCCCTACCCCTTTCTTTAAAATTTAATTATATGTATGCGCATGTAACATAGTGGAGCCCTATTTTTATTTTTGGCAAACAAGTAAAATTGAAAAGCATATTGACCAAGCTTTCAGAAAAAACATAGTGACCAATCCCCCCCCCCCCACCCCCCCACTGGGGTAAGGGGGGTCTACGGACACCTGTAGTAGGCCTAGTCTTTGCCTGTGCCTCTTACTCTTAGAAAATTAATAATTGAAGTTGCGTGATCTGTTACTGTTTTAAACTGATTGTTCATGCGATGAAAACTTGTTCCACATCATCTACATTTCTGTAAGATATTTTATATTAGTCCTAATATTTTATTTTCGTTTCGTTAATTCCCCCCCCCCCCCTCTGCCACAAAGCAAAGGTCAAGGTCACAGCCAGCAAGCTCATCCATGTTTATATTCTCCTGTACAGTCTTTGCTCATGGTGATCAATCGTCTAGGCCTAACAAAGGATTCGTACGTCGAAGGCAGTGAAATCGACGAACCCTGGATTTTCCGTATATTTTTTTTCAAGACTGAAATGAATGTGGGCTAAATGTTAAGTACGTCGTCTTGATTATGAGGTAAGGCATGGACTCTAAGCCTAGGCCTTGTTGCCGGAAGTGCAGTAGGCTAAGTTATGCGCAGAGATGATGTGCAGATGAACACGAACAACTGTTACTCAAAGGCGCAAATAAAGCTAAACAACCGGGCCGTCAACGCACACACTCGGTACATCCATTTGTTACAGAAAATATAAGTTGACGACGTTAAAATGTACCTATTTGTACACACCTGAAGTCTTGTGTTTCTTTTTAAAGAGCATTTTTGTATATCTAATGGAGAGTCTTCTTTCCAGTATGTATCTCCTACTCGGTACAACACAACAGTTACAGTAATCTCTGCAACAAATGATTTTCTTTCTTTTGTTCCTTACCGATGTATCTGACTGCTTTGATCGCCATGACTTGAAGGCTCACGTCAAAATCAAGTATCCTGCTAACTTTAACCCTCTAACATCTTATGTTTTTTTGAGAAAATGACAACGTTAAAGTTTCAGTGGAGAGTGAGAGTCTTCTTTAGTTTGAAGAGTGTGAGTGAGTCAAGGTTAAAGGTTGCACAACAGTAATCTCTGCAACAAATGATTATCTTTATTTTGTTCTTTATCAATGTATCCGACTGCTTTGATCGTCATGACTTGAAGGCTCACGTCAAAATCAAGTATCCTGCTAACTTTAACCCTCTAACGCCTTATATGTTTAGAGAAAATGACAACGTTAAGGTTTGAGTTAAGGTTAAAGGTCGGGGCCACGGACGCAACACACACACACATACACACACACATACACACAACCGAACATGTACAATACTATAGACTCGCGTCGTTTTTTATGGAGAGTCTTCTTTCCAGTATGTATCTCCTACTCGGTACAACACAACAGTTACAGTAATTTCTGCAACAAATGATTTTCTTTCTTTTGTTCCTTACCGATGTATCCGACTGCTTTGATCGCCATGACTTGAAGGCTCACGTCAAAATCAAGTATCCTGCTAACTTTAACCCTCTAACATCTTATGTTTTTTTGAGAAAATGACAACGTTAAAGTTTCAGTGGAGAGTGAGAGTCTTCTTTAGTTTGAAGAGTGTGAGTGAGTCAAGGTTAAAGGTTGCACAACAGTAATCTCTGCAACAAATGATTATCTTTATTTTGCTCTTTATCAATGTATCTGACTGCTTTGATCATCGTGACTTGAAGGCTCACGTCAAAATCAAGTATCCTGCTAACTTTAACCCTCTAACGAGAAAATGACAACGTTAAGGTTTGAGTTAAGGTTAAAGGTCGGGGCCACAGACGCAACACACACACACATACACACACACATACACACAGACACACAACCAAACATGTACGATACTATAGACTCACTTTGTTTTAAAAAACGACATGAGCCAAAAATGGATAAAAACACATGGTAAAACAAGTTTTTTTGTTATGTTAAAAAACCCATTAATAAATCAAAAACTTAGCAAGTATATGACACGTCTAGAATATTAAAAACATCACAGTAGCTTACATCAAGTGAAATATATTAATTTATTTCAAGAAATTAAAGATCGTGTCAGGCGGAACGTCACGGAACAAAATTTTCATTGACTCCGCAGTGTGGTGTTTCCTTCTAATGTCGTATAAATCCCAGCAGTCCAGTCTGAAGAAAGTACCACACAAACAAGTACACAACAAGTGCAGAGTGACGTTATTTTATTGATGAAAACAAAACAGAACGTGTAATATTTCAACAAAAATGTCTTTTTCAAACAACATAGACAACACAACAATACTTCCCCTCTTCACAGACGAGCAGTCTCCAAATGAGAGTGAAGAAAGCTTACACCTCACAATAACGCATTTGCGCAGCATTCTCTTTGCGCTTCCAACCATGACTGCCAGAGAGCAGGGGGGAGGGAGATGCTCATGGCAAATGCCCTATTCCACACTGTTCAGCGCTGCTCTTACCCAACACATTGCCCTCTGGGTTCTTTACAGCCATCGGCTCATCAATGTCTGGATCATCCTCGTGCGCCATTATCCTGCAACATCCCCATGCAAATTAGTCATCCAGACTCCATCTTTTCCAATTAGAAACAAGCTACTTTCCATGAGCAGCTTAGGATGCACATTTTACAAACCAGTACGGGCTTTAGCGCATGATATTCTTAGTTGGGGGTAGTGAGAGAGAGAGAGGAGATGATGAGTTGAGAGAGGGAGGGACTCATCTCCCTCTCTCTCTCTCACTACCCCCAACTAAGAATATCACGCGCTAAGCCCCTACTGGTTTTGATTGCCCCCTGGCGGTGAAATCAGCATTCTAAGTTGACCATTGCAAGTGACACCACCTTCATTTGAAGCCGAAGGATGTGTGCAGATGCACAAGCAAGTTCCGCGCAGAAACCCATGCGCAATCCGCAAAAATAAACCTGGAAGTAAGATTATGAAAGCAGGGCTCCCAGGGACCCCCATTTGGGGGTCTATGAAGTACTAAAATTCTAAAGGACCCTCTAAAAGAATGTGCAAGGGATCCCAGGGATGCACTATAAAAATTCTTTTTAGCATTAGCAATGCCACTGGGACCCTCTATCTCGCCTCTAGGACCCTCGATACTGTAAATGAAGGAGTCTCTGGGACCCCTTGTTTTGCGGGGCGATTGGGAGCCCTCGAAAGAGTGTGCCCATTACACGCGCAGGGCTCCCAATCGTCCCGCTGAACAAGGGGTCCCAGGGACTCCTTCACTTACGGCATAGAAGGGTCCTAGAGGAGGGATAGAGGGTCCCAGCGACATTGTGAATGCTAAAAATAATTTTTATAGTGCATCCCTGGGACCCCCTGCACATTCTTTTAGAGGGTCCCTTTAGAATTCTAGTACTTCATAGACCCACAAATGGGGGTCCCTGGGAGCCCTGACGCGGAAACCCATCCGCTTATTTATTATATAAAGTGTATGGGGTTTCCGTACGGAACTTGGGGATCTAATGGGCACTAGGCCTTACACCATAGCACAGCAAAACAGTAAGAAAATGTTTTAACCCTTTCATCACCACTGTCGCCTCTTGGCACCACAATGATTTAACACCCATGAAAGGCATCAAATGAGGGTCTGGTATCCAGTGACCTTATGTTTTTAATTTTGGGAGGTAAGGATAGGCCCTATTTTATGCACGCCGCAGAGGAATCCCCAATATTGCAGACAAAATATTTTCTCTACCCGGGTAAGTTTAATGGTAAATTTTGGCGGAGGAATGGCTAGCGTTGAAAGGGTTAAATAATGAATAAATAGAATTATTTGAACATGTAAACCGTGACAGAGTCTTTACTATTTCACACCACTATACGTGATATTATCTGAAAAATACACATTAATTCTGTCCGTCTGTTGAAAATTTTGTTTTGCTTGTAAGTTACATGATTTAACAGGCCAAAAGCAAAACGCATCATGAAGTACTAAATTTTACGGACTATAAGGCACAACTTTTTTTCTCAGAATGAAAGCCCTTAAGATTAAAAGAATAAGATTAAAATTAAAATAATAGCCCCGTCGACAACAAAGGCCATGTCAGGGCTGGGCTGTCACCACGTGGTGTGCCTTAGAATGTGACTATGAGTAAAATAGCAAGAAACTATAATAACAAAATCAGAATTTTGTGTGAAAATCAGGTGCGCCTTATAGTCCGTAAAATATGATAAAACAAATGATTTATCTATACTCCTACTATAAAACTGGCTGTACCGGTATATAGATCTGTGAGTATGTCTCTGTGTGTGGTGCAGGGCTCCCAAACGTCCCGCAAATCAAGGGGTCCCAGGGACTCCTTCACTTACAGCATAGAGGGTCCTAGAGACAGGATAGAGGGTCCCAGTGACATTGTGAATGCTAAAAATAAGTTTTATAGTGCATCCCTGGGACCCCCTGCACATTCTTTTAGAGGGTCCTTTAGAATTCTAGTGCCTCATAGACCCCCAAATGGGGGTCCCTGGGAGCCCTGGTGTGTGTCTGTGTTCGCTCTGCGAGCCAGCCAGCTGAATACGGGGCGATGATGCACATGAGCGATGATGCGAGGGAAAGGATGAATGCAGTGGAGGTAGAAGTCAGTGTTAATTGTTACGCTTCCTCCGAAGTCGGAGTGTGGCTGCCCAAGTGGAGGGGTAACCAAAAACGGTCACACACGTAATGTTTTCATCCCTAGCTTGTGCATTTGTACCATAGTGTTCAAGTGCTTCCTCCGGCTGTTGGGATGATTCCTGGAGTCTTTAAGCCAGGGAATGACAACAACAACAAAAAATTTTACGCATAGAACAGGTGTGAAGCTCAAATCACTCCACCTGATGCTCTGGATTTTACGCCAGTGCATCACAAAAAGTAGCAAATGTACACCAGACACACGCCTTGGAGACCAATTGACATAAGCTAGAACATCATGGCTACATCAAAATGTTGTTATGTTCTGCATAGTTATGCGGGGATTGTCGTTAGCCATGGCAAGCTCCTAGCATAACATCATCAGTCCAAAATCCTCCAGGAGTGTGGCTGTCCGCCCGTGTGACGGGGGTAATCAAAAACGGTCACACACGTAATGTTCTCATCCTAAGCTGGTGCATTTGTAGTAATTGTACCATAATGTTCAAGTGCTTCGGCTTTTGGGATGATCCCTGGATTCTTTAAGCCAGGGTACAACGACAACAACACCCGACGTACAATTTTTCAAAACAAACCAAAAAAACTGAATACTTTGGAAAGGAAATTTAAAAAAACCAGATTTTACTAGAGATAAAAAAAAGTTTGTCCAGTTAATCACTTAATGACACTGTAACAAAAAAACGAGTACAGAATTGTTTTGTTCAGTGCTCAACAAAATTCTTTTCATGCACTGCATTTAAAGTAATAAAACCAAACTTACCAGTCCATCGCAAGTTGTACACCTTTATATCCCGTTTTAGCCAAAGCTTTTTCACTGAAAATGAAAATAAAAAAAGTACAAAATGTAAGCGAAGTAAACATTTTACAAATTTTTCTTTCACCATTTCATACTATGTGAAGCTTCAAGCTTCGGTATTTGAAGACCTCGGACACGAGAATAACGCTCGATTCCTGGAGGAGTTCAAAATTCTACACATGTTTTTACTCTAGTCTACACCGCAAAAGATATCGGCAGGGTAGAGAAGGACAAGGTACAGTGACAGGCTGCCCGCTGGGTGGTGGTGCATGCAGCATAGGCCAGTGTTTCCCACAAGGGTGAAATGTGAGAGTCCCAGGGACTCCTTGTGTAAAATTTTAAGAGTCCCAAGGCTCCCAATCGTCCCGCAAAACAAGGGGTCCCAGGGACTCCTTCACTTACACTTTACAGCATAGAGGGTCCTAGAGGCGGGATAGAGGGTCCCAGTGGCATTGCTAATGCTAAAAATAATTTTTCTAGTGCATCCATGGGACATTCTTTTAGAGGGTCCTTGAGAATTTTAGTGCTTCACAGACCCCCAAATGGGGGTCCCTGGGAGCCCTGGAGTCCCCTAAATGATTACATGAAAAAACTTAAGTTAAACTGCTTTAAAATTTGCTACGGATATTCTTTTTTTAATCTTGATTACTAAGAGGTGGTGTAATTGTAATCAATAAATATTGCATGATCAGAAAGAGCAATCATCCGTGAACACAAGTTCACTCAAACTTGTTTTAACCAACTTCCTGAACATTCACGTGCATCGAGCACCACCCTCAAAAGTGTCATTTCGCTGATATGGAGCAAAAACATAAAAGTGAGTAAAATTGTCAAAATCAACGGAATCAAAGGAATCTCTGACAGCTGTTTACTACAGGGACGAGTTCCTCGATGTCCACATCAAACATTCCACTGGTATGATCCGAATTGACCTCATCTTCATGGATTCATGATAATGCATCTTTTCGTTGTGCGAGGATTGTTTACACATAGCTGTAGCAAGGGACCATCGCCCATAGGCCTATGAGGTAACTTGCCTGATCCAGAGACCTGTCTGATAGAACAATGTTGGAACATGCTCCAGGCAGCTGTTAGTGTTAGCAGTCGCTCACAGCAGCTCAGAAGTCTACAGGACCTGGAACTGTGCCTGGTAGAGGAGTGGAACGCCCTGGATCAGCAGGAACTTCAAAAGCTCCTCTAGACAACAAAATGGCGCTTCCAAGCTGGGACTGCATTGAGGGGGTCTCGCACATACTTATCCATGACTTTTCTTGCCACAAAAAACAAAAAAATGTGAAAATCAAAATTTCACCCCATTCGTTTGTTTTAAATGCATTTTGAAGGGGTATCACAAGCTTTCCTTGAGGTAAGCAAATCAAATAATTCTCGGACCTCGTTTCTGATTTTCTTAAATGTGAAGCCGAAATGTTGATTAAACTAAATAAGAAAAAAATGAATGAATCTTTGATAATTTTGCATGTTTATATAACATCCTTAGCAAATTTTGAATGGTGCATTTAAAATTGAGTGACTCTTGGCAACACCAAACACTGGATACTACTAGTAGTACTACTACCACTAGGTACGTTGTGTCAAGCACATAGCCCTATCGGGCTTTTGAATATAATCCCATCATTTTGTTAAAATATATGGTCATAAAAGGTCAATGATGATCGCTCAGTCTTTGACGTTCTCTTCTTCTTCTTCTTCTTCTCTTGAGGGCCCACGGTCAATGAGCTGGCCATTCTGGCTCCCTTTGAAGAAAAAAAAGACTGAAAAAGAGGGGTTCCGGTGGTCAAATTTCAGTTGGCAGTGGTGGTGTAACAACAAAAAGGTAAAGGTAAAGATGTGCCACCCCCCTGCATTTCTCGGTTAATTGTATTTTTCCGTTTTTGCCTTTCTTACCATACATAAAGCTGTATTTTAGGAACATTTTTAGCTAATAACCTTTTTGGAATACTAACCCTATCCCTAAACCTAACCCTACCCCCCACTATGTACTGCAGTACACCACGATTTGTCACAGTTGTGGTTCGTTGTGTTTTTCCGTCTTATAGGGTGGGGGGTAGGGTTAGGGTTAGGGCTAGGGTTAGGGATAGGGTTAGTATTCCAAAAAGGTTATTAGCTAAAAATGTTCCTAAAATACAGCTTTATGCATGGTAAGAAAGGCAAAAACGGAAAAATACAATTAACCGAGAAATGTAGGGGGGGTGGCACATCTTGACCTTTACCAACAAAAAAATAGGGATTGGAGTGGAGAAGCAAATAAGAAAATATGACTTATTCGTCAGTCATATTTTATGTCATTGAAATATTGGCTCCAGAGTCCCTATCCCAAACTGAAGCATCTTCTTCTCTTCTTCTAGTTGGGGATGGTTATCCTGCCCCGCGCTCACCAGTCTTCATTCAGACCATGACCATATCATATGAATTCGTGTCATCCATCCCACCGGCACACAACGTCTCAACTCTCATACAAATACACATACGCTCTGTTCCGAGGAAACCCCATTTCGACAAGAATTTCCACGTCTGTTGGCATGGCTGAAAAGTTGGTTTCAAACGACGTTAACTGAAGTTCAAGTACTTGGAGAAGACCTAGGATACTTTCAGTGTCGCAGAAAGAGAAATTCTTTTCACGCTACTGTGGAGCAACGTGATTTCTGACCGTAGAAACTTTCAAGGGAGATCAATCCACCTAACACAGAGTGTCATTTTTGGTTACACGCCTTTCTTAATGCGGCCAAACAGCTCAAATTATTTCAACAAACTTGCATTCACAACTAAACCAGCTACTGTGGCGCAGCAGTAGTGTTGCAGGTTGCAAGAAGACCTCCACTGCCTTGCGGAATGGGAGAAGAGCTGGAGTTTCATCCTGCCAAATGCCAGGCCATTCAAGTCACCAGGAGCAAGAACACCTTTCAGTCCTCATATGTTCTGCACGGACATACCCTTGAGGACGTGAGGGAGGTCAAGTATCTCGGCATCAGTGCCAAGGCCAACAAGACCCTCGGATTCCTAAGACGAAATCTGAAGATCAGCAGCACCAGTATCAAGGATCGAACGGGCTTACAAAGCCTTTGTTCGTCCCTTGCTCGAATATGCATGGGATCCGTACACAGAGGAGAGCATTGGCAAGCTGGAAGCAGTCCAGCGCAGGGCAGCTCGCTTTGTGCTGAATCAGTTTAGGCCAACGGCTAGTGTGAGCAGCATGCTGGATAAGCTAGGCTGGGAATCACTGGAGAACACACGGCCGCTCTCTCAAATCTTCTGTCGAACTCAGTATAACCAACAAGCCAGCTTCTTCCTACGCACCATCCGGGACTGGAACGAGCTGCCCCAGGAAGATGTGCAGGCCAAGACATCGGCACCTTTGTGTCGATGGTCTCCAAATAAATATCCAGCATCCATGAACCCTCCACCTCCTCGCTCCCCCTTCTTCCCAGAAACGATCCCCCCCCCCTGTATTAAGGCGCTCTTCCGCACATCTTCAATTTCTACAGTGACAGAATACTGAGTCAAGTGTGACTGTGGTCAAGGAAGGAAGAAACCACACAGCACATACTCATTCTTATCATACTCAATGGGGGGGAAGGAAGGCGGGACGGGGACAGAAAAAAAGCGAAAATGAACCCCCCCAAAAAAATAATACAATAATAAGAAAGACCAGACAGAGAAGGCGAAGGAGATAGTCAGTTAAAAATAAGGATATGAAGTCACAAAGAGAAGAGACTCGGAAGGGGTTTTTTAAAGAGGGAAATGGGGTTGAAGAGGGGGTATATGTCAATAATTGCCGATAAACGGCAGGTGGACATTACTGGAAAAAGAAGAAGAAAAGAGGTGACACGAAGAAAAGTAAAAGAAAAATGAATCGGAGAAGACTGACAAGGAAGGGATAAGAATGGTTTGATGAAGAAGAGGAGAACATTAACCTCGAACAAATAAAACATAAACAAAACAAGAAGAACAGGAATAGAAGAAGGCCCGGAAGACAAAACGGAAAAAAGGAGAAGACGACAAAGAAAATCAACAACACAAGAGAGAAAAGAAGAATAAGAACAACAAATAGGAAGGTAGGTATGGCTATTTATCGGCCTCTCGGCCCTTTTATGCCCCCTTCTCAATGAATTTTATTTCTGACATATTGTTTAGTGGTTTGCGTCTCCTTAAACAAAAACTAAAAATCAAAAATAAATCTTTAAGAGAATGGCTTTATTGATTCATTCATCAAATTTTTTATTTTTGTTTTCAAATTTGGGGTTTCCTCCAAAATATTTTTGAATTCATTAATGTTAGGTGCTTTCTTTAGATTATTCCACATCTGAACAATACGGTTAGTAAGACAAAACCCACCCTTCATTCTTATTGCCCCTTCCCCATTTCTTTTTCTCCCCCATCACCCATATTAACAAATGTCCCATATATGTGCCTTAAAGCAGGTCGAAGGACGTAACATTGATTTCTGATTCTCAGGCTGATTCTGTAGCAAAAAACAGTTTGCGGGTGTTAGTATTGGATCTGTTTAAGAAACAACTTACCATCACTATTTCTTGTTTTATATATTGTACTTGTGTGGGTCAAGGCGTAGGCGTAGGTCAAGAATACACAGGGGGGGAAATCAACATAAACTTATAGAAAATAACCGAACAATCGAGGGAGAGAGAGAGAGAACGCGAATGTACCACACAATGACACAAAAAGAAGACCAAAAAATTGCAAATAAGCTCACACACACACACACACACACACACACACACACACACACACACACACACACACACACACACACACACACACACACACACACACACACACACACACACACACACACACACACACAACATATCAACTACTTCATAGTGTTACCTTGGTAAGATAAAAACATTCATACACTTTAGTTTGTCCTCTATGCATACGAAACTTTTTTTTAGTTTGGTGTCACTTCAGAACAAACATGAAACAACATTATAAGAATGCATTCATATAATATATTACAAGCATTTCTTTAGTTTGCCCTCTATACATACGAAACTGTTTTTTAGTTTGGTGTCACTTCAGAATAAGCGCGAAATCGCAATAGTTTGTGGCACGCGGTCTATTTTTACCACTCCAATCATGAGTCACCTCCCCTGGCTTTTCAATAATTTTAATCTGTAAACCAGAATGTTATCTCTGCACCATTTCGTAACTTTTTATATCTTTTGGAAAACATTTAAAACTATGTATCCTACTTATACTCATCAAAAGAAGCACCGCATACTCGTCGTGTCTGTTGTAGTGTCTGTATTACGTATGTTTATTATTTTGTACGCTTTTAAAATACATCATTTTAAAGAGCGGCCTCAATTTGAAGTGTAGCCTCGATTTGAAGTGCGACAATTTTGTCAAAATGTGCGACAATTTTGGACAGACAGACAGACAGACAGACAGACCGACAAAGTGAGTTATAGGTTTGTGGCTTGAGCCACAAACAACAAACATGAAACAGCATTATAAGAATGCATTCATATAATATATTACAAGCATTTGTCCATGAAAACTAAACTTTCAATAATTCTTTCAGCTGCGGTGCACCCTCCAGACCACCAACTATTGCAGTATTTCTTATATAGTCGTGTGTCCATTTATGACTTTGTCCTTTTCTAAGAACCGGTGGCCTAGTCAATTAAACTTATTTTTGTTTGTGGCTCAAGCCACAAACCTATAACTCACTTTGTCGGTCGGTAGGTCTCCAAAATTGTCGTACATTTTGACAAAATTGTCGCACTTCAAATCGAGGCAAATGAATGAATGAAAAATGGTGCTTTACGTCCTCTCGGTCTGGAACAGACACATATGGGACATTTGTAAATACAAAGATGGTGGGAACGACACTGGAGGCAATGCCCGGAGGCAGTGCAACACCAGTAAAGTCCTGATCTTTTATCAATACAGATAGGTTGTGAGAGTATTTTCTTCAAATCGAGGCTACGCTTCAAATTGAGGCCGCTCTTTAAAATGATGTATTTTAAAAGCGTACAAAATAATAAACATACGTAATACAGACACTACAACAGACACGACGAGTATGCGGTGCTTCTTTTGATGAGCATAAGTAGGATACATAGGGGTCACAAAATTCAGTAACCACGGATTGCATTGACAACCAAAAACCGAAACCAAAGGTGTTAATCAAACTCATATATTAGTTGTTGAAGCTTGGGGTCTTTATCGAGGAGGTTTTCGAACTGATTAAGGTTAGGTGCCAACTTGATATGTGCTGAAAGAGAATTCCAGTATTTATAGTGACTCCAGGTAAAGACATCCCTTCTAATGTTAGTTCTGCTGTATTGGGTTAGTATTTTTAAACCGTTATTCTTAGTTTTTGAGTAGTTAGAAAGTTGAAACAAATGTTTGTTACATAGTGTCAGAACTGTGAACATTTGCATAAACATTATTAAATCACCGCGTAGTCACCTATATTTTTGGGATAGTAAATTCAGTTTATGAAACCTGTCCCTATGATCTCATTTAAGCAATAATTGTAACATAGTGTCAGAACTGTGAACATTTGTATAAACATTTATTAAATCACCGCGTAGTCACCTATATTTTTGGGATAGTAAATTCAGTTTATGAAACCTGTCGCTATGATCTCATTTAAGCAATAATATACTATCTGTATCGTTAAAAATTCGGGACTTTCCTGGGGTTGCACTGCCTCCGGACATTGCCTCCAGGATCGTTCCCACCATCTTTATATCTACTAATGTCCCATATGTGTCTGTTTCGACTGGAGGACGTTAAACGGAGTGTGACCAATCTAATTTCCGTAATGCTACTACTCTCCTTTGAACTCTCTTCCCACCAAAAAAAATAAAAGAAATGAAAAGAAAAAAACGGACACATGTAATTCCATGCCATAGTTTTCTCCCAGGAGAGGCCTTCATTGCGTCATCTTTTCCATTCAAGTTAGTGTTTGTTCTTCCCTGAAGCCCTACCGACCAGTCCCCCAACCGACCACGTGACTTCAGTGACCCCCCCCCCCCCCCTTAATGTCTCACTGATCCGCCCGCGGGGCCTGTGGCTTCTCTGCCTAAGCCTTGCGGCTTCTAAAAATGTCCTAACCAAGTGTTTCTTTAATTGGATTGCATTTGATTGCAAAACAAAAAGACAGTGATTGCAAATTTAATTGTCATAATCAAATAATCATATTCCATGCTAGAGTTTTAGCGTAGAACTATGGCTCGTGAATTCGTATCTCAAATGAGAGGTCTCCAATGCAGGTGAGCAGGTGATACGTTGCATGACCATCCTTCCAGATAGACAAGAAAGAAGAAGAGAGCTTTTTTTTTATAGAGAGATACGTAACACCCCCTCAAAATGAAAGTAGACCTTTCGGCGCAACCAATGAATTTTGTAAAAAGGTGATGGGGGTCGCAGCGAAAGACACACTAATGCGCATGCGCAGCGCATATGCATTTCTGACAGGCTTGCAGATTATTCACATTACAACTTCCGTGACATTTTTCTCCCTACACTTTCTGTGTTCTCCTGTAATTTGTGCTTTGCTTCACGGATGGTTCAGATTCTTGATGTCTTGGAGACGCTCGGATACCATTCGACTGGACCCTTAGCCATCTGTCCGTGTTGATCGCGCAGCGGCTGCAGGAGAAAATGGTGTTTTTCAACGGGTCTATGAAGCTGAAGTTATGCGAAGCGGTGGATCTGAAGCCCACCGACTTCTCTCTTCGATTTGTGCAGATGGGTCCTAGCAAAACGCCGACCAATCTGGACCCCTACATAAACATTGACATTGATGAGGTGTTTATGGCCAGGTCTACAACCAAACCAAAGACCACGAAACCCATTTGGAATGAGGATTTTACGTCGGAAGTTCACAATGGACAAAATGTTAATTTGACTGTGTTCCATGATTCCACCATTCCACCAGACGAGTTTGTTGCCATCTGCACAATTCCTTTTGATGATTTGAGGGATAATCCAGATATTTGGGTACGTGTGATTTATTTCAGATATGTTCACTATAATTTAAGTCATTAAGGTTGTTGCATGCACTGAATCAAACATGAAAGAATCTGATTATGAAGATAAATGATAATGCCAGACACATCATGTGAGCCACCTTAGGCTTCTAAAGACATTATCTGGACCGTTTTACTACTAAGCTAAGTACATATATCTAGAACTAGTCATATGCATTGCATTACATAAACTGGACATTTTCTAAATCAACTGAAAACATTGTTTGTGCTAAAGTGCAGCAGAATCTTCAACGTGATGAAGTTGGCTGCCTGAGGCGAAGAAGAATAAGAAGAAGAAGACATGGAGAGTGAGCAAGTGTTTGCCATTAGAGTTAACATTATTTGTTGTATGCCATATGAATGTAGCCTAGGGAATGTTGCAATCTTAACCCTTTGAACTGATTCATGACTTTCAGGTTGACTTGGAACCAAATGGCAAAGTGCATCTCATGGTTGAACTAAATGGATCTACATCAGAAGGTAAATTGAAAACATACATGTGTACACACACACACACACACACACACACACACACACACACACACACATACACACACACACACACACACACACATGCATGCACACACACACACACACACTCACATTCATATATAATTTATTATTGGTTATGCATTACACTACAGCTAAAACATACTTGGCGTCTGCAGTGTTTCCCGTTACGCACATTTGTGCATCTCTGAAGCACTAAAATCCCAAAGGGACTCTTTAATTTCTGTGCCATGCATCCCACTCCCAGGGATGCACACGTTTTTGACAGCTCAAGTTTAATTTCTCACTCAGTTGATCGACACCGAAAGTTGTTGATAACCAGAGACTAGATATATCGTCTCTGTGATAACGACGTTTTGTGTCAGCCGAGCCATCATCACTGACTTCGAGCGAAAGATCATACAATAGGCTTATTTTTTGGACACTTCCGGTTTGGGCTATTCCGTGAACACAAATTTACCTGCAGTTTCCCAGCCACAGCACTTCCGGTTCAGAAATATACCGGAAGTGTTGGAAATTAACTTCTAATGAATACTGAAAATATGAATGCATTCGGTCCAGCCGTTTTCGAGATATTCAAGGTTGAAATTTCACATTTTTCCGGCAATATTTTAAAACATTTAATATTGCAAAATTCGCAATTCATTCGTGCCCCACAACTTTCCTGAAAATTTCAGCCCAATCGGATAAGAAAAAGGGGAAGAAGACCACAACAAAAACAAAAACTTACAAATTATGCAATAGTTATGGAGAATCCTAATATCATTTTAAATTTTGTGTAAAATGTGGGGGTGCGCCGTATAATAATGTGTGCTTATTTTATAATTATAGTCCGAAATATACGGTAGGTGAGGATTATTGTAAAAATTTTATAATATAAAGAAAATGGAACACAAGGATTGCTTGTATCAGTGGTGTACCGAGGATCAAAAAGTGATAGGACAAACTGTCCTGGGACAATAGAAATCAATAGGACAATGTCCTGGCTCTTGCAGAAATCAATAAGACAAAGCGTGCCTGTGTTAAATATTGAATCAAACATCTATCCTGACAGGGGAGATCTAAGTATTCTAACACAATAGGACATTTTCAATTTTATTTTTAATAGGTCAGTGGCCTATGACCGGGGCCTCGGGACATCACTGTGGTATTGAAATCAAACTTGACCATTGTCAGGTTATATATAAAAAATATTTTAAAAGCTTGTTCCTTAACCCCTTGAGTGCTGCATAACGTATCACATACTGAGGTGATAACATCACTGATGACATCATCAAATGAAGAGGAATAACAGTCTGATATGCTGGCTTTTTCTCTAACACAGTCAAGAGAGTTATATCCCCTGACCATTTTGCCAGATTGGCTCTATCGGTTGTCTTTTTTATGGCATGATTTGTATAAAAAAAAAATTCTTTAATAATAATATTCTCTGGCAGTTAAGGGGTTAATTGATAGTGACTGTAATTAACCATTTCATGTATTGGTTTTTGTTTGTTGCAGAACTGATTGATGCTGGTGGAGGGTCAAGTGTCCCAGCCAAACAAAAACATGGTAAGTTTGTCATAGTACTTGTTGATGTGTACAGTGGAACCTCCCTTATAAGACCTTCAAAAATCATCCAAAGTGAGGTCTTATAAGGGAGGGGTCTTATAAGAGAGGTAATTTTAATACTTACAAAGAAGGGCAATGTCTCAGAGAAGTAGGTCTTATGTGGGAGGGAGTCTTATAATGGGAGGTCTTAAGGAGGTTCCACTGTAGTACTTAGTATTTAAAAAAAAAAAAAATTATTTGGTATATTCTACTTCTAGCCACAGAGACTTATTTCTCATTTTCTGTGATATTCAGGCTGCTCTCCCCCGGAGAGCGCGTCGCCGCAAGTGCAGCACCTACCCAATTATTATTATTTTTTAAATTTGGGGTGTGTGCAGGGTGAAAAGGGGGTGTGGACACACTTGGAAAACCTAGCTATCAATTTGGCCATACCAGGCAGGGGGATTTCTCCCTGCTCTTACCAACTTTTAACTGCCGTGGGATTTTTACGTGCGTAAAGCGCACGGGTCAGACTAGCTTTAAGTCCCCATCCGAAGGGCTGGACGTTCAGTTTGATTTTCCTGTCAAAGTAGAAAGAAAGGGCGAGGCCGGGATTCGAACCCGGGATTCGAACCCGGGTCACTCACGTTGCAGTCACGCATTACATTTGGCAGGCGAAAGTCTTAATCACTCTGCCACCTTTGTCCCCTAGTAGTAGTAGTAGTAGTACAGACAAACCTCTATTTTAAGACTTCTAAAATGTCCGGAAAAATCGGTCGTAAATTGGAGGGGTCGTATGACGGAGGTTTTCACTGGCAGCCGTAGAAAGAAAAAGTTCAGCACACTTCATACTCTCTTCTTCATGCACACATACAATGACATATTAAAACTGGATTTGGGTCTTTCCAACTCCATAGGATTGTGCAATCGATATTACAGTTTCACTTTGCCGACTTCTTTTAATCACCTCCACTCTCGTCCAAAGTCAGTGGTTTTCTTTTTCAAAGTCAGTGGTTTTCGTGCTTTTCCTACGCTCTCCGCCATCTTTTCTACAACAAGGGAAGCGACTCCGCTTTCAGGCCCTTGACCGTGGTTGTTTCCCTTTGCTCGAAGTCTATGCAGACGACAGCAACGGTCGTAAAAACCAACAAAATGGCGGTCGTAAGTCGCGTTTTAGAGGAAGTCGTTTACATAGTAAAATGCATCTGTGCCAACAAATCCGGTCTGAAATGAGAGGTGGTCGCTTAACAGAGGGTCGTAAAATAGGGGTTTGTCTGTAGTAATAAATATGGTACTGGCTTGTCTCTTTGTTTTAATGCATGAACATTATGCTGCAAATAAATGCAGTGAAGAAGATTGGAAATAACAGAATATGGAAAAGACGTGCAATAGGGATTAACTCCAAACAGATCTACAATTTAGTTTGCATTGATCATATATCTCATCTGGAATATATAGCAATTACGGTAGTAGAATACAGAAAAGACATCACATGTGATAGAGATTAATTCAAAGAGTCAACCCAGATAAGCAATTTACATGTGTGCAACTCTTTCAGTTTTACACGGATTTTAGTTTTTAAAATTTTACCAGAAACTGAACTTCAGGTGTTTTTTAATTCCCCCCTCAAATTATTTTTTTTTCTTCTTAAATTTGACCACAAGGCGATTTGTGGCGTTTTGAACTTGGTTGTTCTATCCTGGAAGTCTGTCTCGGGGACTTTTGAAAACAGCATGGTGATGCCATATTGTTTTCAAAGGCAATGTAATCATTTTACAAGGCTTATCGGACTCAAACAAACTGTCTCTGTGCATCATTTTAATTGATGTTAAGTAACTTCGGCTTAAGTTTCGGAGCTAACGAAAATAAATGAAGGCAGGCCACCTCCCACCCCCCAACCCCCACATATACATACACACATGCAGAGTATCACTTCAGTCAGAATTATAACACTGATTTATATACAGTGAAACCTCCCTTATAACTTAATAAGACCTTCAAAAATCATCCAAAATGAGGTGTTATAAGGGAGGGGTCTTATAAGGGAGGGGTCTTATAAGGGAGGTAATTTTTAATTACAAAGAAGGGCAATGTCTCAAAGAAGTAGGTCTTAACTGGGAGGGAGTCTTATAATGGGAGGTCTTATAAGGGAGGTTCTACTGTATTTGTATTCTTAAATTCGTGTTCTGTGTGCTCAGAGCGCAAAGAGGTGGTGTTCAAGGAGAAGGAGGGAATGCTGAACCGGCGGCGCGGGGCCATGAAGCGCAGGGTTCACCAGGTCAACGGTCACAAGTTCATGGCCATGTTCTTCCCCCAGCCCACCTTCTGCTCTCTGTGTAAAGACTTCATGTGGTGAGTCGATCGTACGCGCGTGTGCATGCGCGCAAACACAGGCATGCACAAAGTCATGAATGCACACTCATGCACAGACTTAAGTTCTTGGCCGTGTTCTTTCCCCAGCCCACCTTCTGCTCTCTGTGTAAAGACTTCATGTGGTGAGTCGATCGTGTGCACGCGCGCAAACACATGCATGCGCAAACTCATGAATGCACAAACTCATGAATGCACACTCATGAATGCACAAACTTAAAGGTGGACCCTGACGGATGAGTTTTTGCAAGAAACACGTCGAGATCACCAGAAAGACAGCATTTTCAAGGATCGGAACACTCAGTTTGCTCTGGTTTCCTAGAAATCAAACCGTCAAAACGTCAATTCCTCCTTGCCGGAGAGAGAAGCCATTTTGGATGGGGTGAGTTGAGGCCACTCATTGTGGTTGGAGATTTTCCTCTGTTGTGAGCGAAACTCCTTTAGGTAAACTGCATAAAATAAATAAAAAGGCTTGTATTGTGAACATTTCGTGCAAGCGATTAGGTCTAAACTCGGGAGGCGGCCATTAGAAAAGAGAAGACACATGCCTTCTCTTTCACTGAAAGAATTTGACTTCCAGCACCTCCGCCAAGGAGGAATCGCCGATTTGATGGATTGATTTCTAGAAAACCAAAGCAAAGTGAGTGTTGCTACCTCTGTAAAGGGTGTTTTCCTGGTGATCTCGACGTATTTTTTCCAAAAACTCATCCGTCAGGGTGCCCCTTTAAGTTCATGTCCGTGTTCTTTCCTCAGCCCACCTTCTGCTCTCTGTGTAAAGACTTCATGTGGTGAGTCGATCGTACGCGCGTGTGCACGCGCGCAAACACATGCATGCACAAACTCATGCGCGCAAACTCATGAATGCACGGACTTAAGTTCTTGGCCGTGTTCTTTCCTCAGCCCACATTCTGCTCTCTGTGTAAAGACTTCATGTGATGAATTGATCGTATGCGCATGTGTGTACGCACTCACGCGCTTGCATACACACAAACGCATGCATGGACAAACATATGAACGCGCACGCACACACACACATGCACGCATGCACACATTATTGCCATGTTCTGCCCTCTATGTAATTTTAGACTTTGATGTGGTGAGTTGATATGAGCTTCCATTAACACAAATACATGCATGCATGTATACACACACAGATGCATGAACATGGACACACACGCACGCACTTACACAACTTGTTCATGGTCATGTTCTTTACTCAGCCCATGTTCTGCTCTGTGTGTCAAGATTCATGTGGTGAGTGAGTTGATGTGTGCATGTTTGCACACAGTTGCATGCACACACATTCACATGCACGCACACACACAGAGAAACACACAGACACACATTCGATTCACACATACAGATACACAGACACACACACACACACAGACAGACACACACACACACACACACACACACACACACACACACACACACACACACACACACACACACACACATACATGATGATGTGTAATATCACTTTTAACACACACACATACACATTCAATTCACACACACATACACATTCAATTCGCACACAGACGCACACAGACACACTCACATACACATTCAATTCACACACACACACACACATTCAATTCACACACACACACACACACACATTCAATTCACACACACACATACACATTCAATTTGCACACACATACACACACACACACACACACACACACACACACACACACACACACACACACACACACACACACACACACACACACTCAGGCACACACATACGCACACACACACATTCAATTCTCACACACACACACATGCAATTCTCTCACACACACACACGCACACACACATTCAATTCATGCACACACACACACACACACACACGCACGCACATACACACATTCAATTCATACACACACACTCACAAACACACACACACACATTCAATTCACACACACACACACACACACACACACACACACACATACACTCACGTTCATAGTCATGTTCTCTACTCAGCCCAACATTAATTATTTTACTCTTTGTGTAAAGATTTCATGTGGTGAGTTGATGTGAACACAACACGCTTTGAATAAGCAAATGGAATCATCTTGAAATTCATGCCCATATCGGGTGAAAAGGCCAGTTATGTACAGTTTTTTTTTTTGGGGGGGGGTATTTGGTATATTCTAGTCACAGAGACTTATCTCTGTGAAAATCAGGCTGCTCTCCCCCGGAGAGTGCGTCACCTCAAGTGCAGCACCTACCTGTTGTTGTTGGGTGGGTGGGTTTTTTTTTGGGGGGGGCACAGGGTGAGGAAGGGGCGTGGGCACACTTGGAAAACCTAACTATCAATTTGGCCATACCAGGCAGCAGGATTTCTCCCTGCTCTTACCGACTTTCAACTGCCGTGGGATTTGTACGTGCGTAAAGCGCACGGGTCAGACTAGCTTTAAGTCCCCATCCGAAGGACTCGACGTTCAGTTCGATTTTCCTGTCAAACTAGAAAGAAAGGGCGAGGCCGGGATTCGAACCCGGGTCACTCACGCTGCAGTCACGCATTGCATTTGGCAGGCGAACGTCTTAACCATTCTGCCACCTTTCTCCCTTTTTGTACGAGTTTGTCAGTTTTTCTAGTGTTTATTCATTCAGAGTTACGTTGCAATTCTGTTATCAAACTGAACAGACGATAACACTTCTCATGCATTTTGTATTACTTGTAACTTAACTATCATAACTTACGGTTTCTTTCTTGGCCTGTTCTTTTATATATCATGTCCTTTAAAAAAAAGTTTGTTCACCTTAAGGCTGTGTCAGACCAGTTCACATCTACTGATCTAGGCTAGAACACCAAGGCTACATCAAAATGTCGTTATGCTCTGCATAGTTTTGCGGGGATTGTCTTTAGCTATGACAAGCTCCTAACATAACATCATCAGTCTCCCAAATCCTCTGAAGTCGGAGTGTGGCAGCCCATGTGGCGGGGTAATCAAAAACAGTCACACGTAATGTTCTCATCCCTAGCTGGTGCATTTTGTACCATAGTGTTCAAGTGCTTTGGTTGATCCCTGGAGTCTTTTAGCCAGGGTATGACAACAACAACAACAACAAAAGTGTATTTTTATGTGTCAACAGGGGATTGTGCAAACAAGGTTATCAGTGTCAAGGTAAGTGAAGAGAGAGAGAGAGAGAGAGAGAGAGAGAGAGAGAGAGAGAGAGAGAGAGAGAGAGAGAGAGAGAGAGAAAAAGAGAGAGAGTTCACAGAGAGAGAGAGACAGAGAGAGAGAGAGAGTTCAGAGAGAGAGAGAGAGAGTAAGACACAGAGAGATAGAGATAGAGAGAGAGAGAGAGTTCAGAGAGAGATAGAGAAAGTTCAGAGAGAGAGAGAGTAAGACACAGAGAGATAGAGATAGAGAGAGTTCAGAGAGAGAGAGAGAGAGATAATTCACAGAGAGAGAGAGAGTAAGACAGAGAGAGAGAGAGAGAGAGTTCACACAGAGAGAGAGAGAGTTCAGAGAGAGAGAGAGAGAGTTCAGAGAGAGAGACAGAAATAGAGGGAGAGAGAGACAGAGAGAGAGAAGGGGGGAGAGAGAGAGAGAGAGAGAGGGAGGAAGAGAGAGAGAGAGACATAGAGAGAGAGACAGACAGAGAGAGAGAGAGACTGAGAGAAAAAGAGAGAGTTCACAGAGAGAGAGAGAGAGAGAGAGAGAGAGAGAGAGAGAGTTCAGAGAGAGAGAGAGTTCAGAGAGAGAGAGAGAGAGAGAGTAAGACACAGAGAGATAGAGATAGAGAGAGTTCAGAGAGAGAGAGAGAGAGAGAGAGAATTCAGAGAGAGAGAGAGAGAGTAAGACACACACAGAGAGCGAGAGAGTTCACAGAGAGAGAGAGAGAGAGTTCACAGAGAGAGAGAGTTCAGAGAGAGATCCAGAGAGAGAGAGAGACAGAAATAGAGGGAGAGAGAGAGAGAGAGAGAGGGGGGGAGAGAGAGAGAGAGGGAGGGAGAGAGAGAGAGACATAGAGAGAGAGACAGACAGAGAGAGAGAGACAGAGAGAGAGAGAGAAAGAGAGTTCAAGACTAAAGACCAATTTTTTTTTAATGTTCCGTATATAGGCCACATGACCTGTTACAATGTACAACGCATCAAAGGTGATCAAGAACAAACGTTGTTGGGAATGATGAAAAAGTTATTGCATAAGGTTGTATAGAAGGGAAAGGTTTAGAATAGCGTTACCAACGTTTATTTGCATAATATGTGTTTGGGCCTATTACTAATACTTAAATGGCTTTTATCGCTGGTTGACATTAGCCTCAGGGCTCCCAATCATCCCGCAAAACAAGGGGTCCCAGGGACTCCTTCACTTACAGTATAGAGGGTCCTAGAGGCGGGATAGAGGGTCCCAGTGGCATTGCGAATGCTAAAAATAATTTTTCTAGTGCATCCCTGGGACCCCCTGCACATTCTTTTAGAGGGTCCTTTAGAATTATAGTGCTTCATAGACCCCCAAATGGGGGTCCCTGGGAGCCCTGAGCCTGTAGAAAGGGCCTAAAGTAAATGAGAGCTGTACTATATATGATTTTTTGCAATATAACTTGTATATCGGTGAAATTCAAAACCTTGTATCTTGATTTTTGTGGATTTTGAGTTAGTCAGCTTTCTAATTTTTCCCGCCACCTTCCACCAAAAGCTTGTATCTCTAACGACTTTCTATCTGGGGTAAATGAGGTTGTGAAAATAGACGAAAAACTCGTAAGTCCCAAATTCAGATCTAGTTAAGGACAAAAACCTTGTATCTTCGTTCTTTTCAAGTCTAGAAAAAACATTTTTGAAGTAATTTTAACAAAATGCAGGACTAAACTCGTAATGTCTTGAACAACATATTCAACATAGTTAATCAATTGTGGTCAACGTGGTTAATTTTTAAAAGTTTTTTTCTTCTTCTTTTTTTCTCAAAACTACAAAAATTGAGATACAAGGTTTTTGAATTTCACCGACGATATTATGAGGAACTTTATATATGGTTTTTTTCTGTTCCCCCAGTCTGTACGTGTGTAGTTCACAAGCGCTGCCATCAACATGTAGTCACCAAATGCCCCGGGTCAAAAGAAGAGGAAAACGCTGAGGTAGGTAACAACGTAGTTAAAAAAGCCTTACTTGTTGTCACTTTTCGCTGTTCTTTCCTTATAAGTGTAGTGTTGTTGAGGGCAATTCACACCAAGACCAAGAGACGGCTTTGCTCTTTATTCTCTATCACATCAATCTGACTTGCTCTGTTGGGAGTCGGGGCCTGACTGAGCTTTCTCACGCACGCTCTCCACAATTACACTTCCGATCGCTCAGAGTTCATTCCCATCATTCCGAATTCATTCACTCGCACGTGCACGACATTCTAAGCATTCTCACTTCGCCCTCTCACATAAGGGTAAAGACACCATGATAATAATAATGGGAATTTGTATAGCGCTCTTTCTCACATGAGCTCAGTGCGCTTTACATTGACAACAAGAACATTAAAGGCAAACAAATAATGAATCATTAGAAAGGAAAATAAGCACGATGCTTGCACGCAACGTTCTCTTGCTTCCTTACACACACACACACACACACACGTGCGCGCGCACATACACACACATACATGCGCACGCTCACACACAATTAATTATACAAGTGTAAAATAGCTACAATATGAACATTCTCAATTCAATTCTCAATCAAGTTTGAATACAATACTGCAACTTGAAATAAAATCATACTGCCATCGGCATACCAATTACATTACATGACTAATTATAATAGACAAATTGTGCAAAAACAAAAATACCCTTCTACCTCATTTACAAGCATTTAAAGTTTACAAAACGTAGACATTGTACATACAGAATACGAATTATAAAATAATTGTAAATACATTTTTCAGTTTTAGGAATTGTTTGGAAACAATTAAGGGGAATAATCCTTCAGTTAGGCTAGACTTTAGACAGTGGCTTCTCAAAATGGCCGATGCTCACCCTACTAACTTTAAATGCTCATAACTCTGGAACAGAAAAAGATACAAGAACGGTTCTTGTATTATTTTTAAAAAAGAATAGGAATTTTTCAGAAATAATGAAGGGGAGTAATTTCATGGTGTGTGGGAGTGATCTTGCCTAATTCAATTGGTCAAACAGGGGAAGCTACTCTACCTTCAGGTAGATCCCCAGCTCTCACCTCGTGTGTTTGAGCAGACATACAGCACTTAGAACACCGTGTGTCATTCTAAAGTTGATGTCATTTATATTTTTACGTCACATTTTGCAAGTTTGATCAGTTTGTGGCCAATGGCCACCCCTAATTTTTCTTTTAAAAAATGTTTGCAAGTCGCTAACTCGCATCCTGCGGTTTCAAGCTTTGACGCCATTGTTGCTATGGTATTTGACGTAGTAGTGGAGGTAAGCAATGAAGTGCTGTCCCCTAGGGTTTTTTTTATTATCCAAAAATCGTCTATCAGATCGCAAAAAACAAACAAAAACAAAATGTTAGACAATATCACTTGAAGCAAAAGACACATTGACCCACCACGATTAAGTCCCTTTTTTTCTGGGTAGCTGTGACCCACATACAACTGCCCCCAACTTCAAATTGTGGCTGCTCTTTAAAATGTTTCGTTTTCAATTTGGGGGCATTTGTATGGGAGTCAAACCTGACTATAAGAGGGAAAACATGTGAAACCCATGATTTTGACACGTGATCTGGTGGGTCTTTAAAGCGAATGTGGGGTTAAAGCTTCATAAGCCCACAAAATGTTTTTGCAATGCCATGCTTTCTAGGGAAAAGATTTATCTATTGAATGCCATTCACAGATTTTTTTGGTGTGTGTTTGAAGTATACAAAGATGTTGGGGGGGGAGGGAAGTTCAGTCCTTTATCACAATCCATCTTAGATTATAAGAAACCTTTGATCTGGTTTCAAGGCCTTTTATTTATCTGGGTTTTTTAATATTGGAGAGTGAATGGCAGTAAAAATGTGATAGCAAGCTTTTCAAAGATAAGCATTCAGACCAGTATGTTTAAATTTGTTGCGTCCTTTTGATGCATTAGTCACAATAAAATCAATTTCAAACATTTTGAAAACGAAAAAAAAACCCATTAATACTTTTTCCTTTGTGATATTTTATGTTTAACCCTTTCACCGCCAGCCATATTTTGGCCAAAAATGTCCATTAAGTTTACCTGGGTAGAGAACAAAATCCATCTGATCTACAGTATTGGGATTCTACATATAAAATAAGGTCTATCCTTACTTCCCAAAACTAAGACAATAGGGTCTTTGGATTATAGACTCCAATTTGATGCCTTTTAGTGACATAGGTGGTAAATCACTGTGGTGCTAAAATGCGGCTTTGGCGGTGAGAGGGTTAAATGTTTCGCTCAGCGTTACGGATGAATAATTCACACAATGTTTTGGATTTTTTTTCATCTTTATGCGCACGCTTGTTATTTATTCTCTCTCTTATTTTTCTGTCTCTTGTTTTCGTTTTCGAACAAATTGAAACAGTCAAGCGGAGCTCGATTCAACATCAACGTCCCTCACCGGTTCAACGTTCACAACTACAAGCGTCCGACCTTTTGCGATCACTGTGGGTCCCTGTTGTACGGCCTCCTGAAGCAAGGCCTGCAGTGCGGGGGTGAGTGTAGAACTGCACCGAGGTAACGCGTTCGCTTCGTGCACCCCCCCCCCCCCCCCCCCCCCCCCCCCCTGAGTTCGAACCTGGGTACAGGAGATTTTTTCCTCTCACTCTGCACTAGGCCTTAATAATATAATGACTAATAATATGGTCTAAGCTTGGGAGTCAGTTGAGACGATAAACCGAGGTTCTGTGTGCCCATGCACTTAGCACACGTTAAACCCAGTGGCCACGAAAAAGTTGTCATTCGGTCAAAATTTAACCCACACCCCTCCCCCTCCCTCCTTTCCTTCCTCATCAGTCACACAAAAGTCGCATGCAAATTAAAAAAAAATGGGTGGCACGCCTCTGGCTGCGACGCGCTCTCCATGTGGGAGCAACCTGAATTTCACAGAGATGCCTCTGTGACAATAAAATGATAAATACCAAATACAGCTGATCAAGTGCAGCTGTTTCCCTAGGGATGTCTCCACGGAAGCCCAGAAAGGATTTTTTTTCTTCTCTGATTTTCGCCATAGGTTATAATTTAGGTGTCATTTGCATGCACAAGCACATGCGCACGTGCGCATGCATACACATACATACACACACAATCTGTCAACAACAATACCAAGCAGAAAAAGAAAGTCACAAAGTTGCGGCATTAGAAATCTATGTGTTTCAACTTAGAATTGATTTCTCCATTTTTGGCTCACTCGTATCAACGAAGTGAGTCTATGAAAGTTGCCTTAGAAAAGTAAAATGAACATCTGGTGGTCTACTACCGATGCCGCTCTGTGTGTGTTGTAGTAGTGGCTTAGAAAAGTAAAATGAACATCTGGTGATCTACTACCAATGCCGCTCTGTGTGTGTTGTAGTAGTGGCTTAGAAAAGTAAAATGAACATCTGGTGATCTACTACCGATGCCGCTCTGTGTGTGTTGTAGTAGTGGCTTAGAAAAGTAAAATGAACATCTGGTGATCTACTACCAATGCCGCTCTGTGTGTGTTGTAGTAGTGGCTTAGAAAAGTAAAATGAACATCTGGTGATCTACTACCGATGCCGCTCTGTGTGTGTTGTAGTAGTGGCTTAGAAAAGTAAAATGAACATCTGGTGATCTACTACCAATGCCGCTCTGTGTGTGTTGTAGTAGTGGCTTAGAAAAGTAAAATGAACATCTAGTGGTCTACTACCAATGCCGCTCTGTGTGTGTTGTAGTGGCTTAGAAAAGTAAAATGAACATCTAGTGGTCTACTACCAATGCCGCTCTGTGTGTGTTGTAGTAGTGGCTTAGAAAAGTAAAATGAACATCTAGTGGTCTACTACCGATGCCGCTCTTTGCGTGTTGCAGTGTGCAAGATGAACATCCACTTGAGCCTTGAGTGTGAATTAACTATAGAAAGTCGCCTTAGAAAAGTAAACTGAACATCTAGTGATCTGCTCTTTGCGTGTTGCAGTGGCCTAGAAAAGTAAACTGAACATCTAGTGATCTGCTCTTTGCGTGTTGCAGTGGCCTAGAAAAGTAAACTGAACATCTAGTGATCTGCTCTTTGCGTGTTGCAGTGGCCTAGAAAAGTAAACTGAACACCTAGTGATCTGCTCTTTGCGTGTTGCAGTGGCCTAGAAAAGTAAAATGAACATCTAGTGATCCACCGATGCCGCTCTTTGCGTGTTTGCAGTGTGCAAGATGAACATCCACAAGCGGTGTCAGAGGAACGTGGCCAACAGCTGCGGCACCAACACCCGCGACATGGCCCAGATCCTCCAAGAGATCGGCATCTCCTGGGAGAAGCTTGGCCCGCCCAAGGGAGCCAAAGGGAAGAAGGTCAGAGTCGTCTTCTTCTTCTTCTTCTTCTTCTTCTTCTTCTTCTTCTTCTTCTTCTTCTTCTTCTTCTCTTCGATCGCTCAGACAGTTTTTCTGTCTTCTTCTTCTGCGTTCCCAGGCCATAATGGGTAAAGATACGTATGTGTCTGTTTTTCAGTTCTCACTGGTCTCCCCGCTGCGTACAGCCGACACATTCCGATTTCGGAGTAGTTCAAAGATTGGAAGGTGTTTTGGGTTTTTTAAAGGCAGGAGAATGGGCCAATAAGTCAGAAAGATAGTAGATGATAGAGAGCAAAGGGAAAAGGCAGAGTCAAAGAGAGTGAAAGAAAAGAGGAAGTTACCAGCACAGGAATTCCAGAAGATGGAACTATTTTTATGAAAGACCCCCCCCCCCCCGGTATCCCCACGGGGAGATGTTTTCTGTCAATTATGAACGCAGATGCGTGCGTCATGCTGACGCTATGCGCCTAACTAAGAAATAGTTAGGCCCAGCAAGTCTGACTTCGGCTGGAGGAGGAAGTGTTTTAGAAAAAAAAATTCTTGAAAAAAGGCAGGAGAATGGACCGATATTAAGGCAGAAAGATAGTAGATGACAGTAAGCAAAGGGAAAAGGCAGAGTCAAAGGGAGTGACAGATTAGAGGAAGTTACAAGCACAGAACTTCCAGAAGGTGGGGGAACTATTTATGCAAAAGACCCCCAGTATCCCCACGGGGGGGGGGGGGGGGGGGTGTGTGTCAGAGTCTAATACACTGGAAACTTGTCAAACCAATTGACATCCCCCTCAGGCATCAGAATTGTCAGAGGATTTCAGAGGATTAAGAATTTCTGACAGAGAATTGTCTTCTCTTGTCAGAGGTTTTGCCTTTTTATTCAGTGTTATCCTGTGTGTTAAATAGCATTTTAAAGTGATTTATCACTATATTAAGCGTTTTTGATGGTGTTGGGAACTCGTTTCAGTGTTGTCCCTCTACGGTCTTTGGCCTTGATGTCCCTTTTACCGCAGTTTTCAGAGGATGGGACCTCAGACTATTCTGATGCCTGAAACAGTAGTAACTGTTTATCTATGATATTTTGTTGCGTTCTTTTACAGCCCTCGATGAGTGAATCTAACTCAGTAGTAACTGTTTTATCTATGAGATTTTGTTGCGTTCTTTAACAGCCCTCGATGAGTGAATCTAACTCAGTAGTAACTGTTTTATCTATGAGATTTTGTTGCGTTCTTTAACAGCCCTCGATGAGTGAATCTAACTCGGTAGTAACAGCCCTCGATGAGTGAATCTAACTCGGTAGTAACTGTTTATCTATGAGATTTTGTTGCGTTCTTTAACAGCCCTCGATGAGTGAATCTAACTCGGTAGTAACTGTTTATCTATGAGATTTTGTTGCGTTCTTTTACAGCCCTCGATGAGTGAATCTAACTCGGTAGTAACTGTTTATCTATGAGATTTTGTTGCGTTCTTTAACAGCCCTCGATGAGTGAATCTAACTCGGTAGTAACTGTTTATCTATGAGATTTTGTTGCGTTCTTTAACAGCCCTCGATGAGTGAATCTAACTCGGTAGTAACTGTTTATCTATGAGATTTTGTTGCGTTCTTTAACAGCCCTCGATGAGTGAATCTAACTCGGTAGTAACTGTTTATCTATGAGATTTTGTTGCGTTCTTTAACAGCCCTCGATGAGTGAATCTAACTCAGTAGTAACTGTTTATCTATGAGATTTTGTTGCGTTCTTTAACAGCCCTCGATGAGTGAATCTAACTCAGTAGTAACTGTTTATCTATGAGATTTTGTTGCGTTCTTTAACAGCCCTCGATGAGTGAATCTAACTCGGTAGTAACTGTTTATCTATGAGATTTTGTTGCGTTCTTTAACAGCCCTCGATGAGTGAATCTAACTCGGTAGTAACTGTTTATCTATGAGATTTTGTTGCGTTCTTTAACAGCCCTTGAGTGAATCTAACTCGGTAGTAACTGTTTATCTATGAGATTTTGTTGCGTTCTTTTACAGCCCTCGATGAGTGAATCTAACTCGGTAGTAACTGTTTATCTATGAGATTTTGTTGCGTTCTTTAACAGCCCTCGATGAGTGAATCTAACTCAGTAGTAACTGTTTATCTATGAGATTTTGTTGCGTTCTTTAACAGCCCTCGATGAGTGAATCTAACTCAGTAGTAACTGTTTATCTATGAGATTTTGTTGCGTTCTTTAACAGCCCTCGATGAGTGAATCTAACTCAGTAGTAACTGTTTATCTATGAGATTTTGTTGCGTTCTTTAACAGCCCTCGATGAGTGAATCTAACTCAGTAGTAACTGTTTTATCTATGAGATTTTGTTGCGTTCTTTTACAGCCCTCGATGAGTGAATCTCCCAACAAGTCGTCCGCAGCGTTGCACGAACGTTCATTGTCGTCCCCTATCCCTGTCAGCGGAGGTGAGACAGCTGTTTAGCAGATGTGATCAGTTTTTATTTTGGAACCACTGCCGTAAAGGCTGTTTTAGCTGCCCCTGTGTTTTAACCCTTTCACCGCCAAAGTCGCATTCTTGCACCACAATGATTTAACACCCAATGTCATTGAAACCCTTGAAATCAGGGTCTATTATTCAATGATATTGTGTTCCTGAATTTGAGCAGTAAGGATTGAACCCTATTCTAAATGTGTCACAAGGAATTCCCACAATATTGCAGATGAAATCTTTTCTGTAGCCAGGTAAGTTTAATGGAAGTTTTTGGCTCCAAAATGGCTGGCGGTGAAAGGGCTAATGAGCAGATTAAGTCTTGAATAAACATCCAAAATATTATGCTGGGAAAAATTTAGAATGACTTTGACAGGTCAAATGACCGCGCCACCAGAAGTAAGGGGATAACTGCCTCCTTCCGGATGGTGAGAGTAGCGGCCCTTTGCTACTTTCATTTTTCTATATGCTATGGTATGGGTTCCAGATTGAGAAAAGAATATGCCATTGTTTTGAGTGTTGGTAAGTATTAACAGGGTTCATAGGGGCCTTACCAGTCCTTATAAGTCCTGACCAATTGAAATCTCCAAGTAAGGCCTTACAAGTGCTTACATTCACTTCAAGGTCCTTACAAGTCCTGACAGCTGCAAAAAACTGCCCTGAGCAGCAAGACCATACTCAAAATAGATCGCAGAAGCAGCACTTTTACACTTGAGAAACATCACTCAGCACCTACTCCACCTTACCCCCCTCCCCCACCTTCCCGTTTCAACTGACCGCTTAGCAGACGAACGATGCACTGCGAGTTGTCAAGAGAAATTGGACTGAAATCTCGTTCTTTATCCTGGTGTCATTTTGCGAGAAAACACATATGAGTCGTTCTATTCAAAGGTATGCCACATAAGGGTAGAAAATTGAAACATGTGTATAAATCAAACTATAGATAATAATAATTTCAATTAACATTTCCTACATTCACAAGACTGTGGGCAACCTGTATGGTTAAAAACAAGTTCATACGTGTAATATTTATTATTTTAGAGATTGAATTGTGAAAAATCAAGGTGATTTATGGCTGTCATTTTGTGACATGCAGTACGGGGGTGTTGAAATTAATAGAACAGGGAAATCATGTGCTGAAATAAAACAATGGAAGCTGTCAAAATCCGGTGTATAGTTTGTGTGTCTATGTCTACACGCTTGCATTCTACTATAAAGTCGTTTGGTTTGGTAAATAACGGACGAATTACAAACGTTACTCGATGGTATCGCACGGCGTTAGATCTGTTCTTCAAACGCGTTACTGGGTTATGCCTTTCTATGAGTTAATACAAACACCAAACTGAACTGAAATGTATATACGATGTCTGATTTAATCATCTTACCTTGTTTTAATGGATAAAATCAACTATTTTGCTTTGCAAGGAGATATCTTATGCAGAGAGCTGACGTGGTGTTAGTTTTTGTAATGCCTAACAGAAGCAAAAAACTCCAGTTTTTTGGTGACCGCAGTGCAAGCTAAGCCAGTTTGCAGTTAGGTAAATCGTGGAGAAGATCACAAAAAATAACGTAACATGCCTGTTAAACTGTGTCGATGACGAAAAAGCCAGAAAGATGGAAAAATGTACGTAGTACTGCCTTTGGTGACAGAGATACCATCGAAACGACGTCATGATTGTCGCTTCAAAACCTAGGCCTGTAAATTCTAGATCTACCAACTTCGGTGCGCGTTTAAACGCGCGCAGTGTTTGTGTGTATATATATATATATATATGTGTGTGTGTGTGTCTGTGTGTGTGTGTGTGTGTGTGTGTGACAGTGTGTGAATGTGTGTGCATGCGTGTGTGTGTGTGTGTGCGCACACGCATGTGTGTGTGTGTCACTCTATGTATGTGTTTGTGTGCGTGTGCAACTCGCATGAGGATGAACTTGTGAGAACATGCGCGCGCTAGCGCGCTGCGCGCGCCGTGTGCGTGTGCGTGTGCGTGTGTGTGTCGTGTGTGTGTGACAGTGTAGTGAATGTGTGTGCTGTGTTGTGTGTGTGTGTGTGGTGACAGTGTGTGTGCAACAGTGTGTTAATGTGTGTGCACAGTGTGTTAATGTGGTGTGTGCGCGGCATGTGTTTGCGTCAACTCTGATGTAATGTTTTTGTGTGCGTGTGCCCGCTCGGAATGAGGTGACGTGTGCGCCCAGCGCAAGCTCGCTAGCGTGTGCGTGTGTGTGAATGTGTTGTGCGGCGTGTGTGTGGTGTGAGCGCACTGCATGTGTGTGTCACTCTAGTGTGTGGTTTTGTGTGCGTGTGGCCGCTCAGCATGAGGGTGAACGTGGGCGAACACCAGCGCAGGTGCGTGTATGTGTGTGTTGTGTTGTGTGAATGTGTGTGCGTGCAATTGTGTGTGCGCGCACGCATGTTGTGGGTGTGTTTGTTTGGTCCAGGTCTATGTATTTGTTTGGTGTGCGTGGTGCCGCTCGCATGAGGATGAACTTGTGCGAACAAACGCGCGTTGTAGTGTGCGTGTGTACTTGCTCGCAGCGCGCTGCGTGTGTGTGTACGTGCGCGCGTGTGTGTATGAGTGAGTGAGAGATAAGACAAAAGAGAGAGAGGGTAAGTCTGAATTTTAGGCCCTTGGCCTAAACATTCAGACTTCAGAACTTCTCTTCTTTTTGTTTATCTCTCCACTCCACTCATACACACTACGCGCGCCGCATGATACCACACACGAGCAGCGCGACGCGCTGCGCGCACGTTACACACGAACACAACGCGCGTCGTGTCGCACAAGGTCATCCTCATGCGAGCGGCACACGCACACAAACACATACATAGAGTGACACACACACACACACACATGCGTGCCCACACACACACATCGCACGCCCACACATTTCACACCTGTCACACCACTGTCACACACAAACACACACACATATACACACACGCGTGCGCGCGCGCCCGTGTTCGACACACGTTCACCCTCATGCGAGCGGCACACGCACACAACACACCACAGATAGAGTGGACATCACACGATGCGTGCGCGCATCACACACACACACGCACGCACACACATTCACGCACACGCACACGCACACGCACACGACTCGGGCGCGCGCGCCTTGCGCGGCACTAAGTTCAGCCTCAGGCGAGCGGCAACACGCACCCAAACACGCTACATAGCGTGCCGGCACACACATGCACGCTCACACACACACAACACACACACAAACTTAACACACTCTGACACACACTGTCACACACACACACACACACACACACAGCGCACCGCACACCACAATTCACACACTGCACAACACACACACACACACACGCACACGCACACGCACATCGCGCAGCGCGCGCGCGCGCGCGCATGTTCTCACAAGTTCATCCTCATGCGAGTTGCACACGCACACAAACACATACATAGAGTGACACACACACACACGGGTGTGCAAGCACACACACACACACACGCATTGCACACACATTCACACACTGTCACACACACACACACTACACACACACACACACCAGACACACACACAACACATATTAATATATATATATATATACACACAAACACCGCGCGCGTTTAAACGCGCACCGAAGTTGGTAGATCTAGAATTTACAGGCCTAGGTTTTGAAGCGACAATCATGACGTCGTTTCGATGGTATCTCTGTCACCAAAGGCAGTACTACGTACATTTTTCCATCTTTCTGGCTTTTTCGTCATCGACACAGTTTAACAGGCATGTTACGTTATTTTTTGTGATCTTCTCCACGATTTACCTAACTGCAAACTGGCTTAGCTTGCACTGCGGTCACAAAAAAACTGGGTTTTTTGCTTCTGTTAGGCATTACAAAAACTAACACCACGTCAGCTCTCTGCATAAGATATCTCCTTGCAAAGCAAAATAGTTGATTTTATCCATTAAAACAAGGTAAGATGATTAAATCAGACATTGTATATACATTTCAGTTCAGTTTGGTGTTTGTATTAACTCATAGAAAGGCATAACCCAGTAACGCGTTTGAAGAACAGATCTAACGCCGTGCGATACCATCGAGTAACGTTTGTAATTCGTCCGTTATTTACCAAGCCAAACGACTTTATAGTAGAATGCAAGCGTGTAGACATAGACACACAAACTATACACCGGATTTTGACAGCTTCCATTGTTTTATTTCAGCACATGATTTCCCTGTTCTATTAATTTCAACACCCCCGTACTGCATGTCACAAAATGACAGCCATAAATCACCTTGATTTTTCACAATTCAATCTCTAAAATAATAAATATTACACGTATGAACTTGTTTTTAACCATACAGGTTGCCCACAGTCTTGTGAATGTAGGAAATGTTAATTGAAATTATTATTATCTATAGTTTGATTTATACACATGTTTCAATTTTCTACCCTTATGTGGCATACCTTTGAATAGAACGACTCATATGTGTTTTCTCGCAAAACGACACCAGGATAAAGAACGAGATTTCAGTCCAATTTCTCTTGACAACTCGCAGTGCATCGTTCGTCTGCTAAGCGGTCAGTTGAAACGGGAAGGTGGGGCTGGGGGTAAGGTGGAGTAGGTGCTGAGTGATGTTTCTCAAGTGTAAAAGTGCTGCTTCTGCGATCTATTTTTAGTATGGTTTGCTCAGGGCAGTTTTTTGCAGCTGTAAATTGTAAGCTTTACGTGAATGTAAGCTCGACCTATCTCTTATTTTGAGTATGGTCTTGCTGCTCACCCTGGCAGTTACCAACACTTTGGCAGCTCAATCAGGACCCATACCATAAGGACCTTGAAGTGAATGTAAGCACTTCACCATCCGGAAAGGCAGTTATCCCCTTACTTCTGGAGATTTCATTTGATGTGGTCATTCTAAAGACTTAATATTTTGGATGGATCTGCTCATTAGCCCTTTCACCGCCAGCCATTTTGGAGCCAAAAACTTCCATTAAACTTACCTGGTAAGGCCCCTATGAACCCTGTTAATACTTACCAACACTCAAAACAATGGCATATTCTGATTTCTCAATCTGGAACCCATACCATAGCATATAGAAAAATGAAAGTAGCAAAGGTTCCAAAATAAAAACTGATCACATCTCACAGCTGTCTCACATCCGCTGAAGGATAGGCACGTTATCCCCTTACGCTGCGGACGACTTGTTGGGGTCATCGAGGGCTTGACGCAACAAAATGTCAAAGATAAACAGTTTCTAAACTCATTTTCCCAGCATAATAGTTTTGGATGTTTATTCAAGATCTCATAGATCTGCTCATTAGATTCACTCCCTTTCATCTCATAGCCAGTTACCATTCACTTCGAGGGCTGTAAAAGAACGCAACAAAATCTCATATTAAACTTACTACTGGATTCACTACAGAAAAGAATTTCATCTGCAATACAGTGGGAATTCCTTGTGAACACATTTAGAATAGTTACTTCCGAGTTCCTTACTGCTCAAATTTCGAGGGCTGTTAAAGAACGCAACACAATATCATTGAATAACAGACCCTAGATTCACTCAAGGGTTTAAAGAATGACATCTGGGTGATAAAACATCACTGAGTTAGATTCACTCATCGAGGGTGTTAAAGAATGCGACATCTTAGATAAACGGTGAAAGGGTTAGATTCACACATCGAGGGCAGCTAAACGCAGCCTTTACGGCAGTGGATCCAAAATAAAAAACTGATTCACATCTGAGGGCTAAACAGCAACTGTCTCACCTCCGCTGACAGGGATAGGGGACGACAATGAACGTTCGTGCAACGCTGCGGACGACATAGATAAACAGTTTACCGAGTTAGATTCACTCATCGAGGGCTGTAAAAGAACGCAACAAAATCTCATAGATAAACAGTTACTACTGAGTTAGATTCACTCATCGAGGGCTGTTAAAGAACGCAACAAAATCTCATAGATAAACAAACAGTTACTACTGAGTTAGATTCACTCATCGAGGGCTGTTAAAGAACGCAACAAAATCTCATAGATAAAACAGTTACTACTGAGTTAGATTCACTCATCGAGGGCTGTAAAAGAACGCAACAAAATCTCATAGATAAACAGTTACTACTGAGTTAGATTCACTCATCGAGGGCTGTAAAAGAACGCAACAAAATATCATAGATAAACAGTTACTACTGTTTCAGGCATCAGAATAGTCTGAGGTCCCATCCTCTGAAAACTGCGGTAAAAGGGACATCAAGGCCCCAGACTGTAGAGGGACAACACTGAAACGAGTTCCCAACACCATCAAAAAGGCTTAATATAGTGATAAATCACTTTTAAAATGCTATTTAACACACAGGATAACACTGAATAAAAAGGCAAAACCTCTGACAAGAGAAGACAATTCTCTGTCAGAAATTCTTAATCCTCTGAAATCCTCTGACAATTCTGATGCCTGAGGGGGATGTCGGGGTGGGTGTTGAGAGCAGGACGGGACCGTCTAGTAGTTTGGGGCCACGACCCACGTACGAGCATCATGGTGGGTTGGCGTGGCGTCTCTCCTCGGTCTCGTGCAGTGAATGGGTGGGGGGGGGGTTAGGCGGGTGCGGGACGGGGGTGATGGGGGGGGCGGCTGCTCTAAGGGGGTGGGGGGAGGGGAGGTTGTTGGGGGGGGTGGGGGGGGGCTTGGGTGGGGGTGGGGGACTAATCGGAGGGTCGCGGGGGTCCATCGGAGGGGGGGTGGGTTTGTGTTCGGGGAGGGGAACTCTTGGGTGTGCGGGGTCTTTTGGCGTGGGGGGGTGGCGGTTCGTGGTGGTTTGGGGGGGCGCGGGGGCGCGGTGGGGGGCATAACAGCGAGGGTGGTGGGGGTGGATTCGGTGTGCTCTTTGACAAGGTGTGAGGTTCCGTTTGCCTCGAAGAGAACAGCTACACACTTTCGTATGTTCAATACATGTTTTCTCCCCACATTTGGTAAGGAAGTTTTGTGCTTGTAAACTCCTGTAGCGCTGGGGCAGTGGGTGACTTGCCTCATGCCTTTGCTCTCTATCATCTACTATCTTTCTGACTTATTGGCCCATTCTCCTGCCTTTAAAAAACCCAAAACACCTTCCCAATCTTTGAACTACTCCGAAATCGGAATGTGTCGGCTGTACGCAGCGGGGAGACCAGTGAGAACTGAAAAACAGACACATACGTATCTTACCCATTATGGCCTGGGAACGCAGAAGAAGAAGACAGAAAACTGTCTGAGCGATCGAGAAGAAGAAGAAGAGAAGAAGAAGAAGAAGAAGAAGAAGAAGAAGAAGAAGAAGAAGAAGAAGACGACTCTGACCTTCTTCCCTTTGGCTCCCTTGGGCGGGCCAAGCTTCTCCCAGGAGATGCCGATCTCTTGGAGGATCTGGGCCATGTCGCGGGTGTTGGTGCCGCAGCTGTTGGCCACGTTCCTCTGACACCGCTTGTGGATGTTCATCTTGCACACTGCAAACACGCAAAGAGCGGCATCGGTGGATCACTAGATGTTCATTTTACTTTTCTAGGCCACTGCAACACGCAAAGAGCAGATCACTAGGTGTTCAGTTTACTTTTCTAGGCCACTGCAACACGCAAAGAGCAGATCACTAGATGTTCAGTTTACTTTTCTAGGCCACTGCAACACGCAAAGAGCAGATCACTAGATGTTCAGTTTACTTTTCTAGGCCACTGCAACACGCAAAGAGCAGATCACTAGATGTTCAGTTTACTTTTCTAAGGCGACTTTCTATAGTTAATTCACACTCAAGGCTCAAGTGGATGTTCATCTTGCACACTGCAACACGCAAAGAGCGGCATCGGTAGTAGACCACTAGATGTTCATTTTACTTTTCTAAGCCACTACTACAACACACACAGAGCGGCATTGGTAGTAGACCACTAGATGTTCATTTTACTTTTCTAAGCCACTACAACACACACAGAGCGGCATTGGTAGTAGACCACTAGATGTTCATTTTACTTTTCTAAGCCACTACTACAACACACACAGAGCGGCATTGGTAGTAGATCACCAGATGTTCATTTTACTTTTCTAAGCCACTACTACAACACACACAGAGCGGCATCGGTAGTAGATCACCAGATGTTCATTTTACTTTTCTAAGCCACTACTACAACACACACAGAGCGGCATTGGTAGTAGATCACCAGATGTTCATTTTACTTTTCTAAGCCACTACTACAACACACACAGAGCGGCATCGGTAGTAGATCACCAGATGTTCATTTTACTTTTCTAAGCCACTACTACAACACACACAGAGCGGCATTGGTAGTAGATCACCAGATGTTCATTTTACTTTTCTAAGCCACTACTACAACACACACAGAGCGGCATCGGTAGTAGACCACCAGATGTTCATTTTACTTTTCTAAGGCAACTTTCATAGACTCACTTCGTTGATACGAGTGAGCCAAAAATGGAGAAATCAATTCTAAGTTGAAACACATAGATTTCTAATGCCGCAACTTTGTGACTTTCTTTTTCTGCTTGGTATTGTTGTTGACAGATTGTGTGTGTATGTATGTGTATGCATGCGCACGTGCGCATGTGCTTGTGCATGCAAATGACACCTAAATTATAACCTATGGCGAAAATCAGAGAAGAAAAAAAATCCTTTCTGGGCTTCCGTGGAGACATCCCTAGGGAAACAGCTGCACTTGATCAGCTGTATTTGGTATTTATCATTTTATTGTCACAGAGGCATCTCTGTGAAATTCAGGTTGCTCCCACATGGAGAGCGCGTCGCAGCCAGAGGCGCGCCACCCATTTTTTTTTAATTTGCATGCGACTTTTGTGTGACTGATGAGGAAGGAAAAGGGGGAGGGGAGGGGTGTGGTGGGTTAAATTTTGACCGAATGACAACTTTTTCGTGGGCCACTGGGTTTAACGTGTGCTAAGTGCATGGGCACACAGAACCTCGGTTTATCGTCTCAACTGACTCCCAAGCTTAGACCATATTATTAGTCATTATATTATTAAGGCCTAGTGCAGAGTGAGAGGAAAAATCTCCCTGTGAATCATTTATAGAGCGCACTCCTCCACCAAATGTGGAGCTCTATGCGCTTAACAGCAACAAAAATTAAAAGCAAACAATTCAACAAAAACAAATAATCGCTCACACACATGCAATAGGCATACACATACAACCGGCCCCCCCCCACACCCCACACACACACACACACCCAACACCCACCCCACATACACGTGAGGCACGCACGTACGCACACATACACACACATTCAACGCACGACGCACGCACCACACACCATTACCATCACCACCACCTCACCCCCACCACAGACACAATACATAGACAATCTGTGCGAATAAACGCATGAAACAGTCTCTAACTCTCTCTCTCTCGACTCTCTCTCTCTCTCTCGCGCTTCTCGAAACATCTCTCCCTCTCATCTCTTCTGCTTCTCTGTCTCGCACTCTCTCTCTCTCTCTGCAGTCAACACACAGTGAAACTAAAAATGGGTAAAATTGGGGGTCTTTTATCCAAGGGGGGAAATGTCTTAGTGTTTGGGGGGGGGGGTAGAGGGTGTTGTGTGAGAATATAATCGAGAAGTAATGTGGCTTAAAGGTTGTGATGTAGCTTGAATAATACCTAATAGATCATTTATATGATTCACCAAGGCGCAGATGGGGATAGGCGCGCCAAAGATGGCAGGGTCGGTGGACCCAAAGTCCCCACATGAAACATCACGGGAGTTGTCAACAAGCGCGAATAGGTCCATTTGCGCGAATCTTCCTCTAAATGTTTGAATTTGCGCGAGCTGTGATGAATACGTCAATTTGCGAGCGACTATCCTGTGTACGTGAGAGAGAGACAGAACGAGAGAGAGAGAGAGAGAGAGATTGCTATCAGAGAGGGAGGGAGAGAGAGTAGGAGAGAGAGAGAGAGAGAGAGAGAGAGAGAGCGCCTTGAAACGAGACGAACACACACACACAACCCACACAACTCACAAAAACACACGACAGTAGTCTCACGCACACACACACACACACATAGAAAAACACACACACAAACACACACCAAAAAAATCTGTGAATGGCATTCAATAGATAAATCTTTTCCCTAGAAAGCATGGCATTGCAAAAACATTTTGTGGGCTTATGAAGCTTTAACCCCACATTCGCTTTAAAGACCCACCAGGTCACGAGACAAAATCAATGGGTTTCACATGTTTTTCCCTCTCTTATAGTCCAGGGTTTGAATCCCTATACAAATGCCCCCAAATTTAAAACGAAACATCAGTTTAAAGAGCAGCCCCAAGTTGAAGTTGGCGGGCAGTTTGTATGTGGGTCACAGCTACCCTAGAAAAAAACAAGGGACTTAATCGGGGCGAGTCAGTGTGTCTTTTGCTTCAAGTGGATATTGTCTAACATTTTGTTTTTGTTTGTTTTTGGCGATCTGATAGACGATTTTTGGATAATAAAAAAACCCCTAGGGGACAGCACTTCATTGCTTACCTCCATCCATTACTCGGTCAAATACCATAGCAGCAATGGTGTTGAAGCTTGAAACCGCATGATGCCAGCCTGTGACTTGCAAACATTTTTGTTAAGAAAATTAAGGGGTGGCCAGTTGCTACAAATTGATCAAACTTGCAAACTGTGACGCAAAAAATATAAATGACATCCATTTTATAATGACACACTGTGTTCTAAGACAGTGCTGTCTGTCTGCTCAAACGCACGAAGCGAGAGCTGGGGGATCTATCTGAAGGTAGAGTAACTTCCCCTGTTTGACCAATTGAATTAGGCAAAATCACTCCCCACACACCAGGAAATTACACCCCTTCATTATTTCCGAACAATTCCTACTCTCTCTTTTCAAAAATACATGCAAGAACCATTCTTATAGCTTTTTTCGTTTCCAGAGTTATGAGCATTTAAAGTTAGTCGGGTGAGCATCGGCCATTTTGAGAAACCACTGTCTAAAGTCTAGCCTAACTGAAGGATTATTCCCCTTAATTGTTTCCAAACAATTCCTAAAACTGAAAAATGTATTTACAATTATTTTATAAGTCGTATTTTGTATGTAGAATGTCTACGTTTTGTAAACTTTAAACGCTTGTAAATGAGGTAGAAGGGTATTTTTTGTTTTTGCAAAATTTGTCTATTATAATTAGTCATGTAATTGGTATGTCGATGGCAGTATGATTTTATTTCAAGTTGCAGTATTGTATCCAAACTTGATTGAGAATGTGGTCTCTATGTTTCTTCTTGAATGTTCATATTGTAGCTATTTTACACTTGTATAATTAATTGTGTGTGAGCGTGCGCATGTATGTGTGTGTGTATGTGCGCGCGCGCACAGTGGTGTGTGTGTGTGTGTGTGTGTGTAAGGAAGCAAGAGAACGTTGCGTGCATGCAAGCATCGTGCTTATTTTACTTTCTAATGATTCATTATTTGTTTGCCTTTAATGTTCTTGTTATCAATGTAAAGCGCACTGAGCTCATGTGAGAAGAGCGCTATATAAATTACCCATTATTATTATCATGGTGTCTTTACCCTTAATGTGAGAGGGCGAAGTGAGAATGCTTAGAATGTCATGCACGTGCGAGTGAATGAATTCGGAATGATGGGAATGAACTCTGAGCGATCGGAAGTGTTATTGTGGAGAGCGTGCGTGAGAAAGCTCAGTCAGGCCCCCGACTCCCAACAGAGCAAGTCAGATTGATGTGATAGAGAATAAAGAGCAAAGCCGTCTCTTGGTCTTGGTGTGAATTGCCCTCAACAACACTACACTTATAAGGAAAGAACAGCGAAAAGTGACAACAAGTAAGGCTTTTTTAACTACGTTGTTACCTACCTCAGCGTTTTCCTCTTCTTTTGACCCGGGGCATTTGGTGACTACATGTTGATGGCAGCGCTTGTGAACTACACACGTACAGACTGGGGGAACAGAAAAAAACCATATATAAAGTTCCTCATAATATCGTCGGTGAAATTCAAAAACCTTGTATCTCAATTTTGGTAGTTTTGAGAAAAAAATGAAGAAAAAAAACTTTTAAAAATTAACCACGTTGACCACAATTGATTAACTATGTTGAATATGTTGTTCAAGACATTACGAGTTTAGTCCTGCATTTTGTTAAAATTACTTCAAAAATGTTTTTTCTAGACTTGAAAAGAACGAAGATACAAGGTTTTTGTCCTTAACTAGATCTGAATTTGGGACTTACGAGTTTTTCTTCTATTTTCACAACCTCATTTACCCCAGATAGAATTTTTTTCCCGTCGTTAGAGATACGAGCTTTTGGTGGAATGTGGCAGGGAAAAATTAGAAAGCTGACTAACTCAAAATCCACAAAAATCAAGATACAAGGTTTTGAATTTCACCGATATACAAGTTATATTGCAAAAAATCATATATAGTACAGCTCTCATTTACTACTGGCCCTTTCTACAGGCTCAGGGCTCCCAGGGACCCCCATTTGGGGGTCTATGAAGCACTAAAATTCTAAAGGACCTCTAAAAGAATGTGCAGGGGGTCCCAGGGATGCACTAGAAAAATTATTTGTAGCATTCGCAATGCCACTGGGACCCTCTATCCCGCCTCTAGGACCCTCTATACTGTAAGTGAAGGAGTCCCTGGGACCCCGTGTTTTGCGGATGATTGGAAGCCCTGAGGCCCTAATTGTCAACCAGCGATAAAAGCCATTTAAGTATTAGTAATAGGCCCAAACACATATTATGCAAATAAACGTTGGTAACGCTATTCTAAACCTTTCCCTTCTATACAACCTTATGCAATAACTTTTTCATCATTCCCAACAACGTTTGTTCTTGATCACCTTTGATGCGTTGTACATTGTAACAGGTCATGTGGCCTATATACGGAACATTAAAAAAAAAATTGGTCTTTAGTCTTGAACTCTCTTTCTCTCTCTCTCTCTGTCCTCTCTCTCTCTGTCTGTCTCTCTCTCTATGTCTCTCTCTCTCTTCTCCCTCTCTCTCTCTCTCCGCCCTCTCTCTCTCTCTCTAATCGCTCTATCTATTTCTGTCTCTCTCTCTCCTCTGGATCTCTCTCTGAACTCTCTCTCTTTCTGTGAAAACTCTCTCTCTCTCTCTCTGTGAAACTCTCTCGCTCTCTGTGTGTGTCTTACTCTCTCCTCTCTCTCTGAGAATTCTCTCTCTCTCTCTCTCTCTCTCTCTGAAACTCTCTCTATCTCTATCTCTCTGTGTCTTACCTCTCTCTCTCTCTCTCTCTGAAGAACTCTCTCTCTCTCTCTGAACTCTCTCTCTCTCTGAACTCTCTCTCTCTTCTCTCTCTGTGAACTCTCTCTTTTTCTCTCAGTCTCTCTCCTCTCTCTGTTTGTCTCTCTCTCTATGTCTCTCTCTCTTCCTCCTCCCTCTCTCCTCTGTCTCTCTCTCTCCCCGTCTCTCTCTCTCTCTCTCTCTCCCTCTATTTCTCCGATCTCTCTCTCTGAAAGAACAGAACTCTCTCGTCTCTCTCTGAAATCTCTCTCTCTCTGTGAACTCTCTCTCTCTCTCTCTCTCTCTCTCTCTCTCTCTCGTCCTGCTGCTGGTGAATCTATCTCTCTCTCTCTCTCTGAACTCTCTCTATCTCTATCTCTCTGTGTCTTACTCTCTCTCTCTCTCTGAACTTTCTCTATCTCTCTCTGAACTCTCTCTCTCTCTCTAACTCTCTCTCTGTCTCTATCTCCCTCTCTCTCTCTCTCTCTGAACTCTCTCTACTCTCTCTGTCTCTCTCTCTCTGTGGAACTCTCTCTTTTTCTCTGTCTCTCTCTCTCTCTCTCTCTCCCTCTCTCCTCTCTCTCTCTCTCTCTCTCTCTCTCTTCACTTACCTTGACACTGACTAACCTTGTTTGACACAATCCCCTGGGGGTGACACATAAAAATACACTTTTTGTTGTTGTTTGTTGTTGTCATAACCCGGGGCTAAAAGACTCAGGGATCAACCAAAGCACTTGAACACTATGGTACAAAAAATGCACCAGCTAGGGATGAGAACATTATGTGTGTGACTGGTTTTGATTACCCCGCCACATGGGCTTGCCACACTCCGACTTCAGAGGATTTGGAGACTGATGATGTTATGTTAGGAGCTTGTCATGGCTAAAGACAATCCCCGCAAAACTATGCAGAGCATAACGGACATTTTGATTGTAGCCTTGGTGTTCTAGCCTAGATCAGTAGATGTGAACTGGTCTGACACAGCCTTAAGGTGAACAAACTTTTTTTTAAAGGACATGATATATAAAAGAACAGGCCAAGAAAGAAACCGTAAGTTATGATAGTTAAGTTACAAGTAATACAAAATGCATGAGAAGTGTTATCGTCTGTTCAGTTTGATAACAGAATTGCAACGTAACTCTGAATGAATAAACACTAGAAAAACTGACAAACTCGTACAAAAAGGGAGAAAGGTGGCAGAATGGTTAAGACGTTCGCCTGCCAAATGCAATGCGTGACCGCAGCGTGAGTGACCCGGGTTCGAATCCCGGCCTCCTCGCCCTTTCTTTCTAGTTTGAACAGGAAAATCGAACTGAACGTCGAGTCCTTCGGGGATGGGGACTTAAAGCTAGTCTGACCCGTGCGCTTTACGCACGTACAAATCCCACGGCAGTTGAAAGTCGGTAAGAGCAGGGAGAAATCTTGCTGCCTGGTATGGCCAAATTGATAGTTAGGTTTTCCAAGTGTGCCCACACCCCTTCCTCACCCTGTGTCAGACTCATGCCTCCCCCCCAAAAAAAAAAACCCACCCCCCACAACAACAACCACCAGGTAGGTGCTGCACTTGAGGTGACGCACTCTCACGGGGGAGAGCAGCCTGATTTTCACAGAGATAAGTCTCCTGTGACTAGAATATACCAAATAACCCCCCCCAGAAAAAGAAAAAAAAACTGTACATAACTGGCCTTTTCACCCGATATGGGCATGAATTTCAAGATGATTCCATTTGCTTATTCAAAGCGTGTTGTGTTCACATCAACTCACCACATGAAATCTTTACACAAAGAGTAAAATAATTAATGTTGGGCTGAGTAGAGAACATGACTATGAACGTGAGTGTATGTGTGTGTGTGGTGTGTGTGTTGTGTTGTGTGTGTGCGTGTGTGTGTGTGTGTGTGTTTGTGAGTGTGCGTGTGAGTATGAATTGAATGTGTGTATGTGCGTGCGTGTGTGTGTGTGTGTGTGTGTGCATGAATTGAAGTGTGTCGTGTGCGTGTGTGTGTGTGATTAAGAATTGCATGTGTGTGTGTGTGAGAATTGAATGTGTGTGTGTGCGGATGTGTGTGTGCCTGATGTGTGTGTGTGTGTGTGTGTGTGTGTGTGTTTGTGTGTGTGTGTGTGTGTGTGTATGTGTGTGAAAGAAAGAGAGTGTGTATGTGGGTGTGTGTGAATTGAATGTGATGTGTGTGTTTTGGTGTGTGAATTGAATGTGTGTGGTCGTGTGTGTGAATTGAATGTGTATTGTGAGTGTGTCTGTGTGCGTCTGTGTGCGAATTGAATGTGTATGTGTGTGTGAATTGAATGTGTATGTGTGTGTGTTAAAAAGTGAGATTACACATCATTCATGTTTGTGTGTGTGTGTGTTGTGGGTGTGTGTGTGTGTGTGTCGTGTGTGTGTGTGTGTGTGTGTGTGTGTGTCTGTCTGTGTGTCTGTGTGTGTGTCTGTGTATTCTCTATGTGTGAATAGCAATGTGTGTCCATTCGTGTTCTCTGTGTGTGTGCGTGCATGTGAATGTGTGTGCATGCAACTGTGTGCAAACATGCACACATCAACTCACTCACCACATGAATCTTGACACACAGAGCAGAACATGGGCTGAGTAAAGAACATGACCATGAACAAGTTGTGTAAGTGCGTGCGTGTGTGTCCATGTTCATGCATCTGTGTGTGTATACATGCATGCATGTATTTGTGTTAATGGAAGCTCATATCAACTCACCACATCAAAGTCTAAAATTACATAGAGAGGCAGAACATGGCAAAATGTGTGTGCATGCGTGCATGTGTGTGTGTGAGTGCGTTCATAGGTTTGTCCATGCATGCGGTTGTGTGTAATGCAAGCGCGTGAGTGCGTACACACATGCGCATACGATCAATTCATCACATGAAGTCTTTACACAGAGAGCAGAATGTGGGCTGAGGAAAGAACACGGCCAAGAACTTAAGTCCGTGCATTCATGAGTTTGCGCGCATGAGTTTGTGCATGCATGTGTTTGCGCGCGTGCACACGCGCGTACGATCGACTCACCACATGAAGTCTTTACACAGAGAGCAGAAGGTGGGCTGAGGAAAGAACACGGACATGAACGTAAAGGGGCACCCTGACGGATAAGTTTGTGGAAAAAATACGTCGAGATCACAAGGGAAACACCTTTTACAGAGGTCGCAACATTCATTTTTTGCTTTGGTTTCACATAAATCAAATCGTCAAATCGGCGATAACTCCTTGGCGGAGGTGCTGGAAGTCAAAATCTGTCAGTGAAAGAAGAAGGCATGTGTTTTCCCTTTTCTGATGGCCGCCTCCCGGAGTTTGAGACCTAATCGCTTGCACGAAATTTTTGCAATACAAGCCTTTTTATTTATTTTATGCAGTTGACCTAAAGGAGTTTCGCTCACAACAGAAGGAAATAGCTCCACCCACAATGAGTGGCCTCAACTCACCCCATTCAAAATGGCTTCTCTCTACGTGGCAAGGAGGAATTGACGTTTTGACGGTTTGATTTCTAGGAAAACAGAGCAAACTGAGTGTTCCGTTCCGATCCTTGAAAATGCTGTCTTTCTGGTGATCTCGACGTGTTTCTTGCAAAAACTCATCCGTCCAGGGTCCACCTTTAAATGTCTGTGCATTCATGAGTGTGCATTCATGAGTTTGTGCATTCATGAGTTTGCGCATGCATGTGTTTGCGCGCGTGCACACGATCGACTCACCACATGAAGTCTTTACACAGAGAGCAGAAGGTGGGCTGGGGAAAGAACACGGCCAAGAACTTAAGTCTGTGCATGAGTGTGCATTCATGACTTTGTGCATGCCTGTGTTTGCGCGCATGCACACGCGCGTACGATCGACTCACCACATGAAGTCTTTACACAGAGAGCAGAAGGTGGGCTGGGGGAAGAACATGGCCATGAACTTGTGACCGTTGACCTGGTGAACCCTGCGCTTCATGGCCCCGCGCCGCCGGTTCAGCATTCCCTCCTTCTCCTTGAACACCACCTCTTTGCGATCTGAGCACACAGAACACGAATTTAAGAATATACCAAATACAGTAGAACCTCCCTTATAAGAACCCCCCGTTATAAGACTCCCTCCCACAAAAGACCTACCTCTCTGAGACATTGCCCTCCTTTGTTATTAAAATTACCTCCAGTATAAGGACCCCTCCCTTATAAGACCACTCCCTTATAACACATCATTTTGGATGATTTTTGAAGGTCTTATTAATTAATTAAAAGGGAGGAGGAGGTTTCACTGTATATAAATCAGTGTTATAATTCTGACTGAAGTGATACTCTGCATGTGTGTATGTATATGTGGGGGTTGGGGGGTGGGAGGTGGCCTGCCTTCATTTATTTTCGTTAGCTCCGAAACTTAAGCCGAAGTTACTTAACATCAATTAAAATGATGCACACTTAGAGCACAGGTTGTTTGAGTCCGATAATCCTTGTAAAACGCTTACATTGCCTTTGAAAACAATATGGAATCACCAGGCTGTTTTCAAAAGTCCCCGAGACAGACTTCCGGGATAGAGCAACCAAGTTCAAAACGCCCCACAAATCGCCTTGTGGTCAAATTTAAGAAGAAAAAAAAATAATTTGAGGGGGAATTAAAAAACACATGAAGTTCAGTTACAGGTAAAATTTTAAAAACTAAAATACGTTTGTTAAAAAACTGAAAGAGTTGCACACATGTAAATTGCTTATCTGGGTTGACTCTTTGAATTAATCTCTATCACATGTGATGTCTTTTCTGTATTCTACTACCGTAATTGCTATATATTCCAGATGAGATATATGATCAATGCAAACTAAATTGTAGATCTGTTTGGAGTTAATCCCTATTGCACGTCTTTTCCATATTCTGTTATTTCCAATCTTCTTCACTGCATTTATTTGCAGCATAATGTTCATGCATTAAAACAAAGAGACAAGCCAGTACCATATTTATTACTACAGACAAACCCCTATTTTACGACCCTCTGTTAAACGACCACATCTAATTTGAGACCGGATGTGTTGGCACAGATGCATTTTACTATGTAAACGACTTCCTCTAAAACACGACCTACGACCGCCATTTTGTTGGTTTTTAAAGACCGTTGCTGTCGTCTGCATAGACTTCGAGCAAATGGAAACAACCACGGTCAAGGGCCCTCTGAAGTGGAGTCACTTCCCTGGTTGTAGAAAAGATTGCGAAAAGCGTAGGAAAAGCACGAAAACCACTGACTGTGAAAAAAGAAAACCACTGACTTTGGACCAGGGTGGAGGTGATTAAAAGAAGTCGGCAAAATGAAACTGTAATACATCGATTGCACAATCCCATGGAGTTGGAAAGACCCAAATCCAGTTTTAATATGTAATTGTATGTGGGCATGAAGAAGAGAGTATGAACTGTGCTGAAACTTTTGCTTCCTACGGCTGCCAGTGAAAACCTACGTCATCCGACCCCTCCAATTTACGACCGATTTTTCCGCACATTTTGGAAGTCTTAAAAATAGAGGCTTGTCTGTACTACTACTATACTCATAGTGACAGGAAGAAAGGTGGTAGAGTAGATAAGACTTTCGCCTGCCAAATGTAATGTGGTGACTGCAACGTGAGTGACCCGGGTTCGAAATCCCGGCCTCCTCGCCCTCGCCCTTTTCTTCTACTTTGACAGGAAAATCTAATTGAACGTCGAGCCCTTCGGATGGGGACTTAAAGCTGGTCTGACCCGCGCACTTTACGCACATAAAAATCCCACACAGCCATTGAAAGTTGTTAAGAGCATGGAGAAATCCCCCTGCCCGGTATGACCAAATGATAGTAGCTAGGTTTTCCAAGTGTGTCCACACCCCCTACTCACCCTGTGCCCCCCAAAAAATTATAATATAAAAAAAATTGGGTAGGTGCTGCAAAAAAAAAAAACCTGCGGCGACGCGCTCTCCGGGGGAGAGCAGCCTGAATATCACAGAAAATGAGAAATAAGTCTCTGTGGCTAGAAGTAGAATATACCAAATAATATTTTTTTTTTTTTAAAATACAAATTATTACAGTGGAACCTCCCTTTAAGACTTCACATTATAAGACCCCCTCCCACATAAGACCTACTTCTCTCGAGACATTGCCCTTTCTTGCAAGAAATTAAAATGACCTGCTGTTATAAGACCCCTCCCTTATAAGGACCTCCACTTTGCGATGATTTTTGAAGGTTTCTTATAAGGGAAGGTTACCACTGTACCACATCAAACAAGATACTATGCCAAACTGACCATGTTTTTGTTTGGCTGGGACACTTGACCCTCCACCAGCATCAATCAGTTCTGCAACAAACAAAAAACCATACATGAAATGGTTAATTACACAGTCACTATCAATTAACCCCGTAACTGCCAGAGAATTATTATTATGAAAGAAAAAAAATTTTTTTTTTTATACAAATCATGCCATAAAAAAAAAGACAAACCGATAGAGCCAATCTGGCAAAATGGTCCAGGGATATTACTCTCTTGACTGTGTTAGAGAAAAAACCAGCATATCAGAGTTATTCCCCTTCATCTGATGATTCCAGTGATGTTATCACCTCAGTATGTGATACGTTATGCAGCACTCAAGGGGTTAAGGAACAAGCTTTTAAAATATTTTTTATATATAACCTGACAATGGTCAGTTTGATTCAATACCCACAGTGATGTCCCGAGGCCCCGGTCATAGGCCACTGACCTATTAAAAATAAAATTGAAAATGTCCTATTGTGTTAGAATACTTAGATCTCCCCTGTCAGGATAGATGTTTGATTCAATTTTTAACACTGGCACGCTTTGTCTTATTGATTTCTGCAAGAGCCAGGACATTGTCCTATTGATTTCTCTTGTCTCAGGACAGTTTGTCCTATCACTTTTTGATCCTCGGTACACCACTGATACAAGCAATCCTTGTGTTCCATTTTCTTTATATTATAAAATTTTTACAATAATCCTCACCTACCGTATATTTCGGACTATAATTATAAAATAAGCACACATTATTATACGGCGCACCCCCACATTTTACACAAAATTTAAAATGATATTAGGATTCTCCATAACTATTGCATAATTTGTAAGTTTTTGTTTTTGTTGTGGTCTTCTTCCCCTTTTTCTTATCCGATTGGGCTGAAATTTTCAGGAAAGTTGTGGGGCACGAATGAATTGCGAATTTTGCAATATTAAATGTTTTAAAATATTGCCGGAAAAATGTGAAATTTCAACCTTGAATATCTCGAAAACGGCTGGACCGAATGCATTCATATTTTCAGTATTCATTAGAAGTTAATTTCCAACACTTCCGGTATATTTCTGAACCGGAAGTGCTGTGGCTGGGAACCTGCAGGTAAATTTGTGTTCACGGAATAGCCCAAACCGGAAGTGTCCAAAAAATAAGCCTATTGTATGATCTTTCGCTCGAAGTCAGTGATGATGGCTCGGCTGACACAAAACGTCGTTATCACAGAGACGATATATCTAGTCTCTGGTTATCAACAACTTTCGGTGTCGATCAACTGAGTGAGAAATTAAACTTGAGCTGTCAAAAACGTGTGCATCCCTGGGAGTGGGATGCATGGCACAGAAATTAAAGAGTCCCTTTGGGATTTTAGTGCTTCAGAGATGCACAAATGTGCGTAACGGGAAACACTGCAGACGCCAAGTATGTTTTAGCTGTAGTGTAATGCATAACCAATAATAAATTATATATGAATGTGAGTGTGTGTGTGTGTGTGTGCATGCATGTGTGTGTGTGTGTGTGTGTGTGTGTGTGTGTGGTGTGTGTGTGTGTGTGTGTGTGTGTGTGTGTGTGTGTACACATGTATGTTTTCAATTTACCTTCTGATGTAGATCCATTTAGTTCAACCATGAGATGCACTTTGCCATTTGGTTCCAAGTCAACCTGAAAGTCATGAATCAGTTCAAAGGGTTAAGATTGCAACATTCCCTAGGCTACATTCATATGGCATACAACAAATAATGTTAACTCTAATGGCAAACACTTGCTCACTCTCCATGTCTTCTTCTTCTTATTCTTCTTCGCCTCAGGCAGCCAACTTCATCACGTTGAAGATTCTGCTGCACTTTAGCACAAACAATGTTTTCAGTTGATTTAGAAAATGTCCAGTTTATGTAATGCAATGCATATGACTAGTTCTAGATATATGTACTTAGCTTAGTAGTAAAACGGTCCAGATAATGTCTTTAGAAGCCTAAGGTGGCTCACATGATGTGTCTGGCATTATCATTTATCTTCATAATCAGATTCTTTCATGTTTGATTCAGTGCATGCAACAACCTTAATGACTTAAATTATAGTGAACATATCTGAAATAAATCACACGTACCCAAATATCTGGATTATCCCTCAAATCATCAAAAGGAATTGTGCAGATGGCAACAAACTCGTCTGGTGGAATGGTGGAATCATGGAACACAGTCAAATTAACATTTTGTCCATTGTGAACTTCCGACGTAAAATCCTCATTCCAAATGGGTTTCGTGGTCTTTGGTTTGGTTGTAGACCTGGCCATAAACACCTCATCAATGTCAATGTTTATGTAGGGGTCCAGATTGGTCGGCGTTTTGCTAGGACCCATCTGCACAAATCGAAGAGAGAAGTCGGTGGGCTTCAGATCCACCGCTTCGCATAACTTCAGCTTCATAGACCCGTTGAAAAACACCATTTTCTCCTGCAGCCGCTGCGCGATCAACACGGACAGATGGCTAAGGGTCCAGTCGAATGGTATCCGAGCGTCTCCAAGACATCAAGAATCTGAACCATCCGTGAAGCAAAGCACAAATTACAGGAGAACACAGAAAGTGTAGGGAGAAAAATGTCACGGAAGTTGTAATGTGAATAATCTGCAAGCCTGTCAGAAATGCATATGCGCTGCGCATGCGCATTAGTGTGTCTTTCGCTGCGACCCCCATCACCTTTTTACAAAATTCATTGGTTGCGCCGAAAGGTCTACTTTCATTTTGAGGGAAAAAAGCTCTCTTCTTCTTTCTTGTCTATCTGGAAGGATGGTCATGCAACGTATCACCTGCTCACCTGCATTGGAGACCTCTCATTTGAGATACGAATTCACGAGCCATAGTTCTACGCTAAAACTCTAGCATGGAATATGATTATTTGATTATGACAATTAAATTTGCAATCACTGTCTTTTTGTTTTGCAATCAAATGCAATCCAATTAAAGAAACACTTGGTTAGGACATTTTTAGAAGCCGCAAGGGCTAGGCAGAGAAGCCACAGGCCCCGCGGGCGGATCAGTGAGACATTAAGGGGTGGGGGGGTCACTGAAGTCACGTGGTCGTTGGGGGACTGGTCGGTAGGGCTTCAGGGAAGAACAAACACTAACTTGAATGGAAAAGATGACGCAATGAAGGCCTCTCCTGGGAGAAAACTATGGCATGGAATTACATGTGTCCGTTTTTTTCTTTTCATTTCTTTTATTTTTTTTGGTGGGAAGAGAGTTCAAAGGAGAGTAGTAGCATTACGGAAATTAGATTGGTCACACTCCGTTTAACGTCCTCCAGTCGAAACAGACACATATGGACATTTAGATATAAAGATGGTGGGAACGATCCTGGAGGCAATGGTCCGGGATGCATTGCAACCCCAGGAAAGTCCCGAATTATTTAAACGATACAGATAGTATATTATTGCTTAATGAGATTCATAGCGACAGGTTTCATAAAACTGAATTTACTATCCCAAAAATAATGGTGCCTACGCGTGATTTAATAACTGTTTATACAAATGTTCCAGTTCTGACACTATGTTACACTTATTGCTTAAATGAGATCATAGGGACAGGTTTCATAAACTGAATTTAACTATCCCAAAATATAGGTGACTCCGCGGTGATTTTAATAATGTTTATGCAAATGTTCACAGTTCTGACACTATGGAACAAACATTTGTTTGCAACTTTTCTTAACTATCAAAAACTGAGAATAACGGTTTAAAAAATACTAACCCAATACAGCAAACTAACATTAGAAGGGAGGTCTTTTACCTGGAGTCACGATAAATACGGAATCTCTTTCAGCACCTATCAAGTTGGCACCTACCTTAATAGTTCGAAGACCTCCTCGATAAAGACCCAGCTTCAACAAACTAATATAATGAGTTTGATTAACACCTTTGGTTTCGGTTTTTGGTTGTCAATGGCATCCCGTGGTTACTGATTTTGTGTGACCCTATGTATCCTACTTATGCTCTCAAAAGAAGCACCGCCATACTTCGTCGGTCTGTTGTAGTGTCCCTGTATTACGTATGTTTATTATTTTGTACGCTTTTAAAATACATCAATTTTAAAGACGGCCTCAGTTTGAAGCGTAGCCTCGATTTGAAGAAAATACTCCTCCCAACCTATCTGTATTTGGATAAAAGATCAGGACTTTAACTGTGTTGCCTGCCTCCGGGCTTGCCTCCAGTGTCGTTCCCACCATCTTTGTATTTACGAATGTCCTCATATGTGTCCCTGTTCCAGACCGGAGGACGTAAAGCACCATTTTTCATTCATTTTCATTTGCCTCGATATTGAAGTGCGACAATTTTTGTCAGAATGTAGACAATTTTAGACTACCGACCGACAAAGTGCGTTATAGGTTGTCGCTTGAAGCGTACAAACAAAAATAATTTAATTGACTAGGCCAGCCGGTTACTTAGAAAAGTAACAAAGTCATAACATGGACACACACTTATTTAAATAAATACGGCAATAGTTGGTGGTCTGGAGGGTGCACCGCAGCTGAAAGAATTATTGAAAGTTTAGTTTCCTGGACAAAGGGATTGTTAATTATATTATATGACTGCATTCTTTATAATCTGTTTTTCATGTTGTTGTTTGTTGGCTCAGCCCAAACCTATAGCTCACTGTGTCGTCGTCTGTCCTGTCCTGGTCTGTCTGGTCCAAATTTGTCGCACTTTTGACAAAATTGTCGCACTTCAATCGAGCTACACTTCAAAGTGAGGCCGCTCTTTAAAATGATGTATTTTAAAGCGGTACAAATAATACACATACGTAATACAGACACTTACAACAGACACGACGGTAATGCGGTGCTTCTTTTGATGAGTAATAAGTAGGATACATAGTTTTTAAATGTTTTTCAAAAGATATAAAAAGTTACTAATGTGCAGAGATAACTTCTGGTTTTAGCAATTAAAATTATTGAAACAATCCGGTAGGTGACTTCATGATTTGGAGTGGTAAAAATAGACCGCGCGTTGCACAAACTATTGCGATTTCGAGCTTATTCTGAAGTGACAATGACCCAAATAGAAAAACAGTTTTCGTATGTATAGAGGGGCAAAACTAAAGAAATGCTTGTAATATATTATATGAATGCATTTTCTTTATATGTTTGTTTCATGTTTGTTCTGAAGTGACACCAACTAAAAAAAAGTTTCGTATGCATAGAGGCAAACTCAAGTGTATGAATTTTTTATCTACCAAGGTACACTATGAATAGTTGAATATGTTTGGTGTGTGTGTGTGTGTGTGTTGTGTGTGTTTGTGTGTGTGTTGTGTGTGTGTGTGTGTTTTGTGTGGTGTGTGTGTGTGTGTGTGTGTCCACACACACACACACACACAAACACACACACACACCACACACACGCACACACACACACACACACCACACACAACACACACACAACAATCAACTACGTCATAGTGTTACCTTGGTAGATAAAAACATTCATACACTTTAGTTTGTCCTCTATGCATACGAAACTTTTTTTTAGTTTGGTGTCACTTCAGAACAAACATGAAACAACATTATAAGAATGCATTCATATAATATATTACAAGCATTTCTTTAGTTTGCCCTCTATACATACGAAACTGTTTTTTAGTTTGGTGTCACTTCAGAATAAGCGCGAAATCGCAATAGTTTGTGGCATGCGGTCTATTTTTACCACTCCAATACACTGAGTCACCTCCCCTGGCTTTTCAATAATTTAAATCTGTAAACAGAATGTTATCTCTGCACCATTTAGTAAATTTTTATATCTTTTGGAAAACATTTAAAAAACTATTAATCCTACTTATACTCATCGAAAGAAGCACGGCATACTCGTCGTGTCTGTTGTAGTGTCTGTATAACGTATGTTTATTATTTTCTACGCTTTTTTTAAAAATACATCATTTTAAAGAGCGGCCTCAATTTGAAGTGTAGCCTCGATTTGAAGTGCGACAATTTTGTCAAAATGTGTCAGACAATTTCCCGCCCCCCAATGGACAGACAGACAGACAGACCGACCGACAAAGTGAGTTATAGGTTTGTGGCTTGAGCCACAAACAACAAACATGAAACAGGCATTATAAGAATGCATTCATATAATATATTACAAGCATTTGTCCATGAAAACTAAACTTTCAATAATTCTTTCAGCTGCGGTGCACCCTCCAGACCACCAACTATTGCAGTATTTCTTATATAGTCGTGTGTCCATTTATGACTTTGTCCTTTTCTAAGAACCGGTGGCCTAGTCAATTAAACTTATTTTGTTTGTGGCTCAAGCCACAAACTATAACTCACTTTGTCGGTCGGTAGGTCAAAAATTGTCGTACATATTGACAAAATTGTCGCACTTCAAATCGAGGCAAATGACTGAATGAAAATGGTGCTTTACGTCCTCTCGGTCTGGAACATACACATAATTATGGGACATTTGTAGACACAAAGATATGGTGGGAACGATACTGGAATCAATGCCCTGAGGCAGTGCAACACCAAGTAAAGACCCAATTTTTTTTAACAATACAGATAGGTTGGTGTGAGGTAATTTTCTTCAAATCGAGGCTACACTTCAAATTTGAGGCTGCTCTTTAAAATGATTTTTTTTTAAAGCGTACAAAATAATAAACATACGTAATACAGACATACAACAGACACGACGAGTATGCGGTGCTTCTTTTGATGAGCATAAAAGTAGGATACATAGGGGATCACAAAATTCAGTAACCACGGATTGCATTGACAACCAAAAACCGAAACCAAAGGTGTTAATCAAACTCATATATTAGTTGTTGAAGCTTGGGGTCTTTATCGAGGAGGTTTTTGAACTGATTAAGGTTAGGTGCCAGTTTGATATGTGCTGGAAGAGAATTCCAGTATTTGGTGACTCTGTTACTAAATAAATTCTATCTAATGTTAGTTCTGCTGTATTGGGTTAGTATTTTTAAACCGTTATTCTTAGTTTTTGAGTAGTTAGAAAGTTGAAACAAATGTTTGTTACATAGTGTCAGAACTGTGAACATTTGCATAAACATTATTAAATCACCGCGTAGTCACCTATATTTTTGGGATAGTAAATTCAGTTTATGAAACCTGTCCCTATGATCTCATTTAAGCAATAATTGTAACATAGTGTCAGAACTGTGAACATTTGTATAAACATTTATTAAATCACCGCGTAGTCACCTATATTTTTGGGATAGTAAATTCAGTTTATGAAACCTGTCGCTATGATCTCATTTAAGCAATAATATACTATCTGTATCGTAAAAATTCGGGACTTTCCTGGAGTTAAACTGCCTCCGGGCATTGCCTCCAGTATCGTCCCCACCATCTTTATATCTACTAATGTCCCATATGTGTCTGTTTCGACTGGAGGACGTTAAACGGAGTGTGACCAATCTAATTTCCGTAATGCTACTACTCTCCTTTGAACTCTCTTCCCACCAAAAAAAATAAAAGAAATGAAAAGAAAAAAACGGACACATGTAATTCCATGCCATAGTTTTCTCCCAGGAGAGGCCTTCATTGCGTCATCTTTTCCATTCAAGTTAGTGTTTGTTCTTCCCTGAAGCCCTACCGACCAGTCCCCCCAAACCGACCACGTGACTTCAGTGACCACCCCCCACCCCTTAATGTCTCACTGATCCGCCCGCGGGGCCTGTGGCTTCTCTGCCTAAGCCTTGCGGCTTCTAAAAATGTCCTAACCAAGTGTTTCTTTAATTGGATTGCATTTGATTGCAAAACAAAAAGACAGTGATTGCAAATTTAATTGTCATAATCAAATAATCATATTCCATGCTAGAGTTTTAGCGTAGAACTATGGCTCGTGAATTCGTATCTCAAATGAGAGGTCTCCAATGCAGGTGAGCAGGTGATACGTTGCATGACCATCCTTCCAGATAGACAAGAAAGAAGAAGAGAGCTTTTTTTTTATAGAGAGATACGTAACACCCCCTCAAAATGAAAGTAGACCTTTCGGCGCAACCAATGAATTTTGTAAAAAGGTGATGGGGGTCGCAGCGAAAGACACACTAATGCGCATGCGCAGCGCATATGCATTTCTGACAGGCTTGCAGATTATTCACATTACAACTTCCGTGACATTTTTCTCCCTACACTTTCTGTGTTCTCCTGTAATTTGTGCTTTGCTTCACGGATGGTTCAGATTCTTGATGTCTTGGAGACGCTCGGATACCATTCGACTGGACCCTTAGCCATCTGTCCGTGTTGATCGCGCAGCGGCTGCAGGAGAAAATGGTGTTTTTCAACGGGTCTATGAAGCTGAAGTTATGCGAAGCGGTGGATCTGAAGCCCACCGACTTCTCTCTTCGATTTGTGCAGATGGGTCCTAGCAAAACGCCGACCAATCTGGACCCCTACATAAACATTGACATTGATGAGGTGTTTATGGCCAGGTCTACAACCAAACCAAAGACCACGAAACCCATTTGGAATGAGGATTTTACGTCGGAAGTTCACAATGGACAAAATGTTAATTTGACTGTGTTCCATGATTCCACCATTCCACCAGACGAGTTTGTTGCCATCTGCACAATTCCTTTTGATGATTTGAGGGATAATCCAGATATTTGGGTACGTGTGATTTATTTCAGATATGTTCACTATAATTTAAGTCATTAAGGTTGTTGCATGCACTGAATCAAACATGAAAGAATCTGATTATGAAGATAAATGATAATGCCAGACACATCATGTGAGCCACCTTAGGCTTCTAAAGACATTATCTGGACCGTTTTACTACTAAGCTAAGTACATATATCTAGAACTAGTCATATGCATTGCATTACATAAACTGGACATTTTCTAAATCAACTGAAAACATTGTTTGTGCTAAAGTGCAGCAGAATCTTCAACGTGATGAAGTTGGCTGCCTGAGGCGAAGAAGAATAAGAAGAAGAAGACATGGAGAGTGAGCAAGTGTTTGCCATTAGAGTTAACATTATTTGTTGTATGCCATATGAATGTAGCCTAGGGAATGTTGCAATCTTAACCCTTTGAACTGATTCATGACTTTCAGGTTGACTTGGAACCAAATGGCAAAGTGCATCTCATGGTTGAACTAAATGGATCTACATCAGAAGGTAAATTGAAAACATACATGTGTACACACACACACACACACACACACACACACACACCACACACATACACACACACACACACACACACACACATGCACACACACACACACACACACTCACATTCATATATAATTTATTATTGGTTATGCATTACACTACAGCTAAAACATACTTGGCGTCTGCAGTGTTTCCCGTTACGCACATTTGTGCATCTCTGAAGCACTAAAATCCCAAAGGGACTCTTTAATTTCTGTGCCATGCATCCCACTCCCAGGGATGCACACGTTTTTGACAGCTCAAGTTTAATTTCTCACTCAGTTGATCGACACCGAAAGTTGTTGATAACCAGAGACTAGATATATCGTCTCTGTGATAACGACGTTTTGTGTCAGCCGAGCCATCATCACTGACTTCGAGCGAAAGATCATACAATAGGCTTATTTTTTGGACACTTCCGGTTTGGGCTATTCCGTGAACACAAATTTACCTGCAGTTTCCCAGCCACAGCACTTCCGGTTCAGAAATATACCGGAAGTGTTGGAAATTAACTTCTAATGAATACTGAAAATATGAATGCATTCGGTCCAGCCGTTTTCGAGATATTCAAGGTTGAAATTTCACATTTTTCCGGCAATATTTTAAAACATTTAATATTGCAAAATTCGCAATTCATTCGTGCCCCACAACTTTCCTGAAAATTTCAGCCCAATCGGATAAGAAAAAGGGGAAGAAGACCACAACAAAAACAAAAACTTACAAATTATGCAATAGTTATGGAGAATCCTAATATCATTTTAAATTTTGTGTAAAATGTGGGGGTGCGCCGTATAATAATGTGTGCTTATTTTATAATTATAGTCCGAAATATACGGTAGGTGAGGATTATTGTAAAAATTTTATAATATAAAGAAAATGGAACACAAGGATTGCTTGTATCAGTGGTGTACCGAGGATCAAAAAGTGATAGGACAAACTGTCCTGGGACAATAGAAGTCAATAGGACAATGTCCTGGCTCTTGCAGAAATCAATAAGACAAAGCGTGCCTGTGTTAAATATTGAATCAAACATCTATCCTGACAGGGGAGATCTAAGTATTCTAACACAATAGGACATTTTCAATTTTATTTTTAATAGGTCAATGGCCTATGACCGGGGCCTCGGGACATCACTGTGGTATTGAAATCAAACTTGACCATTGTCAGGTTATATATAAAAAATATTTTAAAAGCTTGTTCCTTAACCCCTTGAGTGCTGCATAACGTATCACATACTGAGGTGATAACATCACTGATGACATCATCAAATGAAGAGGAATAACAGTCTGATATGCTGGCTTTTTCTCTAACACAGTCAAGAGAGTTATATCCCCTGACCATTTTGCCAGATTGGCTCTATCGGTTGTCTTTTTTATGGCATGATTTGTATAAAAAAAAAATTCTTTAATAATAATATTCTCTGGCAGTTAAGGGGTTAATTGATAGTGACTGTAATTAACCATTTCATGTATTGGTTTTTGTTTGTTGCAGAACTGATTGATGCTGGTGGAGGGTCAAGTGTCCCAGCCAAACAAAAACATGGTAAGTTTGTCATAGTACTTGTTGATGTGTACAGTGGAACCTCCCTTATAAGACCTTCAAAAATCATCCAAAGTGAGGTCTTATAAGGGAGGGGTCTTATAAGAGAGGTAATTTTAATTCTTGCAAAGAAGGGCAATGTCTCAGAGAAGTAGGTCTTATGTGGGAGGGAGTCTTATAATGGGAGGTCTTAAGGAGGTTCCACTGTAGTACTTAGTATTTATTTAAAAAAAAAAAAAATTATTTGGTATATTCTACTTCTAGCCACAGAGACTTATTTCTCATTTTCTGTGATATTCAGGCTGCTCTCCCCCGGAGAGCACGTCACCGCAAGTGCAGCACCTACCCAATTATTATTATTTTTTAAATTTGGGGTGTGTGCAGGGTGAAAAGGGGGTGTGGACACACTTGGAAAACCTAGCTATCAATTTGGCCATACCAGGCAGGGGGATTTCTCCCTGCTCTTACCAACTTTTAACTGCCGTGGGATTTTTACGTGCGTAAAGCGCACGGGTCAGACTAGCTTTAAGTCCCCATCCGAAGGACTGGACGTTGAGTTTGATTTTCCTGTCAAAGTAGAAAGAAAGGGCGAGGCCGGGATTCGAACCCGGGATTCGAACCCGGGTCACTCACGTTGCAGTCACGCATTACATTTGGCAGGCGAAAGTCTTAATCACTCTGCCACCTTTGTCCCCTAGTAGTAGTAGTAGTAGTACAGACAAACCTCTATTTTAAGACTTCTAAAATGTCCGGAAAAATCGGTCGTAAATTGGAGGGGTCGTATGACGGAGGTTTTCACTGGCAGCCGTAGAAAGAAAAAGTTCAGCACACTTCATACTCTCTTCTTCATGCACACATACAATGACATATTAAAACTGGATTTGGGTCTTTCCAACTCCATAGGATTGTGCAATCGATATTACAGTTTCACTTTGCCGACTTCTTTTAATCACCTCCACTCTCGTCCAAAGTCAGTGGTTTTCTTTTTCAAAGTCAGTGGTTTTCGTGCTTTTCCTACGCTCTCCGCCATCTTTTCTACAACAAGGGAAGCGACTCCGCTTTCAGGCCCTTGACCGTGGTTGTTTCCCTTTGCTCGAAGTCTATGCAGACGACAACAACGGTCGTAAAAACCAACAAAATGGCGGTCGTAAGTCGCGTTTTAGAGGAAGTCGTTTACATAGTAAAATGCATCTGTGCCAACAAATCCGGTCTCAAATGAGAGGTGGTCGCTTAACAGAGGGTCGTAAAATAGGGGTTTGTCTGTAGTAATAAATATGGTACTGGCTTGTCTCTTTGTTTTAATGCATGAACATTATGCTGCAAATAAATGCAGTGAAGAAGATTGGAAATAACAGAATATGGAAAAGACGTGCAATAGGGATTAACTCCAAACAGATCTACAATTTAGTTTGCATTGATCATATATCTCATCTGGAATATATAGCAATTACGGTAGTAGAATACAGAAAAGACATCACATGTGATAGAGATTAATTCAAAGAGTCAACCCAGATAAGCAATTTACATGTGTGCAACTCTTTCAGTTTTACACGGATTTTAGTTTTTAAAATTTTACCAGAAACTGAACTTCAGGTGTTTTTTAATTCCCCCTCAAATTATTTTTTTTTCTTCTTAAATTTGACCACAAGGCGATTTGTGGCGTTTTGAACTTGGTTGTTCTATCCTGGAAGTCTGTCTCGGGGAATCTTGAAAACAGCATGGTGATGCCATATTGTTTTCAAAGGCAATGTAATCATTTTACAAGGCTTATCGGACTCAAACAAACTGTCTCTGTGCATCATTTTAATTGATGTTAAGTAACTTCGGCTTAAGTTTCGGAGCTAACGAAAATAAATGAAGGCAGGCCACCTCCCACCCCCCAACCCCCACATATACATACACACATGCAGAGTATCACTTCAGTCAGAATTATAACACTGATTTATATACAGTGAAACCTCCCTTATAACTTAATAAGACCTTCAAAAATCATCCAAAATGAGGTGTTATAAGGGAGGGGTCTTATAAGGGAGGGGTCTTATAAGGGAGGTAATTTTAATAACAAAGAAGGGCAATGTCTCAAAGAAGTAGGTCTTAACTGGGAGTGAGTCTTATAATGGGAGGTCTTATAAGGGAGGTTCTACTGTATTTGTATTCTTAAATTCGTGTTCTGTGTGCTCAGAGCGCAAAGAGGTGGTGTTCAAGGAGAAGGAGGGAATGCTGAACCGGCGGCGCGGGGCCATGAAGCGCAGGGTTCACCAGGTCAACGGTCACAAGTTCATGGCCATGTTCTTCCCCCAGCCCACCTTCTGCTCTCTGTGTAAAGACTTCATGTGGTGAGTCGATCGTACGCGCGTGTGCATGCGCGCAAACACAGGCATGCACAAAGTCATGAATGCACACTCATGCACAGACTTAAGTTCTTGGCCGTGTTCTTTCCCCAGCCCACCTTCTGCTCTCTGTGTAAAGACTTCATGTGGTGAGTCGATCGTGTGCACGCGCGCAAACACATGCATGCGCAAACTCATGAATGCACAAACTCATGAATGCACACTCATGAATGCACAAACTTAAAGGTGGACCCTGACGGATGAGTTTTTGCAAGAAACACGTCGAGATCACCAGAAAGACAGCATTTTCAAGGATCGGAACACTCAGTTTGCTCTGGTTTCCTAGAAATCAAACCGTCAAAACGTCAATTCCTCCTTGCCGGAGAGAGAAGCCATTTTGGATGGGGTGAGTGGAGGCCACTCATTGTGGTTGGAGATTTTCCTCTGTTGTGAGCGAAACTCCTTTAGGTAAACTGCATAAAATAAAAATAAATAAAAAGGCTTGTATTGTGAACATTTCGTGCAAGCGATTAGGTCTAAACTCAGGCGGCCATTAGAAAAGAGAAGACACATGCCTTCTCTTTCACTGAAAGAATTTGACTTCCAGCACCTCCGCCAAGGAGGAATCGCCGATTTGATGGATTGATTTCTAGGAAACCAAAGCAAAGTGAGTGTTGCTATCTCTGTAAAGGGTGTTTTCCTGGTGATCTCGACGTGTTTTTTTCCAAAAACTCATCCGTCAGGGTGCCCCTTTAAGTTCATGTCCGTGTTCTTTCCTCAGCCCACCTTCTGCTCTCTGTGTAAAGACTTCATGTGGTGAGTCGATCGTACGCGCGTGTGCACGCGCGCAAACACATGCATGCACAAACTCATGCGCGCAAACTCATGAATGCACGGACTTAAGTTCTTGGCCGTGTTCTTTCCTCAGCCCACATTCTGCTCTCTGTGTAAAGACTTCATGTGATGAATTGATCGTATGCGCATGTGTGTACGCACTCACGCGCTTGCATACACACAAACGCATGCATGGACAAACATATGAACGCACGCACACACACACATGCACGCATGCACACATTATTGCCATGTTCTGCCCTCTATGTAATTTTAGACTTTGATGTGGTGAGTTGATATGAGCTTCCATTAACACAAATACATGCATGCATGTATACACACACAGATGCATGAACATGGACACACACGCACGCACTTACACAACTTGTTCATGGTCATGTTCTTTACTCAGCCCATGTTCTGCTCTGTGTGTCAAGATTCATGTGGTGAGTGAGTTGATGTGTGCATGTTTGCACACAGTTGCATGCACACACATTCACATGCACGCACACACACAGAGAAACACACAGACACACATTCGATTCACACATACAGATACACAGACACACACACACACACACACACACACACACACACACACACACACACACACACACACACACACACACACACACACACACACACACACACACACATACATGATGATGTGTAATATCACTTTTAACACACACACATACACATTCAATTCACACACACATACACATTCAATTCGCACACAGACGCACACAGACACACTCACATACACATTCAATTCACACACACACACACACATTCAATTCACACACACACACACACACACATTCAATTCACACACACACATACACATTCAATTTGCACACACATATACACACACACACACACACACACACACACACACACACACACACACACACACACACTCAGGCACACACATACCGCACACACACACATTCAATTCTCACACACACACACATGCAATTCTCTCACACACACACACGCACACACACATTCAATTCATGCACACACACACACACACACACACGCACGCACATACACACATTCAATTCATACACACACACTCACAAACACACACACACACACATTCAATTCACACACACACACACACACACACACACACACACTCACACGTTCATAGTCATGTTCTCTACTCAGCCCAACATTAATTATTTTACTCTTTGTGTAAAGATTTCATGTGGTGAGTTGATGTGAACACAACACGCTTTGAATAAGCAAATGGAATCATCTTGAAATTCATGCCCATATCGGGTGAAAAGGCCAGTTATGTACAGTTTTTTTTTTTGGGGGGGGTATTTGGTATATTCTAGTCACAGAGACTTATCTCTGTGAAAATCAGGCTGCTCTCCCCCGGAGAGTGCGTCACCTCAAGTGCAGCACCTACCTGTTGTTGTTGGGTGGGTGGGTTTTTTTTTGGGGGGGGCACAGGGTGAGGAAGGGGCGTGGGCACACTTGGAAAACCTAACTGTCAATTTGGCCATACCATGCAGCAGGATTTCTCCCTGCTCTTACCGACTTTCAACTGCCGTGGGATTTGTACGTGCGTAAAGCGCACGGGTCAGACTAGCTTTAAGTCCCCATCCGAAGGACTCAACGTTCAGTTCGATTTTCCTGTCAAACTAGAAAGAAAGGGCGAGTCCGGGATTCGAACCCGGGTCACTCACGCTGCAGTCACGCATTGCATTTGGCAGGCGAACGTCTTAACCATTCTGCCACCTTTCTCCCTTTTTGTACGAGTTTGTCAGTTTTTCTAGTGTTTATTCATTCAGAGTTACGTTGCAATTCTGTTATCAAACTGAACAGACGATAACACTTCTCATGCATTTTGTATTACTTGTAACTTAACTATCATAACTTACGGTTTCTTTCTTGGCCTGTTCTTTTATATATCATGTCCTTTAAAAAAAAGTTTGTTCACCTTAAGGCTGTGTCAGACCAGTTCACATCTACTGATCTAGGCTAGAACACCAAGGCTACATCAAAATGTCGTTATGCTCTGCATAGTTTTGCGGGGATTGTCTTTAGCTATGACAAGCTCCTAGCATAACATCATCAGTCTCCCAAATCCTCTGAAGTCGGAGTGTGGCAGCCCATGTGGCGGGGTAATCAAAAACAGTCACACGTAATGTTCTTATCCCTAGCTGGTGCATTTGTACCATAGTGTTCAAGTGCTTTGGTTGATCCCTGGAGTCTTTTAGCCAGGGTATGACAACAACAACAACAACAAAAGTGTATTTTTATGTGTCAACAGGGGATTGTGCAAACAAGGTTATCAGTGTCAAGGTAAGTGAAGAGAGAGAGAGAGAGAGAGAGAGAGAGAGAGAGAGAGAGAGAGAGAGAGAGAGAGAGAGAGACAGAGAGAAAAAGAGAGAGTTCACAGAGAGAGAGAGAGACAGAGAGAGAGAGAGAGTTTCAGAGAGAGAGAGAGAGAGTAAAGACACAGAGAGATAGAGATAGAGAGAGAGAGAGAGTTCAGAGAGAGATAGAGAAAGTTCAGAGAGAGAGAGAGTAAGACACAGAGAGATAGAGATAGAGAGAGTTCAGAGAGAGAGAGAGAGATAATTCACACAGAGAGAGAGAGAGAGAGACACAGAGAGAGAGAGAGAGAGAGTTCACAGAGAGAGAGAGAGTTCAGAGAGAGAGAGAGAGAGTTCAGAGAGAGAGACAGAAATAGAGGGAGAGAGAGACAGAGAGAGAGAAGGGGGGAGAGAGAGAGAGAGAGAGAGAGGGAGAGAGAGAGAGACATAGAGAGAGAGACAGACAGAGAGAGAGAGAGACTGAGAGAAGAAAGAGAGAGTTCACAGAGAGAGAGAGAGAGAGAGTTCAGAGAGAGAGAGAGTTCAGAGAGAGAGAGAGTTCAGAGAGAGAGAGAGAGAGAGAGAGTAAGACACAGAGAGATAGAGATAGAGAGAGTTCAGAGAGAGAGAGAGAGAGAGAGAGAGAATTCAGAGAGAGAGAGAGAGTAAGACACACACAGAGAGCGAGAGAGTTCACAGAGAGAGAGAGAGAGAGTTCACAGAGAGAGAGAGTTCAGAGAGAGATCCAGAGAGAGAGAGAGACAGAAATAGAGGGAGAGAGAGAGAGAGAGAAGGGGGGAGAGAGAGAGAGAGGGAGGAAGAGAGAGAGAGACATAGAGAGAGAGAGACAGAGACAGAGAGAGAGAGACAGAGAGAGAGAGAGAGAAAGAGAGTTCAAGACTAAAGACCAATTTTTTTTTAATGTTCCGTATATAGGCCACATGACCTGTTACAATGTACAACGCATCAAAGGTGATCAAGAACAAACGTTGTTGGGAATGATGAAAAAGTTATTGCATAAGGTTGTATAGAAGGGAAAGGTTTAGAATAGCGTTACCAACGTTTATTTGCATAATATGTGTTTGGGCCTATTACTAATACTTAAATGGCTTTTATCGCTGGTTGACATTAGCCTCAGGGCTCCCAATCATCCCGCAAAACAAGGGGTCCCAGGGACTCCTTCACTTACAGTATAGAGGGTCCTAGAGGCGGGATAGAGGGTCCCAGTGGCATTGCGAATGCTACAAATAATTTTTCTAGTGCATCCCTGGGACCCCCTGCACATTCTTTTAGAGGGTCCTTTAGAATTATAGTGCTTCATAGACCCCCAAATGGGGGTCCCTGGGAGCCCTGAGCCTGTAGAAAGGGCCTAAAGTAAATGAGAGCTGTACTATATATGATTTTTTGCAATATAACTTGTATATCGGTGAAATTCAAAACCTTGTATCTTGATTTTTGTGGATTTTGAGTTAGTCAGCTTTCTAATTTTTCCCGCCACCTTCCACCAAAAGCTCGTATCTCTAACGACTTTCTATCTGGGGTAAATGAGGTTGTGAAAATAGACGAAAAACTCGTAAGTCCCAAATTCAGATCTAGTTAAGGACAAAAACCTTGTATCTTCGTTCTTTTCAAGTCTAGAAAAAACATTTTTGAAGTAATTTTAACAAAATGCAGGACTAAACTCGTAATGTCTTGAACAACATATTCAACATAGTTAATCAATTGTGGTCAACGTGGTTAATTTTTAAAATTTTTTTTCTTCTTCTTTTTTTCTCAAAACTACAAAAATTGAGATACAAGGTTTTTGAATTTCACCGACGATATTATGAGGAACTTTATATATGGTTTTTTTCTGTTCCCCCAGTCTGTACGTGTGTAGTTCACAAGCGCTGCCATCAACATGTAGTCACCAAATGCCCCGGGTCAAAAGAAGAGGAAAACGCTGAGGTAGGTAACAACGTAGTTAAAAAAGCCTTACTTGTTGTCACTTTTCGCTGTTCTTTCCTTATAAGTGTAGTGTTGTTGAGGGCAATTCACACCAAGACCAAGAGACGGCTTTGCTCTTTATTCTCTATCACATCAATCTGACTTGCTCTGTTGGGAGTCGGGGCCTGACTGAGCTTTCTCACGCACGCTCTCCACAATTACACTTCCGATCGCTCAGAGTTCATTCCCATCATTCCGAATTCATTCACGCGCACGTGCATGACATTCTAAGCATTCTCACTTCGCCCTCTCACATAAGGGTAAAGACACCATGATAATAATAATGGGAATTTGTATAGCGCTCTTTCTCACATGAGCTCAGTGCGCTTTACATTGACAACAAGAACATTAAAGGCAAACAAATAATGAATCATTAGAAAGGAAAATAAGCACGATGCTTGCACGCAACGTTCTCTTGCTTCCTTACACACACACACACACACACACACACACGTGCGCGCGCACATACACACACATACATGCGCACGCTCACACACAATTAATTATACAAGTGTAAAATAGCTACAATATGAACATTCTCAATCAAGTTTGAATACAATACTGCAACTTGAAATAAAATCATACTGCCATCGGCATACCAATTACATTACATGACTAATTATAATAGACAAATTTTGCAAAAACAAAAATACCCTTCTACCTCATTTACAAGCATTTAAAGTTTACAAAACGTAGACATTCTACATACAAAATACGAATTATAAAATAATTGTAAATACATTTTTCAGTTTTAGGAATTGTTTGGAAACAATTAAGGGGAATAATCCTTCAGTTAGGCTAGACTTTAGACAGTGGCTTCTCAAAATGGCCGATGCTCACCCTACTAACTTTAAATGCTCATAACTCTGGAACAGAAAAAGATACAAGAACGGTTCTTGTATTATTTTTAAAAAAGAATAGGAATTTTTCAGAAATAATGAAGGGGAGTAATTTCATGGGTGTGTGGGAGTGATCTTGCCTAATTCAATCGGTCAAACAGGGGAAGCTACTCTACCTTCAGGTAGATCCCCAGCTCTCACCTCGTGTGTTTGAGCAGACATACAGCACTTAGAACACCGTGTGTCATTCTAAAGTTGATGTCATTTATATTTTTACGTCACATTTTGCAAGTTTGATCAGTTTGTGGCCAATGGCCACCCCTAATTTTTCTTTTAAAAAATGTTTGCAAGTCGCTAACTCGCATCCTGCGGTTTCAAGCTTTGACGCCATTGTTGCTATGGTATTTGACGTAGTAGTGGAGGTAAGCAATGAAGTGCTGTCCCCTAGGGTTTTTTTTATTATCCAAAAATCGTCTATCAGATCGCAAAAAACAAACAAAAACAAAATGTTAGACAATATCACTTGAAGCAAAAGACACATTGACCCACCACGATTAAGTCCCTTTTTTTCTGGGTAGCTGTGACCCACATACAACTGCCCCCAACTTCAAATTGTGGCTGCTCTTTAAAATGTTTCGTTTTCAATTTGGGGGCATTTGTATGGGAGTCAAACCTGACTATAAGAGGGAAAACATGTGAAACCCATGATTTTGACACGTGATCTGGTGGGTCTTTAAAGCGAATGTGGGGTTAAAGCTTCATAAGCCCACAAAATGTTTTTGCAATGCCATGCTTTCTAGGGAAAAGATTTATCTATTGAATGCCATTCACAGATTTTTTTGGTGTGTGTTTGAAGTATACAAAGATGTTGGGGGGGGAGGGAAGTTCAGTCCTTTATCACAATCCATCTTAGATTATAAGAAACCTTTGATCTGGTTTCAAGGCCTTTTATTTATCTGGGTTTTTTAATATTGGAGAGTGAATGGCAGTAAAAATGTGATAGCAAGCTTTTCAAAGATAAGCATTCAGACCAGTATGTTTAAATTTGTTGCGTCCTTTTGATGCATTAGTCACAATAAAATCAATTTCAAACATTTTGAAAACGAAAAAAAACCACATTAATACTTTTTCCTTTGTGATATTTTATGTTTAACCCTTTCACCGCCAGCCATATTTTGGCCAAAAATGTCCATTAAGTTTACCTGGGTAGAGAACAAAATCCATCTGATCTACAGTATTGGGATTCTACATATAAAATAAGGTCTATCCTTACTTCCCAAAACTAAGACAATAGGGTCTTTGGATTATAGACTCCAATTTGATGCCTTTTAGTGACATAGGTGGTAAATCACTGTGGTGCTAAAATGCGGCTTTGGCGGTGAGAGGGTTAAATGTTTCGCTCAGCGTTACGGATGAATAATTCACACAATGTTTTGGATTTTTTTTCATCTTTATGCGCACGCTTGTTATTTATTCTCTCTCTTATTTTTCTGTCTCTTGTTTTCGTTTTCGAACAAATTGAAACAGTCAAGCGGAGCTCGATTCAACATCAACGTCCCTCACCGGTTCAACGTTCACAACTACAAGCGTCCGACCTTTTGCGATCACTGTGGGTCCCTGTTGTACGGCCTCCTGAAGCAAGGCCTGCAGTGCGGGGGTGAGTGTAGAACTGCACCGAGGTAACGCGTTCGCTTCGTGCACAATACCCCCCCCACCCCCCCCCCCCCCCCCCCCCCCCCCCCCCCCCCCCCTGAGTTCGAACCTGGGTACAGGGAGATTTTTCCTCTCACTCTGCACTAGGCCTTAATAATATAATGACTAATAATATGGTCTAAGCTTGGGAGTCAGTTGAGACGATAAACCGAGGTTCTGTGTGCCCATGCACTTAGCACACGTTAAACCCAGTGGCAACGAAAAAGTTGTCATTCGGTCAAAATTTAACCCACACCCCCCCCTCCCTCCCTTTTCCTTCCTCATCAGTCACACAAAAGTCGCATGCAAATTAAAAAAAATGGGGTGGCACGCCTCTGGCTGCGACGCGCTCTCCATGTGGGAGCAACCTGAATTTCACAGAGATGCCTCTGTGACAATAAAATGATAAATACCAAATACAGCTGATCAAGTGCAGCTGTTTCCCTAGGGATGTCTCCACGGAAGCCCAGAAAGGATTTTTTTTCTTCTCTGATTTTCGCCATAGGTTATAATTTAGGTGTCATTTGCATGCACAAGCACATGCGCACGTGCGCATGCATACACATACATACACACACAATCTGTCAACAACAATACCAAGCAGAAAAAGAAAGTCACAAAGTTGCGGCATTAGAAATCTATGTGTTTCAACTTAGAATTGATTTCTCCATTTTTGGCTCACTCGTATCAACGAAGTGAGTCTATGAAAGTTGCCTTAGAAAAGTAAAATGAACATCTGGTGGTCTACTACCGATGCCGCTCTGTGTGTGTTGTAGTAGTGGCTTAGAAAAGTAAAATGAACATCTGGTGATCTACTACCAATGCCGCTCTGTGTGTGTTGTAGTAGTGGCTTAGAAAAGTAAAATGAACATCTGGTGATCTACTACCGATGCCGCTCTGTGTGTGTTGTAGTAGTGGCTTAGAAAAGTAAAATGAACATCTGGTGATCTACTACCAATGCCGCTCTGTGTGTGTTGTAGTAGTGGCTTAGAAAAGTAAAATGAACATCTGGTGATCTACTACCGATGCCGCTCTGTGTGTGTTGTAGTAGTGGCTTAGAAAAGTAAAATGAACATCTGGTGATCTACTACCAATGCCGCTCTGTGTGTGTTGTAGTAGTGGCTTAGAAAAGTAAAATGAACATCTAGTGGTCTACTACCAATGCCGCTCTGTGTGTGTTGTAGTGGCTTAGAAAAGTAAAATGAACATCTAGTGGTCTACTACCAATGCCGCTCTGTGTGTGTTGTAGTAGTGGCTTAGAAAAGTAAAATGAACATCTAGTGGTCTACTACCGATGCCGCTCTTTGCGTGTTGCAGTGTGCAAGATGAACATCCACTTGAGCCTTGAGTGTGAATTAACTATAGAAAGTCGCCTTAGAAAAGTAAACTGAACATCTAGTGATCTGCTCTTTGCGTGTTGCAGTGGCCTAGAAAAGTAAACTGAACATCTAGTGATCTGCTCTTTGCGTGTTGCAGTGGCCTAGAAAAGTAAACTGAACATCTAGTGATCTGCTCTTTGCGTGTTGCAGTGGCCTAGAAAAGTAAACTGAACACCTAGTGATCTGCTCTTTGCGTGTTGCAGTGGCCTAGAAAAGTAAAATGAACATCTAGTGATCCACCGATGCCGCTCTTTGCGTGTTTGCAGTGTGCAAGATGAACATCCACAAGCGGTGTCAGAGGAACGTGGCCAACAGCTGCGGCACCAACACCCGCGACATGGCCCAGATCCTCCAAGAGATCGGCATCTCCTGGGAGAAGCTTGGCCCGCCCAAGGGAGCCAAAGGGAAGAAGGTCAGAGTCGTCTTCTTCTTCTTCTTCTTCTTCTTCTTCTTCTTCTTCTTCTTCTTCTTCTTCTTCTTCGATCGCTCAGACAGTTTTCTGTCTTCTTCTTCTGCGTTCCCAGGCCATAATGGGTAAGATACGTATGTGTCTGTTTTTCAGTTCTCACTGCTCTCCCCGCTGCGTACAGCCGACACATTCCGATTTCGGAGTAGTTCAAAGATTGGAAGGTGTTTTGGGTTTTTTAAAGGCAGGAGAATGGGCCAATAAGTCAGAAAGATAGTAGATGATAGAGAGCAAAGGGAAAAGGCAGAGTCAAAGAGAGTGAAAGAAAAGAGGAAGTTACCAGCACAGGAATTCCAGAAGATGGGGGAACTATTTTTATGAAAGACCCCCCCGGTATCCCCACGGGGAGAAGTTTTCTGTCAATTATGAACGCAGATGCGTGCGTCATGCTGACGCTATGCGCCTAACTAAGAAATAGTTAGGCCCAGCAAGTCTGACTTCGGCTGGAGGAGGAAGTGTTTTAGAAAAAAGTGTTTCTTGAAAAAAGGCAGGAGAATGGACCGATATTAAGGCAGAAAGACAGTAGATGACAGTAGGCAAAGGGAAAAGGCAGAGTCAAAGGGAGTGACAGATTAGAGGAAGTTACAAGCACAGAACTTCCAGAAGGTGGGGGAACTATTTATGCAAAAGACCCCCGGTATCCCCACGGGGGGGGGGGGGGGGGGGGGGTCAGAGTCTAATACACTGGAAACTTGTCAAACCAATTGACATCCCCCTCAGGCATCAGAATTGTCAGAGGATTAAGAATTTCTGACAGAGAATTGTCTTCTCTTGTCAGAGGTTTTGCCTTTTTATTCAGTGTTATCCTGTGTGTTAAATAGCATTTTAAAGTGATTTATCACTATATTAAGCGTTTTTGATGGTGTTGGGAACTCGTTTCAGTGTTGTCCCTCTACGGTCTTTGGCCTTGATGTCCCTTTTACCGCAGTTTTCAGAGGATTGGACCTCAGACTATTCTGATGCCTGAAACAGTAGTAACTGTTTATCTATGATATTTTGTTGCGTTCTTTAACAGCCCTCGATGAGTGAATCTAACTCAGTAGTAACTGTTTTATCTATGAGATTTTGTTGCGTTCTTTAACAGCCCTCGATGAGTGAATCTAACTCAGTAGTAACTGTTTTATCTATGAGATTTTGTTGCGTTCTTTAACAGCCCTCGATGAGTGAATCTAACTCAGTAGTAACTGTTTTATCTATGAGATTTTGTTGCGTTCTTTTACAGCCCTCGATGAGTGAATCTCCCAACAAGTCGTCCGCAGCGTTGCACGAACGTTCATTGTCGTCCCCTATCCCTGTCAGCGGAGGTGAGACAGCTGTTTAGCAGATGTGATCAGTTTTTATTTTGGAACCACTGCCGTAAAGGCTGTTTTAGCTGCCCCTGTGTTTTAACCCTTTCACCGCCAATGTCGCATTCTTGCACCACAATGATTTAACACCCAATGTCATTGAAACCCTTGAAATCAGGGTCTATTATCCAATGATATTGTGTTCCTAAATTTGAGCAGTAAGGATTGAACCCTATTCTAAATGTGTCACAAGGAATTCCCACAATATTGCAGATGAAATCTTTTCTGTAGCCAGGTAAGTTTAATGGAAGTTTTTGGCTCCAAAATGGCTGGCGGTGAAAGGGCTAATGAGCAGATTAAGTCTTGAATAAACATCCAAAATATTATGCTGGGAAAAATTTAGAATGACTTTGACAGGTCAAATGACCGCGCCACCGGAAGTAAGGGGATAACTGCCTCCTTCCGGATGGTGAGAGTAGCGGCCCTTTGCTACTTTCATTTTTCTATATGCTATGGTATGGGTTCCAGATTGAGAAAAGAATATGCCATTGTTTTGAGTGTTGGTAAGTATTAACAGGGTTCATAGGGGCCTTACCAGTCCTTATAAGTCTTGACCAATTCAAATCTCGAAGTAAGGCCTTGCAAGTGCTTACATTCACTTCAAGGTCCTTACATGTCCTGACAGCTGCCAAAAACTGCCATGAGCAGCAAGACCATACTCAAAATAGAGATAGGTCGAGAGGACGTAAAGCTTAAATTTACATACATACTAAAAATAGATCGCAGAAGCAGCACTTTTACACTTGAGAAACATCACTCAGCACCTACTCCACCTTACCCCCAGCCCCACCTTCCCGTTTCAACTGACCGCTTAGCAGACGAACGATGCACTGCGAGTTGTCAAGAGAAATTGGACTGAAATCTCGTTCTTTATCCTGGTGTCGTTTTGCGAGAAAACACATATGAGTCGTTCTATTCAAAGGTATGCCACATAAGGGTAGAAAATTGAAACATGTGTATAAATCAAACTATAGATAATAATAATTTCAATTAACATTTCCTACATTCACAAGACTGTGGGCAACCTGTATGGTTAAAAACAAGTTCATACGTGTAATATTTATTATTTTAGAGATTGAATTGTGAAAAATCAAGGTGATTTATGGCTGTCATTTTGTGACATGCAGTACGGGGGTGTTGAAATTAATAGAACAGGGAAATCATGTGCTGAAATAAAACAATGGAAGCTGTCAAAATCCGGTGTATAGTTTGTGTGTCTATGTCTACACGCTTGCATTCTACTATAAAGTCGTTTGGTTTGGTAAATAACGGACGAATTACAAACGTTACTCGATGGTATCGCACGGCGTTAGATCTGTTCTTCAAACGCGTTACTGGGTTATGCCTTTCTATGAGTTAATACAAACACCAAACTGAACTGAAATGTATATACGATGTCTGATTTAATCATCTTACCTTGTTTTAATGGATAAAATCAACTATTTTGCTTTGCAAGGAGATATCTTATGCAGAGAGCTGACGTGGTGTTAGTTTTTGTAATGCCTAACAGAAGCAAAAAACCCAGTTTTTTGGTGACCGCAGTGCAAGCTAAGCCAGTTTGCAGTTAGGTAAATCGTGGAGAAGATCACAAAAAATAACGTAACATGCCTGTTAAACTGTGTCGATGACGAAAAAGCCAGAAAGATGGAAAAATGTACGTAGTACTGCCTTTGGTGACAGAGATACCATCGAAACGACGTCATGATTGTCGCTTCAAAACCTAGGCCTGTAAATTCTAGATCTACCAACTTCGGTGCGCGTTTAAACGCGCGCAGTGTTTGTGTGTGTATATATATATATATATATGTGTGTGTGTGTGTGTCTGTGTGTGTGTGTGTGTGTGTGTGTGACAGTGTGTGAATGTGTGTGCATGCGTGTGTGTGTGTGTGTGCGCACACGCATGTGTGTGTGTCACTCTATGTATGTGTTTGTGTGCGTGTGCAACTCGCATGAGGATGAACTTGTGAGAACATGCGCGCGCGCGCGCGCGCGCGCGTGTGTGTGCGTGTGCGTGTGCGTGTGTGTGTGTGTGTGTGTGACAGTGTGTGAATGTGTGTGCGTGCGTGTGTGTGTGTGTGTGTGTGTGTGTGTGTGTGTGTGTGTGTGTGCAGTGTGTGTTAACAGTGTGTTAATGTGTGTGTGCGCGTGCATGTGTGTGCGTCACTCTATGTATGTGTTTGTGTGCGTGTGCCGCTCGCATGAGGATGAACTTGTGCGCGCGCGCGCGCGCGCGCGCGTGTGCGTGTGTGTGAATGTGTGTGCGTGCGTGTGTGTGTGTGTGCGCGCACGCATGTGTGTGTCACTCTATGTGTGTGTTTGTGTGCGTGTGCCGCTCGCATGAGGGTGAACGTGTGCGAACACGCGCGCGCGGGCGTGTATGTGTGTGTGTGTGTGTGTGTGTGTGTGAATGTGTGTGCGTGCAAGTGTGTGTGCGCGCACGCATGTGTGTGTGTGTGTGTGTGTGTGTGTCACTCTATGTATGTGTTTGTGTGCGTGTGCCGCTCGCATGAGGATGAACTTGTGCGAACACGCGCGTGTGTGTGCGTGTGTACGTGCGCGCAGCGCGCGCGTGTGTGTGTACACGCGCGCGCGTGTGTGTATGAGTGAGTGAGAGATAAGACAAAAAGAGAGAGAGGGCTGAAGTCTGAATGTTTAGGCCAAGGGCCTCACAGTCCATTCCAAACTGGGGGAAAATGGTGAGGGTTTAACGCATGCACACGATATTTTGTTGTAAACATTAATATAATATCATCACAAATTGGATGGCGGGTAGGCCTATTCATTAATCCATATAATGGAGAGAGAGACAGAGACAGAGACAGAGAGAGACAGAACAATTGTTTAATGAAATGTGTAATGGGCCATCTGTCCATGTCATGTGGGAAGTCATGTGGGAAAGGGTAACAATGAGAAAACTTCACAATTCAAAGAGATAAACATAACAAGCAGTATAAATAATAGCAGAAAATATCACATTGTTTCATTACGAATTCTAAGTGCATCAGTTACACATTAGCAAAACTAGCCTAAAAGTAGAAGGATGATTGTAATATTTTTTAGGGATCCATTGTTCTCTAAGTAGGCTTACTAAATATTTAGGGCAAATTATTACAAAATGTATTTCCGTTTCAGGCGAACCTTTGCTTAGTGGACAATCAATACCAACATTACAGAGAGAGAGAGAGAGAGCGCGCGCGCGCGCAAGCATTCAGACCACCTTTTTCATTAACAAGCGCGAAATTGCAATAGTTTGTGGCACGCGGTCTATTTTTACCACTCCAACCATGAGTCACCTCCCCTGGCTTTTCAATAATTTTAATCTGTAAACCAGAATGTTATCTCTGCACCATTTCGTAACTTTTTATATCTTTTGGAAAACATTTAAAACTATGTATCCTACTTATACTCGTCAAAAGAAGCACCGCATACTCGTCGTGTCTGTTGTAGTGTCTGTATTACGTATGTTTATTGTTTGTGGCTTAAGCCACAAACCTATAACTCACTTTGTCGTTCGGTCGGTCTGTCGGTCCAAAATTGTCGCACATTTTGACAAAATTGTCACACTTCAAATCGAGGCTACACTTCTGGCCGCTCTTTAAAATGATGTATTTTAAAAGCATACAAAATAATAAACATACGTAATAATAAACACACCTGCATGAATACAAATGTCCTATATGTGCCCTCCCAGGCCGAGAGGACGGAGAATTCCCCCCCCCCCCTCCCCCCAAAAAAAATTTAAATTTAAAAAAAAGCAGGGGGGAGAGGGGGGTGTAGGTTTAGTGGCAAACAGAGCGGCAGCCTGACCACCTTTACAGGGCATGTTACGCCTGTGTGATTTGCTTCTTTTTTGTTGTTGTGTAAAGCGTGATGAGCCTAGTACGGGGTATCACGCTATAAAAATACCCATTATTATTATTATTATTATCATCATTATTATTATTATTATTATTAATTATACTGTAATTAGTTACAACTAAAATCCGTTTTCAAGTAGAAGGTCAGGTTTGCAGCAAATCAACTCACGATGAAAATACCCATTATTATTATTATTATTATTATTATTATTATTATTATTAATTATACTGTAATTAGTTACAACTAAAATCCGCTTTCTCTTTTCAGGTTTGCAGCAAATCAACTCGCTATGAAAATACCCATTATTATTATATTTTTTTTTATTTTTATTATTATTATTATTATTATTATTATTATTATTATACTGTAATTAGTTACAACTAAAATCCGTTTTCAAGTATAAGTTTTTGCAGCACATCAACTCACTATGAAAATACCCATTATTATTATTATTATTATTATTATTATTAATTATACTGTAATTAGTTACAACTAAAATCCGTTTTCAAGTATAAGGTCAGGTTTGCAGCAAATCAACTCATTTGTTAGCTTTTGGTGTATGACGTTAGCGGTAAGGGGTAAGGCCTACTTTATCAGGGGTCATAAACTTTATGATAAAGATATATCTATCCCTTTAAATTATCACAAATTAAGCCTGAAAGTCAAATACAGACTAAAAACATACAAAATATTTGATAAGGTTGAAAATTATATTAGTCACCACAACATAAAAATTGAATGAAAAAGTACCTGCTAGTGTTACTAAAAATAGCATATATCACTTTTCCCCCTATCGTGAATAAAAAAAAGTTTTCTGATTGTTTTGAATTTTGGTACACACGTAAATGGTTCTCATGTCTGGATAATATTGTCATAGAAAATAAGGCATATGTTGCAAATTTCACGTTTTATGACTTAATGCATATATACGCAAAATTTATTAAAATAAAAATACAATAATTATGTCATAAAAAAAAAAAAAAGCAATCAATTATTTTCAAAACAGCCGCAAACACTTCCAGGTAATTAGGTTTTACAACTGTGCACACAATTTTAAGAAAATATCTTTTATAGCTTTTCAATTATCTGGTTAAACTGGCGAAAAAATACTCAATTTTTGCTAACTTTTTTTACGCAAACGGTTTTGGTGTAAATTTCTCCTCCCTCAATGCAAAATGGCATAAACTCCACGATAGAAAGAATAGCATATGGAATATCAAAAGAATATATGACATTATAAGCATTTTAGTACCAAAACAAATCAATATAACATCAAAAAGGAAAAAACTTTATTTTTGCTGTATTTTCGGTAGGTCTACCCCTAAATGAATTCCTCAACTCCTGGGGTTTAGCTTGTTCAAATTTTCATGATTATGTGTGCTGGAGATGTTTATCTTTCATGCAGTATAGTTTTTTACTTAAAAAACGCAATTTCATTTTTCACTTGTTATGTCACAAAAGCGGTATACCTTTGAACAGAACGTCTCATATATCTGTGTCAGCCATAGTTTTTGTATCTGCTTAGACATTGTTCACAATGCTGGGAAAGTTTTCCTTTCAAGATCGTTGGCTAAAAGATGAACATTATCCTTAGGCCTACAGGTCCTTACAAGGTCCTTACTTGGGGATAGCTAAAAACCCTGGATAATTAACCCTTTCACCGCCAGCCATTTTTCAGCCAAAAAATGCCATAAAAGTTTACTGTCTTGAGAAAAACAATATATCAGCAATATTAGGAATTCCTCTTTGACATGTATAACATTAGGCCTACCATTATCTCCCCAAAATGAAGACAATAGGGTATTCGAATAACAGGACCTGATTTGATGCCTTTTAGCAGCATGGGTGTGAACCTTTGTGGTGCATAAATGCGACATTGGCGGTGAAAGGGTTAAGTTAGAATAGATGGTAAGATTAATAAAAATTCTACCAGTGTCCACAAAGAGTGTTGTTTCTTGCACGCTGTTATTAACGATATTTGTGACAGTGCATGGGAAACACCCCCCCCCCCCCCCCCCCCCCCCCCCCCCCCCCCCCCCCCCCCCCCCCCCCCGACATAATGGCACTTTGGCGTAAACTGAGATTATGTGGGGTTTTTTGCAAGATGAAGCGAAGATTCCCAGTCAATACGCTAAAAACAGAATTGAGTTGTCTTCTTTACGTTTGATTTTATAGCCGTTTGAAGTTTGACATACGAAATAGATCATTTTTGCAGAAATCGGACATAAAAGACAGAATATTGCCAGAATTTTTTCCATTTACTTCATTAAAAAAACCATTCAAATAAACAAAGAAATCGTTCAAAATTGTGTTTCGTGTCGCAGGTACAGGAAGAATACATTATTTAAATAAATATGCCCTAAATAGAAAATTGGTATTTTTTTTAGGGGGGGGGGGGGGGCTGTTGACAGTATTGGGGATTTTGCTCAAAAACATTCCGAGCAACTTACGTCTGTTTTTTTCCTATTGGCCACTGCAACTAGGGTTATTAACGCCCTTGACAGTGAGAGTGAATCCCTTGTTGGTCAGTACTGAAAAGGGCATTCACTCTTGCGAAAGGCAGCCATTTAGTGGCCTCAAATAGGGTTATTGGCGAGAGTTATACCCTTGTTTGGTCAGTACTCAAGCATCTACCAAGGGCATTCACTCTAGCAAAACATGGTTGTTGCAGTGGCCAATACGCGCCATCACATTTATCAAGTTTTGTTTGGGAGGGAAGCTTTGCGACGATCAATCGGAGGCGAAGCCAGTGAAGTGATTCACACCGAGGTCTCTGCTCTCCTCTCAGATCTGGAGGACTGCGAGGGGGGCCGACAGGACTTCAGCCTCCCCAGCGATAAGGACTACATGATGGGGGGCGAGGGGGGGCGGCTGGGCCCCAACGACAATGGTGGCGGGGGGCGAATGAGGTCCTCCTCCTCTGACCGAGCCCACCGCACCTCTGATCGCTTCCACCTGCACGACTTCAACTTCCTCAAAGTGCTGGGCAAGGGAAGCTTTGGCAAGGTGAGAGATAGAGGAGAGAGAGAGAGAGAGAGAGAGAGAGAGAGCATGTCTTCAACTTCAAGGGAAGCTTTGGCAAGGTGAGAGAGTGAGAGGAGAGAGAGAGAGAGCATGTCTTCAACTTCAAGGGAAGCTTTGGCAAGGTGAGAGATAGAGGAGAGAGAGAGAGAGCATGTCTTCAACTTCAAGGGAAGCTTTGGCAAGGTGAGAGAGTGAGAGGAGAGAGAGAGAGAAAGCATGTCTTCAACTTCAAGGGAAGTTTTGGCAAGGTGAGAGAGAGAGAGAGATAGAGACACAGAGAGAGAGACAGAGAGAGAGAGAGAGACACACACAGAGAGGAGAGAGAGAGACAGAGAGGAGAGAGAGAGCATGCCTTCAACTTCCTCAAAGTGCTGGGCAAGGGAAGCTTTGGCAAGGTGAGAGAGAGAGAGGAGAGAGAGAGAGAGAGAGAGCATGTCTTCAACTTCCTCAAAGTGCTGGGCAAGGGAAGCTTTGGCAAGGTGAGAGAGAGAGGAGAGAGAGAGCATGCCTTCAACTTCCTCAAAGTGCTGGGCAAGGGAAGCTTTGGCAAGGTGAGAGAGAGAGAGAGACTTCAAACTTCAAACTTCAAATACTTTATTTTGCATGGATAAGAATTTAGGCTGGGGGCCTAGTCTTCCATTCTGTCCTTGGTTCTAAGCGTGCAGCATGTAACTAATGCTATAAACGAACATTAAGAGAGAGAGAGCATGTTTTCAACTTCCTCAAAGTGCTGGGCATGGGAAGCTTTGGCAAGGTGAGAGAGAGAGAGAGATAGACAGACAGAGTGAGACAGAGAGAGAGAGAGACACAGAGAGAGAGAGAGAGAGAGCATGTCTTCAATTTCGTCAAAGTGCTGGGCAAGGAAAGCTTTGGCAAGGTGAGGGAGAGAGAGAGAGAGCATGTCTTCAACTTCAAGAATGTTGGGGGTGAGTATTTGAGACTGAGGAATGCACAATGTGTCTGTGTGTGCATGTGAGTGTGTGTGTGTGACAGTTTGTTTGCTTTTTTCATTGTTAACTTATAAATGTAGCAAATGTCTTTGCCTGTGTTATTCATTCATTTCTTGTCAATCCATGTGCAGAGCTGATTCCAGGGCGCGGGATTGGTACAATCCCCAAAAAATCTGTTCCTTCCCGCAATAATCGGATCTAATTGCGGGCAGACGCCGTCTGCCCGCATATTTGCAGAACTACCTGCACTTTTTACCGATCGCTGCGGGAATTCCTTCGTCGTCTGCTAAATCTGTCGTCTGCACAAACCGAAAGCATCGAGCAGGAATGAATTATTTCTCGACATTTCATTGGTGCCTTTACAATGTTTGTGTAAATCAACCAATCGCGTTCATCTCGTTTTACCGACAAGAAGTTGCGAGAGTCCTACCCGCCATGTTGAATTTTCTTCAAAATGAAGCGGACAACGACGCTCTTCGACTTTAGTTTTTGTGGCGGCAAAGTAAATCCTCTGCCAAACGAGTGTGCAGAAGATGTTGCAGAAACAGCTACTGCATCAACAGTCTCGGAGAAGCAGCCCGTAGATAACGGCGCTAGTGCGAGGGAACACCGGTTCCAAGACGAATGGCTGAAGAAGTGTCCATGGCTAGCGAAGATTGAATCAGCCGCCTCCCCTCCACCCCCTCTTCCCCTCGTATCCATTGGACCTGCCCCCCTTTTTTCATTCTTAGGGGGGGAACGCCCCCATTTTTTCAAAATCCTAGAATCAGCTCTGATGTTCATGCTGAACAAAGAATCTCTTTAATTTTCTCAAAGACAATAAAAGATTTGTGAATTGTGTGTGTGTCAGGTGATGTTGGCAGAGAGGAAAGGGACGGAGGAGGTGTTTGCGGTGAAGGTGCTGAAGAAGGATGTCATTATACAGGACGACGACGTCGATTGCACCATGACAGAGAAGCGCATCCTGGCCCTGTCTGCCAAGCACCCGTTCCTCACCGCCCTCTACTGCTCATTTCAGACCAAGGTATAACACATGCACACATGCTAGCATGCACACACACACACACACACACACACACACAACGCGCGCGCGAGCATGCACACATAAACACACACACGCACGTACCATGACAGAGAAACATATCCTGGCCCTGTCCGCCAAACACCCGTTCCTCACCACCCTCTACTGCTCATTCCAGACCAAGGTATAGCACGCACATGCACACACACACACACACGCACACGCACACACACACACACACACACACACACACACACACACACACACACACAGAGAGAGTCACACACACTTTGGTACTATAAAGTGCCAAATACCAAATGTACAAATACACACACACACACAAACACAAGCACATGCATACACATGCACACACACACAAGCACCATGACCGAGAAACGTATCCTGGCCCTGTCCGCCGAACACCCGTTCCTCACCGCCCTCTACTGCTCATTTCAGACCAAGGTATAATGCATATACACACACACACACACACACACACACACACACACACACACTTTGGTTCTATAAAGTATCAAATACAAAAAAATACCAAGTGTACAAATACACACACACGCACACAACAACAACAACAGCATGCAGTATTTATTCGTCGCTGAATCTTGATAGAAATCAAATCAAGGCGCACAGACACGTTAGCATTCATAACGCATTCAAACAACGCATTCAAACAAAAATGCAATACAAAGCAAACACACACACACACACACACTTTTTAGATGGAATGGATGGGAAAATACTGAAAACCGCTTCATTTGCTATAGCAGACACTCTCACTTACATATATAACTTATGCATTGATAAAAAACAGTTTCCTCTAAAATTCAAGCAAGCAAAAGTTATACCATTACATAAAAGCGGTGATCGATCAAATCCAGCTAACTACAGACCTATATCAATATTAAGTATATTGTCTAAACCACTTGAAAAGCACATCCAAAAACATTTGAATTCTCATTTGAATCATTACGATTTAATAAATGAAAATCAGTCTGGTTTTAGACAAAATCACTCCTGCCATACTGCTCTTATACAACTAGTAGATAGATGTCTTTCAAATATCAATAACAACGAATTTACAGGTGCTTTATTCATAGATTTTGCTAAAGCGTTTGATGTTATCAACCATTCACTTTTAATTAAAAAACTTACTCATTACAACATATCTAGCAGTGCTTTGTGTTTCATTGCGTCGTTTCTTACTGATCGACAACAGCTGGTTGAAATCAATTCTGTAAGGTCAAAGTTACTCCCGATAAAGTTTGGTGTTCCCCAGGGATCAGTCTTGGGGCCACTTCTATTTTCAATCTACATTAACGACTTGCCTTTGTACATTAAATGCTGTTGTGAAATGTTTGCTGATGACACTTCATTGCAATCTAACAGTGCCAGTCCTTTTGAATTAGTAGACAATCTGCAGACCAATGTTAATAAGCTAACTGAGTGGACAGAATTGAACCACATGTCTCTTAATGCACAAAAAACAAAATGTATGTATATAACCACACGTCAAAAGCGAAAGAAGATGAACTCTCTGTTTCCTCCATTGTATGTCAAAGATAAAATAATTGAAGAAGTTTCCTCCCATAAAGTGTTAGGGGTTATCATTGATAAGGACGTATCGTGGAGTGATCACATTAATGACCTCGGTAAGCGTATCTCTAAAAGAATTTACCAGTTATCAAAAATAAAGAATTTCTTAGACCTTCATTCAAGAAAACTCTTTTTTCATGCACACATCTTACCTCTTATAAATTACGCATCCACGTTATGGGATAGTGCTAGTGAAAATAATCTAAAATACATAACTCGCTTACACAAAAGAGCTTTAAAGCTTGTCCTACTTAAGTCTACTAGTTTGACAATAATTGACTATAAACAACTAAACATCCTTCCGTTTAAAGAAAGACTTTTCTTAAACAAATGCCTATGTATGTACAACATCGTAAACGGAACAGCCCCAAATAAAATAATAAGTTCCTTTACATTAAATGAAAATCGACATACTCATAAGCTTTCATTTCCTAAGCCCCATAACGATCTGTTCAAATCCAGCTTGACATACTCTGGGGGAAACACATGGAACAACTTGCCATCATTCTTGAAATCATGTCCATCTAAACCAGCTTTTAAAAAAGCTTTAAAGAAGCACCTGGTTGATAAATTGTAATCTGGCATTATTGAGATGTATATATGCATTGATTGTTCTTATGTCTGGAAATATTCTTTTCTTCCTCCTATCTTCCCTTTCCTTCTGTTTTTGGTTTTGTTTTCCAATTGTGTGTGCAGGTGTGTGTGAGTGTGTGTGTGTGTGTGTGTGTGTGTGTGTGTGTGTGTGTGTGTGTGTGTGTGTATGTGTGTGTGTGAGTGAGCGTGTGTGTGTGAGTGAGCGTATGTGTGTGTGTGTATATGCGCACACGCGCGCATGTGTGTATGTGAGTGTTTCCTCCCCCAGCTTTCTCTCCCTCTCTCTTCCTCCCTATTCCCTTCTCTCTCTTCTGTTTGGTTCTTTGTTGTTGGTTTTTTCTTTCATTATACTGATCATAATGTTTTCTGTTTTGTGTTCCTGTAAATATGTTAAGTTCATTGATTTTTGATTGATGTGTATTTTTTTTTATGAGGGCAGGATGAAAAAAAGCTTTGTTAGCTTATTCTTTAACCCTCAATAAAGATGATTTTGACTTGACTTGACTTGACTTGACTTGACTCACACACACAGAATCCTAACTTACTTTGTCATACGCCCATTCCTTACAGCCATCTATTTCACATTTCAAACCAAGCAATGGGGAAAATAAGATACAGTGGAAATCGGCTAAGTCGAAATTGGAGGGACCAGCAGTGGGAAAAGAAGATACAGTGGAAATCGGCTAAGTCGAAATTGGAGGGACCAGCAGTGGGAAAAGAAGATACAGTGGGAATCGGCTAAGTCGAAATTGGAGGGACCAGCAGTGGGAAAAGAAGATACAGTGGAAATCGGCTAAGTCGAAATTGGAGGGACCAGCAGTGGGAAAAGAAGATACAGTGGGAATCGGCTAAGTCGAAATTGGAGGGACCAGCAGTGGGAAAATAAGATACAGTGGAAATCGGCTAAGTCGAAATTGGAGGGACCAGCAGTGGGAAAAGAAGATACAGTGGGAATCGGCTAAGTCGAAATTGGAGGGACCAGCAGTGGGAAAATAAGATACAGTGGAAATCAGTTAAGTCGAAATTGGAGGGACCAGCAGTGGGAAAATAAGATACAGTGGAAATCAGTTAAGTCGAAATTGGAGGGACCAGCAGTGGGAAAAGAAGATACAGTGGAAATCGGTTAAGTCGAAATTGGAGGGACCAAAATCTTATTTCGATATATTTTGAGTTAAAAAGGCTTTTCAGCATAAGGATTATCAAACTGGGACCCAAACATTATTGTGAGTTATCCAGTGTTTTTGAGTTACCCGCGTTTGAGTTACCAGGATTCCACTGTATGCATATAATAGATAGGATAGATATTTCAATAAAATTAATATAATTATGTATCCTAGCCCCCGTGGGGATACTGGGGCATCCATTGTGCAAATAATTCCCCCTTCCTCTGGAAATTCTGTCTTTGACTCTGCCTTTTCCCTTTGCTTACTATCATGTACTATCTTAGTGCCTTACTGATGCATTCTCCTGCCTTTGTTCTAGAAACTCGCACACATTTGTACACAATGGGTACGTATGTGTCCGTTTTCCAGTTTTCACTGGTGTCCTCGCTGCATTCAGCCGACACATTCCGATTTCGGAGGAGCTCAAAGGAGAAAACTATATGGAAGATATTTTTGGGGAAAAAAGAGCAGGGGAATGGGCCAAAAGTCAGAAAGATAGTAGATGACACAAAGCAAGGAAAAAGGCAGAGTCAGAGAGAGAGAGACAGATTAGAGGAAGTTACAAGCACAGAACTTCCATGATAGTAGATGACACAAAGCAAGGAAAAAGGCAGAGTCAAAGAGAGAGAGACAGATTAGAGGAAGTTACAAGCACAGAACTTCCATGATAGTAGATGACACAAAGCAAGGAAAAAGGCAGAGTCAAAGAGAGACAGATTAGAGGAAGTTACAAGCACAGAACTTCCAGAAGGTGGAGGAACTATTTGTACGGAAGACACCCACCCCCCCACCCACCCCGGTATCCCCACAGGGGGGACCGCGACCATCCAAAGGGATGTTTTCTTGTTCTCAGTGGGGAAGCCTGTTCACCTTTTTCTCTCACTCATGTCGGTTGCAGGAGAGGCTGTTCTTCGTGATGGAGTACGTGAACGGGGGGGACCTCATGTTCCAAATTCAGCGGGCTCGCAAGTTTGACGAGCCGCGGGCTCGATTCTACGCTGCAGAGGTGACCCTGGCCCTGATGTTTCTGCACAGGCACGGCATTATATACAGGTAGGTATGGGGCTCAAAAATGATAAAGTACCAGTTAAGTAGTGAACTGGTATTTTATCAATTCTGAACCCCATAGGTAGGAACGTTTTGTCTTTGGCTCTGGGTGCATGTGTGCTGTGGAAATAGTTTGACCAAAATGTATGCCGTCGAACCTCACTTACATGGATGCTCCTGCCTTCAGGATGTCCTGAAATTCAGGATTTTTTTTCTCCACTCCTGGATGTCCTGAAGTTCAGGATTTTTGTTCTCCACTCCTGGATGTCCTGAAGTTCAGGATTTTTGTCCACTCCTTTTTTTTTTTGCTTGGAGCTGGCGTCACTGGATTAAGAGAATTTGAGAAGATGCATTTTGCTGGTTATAGAGGTCATGAAGTTTAACCAGAAGTGAAAGTGCAACGAGAGCCTGTCAATTACATTGGAAACTGTTGTTTCCCTTCAGCTTCCAGGGGGCCAAAAAAACCTGCACTCCGCCGGGGCCTGGGCAGCCCCTGGACCCCTGCTATGCATGATATTTGAAATTTCCCAGGAGCACCCATGCACTTAGCGACCACCTCAGTATTGAGGGGAACCTCAGTATACCGGACAGTTTTTTGTCAAGTCTGTAAACATTTTTCATTCTTATTTATGACTAGGGGTGTCGCCGGTATAGCGACCACCCCGCTATTCAGGACAGTGGACAGTGATCTCGGTCGGAATACATATTAACTAGTGTGATTTACCACTCAGTATGCCGACCACCATGGTCACGGATTTTTAACAGCATAGTCCAAAACAAACAAACAAAAAAAGATTCAGGTTTTTGCTTAATCACGGGAAAGAAATTTTTAAAAAAATCCAAGGTCAAGGAAAAGTTCAGTGAAAATCAAAGGAAATACGATTGTTGCATGTTTATACAACAGTGTTAAAAATAAATTCATTCTTTACATTATGCATGTCATCGTGTGTTGCCTTTGCATGGAGTGATTCGGTATAGCGGGCACCTCACTATTACGGACAGATTTGACCGGTCTGTTGGGTGGTCGGTCTACTGAGGTTCAGTCACTGTAGTTCTCTTCATTTTATATTTTGCTACGTCTACACCCATCTTCCCACCCCCCCACCAGTCTGTAGGGTGGTCGCAAATACCGAGGTTCCACTGTATGAAGAAGCATAACATTTTATGTTTTCTCTCCTCCCCCCCCCCCCCCCCCCCATCCCCACACACAGAGATCTGAAGCTGGACAACATTCTGCTGGACGCGGAGGGGCACTGCAAAATCGCGGACTTTGGCATGTGCAAGGAGGGCATGTTCGAGGGCAAGCTGACCCAGACGTTCTGCGGCACTCCCGACTACATCGCGCCGGAGGTGAGTAGAAGCGCTGCCTGTTGAGAGTTTTGAGTGGTGGTTGCCTGTTGAGAGTTTTGAGTCGTGGTTGCCTGTTGAGAGTTTTGAGTCATGGTTGCCTGTTGAGAGTTTTGAGTCGTGGTTGCCTGTTGAGAGTTTTGAGTCATGGTTGCCTGTTGAGAGTTTTGAGTCATGGTTGCCTGTTGAGAGTTTTGAGTCGTGGTTGCCTGTTGAGAGTTTTGAGTCGTGGTTGCCTGTTGTTTTGAGTCGTGGTTGCCTGTTGATAGTTTTGAGTCGCGGCTGCCTGTTGAGAGTTTTGAGTCGTGGTTGCCTGTTGAGAGTTTTGAGTCATGGCTGCCTGTTGATAGTTTTGAGTCATGGTTGCCTGTTGAGAGTTTTGAGTCGTGGTTGCCTGTTGATAGTTTTGAGTCATGGTTGCCTGTTGAGAGTTTTGAGTCGTGGTTGCCTGTTGAGAGTTTTGAGTCGCGGCTGCCTGTTGAGAGTTTTGAGTCGTGGCTGCCTGTTGAGAGTTTGAGTCGTTGCTTGTTGAGAGTTTGAGTCGTTGTTGCCTGTTGATAGTTTTGAGTCGCGGCTGCCTGTTGAGAGTTTGAGTCGTGGTTGCCTGTTGAGAGTTTTGAGTCATGTTGCCTGTTGAGAGTTTTGAGTCATGGTTGCCTGTTGAGAGTTTTGAGTGGTGGTTGCCTGTTGAGAGTTTTGAGTCATGGTTGCCTGTTGAAAGTTTTGAGTCGCGGCTGCCTGTTGAGAGTTTGAGTCGTTGCTTGTTGAGAGTTTGAGTCGTGGTTGCCTACAAGAGCTGATGTACGATGCCTCTGTGGATTGGTGAGCCAGCCGCCTGCCCCTCTATCATAAGTGAACAATAACCATCCTGTCCTTGCCTTTTTCAGAAGCTACAAGAGTTGGAGTACAATGCCTCTGTGGATTGGTGAGCCAACCTCCTCTATCATCAGTGAACAATTTCCCTGCCTTTTTCAGATCCTACAAGAGTTGGAGTACAATGCCTCTGTGGATTGGTGAGCCAACCTCCTCTATCATCAGTGAACAATTTCCCTGCCTTTTTCAGATCCTACAAGTGTTGGAGTATGATGCTTCTGGTGAGCCAGCCGCCCCTCTATCATCAGTGAACACTAACCATCCTTTCCCTGCCTTTTTCAGATCCCACAAGAACTAGAGTACAATGCCTCTGGTGTGCCAGCCTCCCCTCTATCATCAGTGAACAATTTCCCTGCCTTTTTCAGATCCTACAAGAGTTGGAGTATGATGCTTCTGGTGAGCCAGCCGCCCCTCTATCATCAGTGAACACTAACCATCCTTTCCCTGCCTTTTTCAGATCCCACAAGAACTAGAGTACAATGCCTCTGGTGTGCCAGCCTCCCCTCTATCATCAGTGAACAATGTCCCTGCCTTTTTCAGATCCTGCAAGAGTTGGAGTATGATGCCTCTGGTGTGCCAGCCTCCCCTCTATCATCAGTGAACACTAACCATCCTTTCCCTGCCTTTTTCAGATCCCACAAGAACTAGAGTACAATGCCTCTGGTGAGCCAGCCTCCCCTCTATCATCAGTGAACACTAACCATCCTTTCCCTGCCTTTTTCAGATCCCACAAGAACTAGAGTACAATGCCTCTGGTGTGCCAGCCTCCCCTCTATCATCAGTGAACACTAACCATCCTTTCCCTGCCTTTTTCAGATCCCACAAGAACTAGAGTACAATGCCTCTGGTGTGCCAGCCTCCCCTCTATCATCAGTGAACACTAACCATCCTTTCCCTGCCTTTTTCAGATCCCACAAGAACTAGAGTACAATGCCTCTGGTGAGCCAGCCTCCCCTCTATCATCAGTGAACACTAACCATCCTTTCCCTGCCTTTTTCAGATCCCACAAGAACTAGAGTACAATGCCTCTGGTGTGCCAGCCTCCCCTCTATCATCAGTGAACACTAACCATCCTTTCCCTGCCTTTTTCAGATCCCACAAGAACTAGAGTACAATGCCTCTGGTGAGCCAGCCTCCCCTCTATCATCAGTGAACACTAACCATCCTTTCCCTGCCTTTTTCAGATCCCACAAGAACTAGAGTACAATGCCTCTGGTGTGCCAGCCTCCCCTCTATCGTCAGTGAACACTAACCATCCTTTCCCTGCCTTTTTCAGATCCCACAAGAACTAGAGTACAATGCCTCTGGTGTGCCAGCCTCCCCTCTATCGTCAGTGAACACTAACCATCCTTTCCCTGCCTTTTTCAGATCCCACAAGAACTAGAGTACAATGCCTCTGGTGTGCCAGCCTCCCCTCTATCGTCAGTGAACACTAACCATCCTTTCCCTGCCTTTTTCAGATCCCACAAGAACTAGAGTACAATGCCTCTGGTGTGCCAGCCTCCCCTCTATCATCAGTGAACAATGTCCCTGCCTTTTTCAGATCCTGCAGGAGTTGGAGTACAAAAATGCCTCTGTGGATTGGTGTGCCAGCCAGCCTCCCCTCATATCATCAGTGAACAATAACCATGCATTCCCTTGCCTTTTTCAGATCCTACAGGAGCTGGAGTACGATGCCTCTGTGGATTGGTGGGCCCTGGGCGTGCTGATGTACGAGATGATGGCGGGACAGCCGCCCTTCGAGGCTGACAACGAGGACGACCTGTTTGAGTCCATTTTGCACGACGACGTGCTGTACCCCGTGTGGCTGAGCAAAGAGGCTGTCTCGATACTGAAAGGGGTGAGAGATGAGAGAGAGAATACGAATGGTTTATCAGGGATGGGAATTGTCCGCCAAACAGCAAATTTCCGCCGAAATGACATTGCTTTTCCTCCGAACAAAGTCTGTCCGCCAAAAAAAATAAAAAATAAAAAAAAGTAACTAAATTTAGCTATTCTACTGCTGTTTTAGGGCGTCAATTACCAAAAAAAAAAGCTTCAGCGTTACCCACCCCCTGGACCCCTACTAGGGGCCTTCTGAATCCCGACCCCCGCTTTTCAGCTTTTTTTTTTACTTATCCAATTCCCATGCCTGTTTATTCAAAAGGCCTTGGCCACATTTGAAGGGGTGGAAAATATCACACGTAGCATGCGTACATGACGTATGACTAACTTAAAAGTCTTATCTCGGAGCTTAAAGACCCACCAGATCACGTGTCAAAATCACTGGGTTTCACGTGTTTTCCCTCTTATAGCTGGAAAGAAATCTTGTTTTGACCAGGTCTCACTCCCATGCAAATGCCCCCAAATTCAAACCGAAACATTTTAAAGAGCAGCCTCAATTTGAAGTTGGGGACATCTGTATGTGGGTCACAGCTCCCCAGAAAAAACCCAAGGGACTTAATCGTGGTGCGTCAGTGTATCTGTTTAAATGCGTGGTATAGAAAAACAGAAAATTGCCTAACAACATTTTCATTTCTCCAAGTGAGTATCTTAATAACTTTAAGCAAGCAAGGATTACGAACGAATTTGGCGGGAATAAACTTTTTTCTTGTATCGTTATATAATGAACAAATGAATACAACGTGAATCTCATCTTCAATGGCATTTTGACAACATTTACATAATAAGTTATGTTCATTATGTTCCCTGTAATAAAAATGGTGCTTATTCAAATCCGAAATTCCAAATCTGAATTAAGTTAAAATTCTTCTTAGATGTCTGTTTAATTTCATTGTCATGTACAAAGGATTCGAATGTAACGAATTAGCTAAACTATGCATTTCATATCTTCTACTTTCTTCCATATGTGAATGCCAATTTTACCACTGATATGCAATTAGCCCCCCCAAGAAAATATTTTTTTAAAATTGGGTAGGCGCTGCTCTTGCGGCGACATGCTCCGGGGGAGAGCAGCCCGAATTTCACAGATAAGTCTCTGTGACTAGAATATACCAAATACCAAATACCATACCAAATACCAGAAGATCGAGACTTAAAAAGAATTTTTTTGCGTGCATGTTAAAGCCCATTCCACTATTCAGTAGGAGTAGGTCGTGTTGTGCCGGCGGAATGGATGACACGAACTCGCATAGCATGCATCCTGTGCGCCAATAGCAGTCTAAACGAAGACTTTGGGCGTGGGGCAGGATAAACATCCCCCAATTGGAAGAAGAAGAACAACAACAAGGATGATCTGTTTGAGTCCATTCTACACAACGATGTCCTCCTTGGCATAAGGCTGTGTCAGACCAATTCACATAAGCTAGAACACCAAGGCTACATCAAAATGTTGTTATTTTTTTGCGTAGTTATGCGGGGATTGTCTTTTGCCATGGCGAGCTCCTAGCATAACATCATCACTCCAAAATCCTCTGAACTCGGAGTGTGGCTGGGGTAATCAAAAACGGGTCACACACGTAATGTTCTCATCCCTAAGCTGGTGCATTTGTACCACAGTGTTCAAGTGCTTCGGCTGTTGGGATGATCCCTGGAGTCTTTAAAGATACAGTGACGTGCCACGGTTAAGTCCCTTGGGTTTTTTTCTGGGTAGCTGTGACCCACATAGAAATGTCCCCATGTTCAAATTGAGGCTGCTCTTTAAAACGATGTTTCGCTTTGAATTTGGAGGCATTTGTATGGTAGTGAGACCTGGTCAAAACAAGATTTCTTTCCAGCTATAATAATAATAATAATAATAATAATAATAATAATGATCATTTCTATAGCGCCTAATCTCCCGTGGGGGCTCTAGGCGCTTCACAAAAATAATATATCTTACATGAACGGGACATTGTATCAACAAAAACAACAGCAATGACAACACGCACACAAACACACACACACACACATGCATGCACACACACACAGACACACGTACACACGCACGCACGCACACACATGCACGTACATGCACGCACACATGCGCACACTCACCCTCATTCCTCTGCTAACACAAAAAGACACACACATGGGCGCGAGCGCACGAAGTTCGGGCGCGGACGCACACAAAAATTAAAACATGTAAAACCTGTGAACAACAACAACAGCACCACTGTGTATTGCAGACCTGTTTACTCTACTCTTTTAGAGTACGGTAGTATTCCACTCAATTTGGATCTCTACTACTCTTCAAAACAGAAAATATTGCTCTTTAATTCTTGATTACCACTCATTTTCAGTGAACATTATTTGATGGTTTAACCCTTTCACCGCCAGCCATATTTCAGCCAAAAACTTTCCGTTAAATGTACCTGGGTAGAGAACAAAATCCATCTGCCGTATTGGGGATTCTTCTGTGACATAAATAAAATACGGTCTACCCTTACTTCCCAAAACTAAGACAATAGGGTCTTTGGATAATAGACCCCAATTTGATGCCTTTTAGTGACATAGGTGTTAAATCACTGTGGTGCTAAAATGCGACTTTGGCGGTGAAAGGGTTAAAGACCCCACACGTCACGTGTCAAAATCATGGTTTTCACGTGTTTTCCCTCTTATAGCTAGTAAGGAATCCTTAAGAAATCTTCCTAGCTTAAGAGGGAATGTGACACGTGACGTGTGGGGTCTTTAATGAATAAAACTTCACTTTTTGCACCCAAAACTACTCATTTCAGCTAGCCAGACTACTCAAGACTTGTGTAGGGGGTAAACAGGTCTGGTACAGTAGAACCTCCCTTATAAGACCTCCTATTATAAGACTCCCTCTCCCACATGAGACCTACTTCTCTGAGACATTGCCCTTCTTTGTAAGTATTAAAACCACTTCCCTTATAAGACCTCCTATTATAAGACTCCCACCCATATAAGATCTACTTCTCTGAGACATTGCCCTTCTTTGTAAGTATTAAAATTACCTCCCTTTAAGACCCCTCCCTTATAAGACCTCATTTTGGATGATTTTTGAAGGTCTTATAAGGGAGGTTCCACTGTACACATTTTCAGTGAACATTGTTTGATGGTTTAATGAATAAAACTACACATTTTGCACCAAAAACTACTCATTTCAGCTAGCCAGACTACTCAAGACTTGTGTAGGGGGTAAACAGGTCTGTAAACGGGTCTGGTATTGTCTTGTGCAACGCAGTTCATGACGAAGAACCCGGCCAAGCGGCTGGGCTGCGTGAAGAGCCAGGGCGCGGAGAAGGCCATCTTCGTCCACTCCTTCTTCCACCAGAAGATCGAATGGGAGGCCCTGGAGCAGCGCAGAGTCAAGCCCCCCTTCAAACCAAAAATTGTAAGTGAACGCTTTTTTTTTCTATGAATACTCCAAAACTTTTTTTCTTTTTTTTTGCTGTCCCATCTTCTGGGCCGTACAGTGGCGTTGCTCCCACGCCGCTCGTTCCGAATCCCAATTCGCAGCCACACCCCGGCTTGTTCAGGTCGCAGAATCCGTGACCAGCAGTTCAAGGGGAGCGAATCTATGTTAGGCTGTCAGGAGGCAACCAACCGAGGAGACACTGCACTGCGCTTTAGCTCCTTTTGTGTGACCTCAGGATCTTTAGGATTAAACCTACCGTATTTTTTCTTCAGACTATATGTGACCTAGCACCGTGAAAGGGACATTCAGTGTCAAGATGACCATTCCGAGAAAAGGGTTGTACTTTGTCAATTACTTGCACACCTAGAACAAAATCACCTTCTGAACCCCCACCAATCCGCTTATCGGAAATGCCATAGCAGAGACAGCCCTTCTTAAAATTGTTAACGACCTTCTTTTAGGTTTTGATGACAACAAAGTTTCTCTCTTAGCTTTGCTTGACCTCAGTGCCGCTTTCGACACTATTGATCATACCATTCTTATTCGCCGACTCAAACATTCTTTTGGCATTCATGATCTTGCTCTTTCCTGGTTTGATAGCTACTTGGCTAATCATAAGCAGACAGTTTGTGTTAGTGGCAGATACTCTGAGCCGTCCCCCCTTTTGTATGGTGTCCCACAGGGTTCTGTTCTGGGACCCATTCTTTTTGTGCTCTATGCTGCTCCTGTGTCCGATGTTATCAGTCAACATGCCTTGTCTCATGAGAGTTTTGCGGACGATACAGAAGTATATCAGTCGGCCACTCTTGCTGAAGTCGATGGGCTGGTATCGCGGACACAGGAGTGCATACTTGACCTTAAAATCTGGATGACCCACAACAAGCTGCAACTTAATGAAGAAAAAACTGAAATTATGTTAGCATGCCCAAAGAAAATGCTCAATCTTTCTACCCTTCCAGGCTCTGTCACAATCAACAACACCACTATCTCCTTCTCCTCTTCTGTCCGCAGTCTTGGTGTCACTTTGGATCAAAGTCTCTCCCTTCAGCAGCATGTGTCTAATATCTGCAGATCTGCCTATTTTGAGCTTCGTAAGATTAGTTCTGTTCGTCACTATCTCTCCACTGATGCCACAAAAACCTTGGTCTGTGCATTTGTCCTCTCGAGAATAGATTATTGCAACTCTCTTCTTGCTGGCCTTCCAAAATACCTTCTCAACAAACTCCAAAGAATCCAAAATAATGCTGCACGACTAATCCTTAAGTCCTCCAAGTTTGAACATGTTTCTCCCCTTCTGCACTCTCTGCACTGGTTGCCAATCTCCAGCAGGATCAACTACAAGCTTTCTGCTCTTACCTTTGCTGTCATTTCTGGCTCTGCTCCTACTTACCTGTCTGATCTACTTCATACTTACATTCCATCTCGTCAGCTTCGTTCTTCTTCTGATTCTCGTATTCTACAGCCTCCCTCAATTAAAACGAAAACTTATGGCGAGAGATCCTTTTCTTTTCAGGCCCCAGCTACTTGGAACAAACTCCCTCTGTCTCTCAGACATTCCAACTCCCTGTCAGTTTTCAAAACCAACCTGAAAACCCATCTATTCTCTGAACACTACTGTCCACCATGATCGGATTGTGAGAATGAAAGCGTGTGTGGATGATGAATGGCATGGGAAAGTTGGGAGACAGAAAGTGTGTGTGTGCATGCGCGCGCTGGCATGTGCTTATGCACGTGTGTGGAGATGTGTGTGTGTTTGTGTCTGTGTGTATGTACGAACGTACGTACGTATGTATGTATGTATGTACTGTATGTATGTGTGCATGCGCGTGTAAATGATATGCTATGTTCGTCAGTGTGTGTGCTTGTGTGCGTGCGGGCATGGGTATTGATGTGATTTGATTAAATGTATTTTTTGTAAAGCGCCATGAGCAGCTAGCCTGGAATGTGCGCTATATAAGTTTTCTTCATTATTATCATTATTCATTACGATTAGAAGTGACAGTGAAAGATTAAAATTCCTGGGATTACCTTCTCTGAAGGGAAGAAGAGTCAGGGGAGACCTTATACAAGTATATAAAATAATGAATAATATTGATGACATAGACTTTAACAACCTTTTTATTAAAAGTATCACAAACATGACACGAAATAGTACAGAGAAGTTATTTTTAAGACGATCAGTTACTAACATTCGCAAGTTTTACTTTTCTAACCAAGTTGTTCAATACTTGTCAACTAACATTAAGGCTGCACCTAGCATAAATATATTCAAAAATCTTCTGGACAAAGACAATGATGTCAAATTTTTATAAAACTTTCGATGAATTAAAAAAAGAAAGAAAAAAAAAGTCCATTCAGTGAAAATGGTGTTTTGCATCCTCTCGGTCATAGACACATATGGGACATTTGTAAATACAAAGATGGTGGGAACAATGCTGGCTGCAATGCCCGGAGGCAGTGCAACATCAGTAAAGTCCCGAGCTTTTAACAATATAGGTGTAGCGGTAACCACGCCTCGGCTAAACCTCATCGGCTATGGTACTGCCACATTAAATAATTTATTAAAAAAAAAAGAAAAAAAAGTCCATTCCATATTTTTGTTAAGCTGTAGAAAGCAAGCCACCTTGAAACAAATCAAAGTCACAAACGAGAAAGGGTGTAAAAGGGCCGCGAGGCCCACTTCTAGCCCTAATTACTACTACTACTACTACTACTAGAAACTTCAGACAGTTCTCTTCCACATGACATAAGAACCTTGCGTATATAACTTTTTTCCGTTTTAGAGTTATGAGCAATTAAAATTGGTAGGGTGGCTGTCAGCTATTTTGAGAAATCACAGTCTGAAGGTTAGCCTAGCTGAAGAAAATGCATTGACCTACTCATTTTAAAGCGCTTTTTGGAGTATTTATAGACCATAACAAGGATTGTCCTTTATGAATATGAAAGATGGGTTGTTAGAGAGCATGAAAATACTCAAAACTCGGAACGAGCGGCGTGGGAGCAACGCCAATGTACAGCCCAGAAGATGGGACAGCAAAAAAAATAAAAATAAATAAAAAATCGCCTTATAGTTAGAAAAATATGAGACCAGACTGAAACTCATCAAAGTACCGTAAAATGTGGACTATAAGCCGCTAATTTTCCCCAAAACTTTGGCCCATGCGGCTTATAGACTGACGCAGCTTATCTGTGGATAATTTTTTTCAATTCTACATTTATCAGTATGATTAAATCTGTTTCTGGCCACATTCTTCAGCCTATTTTGAGCTTCTTTAGACTCAAAACTGGTTTTGGTAATCAATAGATTCAAATCTCATGTTTAACCCTTTCGCCGCCAGCCATTTTTCAGCCAAATAATACCATTAAACTTAGCTGGGTACAGAAAAAAAACAATCTGCAATATTGCTAATTCCTCTGGGACATATATACCATTAGGCCTATCCTTACCTCCCGAAATTAAGAAAACAGGGTATTTGGATAACAGGCCCTGATGTTATGCCTTTTAGTAACATGGGTGTTAAACCATTGTGGTGCTAAAATGCGACATTGGCGGTGAAAGGGTTAAGGTGTCTGAGAACAACATTAAATACCTATGTTCTAATATGAGAATTTCTATATATTTGTGTTGGTTTGTGCACATACAATTTTCTCTGCGGCTTATATGTGAATACATACCTAATATTTTGTCAATGGAAGTTCAGTTTAACGTTGCGTATCGGCTTTCGCCATGTACGACGGGCTGAACAAACCAACCAGGGTATAAACAAAAATTTATGTTCCTGAATCACTGTCTTAGCCAAAAGGCGGAGAAGCGATCAGAATTTTAATTTTGTCAATTTAAGGGATGCGGCTTATATACAGGTGCGTCTTATAGTCCAGTTTTTATGGTGGTATTTTAAAAAAAATCCCCATGCCCTATTACAGCCATATATCACCTGTAGGATTTAACCTACTGTTCAGTGTGAGACCACGCTGAAACTGACATGTGCTTTGGGATCAGACGCAACCTCCGCAGTTATTGTTCTTTGCATTTCCCTAGTTTCTCAAGAGTAATTCAATTTATTAAGAACATTTATATGGCGCTTATATCATCAAATATCTAAGCACTTTACAATTTTGCTTAAGGATATATATTTAAAAACATACATGGACAAACGTTTCCCCACCCCCCGCCACCCCTCTCATTATTGAACGCAAACACACCAAAAGATGAAAACAAGAACTTAAGCACCATGACATAACAACGTAGTGTAAAACACACACAGTGACACACGCACACGCACACGCGCACACACACACACACACACACACACACACACACATAACCAATTTTAGTATAAACAAAATTCATAATCCTTAGCAACACAATTTACAAACATTACAAAATGATATGATTAAAAGTAAGGTTTTCTTATAAAGATTTATTAAAAGATATAATCAAAAAGATAGAACCCCCCCTCGCTTGTCCCGCACAAACATAGGCCGACACGCACGCGTAGAAGTAGATCAGCAATTTAAGTAAAACTTCATAAACGTTGCAAAACACAATTTTACAAAAAATGACAAACATCTAAATAGTTCTTTGAAATTGTTCTTAGTTATTGTTCTTAGGGTGACTGACTCAAAGGGACGCAATGATAGTCGTGTGACTAGATGTCATCATATCCCCCTTTTTTGGGGGGAGGGGGGGAGGGATGATGAAACACAAGATGAGAAAGAAGTTCTGACCTGTTGTAGGAGACATTGGAGGAAGCTTGCGAACGTAACGCGTTCTTCTTCAGCCTTGTTGATAGGTGACAGCAGGGCTCCCAATCGTCCCGCAAAACAAGGGGTGCCAGGGACTCCTTCACTTAGTCTTATAGTATATAGGGTCCTGGAGGCGGGATAGAGGGTCCCAGTGGCATTGCGAATGCTAAAAAGAATTTTTCTATACATCCCTGGGACCCTCTGCACATTCTTTTAGAGGGTCCTTTAGAATTTGAGCGCTTCATAGACCCCTGGGTGAGTCAACTTCAACTTTCAACTTCCTTTCTTCTCTCTGTCTCAGAAATCTAGGGTGGACGCCAACAACTTTGACCGTGACTTCACATCAGAGGAGCCGACCTTGACCCCTATAGAGGTCGCGGTAGTCAAGGCCATCAACCAGGAGGAGTTCCGTGGCTTCTCCTTCGTCAACCCCGACTACGGAAAACTCCAGATGGAGGCTGCAGGTGGCGCCCTCTGAGCTACTCCGCCCAAAAAACTGGGAGAGCCTCCTGTTGTTGTCGTGTTTTTTTAATGACGATTCTTCCTTTCTAGTTTTTAGTGGTGGGGTGGGTTTTTTGGGGGGTGGGGTTTGTGTGGGTTTTTTTTTTGCGTCCTTTGAGCTAGTCTGCAAAACAGAGCGTTTATTCTATGATTCTTCCTCTCCGGTTGGTAGTTTTTTTGTGGTGGGGTTTTTTTTTTTGGGGGGGGGGGGGGGGGTTTGTGCGTTCTCTAAGCAAGTCCACAAAAACTGAGCTTGTTCCATCATTCTTGCTCTTTAGTTGTTAAAGGGTTGGTTGGGGGTTTTGGTGGGTTTTTTTAATGCGTCCTTTGAGCTAGTCCGCAAAACAGAGCGTTTATTCCATGATTCTTCCTCTCCGGTTGGTACATTTTTGTTCTTTTTTTTTGTTCTTTGCGTTCTCTAAGCGAGTCCACAAAAACTGAGCTTGTTCCATCATTCTTGCTCTTTAGTTGTTAAAGTGTTTTTTTGAAAGGCGAAGTTTTTTTCTCCTGGAGGAGCCGACCTTGACCCCTATAGAGGTCGCGGTGGTCAAGGCCATCAACCAGGAGGAGTTTCGTGGCTTCTCCTTCGTCCACCCCGACTACGGAAAACTCCAGATGGAGGCTGCAGGTGGCGCCCTCTGAGCTACTCCGCAAAAAAACTGGGAGAGCCTCCTGTTGTTGTCGTGGTTGTTTTTTTTTATGACGATTCTTCCTTTCTAGTTTTTAGGGGTTCTTGGTGTTGTTGGGGTTTGTTTTTTTTTGGGGGGGGGTTGCGTCCTTTGAGAACTAGTCCACAAATCAGAGCGTTTATACTATGATTGGTCCTCTCCGGTTAGTAGTTTTTTTTCGTGTTGGTTTTTGTTTTTTGTTTTTTTCTCTTTGCGTTCTCTAAGCAAGTCCACAAAAAAACTGAGCTTGTTCCATCATTCTTGGTCTTTAGTTGTTAAAGGGTTGGGTGGTGTTTTTTTAATTTATTCTTTTCACATCCTCTGAGCAAGTCTAATAAACTTGAGAGAGTTTGATGATGATTCTTCCTCTCTTCACTGTTAAGAGATTCGGGTTTGGTTGGTTTTGGGCTCACTCGTGTCAATGAAGTGAGTATGCTTGGGGTTTGTTGGGGTGGGTTTTTGGGGGGGGGCGGGGCTCATACTAATGAAATGAGTCTCTCTATATATATTTTTGTTCTTCTTTTCCATGTCGAGGGCTGCCTGCCAGAACAGTGTATCTCAAAAGGAATAAAGAACACAATGTTTTGTTCTTTTCCATGTCGGGCTGGCTGCCTGCCAGAACAGTCTATCTCAAAAGGAATGAAGAACACAAATTTTTGTGTGTTCTTCTTTTCCATGTTGAAGTCTGCCTGCCAGAACAGTCTATCTCGAAAGGAATGAAGAACACAGATTTCTGTTCTTCTTTTCCATGTTGAAGTCTGCCTGCCAGAACAGTCTATCTCAAAAGGAATAAAGAACAGATTTCTGTTCTTCTTTTCCATGTTGAAGTCTGCCTGCCAGAACAGTCTATCTCAAAAGGAATAAAGAACAGATTTCTGTTCTTCTTTTCCATGTTGAAGTCTGCCTGCCAGAACAGTATCTCAAAAGGAATGAAGAACACAGATTTTTCTTTGTTCTTCTTTTCCATGTTGAAGTCTGCCTGCCAGAACAGTCTATCTCGAAAGGAATGAAGAACACATATTTCTGTTAGTTCTTCTTTTCTATGTCGAGGGCTGCCTGCCAGAACAGTCTATCTCGAAAGGAATAAAGAACACAGATTTGTGTTTGTTCTTCTTTTCCATGCTGAAGTCTGCCTGCCAGAACAGTCTATCTCGAAAGGAATAAAGAACACAGATTTGTGTTTGTTCTTCTTTTCCATGTTGAAGTCTGCCTGCCAGAACAGTCTATCTCGAAAGGAATGAAGAACACAGATTTGTGTTTGTTCTTCTTTTCCATGTCGACATTGTCTGCCTGCCAGAACAGTCTATCTCGAAAGGAATGAAGAACACAGATAGACTGTTATTGCTGTCATTTCCCCCTCTCTTCCGGATGTGCATCGTCAGGGCTAGGAGTGACCTTTTCAGCGGCTAGAGAATGACGGTGATTTGAAACGTTTCAAGCTTTCCTTTTTTTCTTTTGTTTTAAACCAAAAGTCAAAGCACTTTTCCATGTGATTGCTGCAATCCCTCCCCCCCCCTCCCCCCCCCCCCCCCCCCCCCCCTCCCCCCCCCCCCCCCCCCCCCCCTTGTTCTGTCTAGATGTGTGTCATCAGAACTCCCGATTGATTGCAGTGCTAGGGCAAGAAGGATGATACGAAACGTTTTAGGCGTAAAAAAGTGTCTTTTTTTTTTCTCCCTTTTGAGGGTTTCTTTTTTTTCCGTATTGTTCAACCCTAACTACTGTATCTTCACTTCACGGTTTTGCTTTCCAGCGTTTTCATGCGATGGGAGGAAGAGAGCGGTGAGAAACATTTTCAGTGATATGGTTTTTTTTGTTTTTGGGTGGAGACGCGATTCGGTTTCTTCTTGTTTCTTCTAGCTCAGATCTGGAAGGAGGCGGATATCCCGGATATCCCAACCACCACCAGCCCATCCTGTGTATTTTGATCATGGCCCCTGTTCCCACAATACCTTGGTGTTTCCATGACAACCATCTAACGCCGATCTCTGGTGGGCTCGTTTGACTGTGACATCGTTCAATCAATATTGCTACTGCCGACAGCTGGCGCGTATGTCAGCTGTCCTGGATTGGTATGTGAGTGTGTGTGTGGTGTGCCTGTGTGTGTATGTGTGTAATGAATATTATAAAGAACATTCATCCAAGGTGTTTGTGCTGTTTTACAAAGACATCTGATGAAAGACTGTCAATTATTTAGTGTTCGGTTCCTGATGAGGGGTGCAATTTTTACTAGGAAAATGGCAACAACAATCAGAAGAGAGAGAGAGAAAGTCTGTGTCTGTGTGTGTGTGTGTGTGTGAAAGAGAGAGAGAGAAAGAGAAATGGGGGAGGGTTGATATTTATTCATTTTATATTGTTGTATGTCACCGAAAAAAAGGTTATGGTGTTTGAAAGCAAGCTTTACACTGCCTCTTTTGTTGTTTTATTTATATTTTATTGGTGTGTTGTGTGTGTGTGTGTGTGTGAGAGAGAAATAGATTTTAATTGAGGCTTTATGGGATTAATTCAAGGAGATAATAGGATCAGATATATTTTTTTCCGAAAACCCTTTCCAGTCGGTCTCTGTCTACCACAGTAGTCTTCTTCTTCTTCGATCGCTCAGACAGTTTCCTGTCAATAATGAGCGCAGATGTGTCATGCTGCCGTTATGCGCCTAACTAAGAAATAGTTAGGCCCAGCAAGTCCAACTTCGGCTGGAGGAAATCTTTTTGAAAGAGTTTCATGAAAAAAGGGCTAGGAGAATGGACCCAGGTAAGGCAGAAAGATAGTAGATGACAGCAAGCAAAGGGAAAAGGCAGAGTCAAAGAGAGTGGCAGATTAGACGAAGTTACAAGCACAGAACTTCCAGAAGGTGGGGGAACTATTTCTACGAAAGGCACCCCGGTATCCCCACGGGGGGGGGGGGTCCACAGTAGTCTACCAGCAAAAGTTAGGGTATAGGTATAGCTTAAGAGTTTGTTTTTGCTTGCTTTTTTTAAGTTTTGTTTTTATTGTTGTACCAGAGTTCTTGTCTGATTGGGTTTTTTCCCAAAAAACATTCAGTAATCAAGCCAGAAGTAAAAAAAATAACAGTATTATTAGTCACGGAAATGCTAATAACAATAAGGATGAAATGAAAATAATTGTATTCAGAAGCTGGGCGCTCTAAATGCGTTTAAGTAACTTGATGTGTTGGTTCTCAGTAGCTGCTAATGTTTTCTTATATGGCTGGTACCCACGTGTCGTCATATCCGGCCACAAGGAGCGCCATATTATGGGAGACCGCCATCTTAGTCATTAACTTTTTTTGAAAAATGCCAGATCGATGCTGCATATTTGGCTGTTCTAATTCGAAACTTATTTAAACTGTATTTATAACATCTGGATGTTTTCTTTACACATTTAGACAACATTTTCACTTTGTTTACACACAAATAAGGACTAAGATGGCGACACTTAGGTCGAGATGCGCACGCAGGTGGGGGGGAGCCATTGCCTTTTCATTTTTGTGTTGGATTTTTTTTTTTTTGGGGGGGGGGTGTGTTTTTAGTTGTTTGCTGTTTAAGTTTTTGCGCTCCCAAGGTGTATTTAACTATTTTCTTTCTTTTTTTTAACTATTTTTTTCTTCTATTCGTTTTGAAACTTGTGTTCGAAAAAATAACCGCCATTTAAATTAGTGCGAATGTATTATGTATTTTCCACGTACATAATTGTAACAAAGGATAATTATATTATTTTATATAATTTTAAGAATGTGAGTCCTAACACATTTTCCTGAAAGATTTATTTTTAGAAACACACAGAGACTCTTACCTTGTTTTGGGGGGGTTTTGCAGCTCACCTTAAAAGTGAAGGCAGTCGCGCTGTTAACTGCTTGCTTGACTGTGTGTATCTTGTTTGAACCTCCCTTATAAGACCTCCCATTATAAGACTCCCTCCCACATAAGACCTACTTCTCTGAGACATTGCCCTTCTTTGTAAGTATTAGAATTACCTCCCTTACAAGACCCCTCCCTTATAAGACCTCATTTGGGGTGATTTATGAAGGTCTTATAAGGGAGGTTCCAATGTATCACCACAGCTCATACAGTAGAACCTCCCTTATAAGACCTTCAAAAAATCGTGGATGAAATTCTGCTTAACGTCCTCCAGTCTGGAACAGACTACATATGGGACATTAGCAGATATAAAGATGGTGAGAACAATACTGGAGGCAGTGCAACACCAGGAAAGTCCCGAATTTTTAACAATGCAGATGTGTGTTAAGCACGACTAATTCCAAAATCATCCAAAATGAGGTCTTATAAGGGAGGGGTCTTATTATAAGGGAGGTAATTTTAATACTTACAAAGAAGGGCAATGTCTCCGAGAAGTAGGTCTTATGTGGGAGGGAGATTGTGTGAAATTCTGCTTAACGTCCTCCGGTCTGGAACAGACACATATGGGACATTAATAGATATAAAGATGGTGGGAATGATCCTGGACACAATGCCCGGAGGCAGTGCAACACCAGGAAAGTCCCGGATTTTTAACAATGCAGATGTGTGTTAAGCACGACTAATTCAAAAATCATCCAAAATGAGGTCTTATAAGGGAGGTCTTAATATAAGGGAGGTAATTTTAATACTTACAAAGTAGGGCAATGTCTCAGAGAAGTAGGTCTTATACAAGAAAATAACGAAACACAAACGCTCATATTCGCGTTTGCAGTGAATTTTCAAGCGTCTTACACACTTTTCTTCAGGCCCTATTGTAGTAGGTCTTATGTGGGAGGGAGATCTATAATGGGAGGTCTTATAAGGGAGGTAAGGTTCCTTTGTAGCAAAGAAATTGGGGACGGGACAGGTTGAACGAGCGAAATGTTTTATCAATTTTGTATCGATGTCGACAAAAAAATACAGTCCCTTGTTCCCTTTAGACTAGTTGGTAAAGGTAAAGATCCGCCCCCCCCTCCTCCATTTCTCAGTTGTTTCCATTTTTCCGTTCTTACCTTTCTTACTGCAGATTGAGTACTTCATCCTCATCATTTGCTATATTTAACACTAATTTTCATTCATTTACATAATGAAACACATGCATTCGATAATAGTACAAGATAAAGGCAAGACGGAAAAACGCAATGAACCAGGACTGTGACAAATGCCGCGGTGTACTGCACTTCATAGAGGGGGGGGGGGGGGGGGGGGGTCCTATTAGATAATGGCCTTTATCATGAGTGCGATTAATTATTCAAGAAAGATAATTAGCTGAAAAGGTTAATAAAATACAGCTTAATGTTTGGTGAGAAAGGCAAGTGTGAAAATACTTTGAGAGCCGAGAAATGTAGGGGGGGGTGGCACATCTTGACCTTTACCAACTAGTTCAACAGCAGAGCCAACCACGTCTTTCCACTTGCGTCTATGTTTTCTGCACAGCGTTATGTAAGTTTTCTGCTACTTTTGTGCTTGTTTGGTTTTTATTTTATTTTCTTCCCAGCCTTAGAAATGTCCTTTTCAGCTACTTTCATCTTTCCGTAAGTAAACATTGTGTTCTGCTGACTCGATTTTTGTCGACGTCTTCTCTTTTTCATAGTTTGTCAGGAACAAACAATTTCACACAAGGTTATCAAGACTTCCAAAATAATCGCCATTATCGTGTCACACAAGACAAACCTCTATTTTAAGACTTCCAAAAATGTCCGGAAAAATCGGTCGTAAATTGGAGGGGTCGTGTTGTATGTGTTGTTGTTCTTTTTTTTATATGGGAAGAATAAGGTTTTAAGGCATTTATCTGATTGACTGGTTTAATGAGCGACTTAGCAGGCTCTTTTGCCCACCAGGTGGCATAACGCTCGAGTGGGGCTAATCCTCTCTATTTTCTTAGTTGGGGATAAAGAGAGAGAGAGATAGGGAGGAGTCCAACCCTCTCTCTCTCTCTCTCTCTCACTACGCCCAACTAAGAATATAGCGTGATAAGCCTCACTCGAGCGTTATGCCCCCTGGCGGGCAAATAATCGCCATAAGTCGACCATTTAAAGTCTGTTCACACAACGGTGATATTAGACTTACTTAACTGACGCCTCTTCTTTTATTTGTTGAATTAGGCTTCAGAGAAAGCAGACTGTGATGGTTGGATATCCGCAGATCTCTTGGATTCAGTGTTAATATTGTTGAATCTTTTTAACTTTATTTGTATTCAGTGTTCTACAAATCTGCTTGAAGATCAAGCCAGGTTGTCTTTTTCAATAGAAGTGGTGAATGTCGCTGAGATATGCATGAGTTTTTATTAGTTATCAGCAGTGTATGTTTAAGAACTGGGTTTTTTTAATAAATGAAAGAGATTTATTTTTAGTCTAGATGTGATTGGAGTCATTTACAAATACTGTTCAATCGTATTTCTGATCTGTTCAGTTTGAAATATAAAGAATATGGTAATGAAATAAACAATTTGCTTTGGTTTTGTAATTTAAAAAAAAATTATTTGATTGATTGTTTTATATGTCTCCTTTATTGTTTTTAAGCAGGGGGTTAATAATGATTGTATTCATTTGACTCTTTTATACACCACTTTGGTGTGGGGGTTTTTACACACAGCTTTTTGTTCTTAGAAACGGTTTGAACTTCAAGGCGATGGGTTGCATTTGTTATAACTCTTGTAGCCTTGAAGTGAATGTCCACGTCTTGATTACAGATTAGTACCCTTTACAGAAAATAGTCATGGATTTCTCGATAAATAGAGCGGGATGGCTTACGTTTCCAGCACTGTCTGGAATTATGTGCTATAGGGTACAATGATGGAAGCGTTATGTTGTGAATGGTACTATATTTTTTATTCTTTTCAGGTTTTTCTACGTTGTTAGTATTCATGGATTTGTGTTTTATTACGCGTGGTCGAACTTTAAGCGGTGACAGTCCTGAGATAACCAACCGTAGCTGTTGACGGGACTATAACAGACTAACTAACTAACTAATCATGGATTCTGGTTTTGTAGGTTAGCTTCTAATCACAGTGTTTTTTGTTTTTTTGAAGAGCTCGTGCAAAACTCCTTACTTGTTTTACTCCGTGTTTGCTTTTATGAGTTTTGATCATAGTTTTTATTTTTTATTTTTTTATTTATTTATCGTGTACCACTGTGTTTAAAGGCTGTTTTAGTTGCCCTGGTGCTTTGCCCGTCGAAGGTTGGAAAAAAATAAACCGAAATATTGCTATCTTATTAAGGTTTTTTTAATTTTTTATATTGATCATCATGGATTTATGGAGTTTGGTCAATCAAGGTCACAAAAAGTTGAGTATTATCGATTTATTGGCAGGGCATGACATAAGGTCTGGAAGATTCATGGGTGCTACTCTTTAATTTTTACACTGATTTCAGTATTTTTAATTTTACCAGAAACTGAACTTCAGGTTTTTTTAATTCATAAAACGAAACAGAAATTGACCACAAGCAATTTGGGGCGTTTTGAACTTGGTTGTTCTATCTTGGAAGTTTACAAAGGCAATGTAATAATTTTACAAGGCTTATTTATCAGACTCAAACTGTCCTTGTCTATCATTTTAACTGTCTGTCTGTCTCGTTATCTCTCTCTCTTAACTTGCCCCCCTGAATGTTCTGACGGGGCTCTGCCCCTGTACCCTGCCGGGGCCATGGGTCCCTGGACCCCTGCCTTTCAGTTTTGTTTCATTTGGGGGAGTTGCACCCATGAAGATGTGTAGGGAGGTTTGGTAGTATGTGGGCGTCCTAATGCCAGTGTTTTCTTTGGGGAGTTAGCTGACCAGATAGACGCGAAAAGGGTCCTTGGCTATTCACTGTGTCTGTACATGTGATGCAAGTTCTTCTTCTTCTTCTTCTTTGATCAATCAAACAATTTCCTGTCAATTATGAGCGCAGCTGCGTTATGCGCCTAAGTAAGAAATTATTAGGCCCAGCATGTCCGACTTCGGCTGGAGGAAATCTTTTTGAAAGTGTTTATTGAAAAAAGGCAGGAGAATGGACCGGGTAAGGCAGAAAGACAGTAGATGACAGTAAGCAAAAGGAAAAAGCAGAGTCAAAGAGAGTGACAGATTAGAGGAAGTTACAAGCACAGAACTTCAAAGAAGAAACGACGTTGGTGGGCGAGATACAATGGCTGGCTGATTCCAGCTGGTAAATCTGCTCGTTTTATTTAGAAGAATCTGACGCAAAAGGTAGGTAACAGCTATAGGCTTTGCAGTCTGTGCTTATTGATGTTCTAAAACCATGCTGTGGCGTTTATCAGAGCGTTTTTTTTGCATCCGGAGAGAGCGCATTGGTGCAACATTTCCTGGTGTACAAGGATTTCCTGTTTTTGAATTTTACCAGAAAAGGAAGTTCCTTTTTTTTAAAAGTTTGACAAACAAGATCTTTGTGTGTCTACTGTATTTTTCAAACACTTTAAAATAAGCATTTGTATACATTGTAGAAAAAGCGAACTAAAATACCTTCATAAATCAATTTTTTGCTTCAGCTGCAGGGGGACATTACCCCTGGACCCCGGCCTTTCACTTTGTTTTTTTCATTTTGTGTAGTTGTACCCATGCAGAGAGAGAGAGCGTTTGAATTCCCTTTTAAGATCAGACCGCCAGTAACAACGCTGAAACAAACGCCGGTCTTCTGTGTGTCCCTTTTTCTTAAAGACCCCGCACGTCACGTGTCAAAATCTCGGTGTTCACGTGTTTTCCCTCTTATAGCTAGTAAGGAATCTTAAGCATTTTCCTAGTATAAGAGGGAATGTGACACGTGACGTGCCGGGTCTTTAAGCTGGTTGAAATTTGGTGAACAGAGGTTTGTCAGCGGTGTTTTCTTGCTTTTTGTTTGTGGCACAAGCCACAAACCTATAAGTATAACTCACTTTGTCAGTTGGTCGGTCGGTCCAAAATTGTCGCACATATTGTAAAAAAGAAAGAAAAGTACAGAAAGCTTGGGCATAAACTAACATTTCAGTTGTCATATCTACAGTCCTTCGGTATGGAAAAAATTATATGCTGAACAGAGCACATGAATCTTCATTTTAAAGCGTACAAAATAATAAACATACGTAATACAGACACTGCAACAGACACGACGAGTATGCGGTGCTTCTTTCGATGAGTATAAGTAGGATAAATAGTTTTAAATGTTTTCCAAAAGATATAAAAAGTTACGAAATGGTGCAGAGATAACATTCTGGTTTACAGATTAAAATTATTAAAAAGCCAGGGGAAGCGACTCAGTGTATGTAATGATTGGAGTGGTAAAAATAGACCGCACTTCAAATCGAGGCTGCTCTTTAAAATGATGTTTCGTTTTCAATTGTCGCACGCCACAAACGATTGCGAATCCGCGCTTGTTCTTAAGCTGGTTGAAGTTTTGTGAACAGAAGTTTGTCAGCGGTTGTTTTGTTGCTTTTTTTGTTTTGTTGGTTTTCTCTTTGCTTTTTTGTTGTGTTTTTTTTGTTGGAGAATGTACTTGGAATTGTTGTTGATGATTTTTTAGATTTTTTATTCATTATTGACACTCGTTTGCTCACATATTTTGTCCTTTGGGTATTTTAGCCACGAGGACACGGGTAGATAAAGCCTCTCTGCATTGAGATCGAGATGTATAGGTTCTATTTTCAGCATTTAGAAGAATGTCAACCCTTTCACTGCCAACATTACATTTGTTGTGTGTGTGTGTGTGTGTGTGTGCCAGTTTAGTGGAGCGCCGGGATTACTGGCGCAGGGGTTTAGTGTTGCAATGAGTCCAAACAGCTGCACATGAACTGTGTGCTCACATGGTAGGGCTTTTATCATTTAATAAAATCTCCAAATCCTGAAATATGCATGTATAATAATAGAGTTTAAAGAGGAACAGAACTTCTCTCATCAATTGTTTTTCAATTAAAACTCTTCTGACATGTATTCTATATTCACTATTCTCTTTCAAGTCAGTTGGGAAGTTCATTTCGTAGACTTTTTTTTTTTGGGGGGGGGTACGCTATGTACACTATTAGAAATGATATTTGTGTATTTTGTGATGCAGATAAATAATTCAATGAAAGATGTATCATTTCTTTGAAGAAAAAATGAATTTCTGAAATATTACCACAAATTTTTTTTTTAGCCAACAAATTTACAGAATGATTGCGTTTGGGGTAACATCCTGTGGTAGAGCTTTTGGTATTTGGTACTTTATAGTCACAGAGGCGTCTGTGAAATTCGGGTTGCTCCCACCTGGAGAGAGCGTCGCAGCCAGAGGCACGCCACCCTTTTATTTTAACTATGTGTATACAATGAACAATCTGTCTTTTAAAGTTAGGATTGGTTGTAGCTGCTAAAGGGGGACAAGTAAGAAACAAGAAATAGATGAGTGAATGAGAAGTCGCATGCATGTTGTTGATAAAATCAAAGAAAACAGAAACGTGTTTACCAAAAAAAATTTCCAAACCAAATGACGACAAAAATGTCCCCATGTGCAATGTTGTTTCTATTTCCACCTGTTGAATACTCTATTGTTTTAATTTTTTTTGTTAAATCTTATTTTTTGGGTTGTTGTTGTTATTGTTATTATATTATGTTATGTTATGTTTGTAATGCCTTTATGCTGTTGTAAAGCACGATGAGCCCAATGTGGGGTATCGTGCTATATAAATATCCCCTATTATTATTATTATGTTATGTTTGAACTTTTTATCTTGTTGGAAAAGTGAAAATGAAAAGGCTTAAGTTAAGAGAATGTATGTGTAAGACAAAATTTGGAACGATTTCGAACAGGAAACTGTGTGTGTGTGTGTGTGTGTGTGTGTGTGTGAGATAAAAAAATTGACGTGTTCTGCGGGTCAATGTAACTTTTTGTTTTAAATTTAAATATTTATTATTCATATTTATCTTTCTTATTTATTTTTATGCTCTCCCCAAAGTTTTTCCGTTGTTGTACTACAACCAGAATTGGTTCTTCTGCCAACGTAGCGGATGCAGATGCCGAAAGCTTACAATCTTCCCCAGGTTGCGGCAGCTGCCGTTAAGGTTCAGCTATATCAGTAGCTCCATACCATTTGATGAAGTCTGCCTTTATTTCTACGGGAACACAAGTGATTCAATAGGACGGGAAACTTCTTCCTCCGTGTTCCCAGGCCATACGTTCACAATGTGGGAGATGGTGCATATGTATCCGGTGAAATTCAAAAACCTTGTATCCCAATAGACGATTTTAGAAGAAAAAAAATAGGGGAGAGCACTTCGTGAAAATTAGAATTGCTTACCTCCATTACTCGGTCAAATGCTATAGCAACAGTGGTGTCAAAGCTTGAAGCCACTGGATGCGAGTCAACGACTTGCAAACGTGTTTTTTTTAGAAAAATTAGGGGTGTCCACAAACTGATAGGACTTGCAAAATGTGACGTAAAAATATAAAATTACATACATTTTTAGAATAACGCATGGTGTTCTAAGTGCTGTATGTCTGCTCGAACACACGAGTCGATAGGCTACGAGAGCTGATCGTAGAGTGACTTCCCCTGTTTGACCGATTGAATTAGGCGAGAACACTCCCACACACCATGTAATTACTTCCCTTAATTATTTCCGAAGAATTCCTATTTTGGTAGTTTTGAGAAAAATTTGGAAAAAAAACTTTTAAAAATTAACCGCGTTTACCACAATTGATTAACTATGATGAATATGTTGCTCAAGACATTGCGAGTTTAGTCCAGCATTTTGTCAAAATTACTTTTTTTTTGATACTTGAAAAGAACGAGTCCTTAACTGGATCTGAATTTGGGACTTGCATGTTTTTCTTCCATTTACACCACCTCATTTACCCCAGATAGAAAGTCGTTAGAGATATACGAGCTTTTGGTGGAAGGTGGTGGGAAAAATTAGAGAACTGACTATGTATCTAACTCAACTATTTATCTAACTAAAAAATTAAAAAAATCGAGATCCAAGGTTTTTTCATTTCACCAACGATACCGTATTTTTCAGACTATAAGGCGCACCTTTGTATAAGGCGCACCCCCCAAATTTTACCCTAATTTCAGATTTTGTTACTACATTTTCTTACTATTTCATCAGTCACATTGTAAGGCGCAGGGGTCTGAGTCTTGGGGGAAAAAGTATCGCCTTATAGTCCGAAAAATATAGTAACAAAATCTGAAATTTGGGTATAATTTGGGGGGTGCGCCTTTTCATTTTGGGGAGTTGCACAGCGGCATTAGGTTTGATGTTAGCATGCAGAGCGTGATTGGTGGAATGACTCCAGTCAGTAGATTGGTTATTATTATTATTATTATTATTATAGTCCGAAAAATAAGGTAATTTTACCAGAAACTGAACTTCATGGTTTTTTAATTCATCAAAAAACCCAACCTATTTTAAATTGACCACAAGTGATTTGGGGCGTTTTGAACTTGGTGGTTCTATCTTGGAAGTTTACAAAGGCAATGTAATAAATTTTACAAGGCATATCAGACTCAAACTGTCCTTGTCTATCTCGTTATCTCTCTCTCTTAACTTACCCCCCCCCCCCCCCCCCTGAATCGTCCGACGGGGCTGTGCCCCTGTACCCTGCCGGGGCCATGGGTCCCTGGACCCCTGCCTTTCAGTCTTTTTCATTTTGGGGAGTTGCACAGCGGCATTAGGTTTGATGTTAGCATGCAGAGCGTGATTGGTGGAATGACTCCAGTCAGTAGATTGGTTATGATTATTATTATTATTATTATTATTTTTTAGCTTTGGCGAATTGTTTCACATTGATTGTATTGTTGGTTTTCAATGTGTGCATAAAACCAACAAAAAAAGGAATGCGTTCAACATGACTTTGTGGGAAATTATTTTAAAAACCGTAAGTGGTATTGTTTGTTTTATATAATTTTTAATAGCAATGTGTTTGTTTAACAGTCTAAAAAAATTATTTTCTTGGGTTTTTGGGGGGTGGTTTTTTTTCGGGGGGGGGGGGGTAATCAAGTTTTTCGCTATCGAGATCACATGACATGCAAATGCTGTTCAATGGTTTTTGCCAATTTTTCAGCGAGAATTGTGTTAAGCGATGTTGATTATTGGTAGTGTGTGTGTGTGTGTGTGTTCCACAGACGTTTTTTCTGGTTGGTGATTACAAATGTTTTGAATGTCAGGGTACCGTAAAAATAATAAAAATTCTGTACTTTTTATGATAATTGTTATGTAGACAGGTGCCATAGTAATCACAGTTTTGCAACCCGGCCCCCACCCCCTGTGTTCCCACCCACCCCTACCTTATTGTTTTACATTTTATGTAAATTTCTTATTGTTCATGTTTTTTTGCTAAAAAAAAAAAAAAATTAAAATAAATTGTGGATGTTGTTTGTGTAGAAAGATGTAGGAGAATTTTTGTTTTAAATATACCTAAACCCACCAAGAAAAGAAAACACGCACATTTCTCTCTGTGTAAGCTATTGCTAATAAAATATTAGGAGTTTGACTCTCTCTCTCTCTCTCTCTCTCTCTCTCTCTCTCTCTCTCTCTCCTATGCTTGTCTCATTTATTCTTGGAGACTCTGAAAAGGTTGCCTGTGATTGCATTTGTTGTTGTTAGTCTTATTCTTCAAATAAACAATCATATAAAATCATCAAAAGCCCAGTTGGTTGAGGAGCCCACTCAAGTTTACAGACACAAAATTAACCCCTTGACTGCCGTATAACGTATCACATACTGACTTGATGACATCTCTGATGACGTCATCAGATGAAGAGGAATAACTCTGATATTCTGGCTCTTGCTCTAACACAGTCAAGAGAGTTATACCCCCAGACCATTTTTGCCAGATTGGCTCCATCAGTTGTCCTTTTCATGTCATGATTTGTACAATGATTTTTTTTGGTCATTTTCTCTGGCAGTCAAGGGGTTAACACCGTATTGGGTAACATTTGTAAGCTGCGTTGCTTCATGCCACCAAGCATGCATGACAGTACCACAAACAAAACGCGTATGTGTAATGATAATATGTACTGTATTTTACGGACTATGAGGCGATACTTTTTTTCTAGACTGAGACCCCTGCGCCTCATAATGTGACTGATAATATAGTAAGAAACTATAATAACAAAATGTAAAATTTGGGGGGTGCGCCTTATAATCAGGTGCGCCTTGTAGTCCGTAAGATATGGTAATCAGACTCAAGAGCACGCGCATGCATGCACACACACATACAGACACACACACTCAAACACAAAACACACACACACACAGTCAAACAAATAAGAGCAATCAAATGCCAAACAGAAAAAGGAAAATTGCATGTGTTACGCCCAATCCGTGAAATTGACTTGCCCAGTTCTTGAACTAGCCACTTTAAAACTTAGCTGTTTAGAAAATCACTATGAATAATAAAGAAAATAGTTTCGTTCATTGACACACGGAGATCAACAATTGGTTCTAAGGAAAGAGAAACCACGTTTGTAGGTGAGGTTTAAAGTCTTTTATTCAGACTCATTTTGATAAAACGTTTGATACAACATGTGGCTCAGGCATGCCCCAGAGTAGCATCTGGTGGAGTTGGGGGGGGGGGGGGGGGGGGGGGGGGGGGGGGAGCAGGATGGGGGTGAAAATACAATGCAGAAAAATATGGTACTGTTGAATCAACCTTAATCGATACGTGTGTGACTGGAAATTGAAAAATGTGATATACATTGTCCATTTAATGAAATAGGCAATTTCACGGATTGGGCGTAACATATGCATTAATTAGAAACTAGATCGAGCAGCCAGCAGTTATGTCCCCGGTTTATGTTTCATCTCACGCAATTCTTCGTTGGATGCTTTGCACTCCACACCTAAGGTTAAAAAGAAGGTCATTTACTATTTTTAGCTATTACGCTACCACATATTATTTTAAATAGAACATTGTTTATATGAGGAAACAGAAGCGAAATGTGTGACTCACACACACACACGCGCACATACACACATATATACTCCCCATCTTACTTTTATAGACTTGAGGACAACATGGTTTTGACTGAGGACAACATCCCCCTAAGTCGGAGTGTGGCTGCCCACATGGCGGGGTAATCAAAAACGGTCGCACGCGTAATGTTCTCATCCCTAGCTGGTGCATTTGTACCATAATATTCAAGTGCTTCGGCTGTTGGGATGATCCCTGGAGTCTTTTAGCCAGGGTAGGACAACTGAGGACGACAGTCTTTTTTATGTGTGAGAGAGAGAGATAGAATTTTAATCACAAGAACATTCTTTAAAGACCCCCCCCCCCACATCACGTGTCACATTCCCTCTTATGCTTGGAAGATTTCTTACCAGCTATAAGAGGGAAAACACGTGAAAAACCATGATTTTGACATGTGACGTGGTGGGTCTTTAAAACGTGTGAGATCTTACCGATGTTGTTTACTGAATAATGAGAGTGAGAGGAGGGTGTTGGGAGGTGTATTTATGTTCACTTTCAGCATGTTTTGTTCAGTGTGTTATGCAATAGGATTTTGTCGGTTGCAGTGTGTCTTCTTCTTCTTCTTCTTCTTCTTTCATAAAGTATCCTTCTTCAACTTTTGTGAAGACTCTGATACTAAAATCAGAGTCTTGTCGCGCGATGATTTGTTGTCAAGTATTGATAACTGTTTGAATCAAGGTATGAGTATAAAGGGCTTCACACACTAGCGTCAAGATCTCGAGATCGCGGCGATTTTTTGCTGCAAGGCGCAGTTTGATGCGCCACTTGCGTGTGAGAGATTCGCGGCGCGGCAGGATTTTTTATGCGTAACTGCGCAATTTTTTGTTGCTCGAGAATAGAAACGGCTCTAATTTTGATGCTCAAGAACGCAGAGATCGTGAAACTAGCCAATCACAACGGACGGAAGGACCATAACTCTGATTGAAGAAAAAAAAAAGGGCAGACTTGCTCGAACCCGAAATAAAGCGTCTGACGCTAGAGTAATCTTTCCTTGCTTTCCAAATAAGGAAGTTCGCGCGACAAGAGGCGAAGCGACAAGAGTCGTGTGTGAGAACACCACTGCCTCGCTACAATGTGTGCTGTGATGCAGGCGTCAACGCGTCAAGGCGTTGCTCTGAGAAACAATTGACGCCTGATGCTAGTGTGCGAAGGCCTTAAGGAATGATTTGTGTGTGTGTGTGTGTGTGGCTTGTTGTTACAGCGTAGTAACTTGGTATTATTTATTGTACATGCAAATGTATTATGGTTCTGAAATGAAAATCATCATGTCTGTGATTGTCTCTTAAATCTTAAATAACGTGTTCATAACTTCAGAAACTTTTGGTTACTATGTTCTGCTTTAACCTGTACTTGACATGCTCTGTATTGTTACTGTGTGGCAGGTGTGTGTGTGTGTGTGTGTGTGTGTGTGTGTGAGAGAGAGAGACCCAACCACCATCCCTCCCCGCAAGCCCCCTCTCTCTCTCACACACACACACTCGCACACACACACACACACCTCTCTTCTTCACCCTTTTTAGCTTTTATAGTATTTATCGCGAGTTCTTAAAAAAAATATCCGTACAATTTGATATAATGTTTTTAGAGTGTATTAATTTTTAGGAGGGGATTGAGTGTTATAATTACTTTTTTTTTTTAATTGCTGAAAAGATTAATGATTTTTTTTTTTTTTTTTTGCTCATGTGTTTGTTTTTGCAAAACGAGTCCTCTGTGAGTTTCTACAGGTCATCTGTGGCGATACATGGACACGTGACATGTGAAATCTTCAATCAAACAGTATGTAATGTATTATTATATAACATCATTTACGATAGTGACCACCCTTCTCCCCTTCCATTACGATTACGTCATTAATACGTGGAACATTTGTTATGTCTGCGATGTTGGATATTTTTGTAATAATAATAATAATAACGATTTGGATTTGGATGATGGTAGCAAAAGTGCTAAAAGGGGCACCCTGACGAATGAGTTTTTTGTAAGAAACACGTCGAGATCACCAGGAAAACACCCTTTACAGATATTACAACACTCACTTTGCTCTGGTTTCCTAGAAATCAAACGGGCGATTCCTCCTTGGCGGAGGTGCTGGAAATCAAATTCCTTCACCCAAAGAGAAGGCGTGTGCCGTCTCTTTTCTAATGGCCGCCTGAGTTTAGACCAAATCGTTTGCACGAAATGTTTGCAATACAAGCCTTTTCTTTTTTTTTCTTTTTTTTTATACAGTTCATTTGAAGGAGTTTCACTCACAATGAAGGAAATAGCTCCAATTTTGTTTTTACTGCACTAAAAAAAAGAAGAAAATGCTTCAACCACAATGGGATTGGCCTCCACCCATCCCATCCAAAATGGCTACTCTCTCCGGCATCTCCGCCAAGGAGGAATCGCCGTTTTGACAGTTTGATATCTAGGAAACCAGAGCAAAGTGAGTGTTCCAATCCTTGAAAAGGCTGTCTTTCTGGTGATCTCGACGTGTTTCTTGCAATAACTCATCCGTCAGGGTCCACCTTTAATACGTAGGAGAGACTGCGTGGGTAGTCTCCAAAGCAGATCATTTTACCCACTGTAGTGAATGAATGTTGTAAAGCATATTATTATTGTAGTCCCAGCTCTATAAGAACAGGACTACATTGCGACGGGGACGAGGGATGTGCGTTTCTCTGCTGTCCGTATGTATGTGTTACGCCCAATCCGTGAAGTTGCCTATTTCATGAAATGGGCAAAATGCTTTGCCCAATTTATGAAATGGACAATGTATATCACATTTTTGAATCCCCATTCACACAGGTATTGATTAAGATTGATTCAATGGTATCACACTTTTCTACATTGTATTTGCACCCCTATCCCGCCCCCCAAACTCGACCAGATGCTAAGCTGGGGCATGCCTGAGCCACATGTTGAAACAAACGTTCTATCAAATAAAGTCTGAATAAAATCATTTTAACTCATCGACAGATGAGATTTCTCATTCGTTTGAACCAATTCTTGATCTATTTGTGCTAATGAACAAAAACTATTTTTCATTCATATTGCTTTTCTCAGTTGCAAGTTATAAATGTGGCTATTTCATGAACTGGGCAACCCATTTTGCCCCATTTCATGAAATGGGCAATTTCATGGATTGGGCGCACCCAAGGCCATGCGGAATGTTCACATGGCACTGGGTGTGCCCCCAGAGCGTTTAAGCCGGGGAACGAAAACAACAACAACAGTACATGTGCTGTACTTTACGGACTATAAGGCAGTACTTTGTTTTCTCCACCACACTGAGATCCCTGCCGCTTATAATGTGACAGATAATATTATAGTAAGGAAATAGAGTAACTTCTTCTTCTTCTTCTTCTTCTTCTTCTTCGTTCGCTCAGACAGTTTCCTGTCATTATGAGCGTATATGCCGTTATGCTGGGCCTAACTAAGAAATAGTTGGGCCCAGCGTGTCCGACTTCGGCTGAAGAAATCTTTGTAAGAATTGATAGAAAAAAAGGCAGGAGAATGGACCAGTGAGATAGAAAGATAGCAGATGACAGTCAGCAAAGGGAAAAGGCAGAGTCAAAGAGAATGACAGAATTGGAGGAGGTTACAAGCACAGAACTTCCAGAAGGTGGGGGGAACTATTTGTACAAAAGACACCCCCCCGGGATACCCCGGGATACCCCATGGGGGGGGGGGGGAAATAAAGTAACAAAATCTAAATTTTGAGTCAAATTTATTTGGGGTGTGTCTTATAATCAGGTGCGGCCTTATAGTCCATAAAATACGGTATCTCTCCCGTTCTGCGTGGGCCCCTCTTGTGTCACTTTTCCTGGTTTTAATGAAACATTCCTTTTTCAGGAAAAGGGGTGGTTGATCTGTTTTGGCTTCTCTGATTATGTATGTATGTGTGTGTGTGTGTGTCTGTCCGTGTGTGTGTGCGCGCGTGTGTGTGTGTTGTTTTGTTAACTGGTTATTTTTCATTTTTATTTTTTCACTTGTTCTTGAAGAGTGACATAAGATTAAGAAAGAATGTGTGTGTGCGCGCGCGCGCACGCGTGTGTCTTGCATTGTTAACTGGTTATTTTTCATTTTTATTTTATCACTTGTTCTCAAAGAGTGATATAGGGTTAAGAAAGAATGTGTGTGTGCGCGCGCATGTTGTTTTGTTAACTTGTTATTTTTCATTTTTATTTTTTCACTTGTTCTTGAAGAGTGATAGATTAAGAAAGAATGTGTGTGTATGTGTGCGTGCGCGCGTTCGCGGCTGCGCTTTCGTGTGTTATATGCCGTTCAAGGACATTTCTACAAGCAAGCAAGGGAGTACTTAATGATTGCTTTTTTTTTTATCTTGGTACTTGAAAACCATGACTGGAAAGATTTACTGTATTTTACGGACCATAAGGCGATACGGTTTTTTTTCCCCAGACTGAGACCCCTGCGCCTTATAATGTGACTGATAATATAGTAAGAAACTGTAATAACAAATTCTGAATTTTGTGTAAAATGTTGGGGGGTGCGCTTTATAATCAGGTGCGCCTTGTAGTCCGTGAAATACGATATGAATCAGTCAGCAAAACGTGAACCTCTCAACAATAACAAAATGGTAATGAATGAAGGGCACTTTTTGTTCTTCTTCCTTTAACCCTTTCACCCCCAATGTCGCATTTATGCACCACAATGGTTTAACACCCATGTCACTAAAAGGCATCAAATCAGGGCCTGTTATTTGAAGATCCTATTTTCTTCGTTTTTTTAAGTAAGGATAGGCCTAATGTTCTACATGTCACAGAGGAATCCCCAATATTGCAGATAATTTGTTTAATCTACATAGTTAAGTGTAATGGTATTTTTTGGTTGAAAAATGGCTGGCGGCGAAAGAGTTAAACTAGAATAAGACAACACGGCATCAGTTGGGTAAAAACAGATTTGAATTTCATCTTCTACTGATCAGTTAGGAAATAATGGAAAGCAAAGCAGTTGAAAATGTAACAGGGTACCTGCAAAAAACTGAAATCTTTGTAAACATTTTTTATAAAGGTATTTAAAGGGCTGATTCAGAGTATCTTTGCTGAAACATTTTTTCAAATCGGCTTTCAGCGAAAAAAAATATGCTTTTGTTGACTACTGTTGTTTGAAGAATGCGGTTCTCTCTCCTTCTTTTGCTAAATCTTTTTCGTCTCCAAGTCACCTGAAGTCGCAAAATTGAAAGAATTTTGTTATTTGAAATGCGCTTTTTGATGCCATCTCGTCATCGAATTTCAACTCGAGGTGTATTGGAGAAAAGTGTAGACATATGACGCAACAGTACACGCGACGCAGAAGGAAAGAACTATGACGTCAACACAAAAATTAGTCCTAAAACTGATTGGGTCTTGACTGTCGTTCTTGTTTGTTCTTATGAGTTTTTGTGATAGTTGGAGTTTAGTCTCGAGTTTTGCAGCCATTTTTAGTATGCAGAGTTTTGCTGAGGAAATCAATGAAAGGTACAGTTTGACACGCGTGCGATCAGTTCATGTGCCCTACATGAGCGCATTGACATTTGCATAATTTAAGTTCGGTCTCGTCATTTCCAGCTCAAAGTCTCGTTTAGCAGACGCTTTTTTTCATTTTCTGAGCATAGTTTTATGGGGGTTTTAAAATCCAACAAAAAATCCAGACAGTTCACCCTTTCACTGCATTTACGACATTTATTCATGTTCATCTAAACAACGCAATCAAAGCCAAGTGTGTCTGAAAATATTTTGCCACTGGCAATATGTAATCTTTAAAAGGCAAAATACTTTCTTTTTTTCTTTTTTTACAGCAACAGCCCTCGAATTAAATATAATAATAAATAATACGCATTTTGATGATCTATACCTTTCGCACACACAAAAAAAGGTTACCTAAAATTGACTGACCTTTGAACATTTATGATCCCCTGAAGTCAGAGTGTGGCTGCCCACATGGCGGAGATTATAGGAGATTGACATTATTATAAAGTGAAACGCAAGAAGAGAGCACTTGATAAGTGCTTCTTTTTAACTTTTTAAGCCCCTTATAGCCTGATTCCGCCCATGACATCCATTACTTTCTCCTACCAAGCCGTCTAAAACCCACTTCGTTATGTATTTTGGAGTTAAAATTGCAATATCAAAGAATCAAAAATATCACATAACAAAAAAAACATTGCAAGTTAAACATTCTTCATTTATACACAAACCCTGAACATTTGAAGTCAATCCATCAAGTAGTTATTTTTTAATATTTTTTTAAACAAAGTACCCCATTAAAAACTACTACGCAACAAAAAAAATTGTTTTTAACCATCAATCTGATGGAAGAAATACATCACAAATACATCACAAATACATCTCAAGAACATACAGTCAAAATATTTTTATATGGACATGCTTGGTGCAGATTTTATCTACGATTTCTTGATTCAGCGTTTTAACTAAACAGCTTGATTTTGTGTGTTTTGAACAGCTGTGGCCTGTCACACCTTAACGTTTTAGCCAGCGTATGCCGACGTATCAAAATTTCTCTAAAACGCTGGCATACGCTGAACTATCGATGGGTTTTTTCAATTTTGGGCGTATGCATAGCGTATTCATAACGAGTTGGACGTATACCTAACGTATTAATAACGTATTAGTAACTTATATAGAACATTTCGATAACGTATCGATAACGTATACAAACGAATGCTTAGCGTGTTGCCGGCGTTCACAACTTATGCTCAACGATAGTCTAACTTATGCATAGCGTATGGTAGCGTATCGCTGACGATCACGTGTTGTAGCCTATAAAAAGGTTGTTGCTCGATGATTCAAATCATTAAGTGATAATCTAAATACTGATTGCTGTTTGGCCTTTGGGCTGAGATAGCGATTCAGTGAAATAAATTTGTGTATTTATTGGTTGGATTTATGAGTAGCGTGTGTGAACGTGTGTAAACGATCGCCTAACTTACCTCTAACTTATGGCCCACGTATGCGGGACGTATGACCCATACGCTGGCGTACGTCGAGAATTTTGTGCATGCACAAAATTTTTCAACGACCTCGCCGTACTACGACGTATGCCAGCATGCTCTTAACTCATATAAAACTTGCCCATAACGTAATCGACGTACGCCAGCGTATTCACCAAATTTTTCATACGTTGGCTAAAACGTCACGGTGTGACAGGCCCATAAACGCTGTTAGTCTGTGTGAAGCTGCGAGTTTTGTCCAAAAAAAATCTTTTTAAGCTGTTCGTGACCTGGCTTTGCTGGAAATGGTAAGCGCTTCCTAAATGGGCATAGTAACACAATTTGCCTGACTGTAGGAAAGACATTACTGTTGGTACTTGTATACATCCCTCGTGAAAAGAAAGTTCCTCGTTTTAAAGTATTCTATTTCTGATTAATTTTTGCAATATATGTGTGCAAGTCGTTTCATATGCATTTTGTGTGTGTGTGCTTAAGAATACACGGCTAATTTTCATACTTTTATGGGGAGCGAATCGCCCACTTCCATTCACGATGTGAGTAATTGAACCTACGTTACATTTTTTTTTTTCCAAGACTACACTTTTAATTAAATGATTTTTTGGGTTTTAATTTTTTTTTATAATTTCAGTGTCATGAACATGTTTTATTTGTTGAGGTGATTTTTTAGTGGTTTTTTTTAGCTCATGTTGCCCTTTTTCAGTGTTTGGACATTATTATTATTATTATTATTATGATTATTATTATTATTATTCTTTACACAAGCAAGTGCAATGTGTGACGATTTGTAGATGATTAATTATTGTTGCCATAGTGAATGAAAGCGGGTAAGGGAGGGAAGAGGGGGGGGGGGGGGTGTTGTGACTTAGTTGTCTTCACCCGATTTTTGTCTTGTGATACCATTTTGAGAATAACCAAACCTGTACCACCACCACTCACTAATTCCTATCTTCTCTGTGTGTGACTGACTTGACGTTCTTCTGGGAATGAAAGATTTAAAAAAAACAAAAAAAAACAAAAAAACATGATGCTACCTGTTTAGCAAGTTGAAGAGTCTCTCTCTCTCTCTCTCTCTCTCTCTCTCTCTCTCTCTCTCTCTCTCTTGTATATGTTGGTTGGACAAGCGCACAGCTGATTTTATTGAAAATTCTGTGGATTGTTTTTGTTGTGTTTTCTTTTTTCTTTTTGGTGGTATATATGTCTGTGTTAACGTAGATAGAATTGAAGAGAAGAACTTGGAACACCCCTTTCTGATCGTTTATGGTATTTGAGAAAGGGGGGAAAAAAGCGTGTTTTGGATGTGTGTGTTTTTTCTTCATCCATTTTCAACCCTATTATTATTATTGTTATTATTATCATTACTGAACTTCTAACAGAATAAACGTAGCATGGTTGTAGTGGTTGTTTTTTTATAGTTTTTTGGGTGTGTTTTTTCTCCCTCAGGCTGTTTTTTTTCTCTTTAGACGTTCTGATAATGAACACAAAATCAAACAAAAAACCCATCAATTCTTGTGGAAGTAAAGGATTAACTCGTTCACATCGCAACAATTTTGATTTTTTTTTTGTGTGTGTGTGATAACTCGCAGATCACTCCAGCCAAGCACACAAACAAAGCATACATAAACAAAAGGAGAAATGAAAGAAGATTACGTGTTTTTATTTCAGGTTTAGACATAGGGAAGTGGTAGTAGATCAAACTTTTCTTATGTATAGACTTTATATATAGAACAGCTCTCTACACCGATTGGTTTCCCCCCACAACAAAGCACTACAAAAGCAAAGTCAGAGGTAAAATTGTGGTCTAAGGGAAGCGTGTTTAGAAGTGACCTAGGTATGGTGTGCGCACAGATTTACTTTCCTCCCTTTGAAGCAAATGGATGAAATTGAGAGCTATCTATTAATTCCGTACATATATGGCCGGAACGACTTGAATGAAACAAACACCGCAATGAGTTAAAACGGGAAACAAACACCGCAATGAGTTAAAACGGGAAACAAACACCGCAATGTGTTAAGACGGGAAACAAACACCGCAATGAGTTAAGACGGGAAACAAACACCGCAATGAGTTAAGACGGGAAACAAACACTGCAATGAGTTAAGACGGGAAACAAACACTGCAATGAGTTAAGACGGGAAACAAACACCGCAATGAGTTAAGACGGGAAACAAACACCGCAATGAGTTAAGACGGGAAACAAACACCGCAATGAGTTAAGACGGGAAACAAACACCGCAATGAGTTAAGACGGGAAACAAACACCGCAATGAGTTAAGACGGGAAACAAACACCGCAATGAGTTAAGACGGGAAACAAACACCGCAATGAGTTAAGACGGGAAACAAACACCGCAATGTGTTAAGACGGGAAACAAACACCGCAATGAGTTAAAACGGGAAACAAACACCGCAATGAGTTAAGACGGGAAACAAACACCGCAATGAGTTAAAACGGGAAACAAACACCGCAATGAGTTACAACGGGAAACAAACACCGCAATGAGTTACAACGGGAAACAAACACCGCAATGAGTTACAACGGGAAACAAACACCGCAATGAGTTAAAACGGGAAACAAACACCGCAATGAGTTATAACGGGAAACAAACACCGCAATGAGTTACAACGGGAAACAAACACCGCAATGAGTTAAAACGGGAAACAAACACTGCAAGGCCTCCGTATTGTGCGTCTTTCATAATAGATGTTAGGTATTATTAGGTACTTAATAGTCACATAGGTGTCTCTGTAAAATTCAGGTTGCTCCCACCTGGAGAGGCATTGCAGCCAGAGGCGCGCCACTCAATTTAAAAATAATAAATTTGCATACAATTTTTTGTGTGACTGAGGAAGGAAAGGGAGGGGGGTAAATTTTGACCAAATGACAACTTTTTCGTTGCCACTGGGTTTAACGTGTGCTAAGTGCATGGGCACATGGGGACCTCGGTTTATCGTCTCATCCGAAAGACTCGACTTTCAGACCCGTAAGGCCTAGTGCAGAGTGTGGAGAGGAAAAATCCCCTGTACCCAGGTTCGAACTCGGGTTTACTTGACACAAGGCGAGCGCGCTACCACTGTGCCACTCTACACCACCAGCTAAAGCAGTTCTGTCAGATTTATTTATTTATTATCACTAGGACTCCTTCCTTTATATGATTTATTACTAGGATTCTCCCCTTTAGTTATGAATGTATTATTATTGTCATTGCTGTTATTGTCATTATATTACTATTATTATTATTATACCATGTATTTTGTTTACATGGGAAGTCATTCAGTGTCTCTTCCCCTGTTTCTGATCTGAAAGCTGCGAAAGTCAAACCATGAGTTTGCATAAATAGCGACGCATAGGCACGGTGATTGTCACAAAGATTTGTGTTTGTTCGTTTTCAAAATGAATCGCATGCCAGCATGTGAACATTTTTTTTTGGTGGTTGTTGTTTTATAATTAAAATCCCATGCCCAGGTTGTTTAATGGAAGCTGATTCATATTATGTGGTTATTATTATTCTGTAGGTTTACTCGCGTCATTGTCTCTTGATTATTCAATCTTCTGTTGTTATCTTTTTGATTGTTTGTTTGTTTTGTTTTTTTAAATATTCTCTCCCCAAAGAAATAAAAAGTTACTGTTATTCTAGTCATTGATTGTTCTCACATGTGGTTTTGCGTGTGTGTGTGTGTGTGTGTGTGTGTGTGCCTATGTGTGTGTGTGCGAAGCGCATGTATGTGTGTGTGTGCCTCTGTGTGTTTATTCTGGTCATTGATTGTTCTCACATGTGGTTTTGCGTGTGTGTGTGTGTGTGTGTGTGTGTGTGTGTGTGTGTGTGTGTGTGTGTGTGTGCCTATGTGTGTGTGTGCGAAGCGCATGTATGTGTGTGTGTGCCTCTGTGTGTTTATTCTGGTCATTGATTGTTCTCACATGTGGTTTTGCGTGTGTGTGTGTGTGTGTGTGTGTGTGTGTGTGTGCGAAGCGCATGTATGTGTGTGTGTGCCTCTGTGTGTTTATTCTGGTCATTGATTGTTCTCGCATGTGGTTTTGCATGTGTGTGTGTCTATGTTTGTGTGTGTGTGTGCGAAGCGCATGTATGCGTGTGTGTATGTGTGTGTGTGTGTGTGTGCCTCTAACGTGTATGGTTGTGTGTGTGTTGTGTATGTGTGTGTGCACATCTCTGTGTGTGTGTGCCTCTGTGTATGTTCCGCTCGCTCGCTCTCTCTCTCTCTCTCTCTCTCTCTCTCTCTCTCTCTCTCTCTCTCTCTCTCTCTCTCTGTGGTGTGTGCCTTGACCATTTAAAATATCAAAAGAATAAACAAGAGGTAAGAGTTATAGAGATGCTCGAACTTTCATTAGAAGAAACACCATGACACAAACATTCATGAAGGTATGGTCACACACACACACACATACACACACACACACACACACACACACACACACACACACACACACACACACACACACACACATACATCCACACACACACACCACACACATAGACACACACACACACACATAGACACAGACACACACACACACACACACGCATACACACACACATACATACACACACACATACACACACACACACACACACACACACACACACACACACACATACACACACACACACATACACACACACACACATACATACACACACACACATACACACACACACACACACACACACACACACATACATACACACACACAGATTACAAGCGAATACAGAACTGAACCATTATTTGACATATCCTTTAACCCTTTCACCGCCAGCCATCTTTGAAGCAAAATTTCCATTGAGCTTACTTGACTACAGAAAAGATTTGGTCTGCAATATTGTGGGATTTCTCTGTGACACATTTAGAATAGGGTCAATCCTTACTGTCCACATTTAGGAACACAGTATCATTGAATAACAGACCCTGATTTCAAGGGTTTTAATGACATGAGTGTTTAAATCATTGTGGTGTAAAAATGCAGGGGTGAAAGGGTTAACAAAAACAGATGTCATGCAAACTAAACTTCATGCTATGAGCTTAAAATTAACAAGCGCGAAATCGCAATAGTTTGTGGCACGTGGTCTATTTTTACCACTCCAATCATGAGTTACCTCCCCTGGATTTTCAATAATTTTAATCTGTAAACCAGAATGTTATCTCTGCACCATTTCGTAACTTTTTATATCTTTTGGAAAACATTTAAAACTATGTATCCTACTTATACTCATCGAAAGAAGCACCGCATACTCGTCGTGTCTGTTGTAGTGTCTGTATTACGTATGTTTATTATTTTGTACGCTTTTAAAATACATCATTTTAAAGAGCGGCCTCAATTAATTTTGAAGTGTAGCCTCGATTTGAAGTGCGACAATTTTGTCAAAATGTGCGACAATTTTGGAACGACAGACCGACCGACCGACAAAGTGAGTTATAGGTTTGTGGCTTGAGCCATAAACAAAAATGGTAGACACTCTAATATACCTAGAGAGAAAAGGTTAGGTTTACAATGTCATGAAGTAGAAAATGAAATTCATTTTTTAGACAATTGTACACAACATACGGAAATAAGAATACAGTTTATAAAACTCGTTGAAGAAAAATGCAATATACATAATGTTACACCTAGCAAATTAATTACAAATGATGCCCTTGTAAGTGATCAGCTTGCAAAATATATACACAGTTGCCTCAATCAATAGCCTCAATTGCCTCAAGCAGTAGCGCAACCAGTACAAAGAAAGAAAAACAAGTATTTAACAAAAATGTTACATAATTGAACTTTATAAACTTATTATTATCGTTATTGTTATAATTTTTATTAGTGACATTTAAAACCTTGCATTGGTTTTAAAAGGCAATAAACATTGATTCTGATTCACACACATACACACATATACACACACACACACACACAGAGGCATGCATATATACGCACCCCCCACCCCCAAGTGACCAAGTTACACGGAACACTAGGGGAAGACGGGGTAAAAAGCGCATGGGCGGGTAAGAAGCCCACCCCAATTATCTCATGAAATGAAGCAAATTTCAGTCTCATTTTGCCCATGAGACGAGCGTTAATGTCTAGCATTCGTCTCATGGGCAAATTTGACTGAAATTTTCTTTATTTCATGAGATAATTGGGGTGGGCTTCTTACCCGCCCATGCGCTTTTTACCCCGTCTTCCCCTAATAAGCAGATCTATGGACTTAAATGGAGAACATTTGTGACCCGTACCCTGCTTTTCAGGTTCTGTAAACTATCTGTATTGTTAAAAAAAAATCGGGACTTTACTGGTGTTGCACTGCCTTCGGGCATTGCCTCCAGGATCGTTCCCACCATCTTTACATCTACTAATGCCCCATATGTGTCTGTTCCAGACCGGAGGACGTTAAACAGATTCACTACCCGTCCCCTCAAAATGTGGTGGTGGTAGGGGGTCGAATCATCAATTTCAAGATTTTAACTTATTATTAAGCAATGCATGTTTCTCTAGGGGAAGACGGGGTAAAAAGCGCATGGGCGGGTAAGAAGCCCACCCCAATTATCTCATGAAATAAAGAAAATTTCAGTCAATTTGCCCATGAGACGAATGCTAGACATTAACGCTCGTCTCATGGGCAAAATGAGACTGAAATTTGCTTCATTTCATGAGATAATTGGGGTGGGCTTCTTACCCGCCCATGGGCTTTTACCCCGGTAGGGTGCGCTTTTTACCCCGTCTTCCCCTACTGAAGTGCAAAAACGATCCTTCTGCTTTAAAAACGTGTTGCCTCAAAATGAGTCGTCTTGTCCCTGGCTCACATATTATACCCCCTAGGGGCAATTTTAGGTGGAAGAGGGTGAATCATCAATTTCAAGATTTTAACTTATTATTAAGCAATGCATGTTTCTCTACCTCACACAGATCAGTACTGAAGTGCAAAAACGATCCTTCTGCTTTAAAACCCTTTCACCGTCAATGTCGCATTTCAGCACCACACTGATTTAACACCCATGCTAGGGGAAGACGGGGTAAAAAGCGCATGGGCGGGTAAGAAGCCCACCCCAATTATCTCATGAAATAAAGAAAATTTCAGTCAAATTTGCCCCTGAGACGAATGCTAGACATTAACGCTCGTCTCATGGGCAAAATGAGACTGAAATTTGCTTCATTTCATGAGATAATTGGGGTGGGCTTCTTACCCGCCCATGCGCTTTTTACCCCGTCTTCCCCTACCTACTAAAAGGCATAAAAGTTGGATCAGTTATCCAATATCCTTATGTTGTTAATTTTGAGAGATAAGGAAAGGGTTTATTTGATGCATGTCATTGGGGGATTCACAGTACTGCAAATGCCAACTATTCTTTACCTAGGTAAGTTTGAGAGAAAATTTTGAATAAAAAATGTCTGGCGGCGAAAGGGTTAAAAACGTGGTTTTTTTTATATATTAGAAACATCTGACTGTTGCATTTTCTTATTTCACGAATTCAATGAGTAGGGGAAGACGGGGTAAAAAGCGCATGGGCGGGTAAGAAGCCCACCCCAATTATCTCATGAAATGAAGCAAATTTCAGTCTCATTTTGCCCATGAGACGAGCGTTAATGTCTAGCATTCGTCTCAGGGGCAAATTTGACTGACATTTTCTTTATTTCATGAGATAATTGGGGTGGGCTTCTTACCCGCCCATGCGCTTTTTACCCCGTCTTCCCCTATACGACTTCAAATCTTCATAACTTTGCAACAATGTTTTGGGGGTTTGTCGGAAAGCTCTTTCAATGCACAATAATGATTTGTTAATAACTCAAAATTGACCCTGGGACATGGGACTCATTTTGTGGTGACAGGTCACTAAATGTCTAGTTCACAAGTAGCCAGCATGTATGCCAGTCCGGGGCAGTGGGTGGATGCCTCGTGCCTCCATACGGGGAGCTGGACGACCCCGCCCCCTCCACGAGTCTCTCCCCGTGGGGGTCTTCTTCTTCTTCTTCTTCTTCTCTTGAGGGCCCACGGTCAATGAGCTGACCATTCTGGATACTGGGGGGGGGGGGGGGGCTTTTGTAAAAAATAGTTCCCCACCTTCTGGAAGTTCTCTGCTTGTAACTTCCTCTAATCTGCCACTCTCTTTGACTCTGCTTTTGATAACGTCTGTATCATACGAAACGTCTGTATGTTGAGCCTCAACAAAAGGACCAAATACTACCTGAATGTACGTCTTGTTTCATGCGTCTACGATTGGTCCCAGTGGTCATCTAACTATTTTCAAGTATCTGCTTTTACCCTTTGCTTTCTATCATCTACTATCTTTCTGACTTATTGGCCCCATTCTCTTGCCTTTTTTCCAACAAAAAAATCTTCCATATAGTTTTCTTCTTTGAGCTCCTCCAAAATTGGAATGTGTCGGCTGTACGCAGAGGGGAGGCCAAACTGAAAACCGGACACATAGTACCTTACCCAGTATGGCCATATGGCCTGGGAACGCAGAAGAAGAAGAAGAAGAAGAAGCATGCCAGTTAGTCGTTTCAGACTACTGTCAGGTAGCAAAGAGGGCAGCTTCGATCTATTCTTGGCCAGTTGGTTACAAAGCAATGTGTTCCCGTCTCTATGTTGCTGTCTCCTATAGGGAAGACAGGGTAAAAAGCGCATGGGCGGGTAAGAAGCCCACCCCAATTATCTCATGAAATGAAGCAAATTCCAGTCTCATTTTGCCCATGAGACGAGCGTTAATGTCTAGCATTCGTCTCATGGGCAAATTTGACTGAAATTTTCTTTATTTCATGAGATAATTGGGGTGGGCTTCTTACCCACCCATGCGCTTTTTACCCCGTCTTCCCCATATATGTCCCCTTCTTCTGCGTTCCCATGCCATATGGCCATAATGGGTAATGTGCATATATGTTCGGTTTTCAGGTTTTCACTGGTCTCCCCGCTGCATGCAGCCAACACATTCCGATTTCGGAGGAGCTCAAAGGAGAACATTGGCAAGATTTAAAAAAACAAAACAAAAAGACAGGAGAATGGGCCAATAATTAGGGTAAGACGCATGGGCGGGTAAGAAGCCCATGCCAATTATCTCACGAAGTAAAGCACATTCCAGTCACATTTTGCTCATGAGACGAGTGTTAATGTTTAGCATTCGTCTCATGGGCAAATTTGACTGAAATTTTCTTTATTTCATGAGATAATTGGCATGGGCTTCTTACCCGCCCATGCGCTTTTTACCCCGTCTTCCCCTAAGGCAGAAAGACAGTAGATGACAGTATATGTCACCAATTTTGTTTCTGTGTGTTCCCATCTCTATATGTGCCACCACCTATATGTGTCTCTCCGTGTCTGTTGTATCCCCTTCTTATATCTCTGCGTTTCTTTGGTTTTTTCCTAACCCTAATCCGTGGCATAATAATCAGTGTGTTGATTGTGGCTACGTACTGCGAAGAAGAAGAACCCTACCCAAATCCTAACCCAAACATTAACCAGGTAAAAATGCATTGCATGTCAACGCGACACCTGTCGCATGAAAATAGGTAGCTCGTAAAAATAAGTAGCTCGCTACTAGTAGGGGAAGACGGGGTAAAAAGCGCATGGGCGGGTAAGAAGCCCACCCCAATTATCTCATGAAATGAAGCAAATTTCAGTCTCATTTTGCCCATGAGACGAGCGTTAATGTCTAGCATTCGTCTCATGGACAAATTTGACTGAAATTTTCTTTATTTCATGAGATAATTGGGGTGGGCTTCTTACCCGCCCATGCGCTTTTTACCCCGTCTTCCCCTATGAGAGTCTGTATTTGCGACAACCACAAATTTCACTTTTTCTGTACTTTAACCATTTAACTAACCCTAACCCTAACCCTAGAAAAAAAGTGAAATTTGTGGTTCATGCTCAATGTCGCAAATACACACTGTCATAGGTAGCGAGCTACTTATTTTTACGAGCTTGGTCCATTGCGAGAAAGAAAAATAGAGATTTTACGCCTTCTGAGTCACCAGACTATTTGGGGCATTTAAAATGAAATTGGTCCATTGCGTTCGTTCCGTCTTGCTTTTATCTTCTGTTCTAGGGGAAGACGGGGTAAAAAGCCCACCCCAATTATCTCATGAAATAAAGAAAATTTCAGTCAAATTTGCCCATGAGACGAATGCTAGACATTAACGCTCGTCTCATGGGCAAAATGAGACTGAAATTTGCTTCATTTCATGAGATAATTGGGGTGGGCTTCTTACCCGCCCATGCGCTTTTTACCCCGTCTTCCCCTACTAGAGTCTATTAATGAATGCATCTTTTGAATTGTGTAAATGGATGGAAATTAACTTTAAATATAGAAAACAATAGAGTTTTAACTGCTCAATCTGGACTGAAAACCCCCCCGACCATTTTGATAAAGGTGAAGACCCACCCCCGCCCACCCCTCCTTCATTTCTCGGTTCTTTCCGGGTTTTTTCAGTGTTGCCTTTCTTATTGCAGATTGAGCGCTTCATCCTCTATGGTTTGCTACATTTAACGCTAATGTTTATCCATTTATCGCATAATTAAACATATTATGCATTCAATAATAGTAGAAAATAAAGGCAAGACGGGAAGAACGCAATGAACCAGGGACGGTATTCATGTCGAGATAGCATGAGACTTAGCATGATGCTAACTTAGAAGCTCTTCCAATGTCCTATAGGATTTAATAGGACTTTTGGAAGAGCTTCTAAGTTAGCATCATGCTAAGTCTCATGCTATCTCGACATGAATACCGTCCCAGGGCCTGTATTCACGTTGAGATAGCATGAGACTTAGCATCATGCTAACTTAGAAGCTCTTCCAATGTCCTATAGGATTTAATAGGACATTGGAAGAGCTTCTAAGTTAGCATCATGCTAAGTCTCATGCTATCTCAACGTGAATACAGGCCCTGGACTGTGACCAACGCTCCGCGGCTGTTATGTGTACTGCACTACATAGGGGATAATGGCCTTTATCATGACTGCGATTAATTGTTCAAAAAAGATAATTCTAAAAAAAAAAGTTGAGAAGATACAGCTTAATGATTGGTAAGAAAAGCAAGTGTGAAAATGTGGGGAGAGCTGAGAAATGTAGGGGTGGGGGGTGGGGTGGCCGGGGGGGACATCTTCACTTTACAAAAAAAGAAGAAGAGAAATGAAGGAGTGTGGGTGTTGATCTGCATGTTTGCCCATTAACCCTAACCCTAATTGGAGGGGGCACGGATCCCGGACAAAAGCCCACCGGACATATGCCCACCTTGTTATCTGGGAAAACGGACAAAAGCCCACTCAAAAGCGATATGATATACATTTCTATATTTCTGTCTCTGTCTCTATATCGCTGTCTCTGCCTCTCTCCGGGCATTTTCTCTGTCTCTGTCTCTCTCTATTGCTCTGTCTCTGCCTCTCTCTCTCTCTCTCTCTCTCTCTCTCTCTCTCTCTCTCTCTCTCTCTCTCTCTCTCTCTCTCTCTCTCTCTCTCCAGTGTCTGATTTAGCTCACTGCGCGAGTCTCTGTCTCTTTGTCTCTAGCTCTCTGTCAACCAGACTTTGTCTCTGTCTCTCTCTGTCTTTCTCCATCTTTGTTTCTGTCTCTTCCAGACACGGTCTCTGTCTCTCTGTGAGTGTCTGTCTATCTCGTTCCTTCTGTTGTCTGTCTCTGTCTCTGTCTGTCCCTCTCCAGACTTTGTTTCTGTCTGCCTCTGTCTGTCTGTCTGTCTGTCTGTCTCAGTCTCTCTATCTTTCTCTCTCACTCTCGTTCTTTCTGTTGTCTGTCTCTCTCCAGACGTTGTCTCTATCTCTCTTTGAGAGAGAAGGCAGTAGTACTTACAAGAAAGAGAGACAAACAGAGGCAGACTAGAGCAAAGATATTCTAAAAGGGTAAGATGGATTACTTAAAAGCTCGGCGAACCGGGCTGATAGAGTTATCGTTAGTGCGGACGTGTACACTATATCCACAGTGGAGGCTATCCAAAAACTCGGACTGGAACTTGAACGGAGAATTCAACTGGCCTATCGACGTGCAAAATGTGTCCTGTTTAAAAGGGACATAACCAGTGTTTCTGTCCTCACTACTCATATAGGGAAAAGAGACCGGATCAGTTTATCTTCCCCTGTACAGTCTTTGACTAGAGTGAAACTTGGGAGATGCAGGCAGAGAGAGAGAGACAGACAGTCGAACAGATAGACTGACAGACAGACAAGGATACAGATATGCATCATAATATTAATATTGATTTATAGCGCTTAATCATAAATAAGCCCTAAGCGCTTAGGCCTACAATAATAAATAAGTTATTAATAAATTAATAAACCATCAATAGAAACAAATGAACGTCAAAATATGTTAAACGCAACACACACACACACGCGCACACACACACACACACACACACACACACACATATTATACACACACGCGCACGCACACACACACACATAATAAATGCACACACACACAAACGCGCGCAGCACCCGCCAGCCAATCCGTGAAAGAGAGACAGTGACAGAGAGAGACAGAGACAAAGTCTGAAGAGAGGCAGAGATAGACAACAGAAGGAACGAGAGAAAGAGAGACAGAGACTCGCAGAGAGACATAGACAATATCTGGAGAGACAGAAACACAGAAAGAGACAGAGACAAATTCTGGTTGACAGAGAGACAAACAGACAGAGACTCGCACAGACGAGACAGACACTGGAGAGAGAGAGAGAGAGAGAGAGAGAGAGAGAGAGAGAGAGAGAGAGAGAGAGAGAGAGAGAGAGAGAGAGAGAGAGAGAGAGAGAGAGAGAGAGAACTTGAAAACTTAAACTTTATTTTCCAAGGATATAGATTTTAGGCAACGCCTATTCTTCCAATCTGTCAGAGAGAGAGAGAGAGAGAGAGAGAGAGAGAGAGAGAGAGAGAGAGAGAGAGAGAGAGAGAGAGAGAGAGAGAGAGAGAGAGACAGAGACAGAAACTCAGAGAGTCTCTCTCAAGACGTTGTCTCTGTTTCTCTATAAGAGAGAGAGGAAGTAGTATTTATAAGAAAGAGAGACAAACAGACAGAGGCAGAGAGAGTGAGACTGAGAGAGTTGGGAGAGACAGAGACAGACAGAGAAACAGACAGTCGAACAAGAATACATTTGTATCCCACCGATCCGTGAAAGAAAGGCAGACACTGGAGAGAGAGAGGCAGAGAGAGAGAGAGAGAGAGAGAGAGAGAGAGAGAGAGAGAGAGAGAGAGAGAGAGAGAGAGAGAGAGAGAGAGACGAGGAGGGAGAGAGAGAGAGAGAGAGAGAGAGAGAGAGAGAGAGAGAGAGAGAGAGAGAGAGAGAGAGAGAGAGACAATGTCTGGAGAGAGAGCTAGGGGGCCTTTATCCAGTGGGCTTTTGTCCGGTGGGCTTTTGTTCGCGCACCAGGGGACACATAGGGACTGGGGCACATCGATAGGATTCCAGCCAGCCTTCTTCTTCTTCTGCGTTCCCAGGCCACATGGCCATAATGGGTAAGGTACATATGTGTCCGGTTTTCAGTTTTCACTGGTCTCCCCGCTGCGCACAGCCGACACATTCCGATTTCGGAGGAGCTCAAAGGAGAAAAATTATTTTTGTAAGATTTTTTTGAAAAAAGGCAGGAGAATGGGGCCAATAAGTCAGAAAGATAGTAGATGACAGAAAGCAAAGGGAAAAGGCAGAGTCAAAGAGTGGCAGATTAGAGGAATTAAGTTACAAGCACAGAACTTCCAGAAGGTAGGGGAACTATTTTGACGAAAGACCCCCCGGTAACCCCACGGGGCAGCCAGCCTTCATTTCATTGTCTCCGACTGAGTCATACAACTGAACACACTCATGAATCATGTAGAGTCAACAGCTGTTGGTAAAGTACGCACTTGAAAAAAACCCAAAACTCATTTTTCTGCTTATCCCACGGACATCTAGAATCTATATCCCTACAACTACAAGCCTTTTCTTCTGGTGTCAGAAAAAACCCACAGTCTTGACGACACCCTGACACCCCCACCCCCCACATACACACCGTACACTACCCCACTTTTTATGTTTTAAATTAACTAAAATAAATATTATTAATAAATAGTTGGGGTGTGGAAGGGTGTTACCATGCGCCTATGCTGACCTTGTTTGATGTTTCCGGTAACAGTAAATACTTCCGGTGCATAGTATGTTGCCGTAAACAAAGTGGCTTTCAAACATGCGTTTGATGTATTCTACTGTTTTATTTAAAACCAATTTTTGAGAATATGTGTCACTGTCTTCGATTTAAGATTGTTACCAAGAGAAGTCAGTGAAAGAAATGAGGAAGTACCCGTTGTCGAAAGACAATCTTTACTTATGTAGTGATCGTCTGCTTCCCAGCAAGTCAAGTGTGGACTGTGGTACTCGTTCAGGCACGGATGACTGATCACGGTACGTCTGCCACAGTGAACACAGCTTGATCGCTAATCAATACAATGTTCTTCTGACCACCGCTTACTGTTGTGTGTTGTCATTAGGACTGTTATGCCGTGCTAATCTGCTCAGAGCTGTAGATATTAATGCTATCAATACTGATCCTAGTTTAGAACTCTTCTTCAGCAGGCCTACACAGTACTCAGTACTGCCCTACATAAACATAGTACACTACAGCTACAAGGCTGTGCTACGGTAGGCCCCCTCCTGGAATATGCTAGTCCAGTCTGGGCCCCCCACAAGAAGGGCAGCCGAGCTACAAGATGGGTGGCCCATGACTTCCATGAGACAAGATCAGCAGACCTCAAGAATACCCTGAAATGGCTCCTTCTTGAGACCTGCAGAACTGAAGCCCGCCTGAACACATTCTATGAATTCCACACAGGTCTTTTGTCCATCAATACCAAATACTCACTGGCAAATACACAACAGAAGAAAACTGAAAAGCCTCCGTCAGTCCCACTCTGCTGCCTACGACATTCCAAGCCACAGAACACAGTACAGACAATCCACATTTTCCCCCCGCACCATCCCACAGTGGAACTGCCTCCCAGTAGCAGTTGCCTCCTCTCACTGTCTCAGTCATTGGAGGCATTCAAAGGAGGCCTCCACAAACACCTCAACTGTAACTTAAACCAGGGAACTAGGGGCCATAGATCAAAGTAGTGGTAAATGAAGGGCAGGAGCTATGCCGGTTGGGGTTCGCCCCCGGGGACCGCTATGGTAGCCGGATTGGTCTTGCCCAGATACTGCAAAATAAAAGCTGTGGTCCACAAAAAAAGTATTTCACTTTGCATAAACATCACATAGAATATCTAACATCAATTTATAACTTGATCTCTCCTATGTTCTGACCACTAGACTGTCTAGTGTTTTAAGAATGAGAGGTCTGAGCTGGAGATGAATCGAAGTATCTAATCTACTTGGTATTTATTTTGGTATTTGGTACTTTATAGTCACAGAGGCGTCTCTGTGAAATTCGGGTTGCTCCCACCTGGAGAGCGTGTCGCAGCCAGAGGCGCTCCACCCATTTTTTTTTATTTTTTTTTTGCATGCAATTTTTGTGTGACTGATGAGGAAGGAGGGGGGGGGGCGGGCTAAATTTTCACCAAATGACAACTTTTTCGTTGCCACTGGGTTGAACGTGTGCTAAGTGCATGGGCACATGGGACCTTTGTTTAATTGTCTCATCCGAAAGACTCCACGTTCATACCATAAGGCCTAGTGCAGAATGAGAGGAAAAATCCCCTGTACCCAGGTTCGAACTCGGGTTTCTTTTGCACGAGGCGAATGCACTTACCTCAGTGCCACTGTACACCACTATTTACTAATTTAGTGACATTAACAATTTTGTCGCCTTTTTTTTTTTTACATTTTTCTTCTTGCAGCTGCCCTGGTGGTAGAATGAGTGAGGATGATGACTCAGCCGTGTACCAGGCAAGGCTGGTGGAGATCTTCCAAGCCTGCGACTCGGACAACAAGGGTTACCTTTCCTTGCTGGAGTTTGAGCGCCTTTGCCGAGAGCTTCATCTGCGGCCGGTCAAGCACCGGCTGTACAAAGGGCTGGGGCTGAGCAGAACTCCTGGCAGTGCCAAGGTACGTACCGGAGGGGATGGCCCGAGTTTGTGGTCATTTGAACTCATAAGAGAGAGGGAGAAAGAAAGACTGAGAAAGAGAGAGAGAGAGAGAGAGAGAGAGAGAGAGAGAGAAAGAAAGAAAGAGAGAAACTCAGAAAGAGAGAGAGACATCTTAAGTCAAAAGCTGCTAAAAGTCAAAAGTCTGAAATTTTATTTGATTAGAGGCCTCTGTCGGTATCAAAGTAGGAAAAGGAGTGGGGGGGGGGGGGGGGGGGAGAAGGGGTAGTGTGTGCCAATGACATGAATTCCTTTTAACCCTAATTCGCCGCCAGACATTTTTCAGCCAAAAAATGCCATTAAACTTAACTGGGTAGAGAAAAGAAATATCTGCAATATTGCTAATTCCTCTATGACATGCTTAACATTAGGCCTATCCTTACCTCCCAAAATTAATAAAATAAGGTCTTTGGATAACAGGTCCTGATTTGATGCCTTTTAGTGACATGGGTATTAAACCATTGTGGTGCAAAAATGCGACATTGGCGGTGAAAGGGTTAAACAAAAAGTAATGACCCTCAAACTAATCAGATCATGCTGATAAAACTTTTTTGGTATAATCCATAAAACTGTGTTATGGGAAGAGAGAGAGAGATGGGGGGTGCAGGGGTGTGTGTGTGTGAGCATCATCTGCTCTGCATGCTTATTACACACTTTACTTGAGCGAACTGAAAGTTATCTTCCCTTTCTGTTTCTGTGGATTAGTTGAAAGGGCCACTTTTGTGGCAATTTATCGACGAAAACGTTTGATTTTGTTTGTTTGTGAATGTCTGTTGGTATATTTTGATGTTATTTGTTTTCAGAAATCAAATGGGAATTTCTGTTTCAGACAAAAATGCAACAGCAACAAAAGAAACAGAGCTTTGCTTTATTCCATGAAATTAGGGAAATAAAATGTTTTGGGTGGAATGAGTGGTCGGTTTCTTTGTGAAGAGTTAAAGAATTTGTACATGTATAAACTATAAGTTTATGTCAAAGGAGAATGCTTGAATCCAAGGCTTGAAAAAAAATAGTATATCATATCAGACCTTGTATTGCAGTACCTCCAGGATCTGCTCAGAGCATTGAATGATGGTTGGTTGATGGTTCATCCCATATGTGCTGTTTTGCAGCCAAGTGGACGTAAGACCTAACTTTCATTCAAAGGAGAATGCAGCAACCTTCGTAAACATTTTTTTTAGGAATCGGGTCTTTCCTAGTATCGTATTTGCTGTTCTTCCATGATCGACCAAGTATCTTTATAATTATATTACAGACAAACCCCTATTTTACGACCCTCTGTTAAGCGACCACCTCTCATTTGAGACCGGATTTGTTGGCACGGATGCATTTTATTTTGTACACGACCTCTCTTAAACGACTTCCTCTAAAACGCGACTTATGACCGCCATTTTGTTGGTTTTTACGACCGTTGTTGTCGTCTGCATAGACTTCGAGCAAAGGGAAACAACCAAGGTCAAGGGCCTGAAAGCGGAGTCGCTTCCCTTGTTGTAGAAAAGATGGCGGAAAGTGTAGGAAAAGCACGAAAACCACTGACTTTGAAAAAGAAAACCACTGACTTTGGACGAGAGTGGAGGTGATTAACAGAAGTTGGCGAAGTGAAACTGTAATACATCGATTGCACAATCCTATGGAGTTGGAAAGACCCAAATCCAGTTTTAATATGTCATTGTATGTGTGCATGAAGAAGAGAGTATGAACTGTGCTGAACTTTTTCTTTCTACGGCTGCCAGTGAAAACCTCCGTCATACGACCCCTCCAATTTACGACCCATTTTTCCTGACATTTTGGAAGTCTTAAAATAGAGGTTTGTCTGTACAAATTAATTTGAAATGTCCCATAGGCCTGTTCCAGGTCGGAGGCCGTTTCTCGAAGGACTACAGTGCTGAAGTCTTGACAGATTATTTGTCCTGTTTTACTTTTATTTGACATGTAATATTTGTTTGCGTTTTGTTACTGTAGTATACCTTGCAAGCGCATGCGTATGTGTGTCTATGTTATATACCTTAGGTTTTATTATTAGGTATTAGGTACTTTATAGTCACAGATGTGTCTCTGTGAAATTCGGATTGCTCCCACTTGCAGAGCGCTTGCAGCCAGAGGCGCACCACCCACTTTTTGTTTTGTGCATGCGATTTTTTGTGTGACTGATGAGGAAGGAAGGGGCTGTGTGTGTGTGTGTGTGTGTGTGTGTGTGTGTGTGTGTGTGTGTGTGTGTGTGTGTGTGTGTGTGTGTGTGTGTGTGTGTGTCCTGTTACTATCAAATTCGTTGCATTGGCTATATTCGTAAATACCTCTCAGATGAAGCCACAGCAAAGCTTGTTACTTCCCTCATCCTATCTCGTATTGACTACTGTAATGCTCTCCTTTCTGGCCTATCAGTCTCTTCTCTATCTTGTCTCCAGCGTATTCAAAACACAGCTGCTCGTCTTGTCCTTAGGAAGAAAAAGTTCGATCATGTTAGCCCTCTTCTGCGTTCTTTGCACTGGCTTCCTGTCGCAGACAGAATTGAGTATAAATTAAAGTTTTAATTTAAACACACTTTGCTATAAATCTATTCATAAAGCTGCTCCATCTTACCTCTGTGACAATATTTCCATCTATACGCCAGCTCGCACTTTACGTTCAGTTTCTGACCCTCTTTCTCTCCAGATCCCTAGGTATAAGCTTTCAACTGTTGGTCGGCGTTCTTTTGCTGTCTCAGGACCGACCTCCTGGAACAAACTTCCGCTCTCCCTCCGTCAGCGACCGACTCTCTCTGCTTTCAAAGCTAACCTCAAAACCCACCTGTTCCCCCGTCATTAAAGCTCCTCTCTCTTTATCTTCTCTCTCTTGCCATTAGGTCTGTTTCTGCTATATTCCATTTATGTTATCTGTGTGTGTTCGCGTTGTATTGCGTTTGTGTTTGAATGCGCTTTGAATGCTAACGTGTGTGTGCGCTTTGATTTGATTTCTATCAAGATTCAGCGCCGTATAAATACTGTATGTTGTTGTTGTTGTTGTGTGTGTGTGTGTACATTTTGACTAAATGACAACTTTTTCGTTCCTACTGGGATTAACGTGTGCTAAGTGCATGGGCACACGGGACCTCAGTTTATTGTCTCATCCGAAAGACTATGGTGTGTTTGTGTGTATGTGCCTCTATGTGTGTGTGTGTGTGTGTGTTGATATGTGTATGTGGGGTTCCACACCCCAATAGGGGTAAAAGGATTAACCTTATCTTGAATCTTGTGTATTATGTGTGGACATGCATAAGCACATATATGCGCATAATATGCACTGCATGTGTGTACCACTGCATGCGCATATAGTTACGCAGATGCATAGATTCACGTTTGTGCGCGTGACACATTGCGAAGCCTTTCTTTTCTCCCCCAGTTTTGATTTCTTGGTGTGTGTGTGTGTGTGTGTGTGTGTGTGTGTGTGTGTGTGTGTGTCCAGGTGTACTTTGAGGACTTCCAGTCTGTGCTCCTGTCCTTGCTACAAGAGGTGGGACCTGACACACTAACCTCTTCAGACCACACACACCCTTCTGCCATCTCTGCAGGTACTGCTAAGATTATGACGGTACCGTACAGGGCTTTATTTCACAGCGCACTGTGCCATAAGGCGCACCCCTCCAAATTTGACACGTAATTCAGATTTTGTTGTTTTACTTTCTGTATGCCAGCCATCTCTGCAGGTACTGCTAAGATTATGACGGTACCGTACAGGGCTTTATTTCACAGCGCACTGTGCCATAAGGCGCACCCCTCCAAGTTTGACACGTAATTCAGATTTTGTTGTTTTACTTTCTGTATGCCAGCCATCTCTGCAGGTACTGCTAAGATTATGACGGTACCGTACAGGGCTTTATTTCACAGCGCACTGTGCCATAAGGCGCACCCCTCCAAATTTGACACGTAATTCAGATTTTGTTGTTTTACTTTCTGTATGCCAGCCATCTCTGCAGGTACTGCTAAGATTATGACGGTACCGTACAGGGCTTTATTTCACAGCGCACTGTGCCATAAGGCGCACCCCTCCAAGTTTTTTATGTACTGTGCCATAAGGCGCACCCCTCCAAGTTTGACACGTAATTCAGATTTTGTTGTTTTACTTTCTGTATGCCAGCCATTTGACACACGTAATTCAGATTTTGTTGTTTTACTTTCTGTATGCCAGCCATCTCTGCAGGTACTGCTAAGATTATGACGGTACCGTACAGGGCTTTATTTCACAGCGCACTGTGCCATAAGGCGCACCCCTCCAAGTTTGACACGTAATTCAGATTTTGTTGTTTTACTTTCTGTATGCCAGCCATCTCTGCAGGTACTTCTTAGATTATATAGTAATGTATTTTTCACACTGTGCAATGCAGATTATTATAAAATTCACCCCCCACATTTTACGCAAACATTTAGATGTCATGATTATGCTTTTCTCGTAATATTGTGTCACATTGCAAAATGCGGAGGTCTCAATTTGGGCAAAAAGTGTTGCCTTGTACTTGTAGTTATGTAAAATATGTTTAAAAAAAAAAAAAAAGGTTAAATGTATGGGTGCTCCTGCTTTCAGGATGTCCTAAAATGCAGGATTTTTTAATTGAGAAAGAGGGGGGTGGGTGTGTGAGAGGGAGGGATAGGGGCTAGGCACAAGGGGGGGGGGGGGGGGGGGGGATGGGAGGCGCCAGCTGCATCACCCAAGGAATGCAGCCAGAAATATTTTTAAGGGGCCAATAGTAAGGTTAGAGTGAAGCGAGCGGGCATAGCCTGCAGCTACTGTATTTTTCGGATAATTTGGGGCTTGTGTGTATGACGCGAATAGGGCAATTTTCAAGAAAAATCTGAAAACATTAAAGAAAAAGGCGCCCTCATTTATAAGGCGATACACCTCGCAAAAGAAAGTTAAACTTTGAAGCCCGTATGCGTCCGGTAAACATTGCCGACCGCCGTTATTGCTGTCATAGACGAGAGTTGGCTCCCCTTTCAAATCATTGAACTTCCGTTTGTGCTGCTTCCTGTTGTTGTGTTTGCTCTACAACGATGCTTTTTTCATTGAAGGGAAAAAGACGGGCCACGTTTGGACGTTTCTGTCCCAGACACGCGTAGAGATCACCGAAACAACACCCCCTTCAAAAAACACAACTCCCAGTTTGCTTTGGTAACCGAGAAATAACGCCTCGAAAACCTCGATTTTTACCTGGGATTTTTAGTTCCGGTATATGAACATACGGGTCTTTTGATTTATAAGAGGGAATAAGAGGGAACGCTAATCAGAAACCTTATATCAAATTAATAATATGATCCAATCAGTGTGCATGGCACAGGAAGCCTCCCCCTCCGAAAAGCAGACGATAGTTTCATCGAAAATCTCAGTAGAAGGACCGTGACTCGGATGTTGACTACAGATTACAAAAGAAAGAACACTTTCATCAAACATCAACGGTGACGTAAAGATCTGCAGAGAAATGACGTTTGCCAGTCGTGCTCTGAGAATAGCTGATTCAGAATCAAATGGTAAGCAACTTCGCCTCGCATATCCCTCTCAGTTTCTCCATTCTATGATTCTATGATTGTACGATTTTAGTCTAGGCCTACTGAGTACTGGGTAGTAGGCCTATGCCAAGTAGGAACTTGTCATGGAATTTTACAGCCTGAGGTCTGAACAAGAAAGAAGAAAACTAAGCTTTCAGTTTAAAAGTTGGGAGTTTTTTTTGGTGCTAGCCCTATGTCAGTATGTTGGCGAGCAGAAGCCCTACAAGACTACACCATGTACTGATGTAGACTAGATCTACATTGTAGCTACTCATCAGCCAAGTATATATAATCTTCATCTTGGTTGGTCTACCATTGATCTTTCATTCATAGAGTGCGATCTACAAATAAGATACAAGGTCTAATTTATTTTATAGACTATTCTAGATCTAGAAGTTGAAACGTGAAGAAGAAAAGCAGTCTAGATAATATTGCGCTTTGGTTGTTCATCTTGAATAGATAATATTATATCTTATAAATTATTATGAAGTAAAGATAATTGTCAAGATCTACTAGATCTAGGTATATGTAGCCTAAACCGTTCTGGTTTAAACTGCCAATAATGAAGAAGAAAAAAAGTAGTTGAGCAGATGTGTGGTGGTGGTGGTGGTGGTGGTGGTGTGGTGGTGTGTGTGTGTGTGTGTGTGTGTGTGTGTTATAAACACCAACAGATCATTCAGTCTATTATAGGTGGTTGGTCATATTTTACTGATCCAGCAAACCAATTAGTTGTCGGTTAATATCAGAAAGGAATTAATATGACCCCATGCTGATTTGGGCTGATATTGATAAATAGCATGATGAACTTGATTGATGTGACATTTTTGAAGACTAGACTGGTGTCTACAATTTTATCGATGCAAGCATACTTTTGTTACCACATACCATTGGTACCACAACGATTGGACCCACATACCGCTATTACCACAAAATGTGGGACTAAAGGTATGTGGTACTAAATACTAATGGTTGAGGTACCAACGGTATGTGGTACCTAGTGCATGCTTTCACTCAAATTTATATCATAATTGTGGGACTAGTGGCAATGGGAGTAAAGTGCAACTAGTCCCACATACTGCTAGTCTGTGAGTCCAATGGTATGTGGTAATAACTGCTGTGGGACCAACGGTATGTGGTAACACTGACTGAAAACCTAGCCTGGCACATCAATACCCCAACATACTTTTGTTACCACATACTTGTAAGCACACATATACCATTAAACCCACACAATTATTGTGGGACTAGCGCTATGTGGGACAAAAAGCATTGCATTCTAAACGACAAGCCATACGTACGTACCTCCAATGCAATGCATCTAAATAGCAAATGGTATCGAATGGTGCTGGGCTGTACCAAACTGATATATAGTGCCAAATGGTGGTACCAAATTGGTACCGGATTGTACCGAGTAATAGCAGACGGTTACAGTGAGTATCCAACTAGTTCCGAATGGTGCTAAATTGTTCCAAATGATACCAAACAGTGCCAGGTGTCGATATGTCCACGTATAGACCAGTGGTCAATGGCAATGACCAGTGGTCATTTTGATCTAAAAATCAAATTTTGATTCTTAACGATTTTCCTTTCACCAGATAATTTATGCGCTTGTATAATGCAGATGACCAATGGTCACTGCACTGACCAGTGATTGCTTGATGTAAATTCCACATATTCACTATTTAACAGCTTATTAGTGTGTCATGAGTACCACTGTGCCTTGTACAATGTAGATGACCACTGATCAGTGACAATGACCAGTGGTAATTTTGACTTAAAATCAAATTCTGAGTTTCATGCATTGATTTTGACTAGATCTAGTTCTACAGAGAACACACAATCATATTCTTATTACGTAGGCCAATTCCACATACTGTGCCCAGGGTACATCACCACTGATAGCAGTTGTTTGTTGTTGTTTTGGGTGGGTTTTTTGGATAGCAGTCATAGCTATATAAATGTGCCCTGGATACATCCCCACTAATAGCGGTCATAGCTGCATAAATGTGCCCTGGATACATCCTCACTAATAGTGGTAATAGCTGTATAACCGTGCCCAGGGTACACCCCCACTAATACTGGTATGACCAATGTCCAGGGTACATCCCCACTAATAGTGGTCAAAGCTACATAACAGTGCCCAGGCCGCATCCCCTCTTATACAGGTCACACTGTGCCCATGGTACATCCCAACTTATAATGGTCGAGATTTTCATTGACAGACATACATACAAAGACAACAAAGTCCTCGTTCTAAATTCGAATCATTCTCCTGATGACGCAAACTGGGTGTAAGTCTAAAAATAACCAGTGTGGGACTAACGGTATGAATAAAGAAGAAAAAAATCTATATTCCCACATACCACTGGTACCACATACTGATACTGTGTGAACATAATATGTGGGATTAAGCGCCTATTATGTCTTGTGGGTCTAATGGTATGTGGTACTAACTGCTGTGGGACCAGCATCATGTGGTCACAAAAGTATGCTTCCCTGTCGATAGTTTG